>CM065427.1:78826250-80032500 GCA_033030585.1 Hippophae rhamnoides
GAATTATTTTGCTAACCGACAATAAATTTGAATTAAAGTCTGGTAAGTACAAAACATTTTTTACATTTTTTGCAAAAAAATTTGTAGTACCGCAAATTAATTTGGGCTTTATTTCCATTTGCAACAATTACATGTCGAGAATCTTTAAATTTTTGAAATTTTGTAATTTAGATTGATCCCATGTCATGTGATCTAAGGTTGCTCAGTCAATGATCCATTTACTCATATTTTTACAGAAATTAGAGATCTTGGGATTATTAATTTGTGAAGATAGAAAGTCGCATTTATATTGTACAAAACCTCGATTTTCTTTCATTGTAGCAACCCGTTTAATTGACTCAAGAGGCGTGCGAGTTGTGTGTTTGTCGCCACAGGATCTCCCGAGAAATCCTCAGCTTACGGTTCGGTGGTTCGGATCCGACCACATTTGCTCCTCTTCTCTTGGGTCCGACCCTTACTCACACCCCCTGGGTCTCTCTCTCGCGATTTGGGTGTGCGCCACTCTCGCCTACGTACGATTGGGTCGCAGTGAGGTGGAGGTACCCGGGGTATCACCCGGTTGTGACCACCGGCTTCTTGCGGTGGTCACACCTTTCGCCCGTTGTTGGGTGCTCTCCCTCCTCGCCCTTCTCAAGTAGGTTGGGTTAGGGTTTCGAGCAGTGCGGTGCGCCCAGTTTCACCCGAGTCGGCTCGCCCGAGCATTCATCAGTCCGCTCGGGTTCTTCTCTTTCTATGGTAGCCGTACGACCGAATCAATTGATGGTAGTTCGGAGAGTAGAGGATCCGGGATCCGATGGCTTCAAAGCTTGGGTCGAGACCACCGAGATAAGTATATACCAACTTCTTTGTGCCTTTTTTGGATTTCTTCTGGACCGTGCAGTAGGTGGGAGGTATAGTTGGAGTTCCTCCATCTCGTCACATTTCTCGGTTCCATATCGTGAGCTATTTTTGCCACTTTTGTTTGATTTGTGGCATTCAGCTCTGTTTCAAATTGAAAATATGAGCGAAATTTTGTTGTTAGCGTATAGTGTTTTTACCTTGTCCACATACGGCTTTGGATGAGTTTAGAAGCATGTACGTAGGCGTGCACTTTGAGGCTCCGTGGTGTTGAGGAGCATCGACGACCAAATGGTCGAGGTTTGCCATTTCGCTATTTTTCCTTTTTCTTCGGCGGTTGGATCGTTTTACGTGGTTGGTTTGGTTTTTCATGGTTCCATCGATATACCCTAACTTTCCTCTGCCACCCAGCCTATTAGATCGATCCTGGACCAGGGGAATGTAATCTTTATTGCCACCTTGAGGGTTATGGTGGTGATTTTGGAGTTATCGAGATGGTATAGAACCATGATTTACGGTTTTTGCTGATATGTGTCCAGGAAGGATTTCTGTGGCTCTATTGGCTCTTGCCATTCTCTTTTCTTGACACAACTTGAGTATTTTTCTTCCCCTTTTACCGCTTTGATACCATGTGGAATTTTGGGGAATTATGAGAAATACGATGAACAAGTTTTATTGCATACTATTCTCACCTTTACAAAGGAATCAGTACATGCTTTTATAGCAAAACTATTCTAACGGTGCCTATGATCTATTCTATGAACGCTTTGCTCACTGCTCGGTCTAAAAGTGGTAAAAGTAGAGTAACTTTTTTCTGAAAACTAGTTGCTCCTTTTTTCCTAAAATAGCCTATGATGAAATAACCGTTAATGGTCTGAGGCTATTATTATTTTTATTCTATCTTGTTTTCTCAACAGTATTGAATAAAAGAAGACAAAATTCAGCAAACAAAACTGTAGATATGAGCATAATGACATAGATACATTGTTTAAAAAAAACCCTGCATAAAAACGAAATAGGAGGAGGAAAAAAGGGCATAAATAGCAACGAATGTATAATTACTGGAAGCTATTAGACCTAAATTCATGTATCCAAATCTAAGAATAAGCTTCTTGTCAAATGGCCTTCTCTAATGCAAAGCATAGGATAAGTACTTTAAGAATCCAGGAATTCAAGCAAATATCCAAGAAATTCAAAGAAAACAAAATTAAACATTAACACGAATAAAATGAGCGGTAAACAAATGAAAAGACAGCAAACCAAAATTCAATAGGAAAAGCCCGGTAAGTTAGCCCATGTTGTTCTATTAATCAAACAAGTTTCAAAAGACAAGATCGATCGAGAGATACCTGTTGAGTTGATGAGAATTAGAAGAAGAGAAAGGAAGATGATGAAAAACATGAGTACGAGAACCGTAAAGTTCAAGAAGCTCCTGAAGCTGACCGACCAGCTGCCTCATCATCGTTACTTCTTCCATTTTCCACTCCCTCTTCCTCCCCCACCCCCGTTTTAGTATGCTCTCTACTTCTCTCCAAAGACCATAATTGAAAATTAAAAAAAAAAATCCTTTCTCTCCCTCTCCATTCTTATCTTACTTGCATACGTACGAATGTTAGACGGAATGAAGGACTCCCGTTCGAAAATAAAAATAAAAAAGTAGGATGGACTAGCTAATGCAAAACTTTGAATTCAGACGGGGTTGGGGATAGACTCGTACCCTCATCTAATAAATTTTATATGAAACGGAAAATCAAAAACCTACCTAATAACAATATAATTTGTGATACGATATAAATTGATATAATATGATTTTAATATAATATCTATAAATTATTTTTAAAATATGTCAAGTAATAATAATATAAATTAATTTTTTTTAAAATATATTTTATTATTATAATTTCATAACTTCTATTAATAAACATATTATTTTCTTAAGTTTTTTTAAAGATTTATTTTTTAATTTTTTAATTTTATCAAACTTAATTAAAAAAAACTAGATGTGTAAAAATTAAAAATTTATAAGGCTAAATTATAATTAAAAAAAACTATTTAAAAACGTTAATTTTAATTAGTATAATAAAATTTAAATATAATTTTTAATTTAGATAAATTTTTTAATTTAAAAATTAAGGGATCAAATTTAATAAAAAAAATTAAATAACTAAAGTATAGATTTGTCATTTGGAGGATGAATATACAAAAAAATAAAAATCAGTAAACATAGATATTATTATTATATTACATGATAATTAGGCCGAAAAGAAAGTTAAGAATGAATTTAATAATTATTTATGAATTAAAATAATGTATTTTATTTAACTAATTTTTTATTTTATTAATATGTAAATTTGACAAAAATATAATGTGTAATATCATTAACATAAATGAATTTACATGATATATTTATTAAATAAATTAAAACAAAACCTATTAACAAATACAATTACCACACCTAAACACAATAAAAACATCTTATTATATAAATTATTTAAAACAATAATACGAAAATATCATCTTCAACAACCACCACCTATAAGTAATATTGAGGATTTTTATGATTGTCAACAAATATAAAACTTTATATGCTTGATTGTCACCAAGTATAAAGTTTTATATATTTTTAATCGAATATATGACTTATATTTTTATTATTTTGTGAGTAATAATCGTAGAAATAATGATGATATCAACAATAATGACGGTAAATGATAATAGTCGAAACTTTGTCGATTATAATTATTAATGATCTTATTGACTCTAATAATTTTATCAATTTAATGAAGTTTTTTAATAAAGATGTTTTAATATTTATATTGTACCATTGGGTAAGAAATTATGATTTTATGATTAATTTTTAATTGTTTAAAAAAATTATCAAAAAGACAAATATACGGTTATTTAAACAAAGAACAGGAAACGGGAGCTCAAAGTCTTATTTTAAAATTATTTACTAAGTTCATATTTGATTTTTTGTAACTATGAATTGAATTAAATCATTATTTTGAATTTAAATGATATAATAAATTATAAAATTATCATATATATATATATATATTATAAAATTTAACTTTATTTAAAGTCTAATGCTAAAATTAAAAATAAAATCTAGTCTGACTTTGAACTTGTTAAGACTTAATTAAAAGTCGAACGAGATCGGATGGTTAGGCATTTGAATGTATCATTCAATTATATTGTAACATTCAATTTAAAAAATAATATTTTAAAATAAATCAACTTAATTTAAATTAATAATATATATTATAATTTAAAATTTAAAATGAATTAATAACTTTTAAAACTAAAATTAAAATAAAATAATATAAGTAAATATCATTAAATTTAAATAATTTAACGTTAAATAAGATTAATTAGACTTATTAAATAAAAATAATCACATCCTAATCCTAATTTCAAATATCATTTGTTGTATAAATAATCCATTTAACTGTTATTACTTTTAATTAACTCATTGAAAATATATATACGTTCATTTTGTTAAAATATTAAAAAATTATATTCGATTACATTATAAGAAAAATAATTATATATTTTTTAAAAAATAATTAAAATAAAATTATAATATATAATTAAATTTTTAAAATTTTAAAATTTAATTTATTAGTTTTATAATTACGTGAAACTTTACCTTATATATATATATCATCTTTTTTCAAAAATATGAATATTTTTGAAATAATATTATATGCTTTATAAAATTTTTGTGAAATAAAAATTGTAGCTTTATTGCTAGAATAATATATGATAATGGAATTGTTTTTTCTTCTTTTATTTTTTCTCCCCTTATCTTAGCTGTTTTTCATTATTTATCCTGTATAAATATCTTACAGGGAGCTTTCTTTTCTTTTTTTAAATAATTATTTATTTCGATGTAATTTAATAAGATTAATTATAATTATGATATTTTTTTATTTTGATATTAGGTTTAGATGATATTCTCTCACATAAATTTACTCTAGCATGATTTTGGTATGTTTTGATTTTACTCCGATGTTTTTTTTTATTTTGAATAATTTTTTTAATTTATTTGTTAAATATGATATTATGGTTACAAAATTCATGAAATTAATAAATCTACATGAATACATTAATAAAGTAATATAGAAAAATAAAAAAATCATTAAGATAGTACTACCAATGTTAACACTATAACGATTTAAAATGATATTTGTATGTTATATTTGATTTTATATTTTGATTATTTATATATCTTCAATTTTAATAAATTAATAACAAAATTAATATCATAGGATATATAATATGTGTTATTTGATTTTATATTTTGCTTATTCATATACTTTTAATTTTACTAAATTAATAAAATTTATTACTTTCTTAAAAAAATATTTATCACTATAGAAAACGTTTCATTCTTAGAAATACTTGAGTGATATATTATGAGTTGAAATTTTAAATTACTTTACTAATACTTATATTATATGTATTAATATTTATAGATTAAATATAAAATGATAAAATAATTATGAAATTACTTACTAATAAATAATCAATTAAATTACAATACACAGACTATTATATATATATATATAAATTGTAATAAAAGATATTATTATAATTTTTAAATTAAAAGTAATAATATATCAATAATAATGTAATTTATAGATTAAATATAATTGTATTAAATTATATTATAAAAAATATGTATAGTATTTAATAATAACTTATATAATATAATAGAATAAAAATAATGATAAATATTTAATTAAAAAATATTTTTTAATTTAAAATTTAAAAAATTAAGATATAAATATTTTAAAATTAAAATTTTCAATAAATTAAATTAAATATGGAGTATAATTTAATTTTTTTTTATGTAATTGTATAGTTTTTATTTTTTATAATAAGACTTACATTATAGCTGCAAAAAAGAAAAAAAAATATTGCGTCAATAACCGACACTTCAAAAAAAAAAAAACGTAAATATTCTTTGGTCATTAAGTGCTGGTGGGTATATTCGATTCCATAGTTGTCAAAGGTAAATGATAATTATTTGCTAGTTGAACGTGGAATTTTACTATGGAGTGTGTAATCCACGTGCGTGCGAAAGTAATGAAAGCAAGGCTTCATCATGGGTCAAGAAGACCAACAACTTTTTTCTTTTATGTAAGAAGACCAACAACTTTAGGGAAACAGAATGTGTCCCTTTTTAAAATCAACGGTTGTGATCACATCTCTTTGTTTTCACGTCCTTGTTCCACGCACACGGCATGATTGTCCCACGCACTTTTCCAATTTTATGATGATTTTATTAAAATTACGGAAGTGCCTACTTGATTGCCTTGTTCTCCTCAATTACATTATTACCCTCTCACGGCCTCTTTTCCCCTATCCGAAAACACTTCATTATTATATTTTATGAAAAAAATAATTGTACACATTTATTTTATTTTTTAAATAACATGAAAATTAATTTGTTTCAATTTTAAATTATATTATTAATCTTTATATTTTAAATATTAAAAATATAGAATTTTAACCACAAATTTTTAAAATTTTATATACAATTTTAAATTTTTAAATCTTATAATTTAATCTCAAAATTTTAAATTTTTTTAAATTTTTATAAAATTTTAAAAGTTTAAGATTTAAATCGTATGATTTAAAAGTTTGAGTATTTATATATAAAATTTTGAAAATCAAATCTTAAAGATTTTAAAATTTTAAATACTCATGGTGTCTTAATTTTAAAGTCGATAAGTAAGACACTACAAGTTAATTAATTTTAAAATTTTATATATGGATCTTCAAACTTTTAACAAATGTTACGAAATAAAAATTATCTGAAAATTATTATTTACTTATAATAGATAATTATTATTTAAATATATTTAAAATTAATATAAATATTTATAATTATTAATATAATTGTTTATTTTTCATGAAAAAAAAATTGACCAAGGCAAAATTTGCTTGTCGTATTCACAATTTCATATATGATTAATATATATATATTTAAGAGATATTAAAACTTTAATTTTATAGATGCATTGAGGATATTTATAAATTTTTGAGTACGATAATAATTTGATAATTTCAATTTTATAAATCAAATATCTTAATTATTTTTTAAATTAATGTATTTTATTATTTTATTATAATTTTAAGATATTTTAATTATTTTTTATCAATTTTAATTTTTTAAGTGTTATTTTGGTAAAATATTTAAATTGATTCGATTGGAAACATACCAAGAAGGATTAGTAGATGTTTGAAAAATAATTTTTTTTAAATTTTTTAAAAAATATGAAAAATAAAATGATTAAAATATTAAATTAAATTGACTTAAAATAATTAAAGTATTTATAAATATAACAAAAAGTGAATAAAATATGTATTGGTTAGAATTAATACTATTAGCTTATTAAATTATGAATAATTATTTAGTGTGAGAAAAGGTATTACAATTGTCTTATACTTTATTAACTAACATAAACCACTATAAATTCTCATATAAGTAAACATGGGAGGGAGTTTAAAGTGACGTCAAAAATCTGATAGGAGTTGAGGTTTGGAGGCTTCAATTAGTTCCAAATGTAAACAAGCTGAAGTAGAGGATAATGAAATTAAAGTAATTAAATGTATTTTAAGTAGGAGATAGTTGGGAGAGGGTATTAATGTAATTAGAGAGAAAGAGAGGGGGAGAATTGAAGGTGGGAGGAGTAATGATGAGATAGAGAGGGTAAAGTTAATGTAAGACGGAAGGTTTTCAACAATAATGATTAGGATTTGGAGGTTTTGTCAAAACCGAGAGATGGTAAGATGCGGTGGGTAATCATTTCATTTGTCTAGGGAACACAAGTTTTTGTAATAATTTTGAAAATTGTTATTTTTAAAATAAAAAAATTAATAAATATTTAATAAAAAAATATAAAGAGATAAAATCTAATTAATAAAAGATATATTATAAATATAATAAATAATTCATCCTAAAATTAGATCTAGCTATCCTAATTCTTATCATCGTAATGACTGAGTTGCTTTAAGTATTATCCACTCAAAACCAAAATTATAATAGTATATAAATATGAATAATTTTTATAATATTAATGAAGCATCAAATTTTATTAAAATTCACCATTAAATTTTTGATATTATTAAATAATATATAAAATATTTTTCTCATAAATTTATACTTATTTTTATACACATTATTTATATCATATTATATTATAAAATTAAAAAAATTATTATTATTTTTTAAAATAATACCTATACGTATCAAGTATATATATATATAAATTTGACGTGAAATTAAACAATTTCATTTCATAACATTTTAGTTTTTGTGAATACTATCAACAACATTTTAAAAAAGAAAATTGAGTATTAAAATTGTTATATATTGCTCCTTAGTGAGAAAATTAGAAAAGTCCCACATTGGTTAGGAATGAAGATGGGTGTTGGATTTGAATTTCTGACAACAAAGTTCTCCTTCACCATTCATTGTAAACATCCCAAAATTTGTAAATCTTCTCTTTTGAAAGTGGTAATTGATTAGTTTCAATTTTGCCCAATTAGTTGTAATTTTGAAGTTCATTCATTTTGGAGATAGTGGAAATTAATAATCGGCGCTTGAGGACACAGGTAACATTTATCTGGAACTCAAGTTAAATTTCTGGTGTTATTATTTTTACCTTTAATATTTCTATTTCAATATCTGCTTTAGTTTATTTTAGCATTATATTTCCAATAGCATTATTTTGTCGGGTTAGTTTGAGTTCTATTCATTTAAATCATAAGTGAATAGTAACTACTTCGAATAGGGAAAATATACCCGATTTTCCCAACATTGATATCGAGTCAAGGTTTTCTACCTAGGCATTTGTTTGTATTCCGTTTGTTTGCTATTGGAATATAGTTGCTAGTTGTTGTAATTTGAAGAAATGGCGGAAGAAAAATTTCTTTCAAACAGCAAGGCCACTATCCACGCTCAAGCGAATATGGTGATGAACGCAAGATTCGAGGTGGAGAAGTTTGATGGAACCGGTCGTTTACGTGGCAAGGCGAAGTTCTAGATGCTCTGCTTCAACAAGGTCTAGACATCGCCGTTGAAGAAGAAGAAACCGGATGGAGCGGATGAAGTAGAGTGGAAAAATATCAACCGATTGGTACGTGGTACAATCCGTCGTGTCTCTCAAGAGAACAAAAGTACACGTTCACGAAGGAGACATCCGCGCAAGTAAGTTGTGAAAGGCGTTGGAGAACAAGTTCATGAAAAGAAGTGGACAAAAATCGCATTTATTTGAAGAAGAAGTTGTTCCGGTTTGAATACCTTCCAGGTACTACAATAAACGACCATTACACTTTTAATCAATTAAGCTTGATTTGTTAAATATGGATGAAACTTTTAAAGATGAAGATTTAGCCTTGATGTTGTTAGTTACCTCCCTTCCCGATGAGTTTGATCATCTTGTGCGAACTTACTCGTTGGGAAGGATAAAGTGTCTTTTGAGGAAGTTTGTAACTTGCTTTGTATAGTTATGAAATTAGAAAGAAAGATAAAAGAGAAAGCGAGGAATGAAGCAAAGAGAGGCATTGTCAGTAAGAGGACGTCCGCAAACACAACATAAAGGAATGAGAGGTAGATCTCTGTCAAAAGAAAGGCTTGGTAAAGATGAACGTGCCTTTTGTCGTAGAAAGGCCATTGGAAGAAAAATTGTCCAGAAGTCGCAAAAAGAAAGGAAAAGCGTACATGCGATCCGTGTGTGGTAAGCAATTCAGATTCAGATTTTGCATTGGTTGGTTCGTCAACAACATCTCATCCTGGTGATTGGATTTTTGATTCAGTGTGTACTTTCCATATGTCCCCTAACAAAGAGTGGTTCTTTAACTTTGAAGACGGTGGAGTTGTTTTCATGGGTAATGATTATCCATGCAAAGTTTTGGGAATCGGTACAATTCATTTGAAGAATCAAGATGGTTCAACCAGGGTCTTGACAGATGTTCATTATGTTCCAGATATGAAGAAGAATCTCATTGTCATGAGTCTTAGAATCAAAAGGCTTCACCGCGACCATACAAATGGGGGCATGAAGGTTACTTAGAGCACTTGTGGCGATGAAAGGTGTTCGGAAGAATAACTGTACTACCCTACCTTGGTAGTACGGTTATCGTGGGACAGCATCACAGCAGCTTTCGGATGAAGAAAGAGATTTAGAAACTACCAAGTTGTGGCATATCGCCTTGGGACACGTCTTTGAGAAAAGCTTCTGATTCTGTAAGCAAGGCGCTGTTGCACAGCGGGCGAACCGAAGTTGGAATTCTTCAGCATTGTGTATTGGGGAAGCGTAAAAGAGTAAGCTTTGGCAATCGCTTCTTCTGCAATACAGTGGCATTTTGGATTACATCCATATCGATGTATGGGCACAACAAGAACTCCGTCCACAGTGGCAAACATTATTATGTCACTTTCGTTGATGACTTCTCCGAAGAGTTTGGGTGTATCTCAGCGAAGAAAAGGATGAAATGTTAGGTATTTTTCTCAAGTGGAAGAAGATGATCGAGACTCGGTGGTAAAAGATCGCGTCGAGGTCCGATAATGGCACCGAGTACACAAATGATCCATTTATGAAAGTTTGTGAAGAAGAAGGGATAGTGCGACACTTCACTATTCGAAAAACACCACAACAAACGGGTTGCAGCATAACGCAGGACTTTCGGGAAAGGTTCGGTGTATGCTTGTCAATCTTGGTTTAGCGGTATTGAAGATTGGCCGCGTGACATACGCATGTCATCTTGTCACAACCGTCTACCATCGCTCACTCTTGAAGGCAACGCCTTTGGAGGTATGGTCCGGAAAACCCGCTAGAGATTACGATTTCTTACATGTGTGTTTGGTTCAATTGCATACTACCATGTACAATCAAAGTTGGACCCAAGAGCCGAAAGCCATTTTTTGGGGATCCCTTCCGGTTCTAAGGGATATCGACTATGGCCTTGAAACTAAAAAGATAATCTTTACTTGTAGATGTTACCTTTGATGAATCTGCGCATTGTTGAGAAAGGTAACTAAGAAGATTGATGGCACTTTAGAAAGCAGTGGAGCAAACTCCTAAACAAGTGGAGTTTGAAAGCAAAATTGTTAATCCAGTTAGTGAAGATAAGAGTTGATCCTCCATCGTTGTGAAGATGAATCAGTATGAAGAGGTTTTAACCCAAGAACCTCCACAGAACAAGAAGAAATCAGCTGATAGCACGACGACAAAATGTCAAGGGCACCTGCCGATACAAGGATTTTGAAGACCTACCGCTTTCGCTTTAAGAATACGTGGCCTCGTGCACTTGATTGTGCAGGTACGATGATGTTCCTTCCATATATAAAGAAGCAATCGAAGCCCCGAAGTTGAAAGATGGAAGGAAGCCATGGATGAAGAACTTTTGTCCCCTTCGAAGAATAAAACATGGAAGTTGACACAACTACCTAAAGGCAAGAAGGCAATTGGATGCAAATGGGTGTATGCAAAGAAAGATGGATTTCTAACAAAGATGGTATTCGGCTACAAGGCAAGGTTGGTGGCTAAAAGGGCCTCGCCCAGCGAAGGAGGAATCGATTATAATGAGGTATTTTCTCCATTGTAAAACATTCTTCCAATAGAATTTTGTTGGCCTTGGTAGCACGATTCGATTTGGAACTAGTTCAACTTGATGTGAAAACCGCGTTTTCTACACGGTGACTTAGAAGAGGAAATCTATATGTCTCGGCCAAAGGGTTTATTGTTCTTATGTAAAGAGAATTGGGTTTGTAAAGCCGAACAAATCATTGTACGGATTGAAGCAATCTCCAAGCGATGGTACAAACGATTTGATCAGTTTATGTTGCAACAAAAGTATACCGAAGCACACACGATCATCAGGTGTATTTTTCGTTAGCTACAAAATGAGTCTTTCATCTATCTCCTATGTACGTCGATGATATGTTGATTCGCATCGAAGAGCCAACGTAAATTGAAAAGTTCAAGGCTCAACTAAGTCGGGAGTTCGAGATGAAAGATTTGGGAGAAACGAAGAAGATTCTCAGTATGGAGATAAGCAGGAAACGGGAAGAAGTGGAAGGTTAGTTTGACCCAGTCGATATTTGAGCGGATACTACAACGTTTTGGTATGAATGAACGGACAAAACCCGTACTCGCTAGTTCCTCAATTTAAGCTTAGTCTCGATTATCTCCTCGAATGATGCGAACGAGAATATATGGCAAAAGTACCATATGCAAATGCGGTTGGTAGCTTGATGTATGCAATGGTGTGTCTGAGCATTTCACGTACGGTTGGTGTTGTAGCGACATACGTACGATCCTCGATAAAGGACATTGGTTAGGTCAGGAAATGGATTCTACGTGTATATTATAAATACCTGTAAATGTTGGTTTAGTATTTCGGCCTGAAGGATAATACCATTGGTCAACGTGTGGCTCGGATATTGTGATTCGACTATGCAGAGATTTAGATAAGCGTCGGTCAACTACCTATGCATGTGGTTTACTCTTGCTAGAGCACCAACTGGAAGTCTACAGCCCACAGCTTGCTTTGTCTACTACGGCAGAGTATATGGCGAGCGTTACGAGTGTGAAGGAAGCTATTTAGTTACGAGGTTTTGAAGACTTGGGAGTTGGTCAAAAACATATCAAGGTGTTTTGTGATAGTCAGGTCTTATTCATTTAGCAAAGAACTAAGTCTACCATGCACGCATGACACGTTGACGTTCGTTATCATTTCTGCGAGAGATTATTGAAGAAGGTGGGAGTACTAGTTCGAAGATTAGTACGACAGAGAATCCCAGGATATGATGACGAGTGTAGTAACAGAATCAAGTTCACATTGTCCTGGACTTGATTAACATCCACAAATCTGAATCAAGGCGTTAGCGTTGTTGATCTAAAGAATTGAAGAAATCATTTAAAACCACTAAGTCGCTAAGGTGGAGATTTGTTATATATTGCTCCTTAGTGAGAAAATTAGAAAAGTCCCACATTGGTTAGGAATGAAGATGGGTGTTGGATTAGTTGGCTATAAATAAAAGCCCTCCTTCCCTATTTGTAACCATCCCAAAATTTGTAAATCTTCCTCTCTTTTGAAAGGGTAATTGATTAGCTCAATTTTGCCTAATTAGTTGTAATTTTGAAGTTCATTCATTTGAAGATAGTGGAAGTGGTCAACGATTTGAAGACCTAAGTAACATTTATCACCGAACCTCGTTAAATTTCTCAAGTGTTATTATTTTTCTCGCTTTAATATTTATCGCTTCAATATGTTTTAGTTTATTTTAGCATTATATTTCCAATAGCATTATTTTGTCGGGTTAGTTTGAGTTCTATTCATTTAAATCATAAGTGAATAGTAACTACTTAGAATAGGGAAAATATATCCGATTTTCCCAACAAAAATTATAATTTTTATAATATTGTTTTTATGTACGATAATTTTATTTAATAATAATAAATATAATGATTAATTATAAAAATATAATCAAAATTCATATAATAAAATAACGCAAGTTGTTACAGCAGTATCATTATTCATAATTTTTGTTTTAAAATAACAATTCCCTTGAAATACGAACCCATGAATATTGTGTATCATTCCAGAAATTTGGGCTTTTGTCAGGCTTGTAAAAAACTACACAGCACCCCCAAGAGATCCAAAACTACATTAAAGAGTCTTGAAGCAACCAAGTATTTTACCTAAGCATGACCCAATAATTAATAAAGTAGGGTTGAGCATGGTGAAATAAATAAATGGGGCCTTAAGTAAATCGTATTAATATTAATGATGATAATTAAAAACTACAACAAATAAATCAGTGACATAATTAATAATGATTAATTTGTTTGCAAAATGAACTTTATTAGATTGGCTTATAATTGGGCCTGGACTGTCTCTTAATGGGCTTTAATTGCATGGCTGATAACAGAATAGAATATGATAATATATGCCACAGAGCAGCTAGCAAATAGGAGAGAAAAAAATAAAAATATATATAAAATAATTAAATTAATTTTTATTTTTGACGCATACGAATCATTTTTAACCAACTATATATCTTTTTTTATAATTTATGTATTTTTAAGATATCAGTTAAAAAAATTTAAAACAATAAATATCAGATTAATAACTATCCTTAAAAGGTCATCGACCCTATAAATTTCATTGGCCTTTCAATTATAAAAACTTAATCCATTCTTTCTCCCCCCCTTAACCCAACTAGTTGGATCTTTTATTGACAATTGAATTATGAATTTACCATTAATAATCCTTTTAAAGAGTGAGACTTTGTCTTTTACGATCCCATCAACTTATATTTTAATTAAACTTATTTTATTACATCCCTAATTTCGTTGATTCACTCATAATTTCACTACATTAATAATATCTTTTATCAATTTTTATACTAATTTCACTACATTTATCAGCAGTTATATGGTATCATACTAATATATTTAGATAATTATAGGTTTATAATAAACTCTTATCATTTTATCTTATTTTTTCTTGCATATCTATTGACACAAGACTAAACAGAGAGACACCAAAAATTAAATGTAATGAAAAAGATCTTTACCTAAAAAATTAAAAAAAATATATTATTGTATTATTTTATTTATTTAGTTCATATTATTGAATTTTTTTTATCTTTTATTTATACCAACTAATTAATAAAATATTAATAATAGTTAGCTTTTTTACATCTCATTTATACAGCTTAAATTATAAAAAAAAAGTTCATTTATACCGTCACACTTAGTTTCTATAACATTTAATAATAAATATTATTTAAAATCTATCATTAACATACGAAGGAGAATGAAATAAATAAAAAATTATACTAATAAGTTGCTATAAACAAGCCACGTAAAGATTAGATGAGATGATCAAACAAAACATAATAATTTATTGGTATTTTTATAAGTTTATTTAAATTTTTAATAGTTTCATTTTACAACTTAATTCTATTTAATTGTCAAATTTTAACAGGGTAGTTCTCATCAACGCTAATAGATTTAGCATGTTAAGTAACTTTGGTGGCATGATCGATTATAATGAATTATACTGTTTTATTCGAATATATATGTGTCAAAACAACATAAAATTGAGTCTTAGTGCTGTAAACCACTATATTTAATTACTCTAATCGCATGTTTACCGATCAATAAACATGAGTGTGTTTACTTACTTTTAGGTACATAAATAGGAAACAAAATAATTTACTAATATTTAAGAAAAAAATAAAATTTAAATTACTTTTGTTTTCGAAAGTAATTTATTTTATTTTCACGAATTAAGTTACAAACGTTCTTACGAAATATTTTAATCAAACCATAATTGATATAATTAGCGATTTAAAATTAAGAAAAATAATTCTTACTGCTTGAGGAACATGTAAACCACATCATAAATTGAGAAGTTAATTTCCAGCTACATCCCACCTATCCACATTTTAGTTGGTAAGAAAGACCGTAGGCTGTAGCAGACTAGCTGTCTCACTAGAAATTCAAAGTATAAATCACAATTATATTCCATATATCAATCAAAAATTCAAAATTATTACAAATAATTTAATTTCTTTTACAAAATACACTCTCTCTTCCTTTTTTTCTGTTATTTTTTTGTTTGTTTGTTTGTTGTTGGTGCTAAGCTTCTTAAAGTAACGTAAATCACATAAGTTAGTTAATAGTTAACACGAGAATTAGAAAAATTTATTAATCTTAATTAGAATCGTTAAATCTTAAGTTAGCTAAAAGTAAGTTAACAGTATTGTTTATAATTCTGGACAAAACTCTAACTCACTAGTTTGTTTTTGGATTCGAAGTTAAGTCCGAGTTTTTAAATTATTATCAGAGTTAAGCTCTTAAATTATTTATACCTTCATCGGTTCTCGTGTCATAAATTTAAAATCTAATAGATGTGAGGAATGTTAAGTCACACATTGTTTAAGAGTAAGACATTAATGCTGTTTATAAATATGGTTAAACTTCTAACTCACAAACTGATTTTTGGGTTCAGAGTTAGGTTTAAATTTTTAAGTAGAATATATAATAATATGATATTACATGTTAATAAAATACAAAATTAACGTGATATTTTATTTAAAAAATTAAATAAATAAATAAATCATTTAATATAAATAAATCTGATTAATTAAGAGTATATTTCATAAATAACGTTCACATGAAATGATTTTACATTATGTACTTGTTATAATTAAATATAAATTAGCAAAAGTTAGTTATATTAAAGTGTTGTGCTAAACGTATAGGTCATAGGAATGGTAATATATAACAGGTAGCTCATGCCCTACACATTTGCAGTAATTAGGCCAGAAATGACAGGTCAAGTGCTTGCTTTAACAAGCCGAATGCCATATTTTCAATTTTATGTTATTACTGGGATTTTGGGGTGCTGCTCTTAAAAAAACAAAAGGAAAGTGATAGTACCGGGAAGGTACGAACTTCGACCATACATTACATGGGGTCATATTTGAACCAATAATTGTGGAAGACTTTACAGTCAATTATTTATGAAGCTTGCTCACTAGTAAAGTGAAAATTTATTAATGCGAATTATGTGGTTGAATATAATTAAATATTTTAAATGGAGAATATACTTATACCCTTACCCTGTACAATGTTGCAATGTATGTTACTTGGATGGGAAAAGGGATAAATTGATTAGGGTTAGGGTGGTTCATGCCCCCTCTTTTAACTCCATAAATTTTTATTATTATATATAATTTATTTATAATTTTAAATATTTTATAAAAATAAAATAAACATTTATCTTTTTATTATAATAAAACTATCTATTATTCCATAAAAATAGATCAATTTAGTCAAGTTCTTAGTCTTTTTAAAATACTTATAATTTTTTATCACTTACTAATTTCTATTACATAATTTAAATATTTTATATATAATGGATATCATATATTTTAAGTGTGGTATTAATAACAAAATAAAAACATTTATCTTTATTTTGTCATAAATAAAATTATAATATATAAAAATTAATTCTAACTGTAATTTTACACAATTTGTTTTTTTTTAACATCTATTACTACATGTTACTTGATCTCCCCTAGATTCAATTTTGATTATTTGTATTTGTGATATATAAATGTATTCTTAGTTTTAAAATTTTACAAATACTTACAAAAAAAAGTGAAAACAATTATATATATTTTTATTAAATATCATGATTTTATAATTTTTTTATATAATTGTATGTTTAGATGCAAAGGATATTGCGTAAAATAATTTTTATACGAGTATTTAAAAAAGTTTATAACTTATATTTTGTATTTATAATCCGTCATTAATTAATGAACATATTTTTTATAACATAATATAAAATGATTAAAAATAAAATTAGATGAATATAAATTAGAAGATTTTTTTAATCAGTATAATTTATTTTAAAATACATAATACATACTACAGCTTCATGCCAAAAAAAAAAGAAGAAGAGAGAAAATAAGACTAAGAAAAAATAGAAGAGATGCTACCATTACTAACTACCAAACAAATGAAACGATGGTGATGACCTTGCTATTCTTTTTGGTACCTTAATACAAAAGTATAAAATATCATATTTACAAAAATATCAAAATGCAACATTTATGAATATTTAATATATTATCAATATTGATGAATTTTTTTGCAAGATTTAAAAAAAATTTAAAAAAACCTTAGTAGAAATATATACATAATCTTCTTTACAAGCTAATAACTTTATCATAACTTAAATTATTATTAATACAATAATAATTTATTGATGATAATTATATCGAATAATAGATCCATTAAAATATAATTGATTATATAAATATAATAAACAATCAATGTAATTTTGTTACGATAATATCATTATATTTTAAATTAGATAAATTAACAAACTATCGTTAAATTATCATGAAAGTTGTAAATATATCATCTATATTTATCGAACAATAAAAATAATATTCATTTATAATTACTAGTATAAATGTAACAATATCTTATTTTTTTAATGTTTATGTTATATTTTTAGTGATAAATTCATGCAATTAAAAAAATTAGTAATAAAACTGTATAATTAATAATAAATTTTGTAGTAGATTTATATCAATAATAATAAGTTTACTAATAAATTTATAAAACCATTAATATTTGAGTATTATTTTATCAATTAATAATATTATAATTTTTAAGATAATTAAATAATATATTTTTGAATTAAATCTTTTTTATAGATATATATTTCCAAAAATAGGTATACAAACTTTATGCATAGATATTTTGCATACATGCTTAATAGTTAATACTCATTTCAGCTCCATTGACGTATGATTATTATAAATTCTGTATTTGTTATGTTTGTAGTTTTTAGTTTGTATTACATCCTACTACTCTATTTGCTATACATCTACTACTGAACAATATAGCTGTTAAGCTGTATCGATCACTAACAGAGCCAGAGAAAGGCAATGCTAGGTCAGAGAAATTCAGTGGGATTCATTCTCCTAATTTGGTAATCAAATTTATTGATCCTGAAAACGGTCGAGTGTCGACCACACTAACCAAGGCAAAAACTTAAAAGAAAGTGATACATTGTATTATTCTCTGTATTTTATTAAATATCATACAAATTAAATTATATTATTATTTTTACTCATTTATTTAATTAATTTTATTATAAAAAAATTTTAAAAATAAAACTTTATATATATATATTATGCATGAAATTAAATCATTATATTTAAAACATGATATGTTCATAAAAATGTTTAGATTTCTTTATTAATGGTTTGGTTCGATATCATACAAATTTTTCGTTGGATGCTCGATTTTAAATTTTATGTAATACAAATTTAGATTTTATTTATTAAATTTAAAATTTTTGTTTTGAAATTTGAATTTTATAATTAAAAAGGAATTGAATTTATATTAAATTATATATATATAATTTAATATAAAATAATTAAAATATAAAGTTAAAGAATTTTAGAACTTCAAAAATTAAAAATTTGTCTAAAAATTTTTAATCGGAGGTTAATATTGAATTAGTTGATAGTCTTTGTTTTTTATTGAAGGTAATAATTTATCTAAAAATGTTATTATTTTTTTGTATAAGTCTAATTTTCTTCCTATATTCATTACAATTGCATAGTATATTATGTTCTTTATTGTGTTTGTTGATTAATTCTAATCCTCAATATATTAATTGTCTTTTAAAATTAAAAATTACTCTTTCATTTGGTAAATCTAATAGTTTTAATTTATATACTAATAATTGAATGTTCATAGAATATTATCTTGATAAATCATATATATTAAATGTATATTATTTTGTCCTATTCGTAGTATACAAGAACATTTTCCTTGTATACATATAGTGTATTTATAATTTTCAAAGAAGTAATATCCAAACATTAAGTTGTTAAATTCTTCTTCCTCTATTCTCACATATTTTTGACAAAAATATTCTTTTAATTTTCTTGAAACATGATGTTCTATAATGTTTGTAATAGGTTTAATATAATCTTTATAGATATCTAATAAGATGTTAAATCTTTTAAAATTTTCAAGACAAGTTTCATAATCTTCATTTTTAAAATATTCATTTAAATGATAGAGATAACATTTATCGAATGTTTCTAATAGAATTAGATTTTTATCTTTGATTTCCAATGGAATTATTAGTTGTTTATTTCTAAAAATAATTTCCATTTTCTTGTTTTAGCAATATCATGTCTCGTTGTAAGTAAATAATTAAACATTCAAGATTATTAACTAACTTAAATTTATAATTATTATACCTGAATTTGATAGGTTCACCACGGTCTTTCCTTTTACTCTTCTTCTTTTGTTACACCTGTTATGCCTCAACTTTGCTCAAACTCCAACGCCCTCCTGGCAACTTCGCCAAAAAAACTTGATGAGACAAAACTGACATCGGGTTAGCAATATCAATTTTGCATATTTTTTAGTTTTATATTTGTAAAATCTCGCAAGTACACGAATCATTTTATAAAAAATAACAAGTATACTCCCAAAGTCGATCTAAGAAAGGTATATATGTGATTTTTAATTTATTATTCAAACTCTTAAAAATGAAATTAAATCCTAAATATCTTGTCATGATATTTTGATTTTTTTTTGTGTTTCCTAGTCTAATAACAATAAAAAGAGAAACATAGGAATTGAATTAAATAAACAATTATGTAAATTTTTATCATTCATAACAATGAAGTATTTATGAATATAATAATCAAATTAATCATGTTTGCTCATATTATTTAGATCATTAAAGATATAAATTGATATTTATTAATTCTCTCCCTTTAATATAAATACCACATTTGGTGAGGTTAGATATTTTTTGTTAATCAAACAAATCATTTAACACCTATTGATAGGATCGCTAATTAAATTAATTCATTTTTTCTAAGAAATTGAAAATGAATTATTTAAATGTCATTTTTGGTGGGATTAGATATTTTAAACTTTATATAATGTGTTTAAATTAAACCTAAGAATTTAATTATCCAAGTATTAACTTTCAAGTTTTAAAATCATTACTGAAGATATGTTGTCAATACATTCTCGAATAATAGTTATTATAAAACTTTAGAAATAAAGCTTTGCTCTAACTACCGTGCGATTGTACCAACAAATAAAAAGACACTATTCTAAATCAGAACGAATAATTAAACCTTAAAATCAAATTTTCATATTTAAGTTTGTAATGAAAAATAATATATTTCTCTCCAACATACTCGGTATAAAATTTTGAATAAAAGCAAAATTAATTTATTTTATAGAAATGTTTTACTTATTTAATATTTCGTAAGCATAACAGCGTTATTATTATATCATATTTATAAAAAGTCAGTCATATTAAATTTAATCATATATAAAGTAAATATAATATATAATAATAAAATATAAAAATAATTATAAATAATTCATTTTAAAATTATAACTCAAAAAAATCCTTATAGAACTTTGATGCTAATTCTGATTCTGAAAAATTTACAAACAGATGTGCATTTCTGTTTATTGAATCAAAAATTAGAAATATACAAAATCATAACTTAGAGAAGAACTTTAAAACTAAAAAACTTAGAGAGATTTATAGAGAGAGAAATCTAAAGAGAGAAAGAGAAGAGATTGGGGAAATTGTCCTTTTATAGGTAATGAAAAGGATAAAAAAGTAGGAAAATATTTCAAAAATTGGTCTTGGACACGTTTTGATAGGTTGATACACGTGTGGAGGCGTTAGCGTGCACGAGATTTACTGTAGATGGGTGCTAATGTGCATGGACGTGTGCTGGCTACACACAATTTTGTCCATTTATTATTTTTTTTTTACTTTTTCTCATTTTTTTTCTCAACATATTTGTAATATATTGTTTCTAGTATTTTTCTTTGAGTCTTTAAATTATTTTTGAACAAAAATACCTAAAAACAATAAAAATAGTTGTGATTCCGGAAAGACAATTTTATATAAAAACATAATAAAAATATACAAATATAAATCTATTTTAATAAATTAAAATATATTAAATTATGATAATTTTAATAATTTTTAAGCACTCGTTAGTAGGATTCTAAACATTAACTCTCTTATTTCCTAAACTTTGAAATGAAGGAAATATTCCAAAAGTAATCGTGAGACCTTTCAATTCCCTTACTAACTCCTAAAAACCATTCCATTTTTTTTTGCCATAACTATCATGTCCTTTACAAATAGTTAAAACTTTTTTTTTACTATTTACCACTTTTCACGTCTAACTTAACCAAATTTTCTTCAGAGAATCCTAACCTACTGTAAGACTTTTTAGACTGCAATTTAGCAAAGTTAATATGTCGAACTCATACTCTACTTGAAAATAATCCACTTTTTGTTATGGCTTATTAGTCATATCAGCTCGTCCGATACTTTGAAGTTTGTTAACAACCGACCAACAAATCTCAAGTCATTCTTCAAGTAATTTCTTCTATATTATTTAAAGTTTCTTCTAATAAAGGGAAAAATATAGCCCGTTATACACCTCTATAGATGTCCCATTAAGCCGCACTAAATGTGTTCCTCTAAGAATAGGAACACCCCGAGATCTTTCTTGAATTTAGTCGATATATGACCAAGTTCATAACAAGTTAAAAAATCTCCCGAAGTCCTAACAAGTAGTGATAAAAGACTTAATAAAACTAGTGGTGCACCAGCCATAAAGAGCATATTGGCTTTCCCTTTTTTCTATAGGTCACGTCCAGCCTCTTCTTTGTCTTTACAAGGGTTGGTTCCAATAATTAGAATCCCAATGACCACAGCAGCGAAGATACCCCATCTAAAGATGAGATGTCACACTTAAGATGAACCCACCCATCAAGTCAAAGACACATATCAGATTGTAAAAAATGCCCAATGAATTAGATGTTGGCAATCTGGTATAGATACAATATGAGTACAACATTCCACCATATGTAGTAATCATTCAAATAACTTTCCACCTATAAGATGCTGATGACCCTTATATAAGATGGTGGGTGATCCACTTGGTACCCTTTAAGATAGGACTTAGGTGTCTATTTTCAAGAATGGTGTCTAGCATTCTTAATATGTTTGATATCAACCTTGCCCAAGGCAATCCTAATGGATGGAGAACTCTGTTATGCTCATCAATCATTGTTGGAGAGCACGGCATGGACTTGACAAGTGATGAAATTTGGTGTATGTATTGTCTGAAAAAAAACATCTAGGACAAAGGTAAGGCATACATATCCTGTGATGTTGGATGCAGACTATGCCTAAAACTTCCTAATAGCACCCCATGGTGGAAAGATAAATACTTTTACATCATTGGATATTTATTGGGATGATGGTGTCAAATTTCCAATCCGTAGTACTTAGAACTATAACTTCAACACAACCTAGCCTCATACAAGTGAGCTAATTAATAAGTTGGGTCCAGATGGGAAGGAAAAAATTAGAAGGATCAAACTCCAAAACACTAAGAAAGAGATATACAAGGATATCCTTACAATAGCTCACCTTAAAGGATCTAGTATGTGGAAAGACTACATTAATGAATAAACAAGTTATTCATATGTAGCGAGATAGAAAATTATTAACTATCTTATTCATTTAACTAATTGATTACTCATTTATTTTTATAGGTATGGACTACTTAAATTTTGATCTCAAGGACATGATTGAAACCACTAGTATCTTTGACTTGAAGCCCATATATCCACGAGTTCTCCTTACCTTGTCCTCTCAAAAGCATAAGACCGAGTTTGTACTTAAACATTTGATTTTTATAGTGAAAAGTCAGGTGGTTCAGTGGTTTTCCTCCTAGGTCATAGTTGTGACCTAGGTTTTTTTTAACCTAAAAATATTGTATGTTATTCTCTTATTTCTGCACTTTATTTTTATTTTTACACACGATTACATGACTCGTCGCTTTATTTAGTTTATTAAATTATAATTGATAAAAATTAAAAATAACCTATTCACCCCGTCTAGGTTATTTGGTCCATATCTTATAAACTTTCAGCGTTAATTTTTCAAGAGTATCCTAAAAGATCCAAAGTAGGCATATTCATAATTCAATTTAATCAACACTTTATACATAGTGTTTATTTAGATGTTATCAATTTAAACTTAACTTATCTCTTCTTCTTTGAATTTTTATCTGATACGAACCTCTCAAAGTGATCTCATATATTTGATATACCCTTCCCATGTTACAACAAACTTTTCATTGGTAGTTTCTATGTTTTTTTCAATGCTTTTCGTATCCTCTACACTAAAGTTTATGTGTTTAATGGATCAATTGTATGACTTTTGAAATATTCTTTTTTGTGACTCAAATCTTATAGAAGTACTCTTACTTTTCTCTTAAGCTAATAAAAGGTCATCTCTTCTCAAATTATCATTATACCCTTGTGTTATTTCAGATCATATGGTGGGTTCTTGTATCTGAGAGGGAATTACCTTATACGAGAAAGAATGTATTCTCCCTTATTACTGTCCTCATAGTTGTTCTAATTTTTTGAAGAATGCGAGGTATTTCATCAACCTACTTACCTTTAGCTCATTCCAATTGCTTTCGTAATATATTGATAAGAGATTTGTTTGATGATTCTACTTGGCCATTGGCTTATGGCATGTGAGGAGTCGAATGTGACAATTTTATCCCCATTTTTTCACAAAAGGAAACCACCACTGACACGTGAATTGATGGCCATTATCTATGGCTAGCGTATGTGGTAAACAAAACTAGCATATTATGTTATGCCAAATAAAATCGTGCACAACATTTTCTTGGACTCTTGCCAACGGTTTAGCCTCTATCCACTTTGAAAAGTGATTTATCGTTACCATTAAATTTTTTTGTTGTCATATAGCAAGAGGTAATAGACCGACTATATCCAAACTCCACTTTTGAAATAGCCATAGGATGATTATAGATTTTAAGTTGCTAGTTAGCTAATGAGGGACAATATAGTGTTTGAGGCAATAATGGAAATTTTTGGCATGGTTGATGCAATCCTTTGGAAGGGTAGGTCAATAATAATCTTGTCAAATAATTCTTTGAGAAATGGTTTTATATCCTAAATGGCGACATAATGCCATTCATGTAATTTGCCAAAAATTGCACGCACTTCTTAACTAGGTAAACATTTCAACCTTGATCCACTATAGTTTTTTCTATAGACCACTCTAGGGATAATGGTATAGTTTTTAGACTTTGTTATAATTTTTTACGCCTCATCCTTGTCAATAAGCAAAGTGCCTTGGATGAGATAATCCAGATATGGGGTCAAACACAAGGTGTGTATTACAATGTTGATACTTTCTTATTCTTTCTCCTTATCCATCTCTTCTGCTATGCTAGGCCCTAATAGGCATGAAACGGGAATAACTATCTTCAATTTACAACTTATCATCGATGCCAAAATGGCTAAGGATTCTATGTGCGATTCCCCATCATGGTATTTATTTGATCTTAAATGCTTCAAAAGTCGTAATTTCTTATTTCAGCTCTTGAAGGTAACACTTCATCCTTTTTTCTTTGACCTCAAACTTTTCATTGACTTGATTTAGTATAAGTTGTGAGTCATTATAGACCAATACCCTTTTTGCTTCCAAGGACTTCAATTGGCACACGGTTAGAAGTAATGCTTTATACTCTACAACGTTGTTAGTTGCTTGAAAAGTGATATGAATACATTACTTTATCATCCTCATATGAGAATGAATATAAACATTCTAACCCTTGATTCCATTGAATTGCTTGTGCTATTCACATATACCTTCCAAAAATCCAAAGTTTGTGCTATTGTGACTAAAATTGGCAACTGAGCTTTTAAATCGACTATGGACTCTTGAGTCCATTTAGCAATAAAATTTGTGAGAGCTTGTCCTTTAATTATGAATAATGGTTTATATTGTATTTAAAAATTTCTCAACTTAAATGGCTATCTAAGAAAGACGATCAGATTGGCCTAGCTTTACCAAAATATTCTTCATTAGGTAAGATGTAAGGACTATAACTTTTTGAGCTCAAAATAATGCCTAAGTTTCCTAGTGGTCATTCTTACTATAAAATTTGCCTTATCCATTGGAGGATAATATTGTTGTGCTCCTATTAAAGAATGGCCTAGATAGTAGGTTGTGTGTTTCCTCCCCTCTTTATCAAACATAAGTACAATACTGGTCGCTTCGTCCATGAAGGATATGTACATATGTAAAATCTAACCGATAATAGGATTTGTTAAAAGGGGTGGTTTTTCGAAGTACTCTTTGATGGACTGAAAGGTTAGTTCACATTCTTCACTCTGTGCACACTCTTTATTTTTCTTCAACAACTAAAAAATGGCAAACATTTCTATACAAACATAGAAATGAAACGACTTGGCGTTTTTATACACCCTTATTATTATTAGACCTTTTTAATGTAATTTGGTGATCTCATGTTCATAAGATTTATAATTGTATTGGAATTGACCTCTATTCCTCAGGAAGACACTAGATATTCCAAGAAATTCCCTGATGTTACTCCAAAGAGATACTTTTTATGATTGGGTCACATTTGGTAACTTCTTATTATGGCAAAGAATTATTCCAAATTTAAGAGGTAGTCTTTAGTAATTTCATTGAAACCATCATGTCATCTATATAGGCTTCTATGTTACAATCAATTTGGTCTTGAAATATTTTTTTACCAACCTTTAATAAGTAGCTGTCACATTCTTTAAACCAAAAATCATCCTTGTATAACATAATGTCCCTTTTCTCAATAATGAATGTTATTTTTTCTTTATCTTTGTGATGCATTCGGATTTGATGGTATCTTGAGTATGCATCCATGAAGCTCATTATTTTAAAACCAACAGTGAAATCTACTAGCTCATCAATGTTTAGCAAAGAAAAATAATCCTTCGACACAATTGTGTTGATATTTGTAAAGTGACACACATTTTGTGATCTCCTTATACTTTATTTTCTAAAACAATGTTTGACAACTATGTTGTGTAATCGACGTCCAATAATGTAGATGGTACAATAAATCAGAAGAATTTCCATTGTTTTCCAACATTCTACACACTTCACAATATGCGATCTTGACAATGATGACTAAAAGATTATCATGAGGTGGTAGAAAATCCCTTCCTTTGAATATAATGGGAAAAATATGTCCTTTATGTTTCAAATTGTAAATGAGTTGATGTTAATCTTTCACTTCATGTGTATACTTCTTCCTTCAATTGCTAAAGTGACTTTATATTATTAGTCTACAATGAATGGTATGAATTACCTATATATCTCCTTACGAAGGTTGATTATGCCTTTAGTTTTCTCAAGAAATAAGATTACGAGGGACAAATTATCTTCAATTAGAGGGATTATTTAGTTCCCTATTCCTTTCCCTTGGACCTATATTCTTGTCAACTAAATCTCTCAAATGTCCTTTTGATAGAAAATGTTCGATTTCCCACTTAAGATGTATGCAATATTTTGTCCAATGAGATGTGTTTTTATAAAAAGCGCAATACTTGTTGGAGTCTTTAAAAGAAGCTCGCATAGGTTATGACTAGTTTACTTGATTGATATGTTCCATCCGTTTTGTAGCTTCAATAAATGATACATGCAATAGTAGACTTCAAAAAGAGATAATGCTCGCTTCCTCATCCCAGATCTCCCCTTGGGTGTCATCACTAGTTTGATATGGGAAGTGTTAGGGCACATGTCCCCATAAGTTTCCTCTCTTCTTCCTTTTTAAATGGAAGGGGTTTCTCTAAAGTCTGATTCAATGAACTTTTTGTTTACATCAATTCTCTTTCCATATTGAAAAAATTTTAGGCCTCTTTATAGACCATATTTAAGAATCGTATAGTACTTTTGGTTAACTCAATGAACATGATCGTATCTCTCTTAATCTCCTTACGGAAGGCCTTGATAGCAATAGAATCTAGGCACTACAAGATTTCCTTTTTGTTCATTTTAAACTTCCTCATGCAGGTTTCTATGGTTTCATTATTTTCCAAGACAATTGAAAAAAGATGGTAGGACTACTTTTTTATCATCTTATTATAAGCATAGTTTGTGACAAAAAAATTTACCAAAACATCAAAGCTTTTTATACTCTTGGGTGGTAACTCAATGAACTATTGTTGTGTTGTTTCTTGAAAGATGACATCGAATAATTTATAGTACATAGCCTTCATCTTTTTTTTATGACACTTACAACTGTTATGGCCATTTTAAAATGAACTACATATGCCACTCGATATTTTGTCCTCTCGTAGGAGAGACATTTTGGGTAGAAAATTTTTGGGGTGGTGTCACTAGCTCAATATCATCAAAGAAAGGTGAAGCCAAAAAATTGGTCATACATAGTTTTGATATCGCTCAAACGAAGTAGTTTTTCCTTACTTTTAAGTCGATTGTTCACCTTTGTCTCTATTTTCTCCTCCATTTCTTTGAATTTTTCATCTAAGTTACTACTGGATGATTCAGCTTAGGTTTGGGGTCTCTTTGGAATATAGTTTTTTGAACCAAAAGGTTCTAGTAATTGCCAAGATGTATTTTGTACAAGATGTTGGTGTGTCATGTATATAGTTTCTAAAGCTAGAATTATGGATGTGGGTTGTTCAAAAATGGCATCAGACCAATACTAATTAGGACATCTCAATAGATCAAGAGAGGAATGTTTTCGATCTTGTCGATCAATTTGGTCTTATTAGAGGGGTTGTTGTGTTGAATGAGCTTTTTGTCTCCTCCAAGGATCTTCCTTTATCAATCTTGATCTTAATTCTTTGTTATCATTTTTTATATCATACAAAAGCTTGTTGTAATTTCGTCACTTATTGTTGAAGCATCTCCAATTTAAAATCTTTTTCGTGAGACAAGCTTTTGGAATTGTAGCTAACAGGTTCTACATGGAATGATTCTGGTCGTTCTGTGCATACTATTGTGGACTATAAGTAGTGTGGAGTCATAGCACATACCTCGATGATGCGTGATGGTTGGAGAAATATAAGGTAAATGATCGTTGGGGTCAAAATTTGAAATTCGTTGAACTGGACTATTTCTTTATTGGGAATGTGAATAAGGACTGGGCTTGATGACAATTGAATTTTCCTACTACACAGACTGATTCTCTTTGGATATAAAGATCAAAGTCTTAAATGCTAACTATAGACTAAAAAGATTTAAGGCCTAATGGTAGGACCAATTGTTTGGAGAATTGCTTATGCGTTAGGGGTTTTAGTGATGTATTAGAGAAAATATAATACTCAAATTCTTTATTTATCTCATTAATGAGGTATATATAAGTATCTAAGTGGTAGGTGTCAATCTTACATAAGTGAACTCTATCTTCAAGATACATAATAAGATTGATTCTCTTTGGATATAAATATCAAAGTCTTAAATGCTAACTATAGACTAAAAAAATTTAAGGCCTTATGGTAGGACAAATTGTTTAGAGAATTGCTTATGTGTTAGGGGTTTTAGTGATGTATTAGAGAGAAGATAATACTCAAATTTTTTATTTATCTCATCAATGAGATATATATATATATATATATATATATATATATATATATATATATATATATATATAAATAGATAGATATCTAAGTATTAGGTGTCAATGTTACATTAGTGAACTCTATCTTCGAGATACATAATCATTTTACAATAAATATTATATTGCTAAATGTAAGTTGTATTAGATACCAATTGTACGGACAAACAGAGTAATCACAATGATCATCACCATGTCGTACGGAATCAATATCAATAGGACACTGACCAAGTAACACGAAACTGATGTCAATAGAACCGATGTTAATCTATAAAAATTAATTTTTTAAAATTTATTCTTAATTTTTATATTTTTATAAATTAGTTTAATTTATTAACTTTATTATTAATTCTCCTTTAAATGATAAATTAAAAATATAATATTATTTTTATAATTAACATTGATTCATGTGTATTTAAATCTTATTAAATTTGTACCTTAAATTATTTATAAAAATTAAATAAAAAGTAAAAATAATCAATATTTAGGGTAAAAAAGTACATTTTATTTAATTCAATATTATTTTTTAATTGGTAAAGGATGAATATATTTTTTTTAATTTTATGCCTTATAATATTTACTTAAAATAAAAATATAATGCTTTTAATTTAATATTATTAATTATTTTAAATTTTAGATATCATTTAATTTTAAAAATATTATTTAATAATCATTATCTTATCTTTGATAATTTTTGAAGGTAAAATTATAAATCTTAAAGGTATTATTAATTTTTTTATATATACACTGAAATTGTTTTTAAAATTTATTTAATACATATATCAATTTATATATTATATTATAATTAGTTTTTAATTAATAACTAATGTCATAATTAATTTAATATTTAATCTAATAATAGTGTTGTATTATTTAATGTATAATTATATGTAATAACTTAATCTGTATGACATCTTTTTTTATATGCCAGGTGGACACCAGCTAGTGTTTTTGAGTGGAGGATCGATTTGATTTTCAAGGAAGCATTTAATTGTTATTAAAGGTCCACATATTTAATTTGGTAGCTGACCACTAACCAAAAATAATGCATGGTAAAATAGGTACGGAACTCTTTTCATAATGAATTTTTCTTTCTTTAAAAGATAAACATCAAAAACATGTATTTAAAAAATATCTTTAAAATTTTAAAATATTCAAAAATATTTATAAAAGTTAAATTTAAGGAAAATTAAAATTTTTCATAAATAAGAATGGAAGATATAAGAGACTCAATAAATAATAAGAAATAAATAAATAATAGAATTATAAATAGAAGACATTTCAAGATAGTTTTTATAGAAAATTGTAATAAATAAAAAGAAATTCAAAAATCAAAATTAAATCTTAAATAAAGAAATAGATTTAAAGATCCATCATTTATATCTTTGAGAAAATAATTCTTAAAACAATACATAATTTATTATGGAATAAGTAATAAAGAAATAAAGATTAATATCATATGTATAAAAGAAAGATATAATATACCATTAATTGACAAGAAAATTATATTAAATAAACTATCTAAAATTTTCCAAAAGGATAAAAAAAAATTGGATACATTCATTTAAGAAGAATTCAAATATTAATACATGATCATTTCAAGGAAGAAATAGATATACAAAAAAATATCATTTCTCATCATAGCATGGTTCTTTCATAAAAAGATGATGAAAAAATTATCAAATATGAAATAAATTTTAACAACAACAACCTAAAAATTGGTCAAGAAATAAGGAAGATATTTTGCTTTTATGCCAAAAAAGCCACCAAAAATCGCAGATGATTTTAATGCATCAAGTATCAAGATGACGAAAATGTGTTATTATTAACATAATCAAAAACACTATTGGTAGAAAACGACAAAGAAGAATAAATAAAGGAAGTGTCAACAAAAGATGACAAAAAAAATGTATACCCACATTTTAGTCGGCATCATATGCCAAGAAAAAAGTAACGATTTTCATTTAAAGTTGAAAAATAGATGAATTATGAAAGCAATGATAGAATAGTAATTTTTGTCTTGTAAAAAGGCATTCCTTTTACTATAAAAAAATCATTATTTTCATTTTTAAACACACACAAAACCAGAGCACACATCTCTGAAAAACACACTAATTTACATAGAAATCTTCTCTATCTAGAAATCTCAAACCAATAATGATATAACCAGTAATTTTGAGCAGCTAAAATTCCCTTCAAGGTTCTTAGTTAGCCTTAAGTAAGTAATAATTATATTATGAATAAAATAGACTTTAGTTACTATTTTCTAGTAAGTCAAAATTGGACAATATCTATATATAGATACAGAAAGCTTATCATTACTAGGATGGTATTGAGGTTTGGGAAAAGTTGAGTCATAACTAGTGTAACAAGAAGAGACGAACAAAAGGGAAGACCATAATAGACCTATTAAATTCAAGTATAATAATTATAACTTTTAAGCCGATTAAAGATCTTGAATGTTTAAGATATTTTCTTATACTATCATACTGATAAACAAAAAAATAAAGACATAAATATGGCAATATCATGATCAGGAAAATTAGGTAACATGAACAACCAGTCTGAAAAAAATTAAAATGAAAAATAAAAATCTAATTTAATTCGAACAATTAGATATCCTTATTAGATATCTATATAGATTATATTAAAATTATCACAAGCATAATAGACCATCATATTTCAAGGACATTAAAATACTATTTTAGTCAAAATATGTAAGAATTAAAGAAAATGAATTCAATAACTTAATGTTTGGATACTACTTCTTTGAAAATTATAAATACGTTGTATGTATACAAGAAAAATTTGAATGTATATTACAAATAGGAAAAATGTGCACTCAACACATATAGCTTATCAATACTCTAGTAACTTAACGAGTAGCAAATTGAATGAAATTCTGATATAGTAGTCTTCATAGTAGTCTCTAGCGATCAATAAATGCCACCATCCCCCACAAAGTGGTATCAAAGTCATATGAATATTATAGATGAAAAAGTTAACACATTTAGTTTTGAGAACATCAATGGTACTAATCATAAAATCTAGTAGTATTTTATCATTTTTTTGCAAACCCTTAGAACATAAATAAAGATATGCTAAATCTTAGGGATATTTTAGATATATATTCTTCCTCAAAATAAAAACCTCATTTTTATAGAACTAGGGTAGATGGTAATTGAAAAATATGCTAAAGCTAATTTCAAATATATTTTGATGATAGCTTATGAAATTTGAAAGGAAAAAGATAAATGTTTTTTTTAAAGTTAAAACATAAAATTTTACTTATATTTGCATTCAAACAACTGCATTGTTGGAAGAGTTTTATAAACTAAATACCACTATGGTAGAGTTTACCACAAGCAAACAACTTGAATGTTAAAGTGAATGCTGCAATTTCTCAAACAAACAATAAAGTGAATTTTTTTGTATTGTAAGATATGTAGTTGCACAAGTTTTTGATGCCATGGTTGATAATACGAGAGTCTGTTTTATCTCTCTAGTAGTTGAATTACATGTAATGTGAAGGGATTTACTTTTTAGGTTGGAATTAGGTTGCGAGGATATAATGTTAGAATCTGATTCATTACTGCCTATTCTACATGTTAATAATATGAGCTTTAAATTAGCGGTGGAAGGTCACATTATTGAAGCTACTCGACAACTGGTAATTAATACTTGTTCTTTTTCTTATGTGTATTGTCCTCGAAGAAGAAATACTATTGTTCATAATTTAATTAAGTATGCTTTATCCGGTAATGATTTTAAGACTTGGCTTTAAGAAGACTTTGGTTGGCTTTTTTCGACTTTAAATTTTGATATAAATTCTATTACTAGTTAATATAAATTTAATTTTCTTTCAAAAAATACTCTAAATAAAGAGCGAGTGGCATTGCATCTTGTAATTCTAATGATATATAATAATATACACTCATAATATAACAGTTCACACTTCTATGCTAAAGGAACTATATATGCGTTAGTTATGATACTAGATATATAAGAATCGTTTGAAATTTTATTTTAAAGTTTATTTTTCACTTATTATATCATAATTAATATATATTCATATATATGTGTAAATTTTTGTATCCTTTATTTATTTATATATATATATATATATATATATATATATATTTTAAATATTTTGTTTTTAGCTAAGAAATTATGTTTTAATATAATAAAACTTATTTAAATATATTAAATGTTGAAATTTAAATCTTAAATACCGGTGTATGAGTAGGAATGGACAAAAAAATTGTGGGTTTGGTTATCCGAATCGGTGGTTCAGTTTGTACCTGGTAAATTTTGAGGATGTTGTCTCTTTTAGAGAACATAAAATCGTGCAAGTATACACGGTCACAAGTAATAAGATTTGTAAGTAAAGATCGTTCCTACGGAGATTTATTACTACAGTTTGTTGAGTATTAAAATTGTATTGCTCTGATTTTATCCAAAATATTCGTTGATTTAAAAAAAAGTTAAAAGAAAAGAGTTAACAAAATAAAAGAAATCTAAGATTGCAATTTTTCACCAAATTATTCCACTCTAATCATATTATTTTCTTTTGATTTATATTTTTTTGTACATTTAATTTGTCAACCGAAAACTTCTATTTTTATTCATACATCTCTTCCGAGCTCCGTATAAACATACCTTGTTAAATTAATTCACTATATCTCTATGAGAATTAAATTTAATAAGATTCATTAAGTTCTAAGTTTTCAATAGGCCACACATACAATTAGGGTATATTCCTATCCTTCATCATACATGTCATTCTATTTACGAGCAATACACACACAAATGCCTCTCTCAAATTTATTTATGTACATGATCGTTTTGATAAGATTAAGTAAATAATCAAAAACCATTAAGCGCAACATAGAGTGAACAAATCGAACATCTTATAAATCTATCAAAAATAATTAAAATCAAAGCTTCATAAATTTAGATCAAATGCAACCCTAGAAAAATTAAATTACTTCATTAATTTAAAATAAAAATTATAGCAGATGCAGAAAAATAAAAGGAAGAAGAAAGAAAATTAAAACATGTCGGATCGCAAATATTTGACACGTAGAACATGAGAAGCCAAAAATGGCTTACACGTGTTCCAATCACCAAACACTACAGAAAATCCAAAACTAAACTCTAAAAAAAAACTCCATCGCTCTATCATCTTAACTCCTATTTATAGCTAAAAAATACATCAAAATATTTAAATTTAATAAACGTGGGGGACAATGAAGTGTGGGGAAAATAATAAATTAAATAGCGTGGGGGGACAAAATTGCATCGAAAATGGAATCCAAAACGCGGCTAATGTCAGTGGGCGTACAATGCGTTTATGTTTTTCTTTTCAATAAATCCTACCACGTGTCGCGATATGATTCGCTGAAACAATGGTTGGACACTTGGAAGCACCTCATTTGTTGCACGGAATGGGCGCACACAGAAACTAAAGCACGGGATTGGGGCACCGAGAAAGTGCGGCAACGGCTGGAACGAGGACTTGATCCTGTGCTATTGCGTTCATTGTAACTTGCCACGTGGCATATTATGGTTCGTGGAATAACCGAGCACACGTGGATCGACCGCACAGGAAAGGGGCGCGCGAAGGTGGGGGACAGGTCTGCACGGCATTAGACGGGTGGGTCCCACGCCGGCTTGCGCAGCAGGTGGGCCCCACTCGGGCACCGAGCCGCGCGATGGAGGAAATCCCTGCACCTAGTCTCCTTGGTCGGGTTTGAACAGCACACGCGCATCCGAACCGTCAATGCGTTGATCTGACGGTCCAAGATGACACGTGGATAACACCGCGTGGAATTTCTCCCCTGCGAAGAAAAATATCTTTTATTAATTATATTTTCACCCACAAATATATTTCAAATTACATTTTAAACTTTGTTTAATTGCAATATATCCCTCTTTGTAATTTAAATTAAATTTTAAACTTTTATAAATTGCAATTAATCACTCTTTTATTTGAAATTATATTTTTGGACACAAATTTGCCATTAAAAACGTTTTCGATACAATTTGTTTAATTTTCTTAAAATATATAAAAAATAGTAAATACTAATTTATTAAACTAAAATTAACTAAAAATAGAGAGAGCATAGCAATTATAATTAATAAAATAGGTGAAAATAACTATATAAAATACAGTTATCAGAGGACATGTACGATTTTGGGTAAAAACCGAACGTGAATAAATGGGTACGATTGTACTGAAAAATGTATCCGTCTATACTCAAAATTATTTATATTTAATTAATTAATTTATATATTTAATAAATTAAAATATATATCAGTATCACGCGTTAGGGTTTTTTCAGTATCCCTAATCACTTTCACTTTTTTTATTTTTAGAATCGCAACTCTCAATCTCGCCTTTACCGCTCGTAATCTTTGGTCTCTCTACTGTCTACCCTGCCGATCTTAGCTCTCAAACCTCTACCTTTTGCCTCGATCGCTCTTAGCTCTCTAGCGCTCAACTCTCCCCTTGGTTAGTCCTCCTCAACTTCTTACCTTCTTCTTCTTCTTGATTTTACCAGCTTCTCCTGGTTATAACTCTCAGCTCTTTGACTCTGTTGTAGCAAGAGGTAGTGGGATTTCGGTGGTAGTAATAAAGTTACTAGTAAATCTTGTTGCAAATTTTGCTGAGGTGATATGAGTGGTAATAGTCTAGTACTAGAAGTGATTTTAGTAAATGAGGTTAAGTGTTGAGAAAATGTAACTCAAGTATTGTTTTTAATAAGAGATAATGGAATAGGATATTAAGATGGCACATTTTGTTGCTAAATTTGCAACAAAGGAAGGATAATGGGTTTTATGTATAAGATTGACACATTTTATTGTTAATTTTATACCAAATGGAAGGGTAATGAGTTTTATGTATAAGATTGTAATACTTTGTTAATAATTTTGTTGATTTTATTAAGTCTGTCTAAAGTCTAAAATAGAGAATACAATGAAGATAACAACTTCATTCATAATTTTGATTGTTACCTGTTAATTTTAATCTCACTCTTGCTTTACGCAATATAGTATTTATAACGTGATGAATAATAAACCCAATATTTAGGATATAATATAGATTTAAAGAAATCTAAATACCATTAAAAGTATTATAATTTGCAATACAAACAAGGAAATGTAATATGAAATATTTATTAAATTTTTTGATTTTGATTTTATTTTTTAAAATAATTGTTCCGAACTATTACACAGGTAAAAAGTGTCCTCAAATCGTATTAGTTTCTTATGGTTTCAGATATAGTTATTATAATTCAATTTTAGAACGATTATATCAAAAATCGTACTCGTCTATACCCGTATACATCCCTATGTATGAGTTTACTCACGTAAAAAAAATAAAAAAGACGTTTACATAATACAAAACAATGATTCCAATTCCACCCGATAAATTTTTTTTTAATTTGGTTGATTTTAATAAAATTAATTACCCAACATCCTAACTGTGTTGACAATCAATCATCTTAGTTGATTTATTTATAATATATCTCAGCTAAATTAGTATTAAATTAGATTAAAAAAAACTTCACCAAAAAGCCATGAGCTTTTTCAATTAATGTTTTACCGGAACAGCCGGTACGTTTGAATCTCTTAATCCTACGTGTAATTTAGAGAGAAATGATCCTGTTACAGGCACATTTACACTTGTTACATAAATCATGTTGTAATATATATTTAAATTTTAAAACCATTTAAATAAAATATCACAACATAATTAATAATTAATAAATATAAATATATTTATGTCAATCATTCTATCATCTATTAGATTAAAAACTTACAAACTGCCAGGTCAATATCATTGAACAAAATTTGCAGGCAAATAAGAAGAGTTTTCTTTTTCCCAATTAACCAAAAAAAAAAAAAAGGACAAAACATGGCCACGTGGGCTTTCTCATTTTAACGTCTACTATATAGTTCTTTAGTTGTCAAGCTAACGATTTTGTCTGACGATTCTACGAGTGCCGACCATAATCTTCACGAACCGGATAGTTAATATAAACAATTAGAAGTTAATAGCTCGTCAAACTCAATAATTACATCATTTTTATCTACTTATCGTATCTTACCTAAATATAAATTAATCCAACTCTCACCGTCCACCTATCGATGCCTAATATGAACATCTTGGAATACATGTAATTATTATTATTATTATTATTATTATTATTATTATTATTATTATTATTATTATTATTATTTTGGTAAAAACCACCTTTAAAGCATATAATAATTGAACTATTGAAATAGCACGCTAGGCCCCACTTAATTAAATTAATACTAAGTGGACAAAAATGCTCCCGATTCACATAATCCAGTTCGATTAAGATATTGCAACTGAATTGGATGAGAAAGTATGACTACACATAAATTTATGCTAACAATACAATGCGTGTTAAAATTAATTTTGAAATTTCATAAATTATTATTATTATTATTATTATAAATTATTGTTTGAGTAGACATCCAAATGTATGCCGTTAAAAGTGGATAGTTATTGTAAATTTGTTGGAGGCCTTTATCCAAATTTGTTTGAAATTTGAATTGACCTCCGATGGTTGTTATAACGTATTTTTATTATTTTCACTAATTTTTACATTATATTTTATCTCCTTTTTAATTTAAAACAACAAATATTACGATATAACCTATATTTTTTAAAACAAATAAAATATTTATTTTAATTTTATTTAATATATTTATAATAAAAAATTAAATAATATTTTAATTTTTTTTATTAAAAATATTATATTAATAGCATCATCCTATTAAATTTGACACTATAACATTCATTCAAGTGGAATGTTAAAGTAACTTTTGCACCGTTTTGATGCAATAGTTTTGGTGGCCGTCCAAAGTTGTTTGAACAGAGACAGAGAGAGAGAGAGAAAAATATACCATACCGGAGGTACACTCGTCGACTACAACAACAAAAATCCGGCATCACGTCGTCAGTTGCAATGTTCTCTCCGCCTATTTAGGACAAAAGATAACGAAAATGATACCCATGAAATACAGAGGAAAAGGTTTTTCATGGTAAATGGGTTGGACTAATAATTTGGAGCTCATATTCTTCGTTTCCCATGCGTTGCCGTCGACTTGAATCGACGATGTCGGCGGCGTAAATGATAGAGAGAGAGACGACGAACCGAACGACTGTGAGTGTGAAAGAAGAAAGAGGTAATTGAAAAAAAATATATTATTATTATTAGTTCAGTCATACAATAATTCATATATTACCGTCTAATTAATTTAATATTAGTAATATTGATTGTTCTTGTAATTATTTTATTATTTCTCGTTTAAAATTTTACCTCTCATTAATAATTAACATATATAATAATTTATTATATTAATAGAATTTTATAGAATTGGGGATTTAATAAATCGGAAACAAAAATAAAAATAATTAAAATTAATTTTCTTCGTACTGCATTTAGTTATATTATGGTAAAATCATATATGAAAAGCTTTTTTTTTATAACATTCATATAATCACACACTTCCACGTATATAAAATGATAAGATTTGAAATCACATCCACAATAATTTAGATAATTAATAATAAAAAAGTTATTTTATCAAAAAGATTTTTTAATGCAAAAGTAATTATTCTTACTTTTTAATAGTTTAATTTAGCAATATAGTGTTAAAACTTTATTTAAAGAATTGAATTTCTTACTTTATAATGGTAGTTAATTTCTTGTGATATCAATAACTTAATAATTATCTATATTTATACCGAGGTATAATATATATTTTAAAGTAAATAAGTAAAAATTAATCATTATCATTAATTTAATTCTATAAATAATGATACATAAATACCATATATCAAAAAATATCATAAATATAATTAATTTAATTTGATACATTTGTAACAATCATATAATTTTTTAATTAGATATATTATTTTATCAAATTATATTATATTATTTGTGACATATCTGTCTTTTTATGTAAGTTTTGGGTGTTTTTTTATATTATTTGTTTGTTTGTTTGATCACATCACACGTTGATTTTATTTTTTTAATGCTTTACAGTTTTGAAAACAAGAAGATTTTTTTCACATAAATTTTTTATTTTATTAAATTATAATAATGTGATCAACTAGGCCAACTTGTTGAAAAGCAACACATTCCTAAGTTTATACTTGGTTTTTAAATAGTGCTTAAAGCATCCCAGTGAAAGACCCCGTAACTTTAGCTTATCAATTATAAACACATGAACTCCTGCTTTCAACACATTTCTCATAGTTCAATAAAAAGGGTTCTCCTTAAACCAAAACATTCTTGCTTTTACTTGTGTCATCAGGGTCAGATTAATCACAACACTGCTTACAAACCTATTGATTTTCGTGGATTCATCCTGATGTGTAAATTATATAAAAAAAATTATTATATTTGTATTATTTATATTATTGAATTAATTTTTATCTATTTTTATTATCGAATTATAAAATTATTTAATTCGTATCAATCGGTTAGTTATATCATGTATACTTAAAATCAACAAAAAAAAAAATATTTATAAAATTAACTGTTAATCCTTTTTCTCACCATTTTTTCAACAAATTACTTTTTTCTTTTCTTTTTAAATACAAATAACCCAACTATAACAATTTATAACATACATCTTCTCATTTTTCTAACCTTACTATGACAATTTCAAACCAAAACCCAGTTCCACATTTACTTTCCATAACATTCTTCCAAACAATATCAATCCAAAGAAGTCCTCCATATGTTTAATATTTATATACGTTATTTTTCAATAACTAAGATCATAATAAGTATTTAAAAAAAATTAAAATTGTTGTTTTTCTACCGTATGAAAAGAAGGCATGACGTTTTACTCGAAATTAAAAATAAAATCGATAATTATAAATACGAAAAATTATTTTCGAATAATAATTAACAGTTTTGAACTTAAAAGCTAATTTTTAATATTGTTTCAATTTAAAATTATTCAAAAAACATAAAATTAAAAAAATTATAAATCAAAAATATTTTATTTTTTTATATTAAATAATATTTTTTATTTGATTTGATATTATAACTTAATACAAGGTAGATAAATTTTGTCTTGATAAACGAAATGAGCTTATTATTAAATGAAAAAATTGCAGAAGTCAATAATCAATATATTGTAAAGGAAAAATGTTATATATTAACTTTTATTTTTATTTTTTATAAACGTTGTGTTAAAATTTTATTGATTCAAATAAAAAAAACTACGTGGGTTTTCATTGTCATATTTGTTATTGACAATTTTGGGTGCATCAAGCATGCATTAAATGCAACATTGGTGTTCATGTTATTTAACTCTATCTAATTTCGTCACTATATAAAATTTTCATTCGATTTAATCATCAAATTATTAATATTATATCCAATATAATTTTAAAACATTTATCCCTTTTAACATTCAATATCACTCAGTATAAGTAAATGGTTTTTAGAAATAAAATATGATAATACTATGAGCTACTAAAAACCCATTTTGTGTTTTTTTAACTATTTTTTCCTCAAAATTAAAAATACATAGATAGCCGAAATATCATTATTTTTTCTTATTTAAAAATCAGTTTTTATATATTTTTAAATAAATAAATGGATGTACCTTACATTGTTTTTATTTTTTTCATTTATTTTTTTAAGATTAAACGAAATTTTTATAGAAAATAAATTTAAAAAATAACGCATTTGTTTTATTTTATGGTGTATATTTGTTTTTCTCCTTTTATTTTTAACTAAAGTTTCTTGTTTTTTTTATTAAAAACATGGCTCAAAAATAATTTTAAAGAATTTTATACTCATTTATATTTTATTTTAGGAAAAAAATCTAACTTACTAAAATTTCTAATAGTTTTTATTTTGAAAAAAAAAATTGACACAAAAGGTATTTTACTAGCTTTTTTTAATAATATCTATTATTTGATTATATTAAAACCATATATTTTCGTATTATATTAGAGATGAAAGTGAATTTAGATAAAATCATATAAGATATTAATATTATATTAGAGATGAAAGTGAATTTAGATAAAATCATATAAGATATTAATATTTGAATGATAAATTATAAAATAAATAAATTGTATAATGATATAATTAAATAGTATAAAGATCATTTATGCATAATTGATAGTTCAACTTAGGATTGTTCATCGGATCGAAACCGTTTATTTTATATTCATCCGATCCGATTGAAACATCCGTTGGGATTGAAACATCCTAATCTACAACCGATCCGATCATCTTTCACATCTGGTCAATTTGATCCGTAAACTATTCGGATGACATCCGATCAATTCGACTAATAAATTTAATTAACTCTATTTTTTATATTTTAAAATAAAATTTTAAAATTTTCACATATATCATAAAATAAAATTATTTAACTTAAAAAAATATTAAAAAATCAAATATATATATATATATATATAATTTTGGTCGGATCGAATGAATTATAGTGAAATTCGACATCCGATCTACACTTAACGGATGAAAAAAATTTACATCTGATCCGACCATCGGATTGGATCGAATCGGGTGAAAAATCAACAAATCAAATCAAATTGATCAGATGATTAGATTTTTTGCACACCCTTAATCCAACTAATCAAGTATCAACTAGAAATTTGAGAATTTGGTTTTTTATTAATGATTTTCACTTTTGGTAATTTAGTTGTAATATTTATTCTATTGATTTGATATTTTCCTTTTGATGCCTTAAAATTTTAGACTTTAAATAGGTTTTGTAAGTTGTAATACCGAAGAAGATTATATTTTTATTTTAAATAATATTTAACAAGAAATATATAATTATATTATAAAATAATTAATTTGAATATAACTTTTTGTTAATACATTTTTAAATTTTATTATTAAGTAATTTTATTCTTTTATGTTTTAAATTTATGGATAATTGTGACTGAGTCAAATCACTTTTATCGAGTTTTATCGCTTATAATTGTCTTACTTTCACTTTCATCCATTTAGTGTGTACGTGTCGTCTTGTATTTATTTAGGAAGAAAAATAATTTTTCGATAATCACTTTTTTCGTTGGAAAACAAACTAAGCTGTTAGGTATTACGAACTATTTATTTATTTTAAATAAAAATTACACAATAATGGCAAAAAAGAAAAAGAAAAAACTTATTTATAAAGCATATATATTTCAAAAGTTTCCCCATCTAGCTACTTCTGTCTAGTGTAAATAACATATATTTAAAAATATTTATATTATATACCGGCGGATGGAGTCTGGTGTAAAAAATTCTAGTTTTAATATGTATAAAATTATATATAAATTATACCTAATTAAATCGTGTTTTTTTGGAAGTAATTTCTCGTGTTTTTTTGGAAGTAATTTTTAAGATTTTATCACTAAAACGATTCACTACAATCTAAATAATTAGATTATATTTATACTCAAATAATATATATATATAATATTTTTTAATAAAAATTAAATAATATATTTTTTATTATGCACATTGTGTCCCTCTTAAGTATGAATGTTAAATTTATTGTAATGTATACATATATTTAATTAAATATAGTTTTAAACTCATATAAATTTATAAATTATTAATTTCAATTTGATAAATATATAATAGTATTAATTAATCAATAATAATTATAATTATTTTAAATTTTTTTATTATAAAATATAAAAAGAAAAAGTCTATAAATATAATTTTTAAATTTTTTTTACTATAACAAGATAAAAAATTAATTTAATTTATCATATAAATGTTTGAAAATATAATAAAAAATATACAATAATAATTATTTTATTAACAAATATTAATTAATTTAATAAAAAATATATACATAATAATAATTATTATTTTATGAATAATAAATGTGATAGTTTGTAACGATAACATATAATATAAATATAAGTGATAATTTATTTAAAAAATAAATAAATTATAATATATTTGATACTGTAGATAAAAGCTGATGAAATTTAATAAATATTTCTATGAATATATTTTAAATATAAATAAATTTATTATTTTTTAATTGATATTAAATATAATATAATTTAGATACGAAAAAAATATGATTAATTTAATGTAATTATGATTATTAAAATAACAAAGTTAATTTATATAAGATTATTATATCTAAATTATATAATTATTATTTATTATAATAATATTTTTAATTTAATAATATATAAGAAAAAAAAGTTTAAAAAATATCTAAATGAATATATAAACGATGAAGAAGTGAAAAAAAAAACTCGTAGAACTACCAAAGCTTTTATATATAAAGAATTAAGTGTATAATTTAAAAAAAATGGAAAAAAAAACTTGAAAGTGTGAGATAGGGTTAAAATAGTGAAATTCTTTTGTGTAAATTTCATTGTGCTTTTGTTATACAATAAATAAAAAATTATTAGCATTAATATAACATAAATTCAAACAGTAAAAATAATACGTAATTAAATTAAATTAAGATATACGATTATATAGCAAGTTTATAGTAATATTAGAAAGGAAAAAAAATCATCTTATGAAACAGAATAAGAAGTCTGTAAAAGCTAATGATTCCACTCGGTTAACTGACAGGGTGAGCAAGCGAAAAGCAGAGAGCTACCACTCAATCTGTTTCTGGAAAAAAATTATTCTTATTGCTAAAAGATATTTTTTAAAGAAAATATTTTTTTATAGTTTAATCAAAGCATAAACTTTACATATTTAATAAAATGAAATAATTCTTAATGTCATTTTTTTTTATAATTTAAATAATAAGTATATTGATTGACATGTATGAGGTAAAACTTTCTGTTGCAGAACACCAAAGTGCGTGGGAACAAAGTGGTGGTACGTTGAAACCACGCGTTCCTAAAGCAACACATACAGAGAGAAAACTAATACCACACAAAGTGCTTTTTCAAGTCCCTAATCTTTGCCCTTTTGATTCTTCGCTCCACCAAATCGAGTAAGCTCTGTCTCATCTTCTTTCTCTTCATCTGTTAATCGCCAAATCAAAAAACTCGGATGAATTTTATGATTAAAGTCTCACTGAGTTTCTCTGCCAGACTTTTCTTTGATTCTTCCTTTTCTTCTTTCCATTTTCAGCTAAACCGGAAAGCTTTTCATCATTGCATGTAAATCGTTATTAGAGTCCATTTTTAGCTTCTTCTTTTTTCTAATTTTATGAACTTAGAAGTTGCTTTCCTTTGAATTTGATTAACGGATCTGGGCTTTTCGAAACCAAAGTACTGATTAGTTCTCTCTTTTCATTTATTATCATGAATCCTTTTCAACTGTTTTCCTTTTTTCATAATTTTCGGCGAGGCATTTTATTTTTGAGCATTAATAGGAATATCATTTTCCTTATATTTTCGTTACTTGAGGTTGGACTTTAGGTGTGTTAGTATAGAAAAAGGGTTGATGCTTTCTGTTTCTTTGTCAATTTTCTCGGGAAAATGCAAAAGGAGCGACGACACCGTGTCCTTCTCAAACATTATTCCCTCTGCAAAAAGAAAAAAAAAACAACTAATAAGGAAACTCACCTCCGTTCGTGGCTAGTCTCAGTGCCATAGAACAAAAGTTCGCAGGATGGGGACCGAGACTAGTCTTAAAATATTTGGTTTCCATGATTTTGACATATTTTGTGTGAGGATGACCTTTTTACATTTTTTTTCTTTACAATTTTTACTGGGGAAAATGTTCGTTCTCGTTTCATTGCAATCATAAAGTAAAAAAAGTTGTTAAAAAGGTCTATTAAGTTTAAAAAATTACGTTTTTATGTTGAATTTTTTTTTAATCATTGAATGCAACAATTATTTATCAAAAGTTGTTTTTTGGTTGATTTTGATGCTTGATTAGGTGTGAAGGACGTGCTGTAGATGTGGATTTCTAGTGACTGATGGGGAGCTGGGGTTACTGTTTCTTGATCGATTTAAATTGGTTGTTAGGTCTCTCTTACCTTATTGGATAAGCATTTCCTGGTATTTATTGTAAATTATTGGAGGTTAGAGCTAGTGAGTTTGAAGCTTTAGTGCTCTGACGACACCAATAACCAGTTAAAGGTGGAGAGAGCAAGGGTTAAAGTTTTAAAGAGGGTAACTCTCAAATGGGTTGGAGTGTCACTGTAAGTCCTCTTTTATTACAAGGAATTATTGCATAGAAATACTTTCTACTTTTACAGGGAAACGGGGAACACATACTATCTTTACCTGGGGCTTTAAGTTGGTTTGTATTTTGTGAATGGTAAGTAGTTGTCAGATACCAAACTGACAGAACCTTGGTATTGGTTGGTGACTAAAAGGAGCATCTTTGGGACTATCAACTATGCTACTAGTTTCTCTGTTTTGCTCTTAATACACAATTAGGAATTTTTGCTGGGTATCTTGAATCTGACTTTTATCATCTGATTTGCCTTGTAGTCCATCGGGTTTGCTGGGACTATAAATGCTAGATTCAATTGCTCGTGGGTTTTAGTTCTCCAATTCTGTGCTTAGTTTACTCCTGTTGAAATTCCGGGTTTTGTTAACTCCAAAATTTGGGCATATTAGTTGTCAGATCCAGTAGCCTCCTTGTTTCTGAAAGGATATTCAATATTTACTTTCTTTCACTGCATGTTAGTCTGAAAAGAAATGCCTCGCCGCTCCATAAACCAAGTTTATAGGTAAATGTTTGAGGTTCAATCACTTTGCAATCTATTAATATTCTAGTTGTCTTCAATTTATGTTTCTTACGTATATTAGGATGAAAATAAAAAGACATGAATCTATGTTAAGGTTGTCTTTGCAGGGTCTAAGGCTACTTGGATCTTTTGGTATACATTCTCCAGAGTATATTACTTGAATGTCATTTTGTGAGTTTTGCTGCTGATGGAGTGGAATGCAAAACCTTCTCTATTGTGGGATTGGGAGAACCTTTTTGAGTTTGACGCAAAAGCAGCTGAAAATCCCAAAAAACTTATACTGACAGACTGCTCCATTGAAGGTGACCAATTTGTTGGCTCTGGATCTTTCTTTTCGCTTGAGGATGGTGGGGGTAGCAGAGGAACTGGTGGTTCTGGCTCTGAATTAGGACATAACTCATCTAAAAGCTCAAAGTCACCTTCGATGTATTCTTCATCAATTGAGGAGAGTAAAACAACCAAATTTACTCTTGAATCGTCTGAAGGATTGCATCATAATGTTAGCGATAAAAAGGACTCACACAAAGTGAAACCCCTTGGATCTTCTCCAACTCATGAGATTTCTGCGGGCTCTGGTGAACCACTGCTTAGCCTGAAGTTAGGCAAGCGGATGTACTTTGAAGATGTAAGTGCAGCACATAATGCGAAGCCCTCCTCCCTTTATGTTGTTCCTGTCTCATCTGCAACTACAGGTAAAAAATGCAAGCCCGCCAGTCAGAGCAGCACTCTTTCCCCACTCTGCCAAGTTGAAGGCTGTAACCTCGACCTCTCCTCAGCAAAAGATTACCATCGTAAACACAGAATTTGTGAGAGCCATTCCAAATGTCCGCGGGTTGTTGTAGCTGGTTCAGAACTCCGGTTTTGTCAGCAGTGTAGCAGGTAAATATTTTTGCCGTGTCTACATTCTTACGTGTTTCTTAGCCTGCAGATAAGACTTTGCTAACAATGACTTGCAGGACTTGTGACTTTACGGCTTCTTTTCTCTAGTTTACATCAAGTAAATTGATTTGTTCTTTTCGATATCAAAGGTTCCATTGTCTGGCTGAATTTGATGATAAGAAACGGAGCTGTCGCAAGCGTCTTTCAGATCACAATGCAAGGCGCCGTAAACCACAGCCAGAGGCAGTCAGGCTAAATCCTACAAGACTCTCTTCACTGTATGGTATGGGTTCCAGACTCAGGCTTTTAAAATCTTTTAATCCAGCTTATGCATAGTTCATGTGAGAGAAATTATTATAAGCACAATTTGAGCAAAAAATTTAAATGCAGAATTTGAAATATTGATGTTTGACGTTATGCCTAGTTCATGTGATCGAAAATTTTAAGTTGGTGTGGTCGTTATTGTTCATCAAATATATCCTGTTTTGTGCCAAATGTGTGAATCAGGTGAGAGGCAACCTATGAACTTCATCTTTGACCAATCCGCAACTCCTTTTACAAGGCAGACTGCTAATCGTAATTGGGATGGCACAGAAAGTTCCTATTTTGGACATACAAGGGAATATTTGTCGAAACCTACTAAAGCAATAGGTTCTGCTGGACAGCCTTGTTTTCCCAATAACAAGATGTCATGTACTGGTACTATGCTTTACCATGATTTTAATAGGACATCGCCATCTATAGGCACTTCATCTGAGGTTCTGAACCCAGGTTTGTTTTCTTGTCACAAGGATTAGATCTCCTAACCGAAGAATTAAGCTTTAAAGCATTCAGGGTATTATTATTTAGTGTTAACATCCTCATTCCAAACGTGAAGCAAATCTTATTACTTAATTTGTTCAGGACTTGCCAGTTCTTTTTCTGCATTCACGGACCTTCCATTCAGTAACTAGTAACAATTACGAACATAATTTTTTTTGTCTAGTTATCTCATAAAATAAAAATTCTTGCATATCATCTTGGTGCAATGTGATCACAAGTGTAACCATCATGTTGCTTCCATCCCGTTCTTCTCATTGCTTTCTGTCAGACATTCTACTGTAATAGAGCACAAGTTTTGGTTGGTTTTATCATTTCAGTTTGACAACCGTAATGCAAGAGAACTTGACAGTTTAAAAGGTAAAATATTATGCAAAGGGTTTTTCAGTTTCAAACAAACCCCTGATGTGCTGCGTTATTTTCTAAGTATAATTGTAAGTGGTATGAATAAGAACACTAGTTTTTATTAACAATTTAGAAGCAGTATATGGTAGAAGCTGCTCTGTATATTATTAGCTTCAAACTTAAGCAAACTTGAACAAAGAGTTGGTTCATTTTTGTATTTCTAGCATATTTGCAGCAGGAATAAAACATGTCTTCTTTTGGCATTATATCTCTGTGATGCTGTTTTCAGTGCACTTAAATACGTTAGGGTGCGCGAGGTCATTTTATTGGCTGGCAACTTGAGCAACAAGTATGCAGTCTCTAGTATTGAAATTCATAGCCATACAGTGTTTCAAGTGCTATGTGAATGGGTACCCTAGTAAAGCTGCTCAGTTACGAGCAACAGAAGATATTGATATTATATGAAAATTTATGTCTCTAGAATATTTCTTACACTTGTACCATGAAATTTTTCTTCGTCGTACTAATTAACATATGCATTGAAGAGTCCTCTTGCCAACAGATCATCCATTAATTTTTGAAAAGTAATGTGTACTTTTTGCAGGTTTGGAGGATCATGGCATCTCTTCCAACCTGAATGCAACTCAGGATCTCAATCGTGCTCTCTCTCTTCTGTCAACTAGCTCTTGGGTTTCATGCGAGACAAAGCCTGTTTCTGTTGATGTTCCCAGTGTTACACATCAAACCAACGCTCCTCAGCCTGCAATTAATGCAATGACTCAAGGCTTGCCACTTGCATCCGGGTACTGGCAGGCTCAACAACTACATGTTGATAACCCCGTGCATATTCCCCACTCTCGTGCTGAGGGTGGAAGCCACTTTCAAGATCTCAATTTTTTCAAAACTCCCTATGACTCTGGTTTGTTTTCCCGCCAGTTCAATTGATCCTTGACTGGCGTTTTGACGAAGTATTAATATATGTTACCCGTATAATAACACGGTTGTTAAGTTGGATTGTTTTCTGTTATCATGGGACCACCATTGACAAGCTGTGAAAATCATGCACATAACTTGTCCAGAAGTTTGTTTCCATGACCATGATCTTATATATGGTCAGGAAATTATTAGGGTTTTATGCAAAAAGTGATGTAGATTAATGATGAGATATGCTCTGCTATTAACTTTTCTTTTTGAAACCAAAAAAACAAAAGTGACAAGCTATGCGTCTCTGTTTACATAGAAACGCTATTGAACTTTTTGGCATTTAAGCATTTTAAGTGTATAGCATAACATTCTTTGATAGTTATAGTTTAATTTTTAACTCTTATATTCTATAAATATGTTTTTTTATAATGTACAAAATATGTTTTAAGTATATTTAAAAATGCTGTAAATATATATTTAGGGGTGTAAATAAAACCTGTTAAGTATTGGAGTTATAAAAATTGATGGGTAATCATTCTGCTGCAATCGATGGAAATTTATGGTAGGTATTGTGCGCAAGTTATGGTCAGTAATTAATTAATTATGTAACGTGCAAGGGTAAGCAGGACCGAGAATCTTAATTTTGCTACGGTCAAACGCTTAATTACCTCGGGTCGGTATAAAAATAAAATAACAAAGCAGCAGATTACATGACTAGCTGTGCCTTGTATAAAGAAAATTCAAATTGAGATAGTAATCTTACTTATTAGTTTATATAGTATTAATCATTTATCATTAATATAATTTTAAAGTGAATTAAATCTTATTAAAAACGCGTGAATATTATTTTCAAGTAAAAAAAATTGAAATAGTGAGATTAGTAGTACTCAAATAAATATTGTTTAATTTAATTTCTGGATTATATTTGAAAAGTTAGTTGATTTTAGACCCATTTTACAAATAATTAGAGTTGGGCATGCCTTATTTACCAAAAAAAAAAAAGAGTTGGACATTTACTTATACAATTATATTTAATAATAAAATTATAATAAAATACAATTTTATTATTAAATATAATTGTATAACTGTTTATTTTATAAAAAGTAAGTAAATTATCTAAATATATTACCCTTATTATTATTTTTATCCCCTTTCTCCACTGTGGCCTGTGGGTGGGCAGTCACAATATGTAAGGACATAACTATAAACTCTTTAAAGAAAAAGAGAAAAAGAAACTTATCGTTCATCGACAAAAAAAAACTCAATGGCTAATACTAGCAATGGTGTGAGACACATCGTGGATAAGTCTAATGATAAATAAGATGTCTCATAATCTGAGGGTGTGGGTATTGGAGATTGTTATAAAGCTTCTTAATTTAAGGAGCAAAACATGGAGTAAACACATAGAGTAAAACATGGAGCAAAACATTGTGCAATTCGTGTAGCAAAACAAGGAGGTTAATTTAAGGAGCAATTTAAGGAACCATTAATTTAAGAAGTAATTCAAGATGTGAATTTTCCTATAAATAGATATGTAATTGTAATTAATTAATCATCCAAAGTGTTCATTCCAATTGAGAGAAAAGCTTAGAGAGAAAAGCTTTTGTGAGAGAAAATTAAGAGTAATTTTCTTGGGTGTAATTGGGTTGTGAGATGTGAGTGTTGTAAACACCTTGTGGAATTTCTTCCCTTTTAGTAAAAAGATCTGCAGTAGGTCCGGAGACGTAAGCAAGATTGGCCAAACTCCGTTATCAAATTTTGTGTGTTATTTTTCTATTCTTGCTTTCTCATAAATCTGACTTATCGAGAATTTGCGTTATTTCCCAACAACTGGTATCAGAGCTATTGGTGGTGATTTCTATCAATTTTTTACAAGGTTACTATTTACGTGAATAGTGAATTATGTGAATAGTGAAATTTTGTTGACGATATTTGTTCGTTGATGGAGGTGTTCTAATACACGGTGATTTACAGAAATAGTCAGAAACGATCCAGAGGAAGTCAGATTTTAGTGGGAGCAATGGCCGCATATGAAGGAAGGGTGAAACTCGAGAAATTTGATGGCACAGATTTTCGGTTTTGGAAAATGCAAATAGAGGATTATCTGTATAAAAAAAATATATATCAACCTCTCTCAGGGAAGAAACCAGAAGCTATGAAGGAAGAAGATTGGAATCTTACAGGCAGAATGACACCGGAGTTATTCGATTGACGCTATCCCGTAATGTTGCCTTCAACATAGCAAAGGAAAAGACCACGGCGGGTCTTATGGCAACTCTCTCCAATATGTATGAGAAGCCATCAGCCTCAAACAAAGTGCACTTGATGAGGCGTTTGTTCAATTTGCGAATGAATGAAGGCGCATCGGTAGCTCAACATCTCAATGAACTCAACACAGTCACAAACTAGTTGAGTTCAGTGGAAATTGAATTCGATGAAGAAGTATGAGCATTAATACTTTTATCTTCTTTACCAGAAAGTTGGAATGCTCTTGTCGCGGTTTGTGAGTAGCTCGTCAGGAAGCAATAAGTTGAAATTTGACGATGTTCGTGATCTGGTTCTCAGTGAAGAGATTCGACGTAGAGAGTCAGGTGAATCGTCAACTTCTTCAATTTTGCATACAGAGTCAAGAGGAAGAAATTCAACCAAAGGGAATGGACGTGGCAGAATAGACTATCGAGGTAGATCAAAGGACATGAGGTCCAAATCCAGGAATCCTAATAATTCCCATAGCTCGAAGACTATCAAGTGTTGGAATTGTGGAAGAAGCAAGACTACAAAAATCGGTGCAAGAAGTACCCAGAAGGACAAACAAGAGAGGCGAGAGGCAAATGTTACTTCCACCTCGGGAGGAGACGATGCATTGATATGCTCTTTGGAGAGCAAGGAAGAATCTTGGGTGTTAGACTACGGAGCATCGTTTCATGCTACTTCACAAAAAGAATTCTTCGAGAAATATGTCCTGGAAACCTTGGAAAGGTATATCTTGGTGATGATCAACCATGTGCTATTATTGGCAAGGTGTAGTGAAGATTAAGTTGAACGGATCTGTTTGGGAACCGAAGGATGTCGGGCATATTCCGATCTCGAAGGAACTTAATCTCGGTGGGGCGGTTGGCTGAAGGCTACACTACGATCTTCCATGGTGATGATTGGAAGATTTCAAAGGGTGCAATGACAGTTGCTCGAGGCAAGAAAAGTGGCACTCTTTACATGACAGCAGAGGCACGTTGTTCAATTACAGTTGCAGCAAGTAATGAAACACCAAATCTGTGGCACCAGAGATTAGGCCATATGAGTGAGAAGGGGATGAAGATTATGCACTCAAAGGGAAAACTTCTAGGTCTACAGTCTACGGAGATAGACATGTGCGAAGATTGTATACTTGGAAAGAAAAAGAGAGTTAGCTTTCATACAAGTTGCAGAAGAAGGAAAGGCTAGAGCTTATTCACTCTGATGTTTGGGGACCAACGACCGTCTCATCTATTGGTGGGAAACACTACTTCGTGACTTTCATCGATGATCACTCTCGGAAGGTATGGGTTTACTTTCTAAAGCATAAGTCTGAAGTATTTGAGGCTTTCAGAAGATGGAAAGCTATGGTGGAAAATGAGACGGGTTTAAAGATCAAAAATCTCAGAACCGATAATGGTGGTGAATATGAAGACACTAGATTCAAAAATTTCTGCTATGAGCACGGGATCAGAATGGAAAGAACTGTGCCAGGCACGCCTCAACACAATGGTGTAGCTGAGCGTATGAACCAAACGTTGACAGAAAGAGCCAGAAGCATTCGTATACAGTCAGGTCTATCGAAGCAGTTCTGGGGAGAAGTAGTCAACACGGTAGCTTACTTGATCAACCGAGGCCCATCTGTTCCATTGGAGCATAGAATACTAGAGGAGGTATGGAGCGGAAAAGAGGTGAAACTATCACATCTAAAAGTTTTCGACTGTGTAGCATTTGTGCATATCAGTGATCAAGGTAGGAATAAGCTTGATCCCAAATCCAAGAAATGCACATTCATTGGCTATGGTGAGGATGAGTTTGGCTACCGCATTTGGGATGATGAAAAGAAGAAAGTTATCCGTATCAGAGATGTTATTTTCAATGAAATGGTGATGTATAAGGACATGCATAAAATAGATGCCAATGACTTAGAGCAGAATGAGTCGGTATTTACAGATGCAGATGATGTCCCAGATACTTCCGCAACAGAACCAATTGTAACAAGTCCTCAGCCAGAGGAACTTGTTGGACAAAGCAGTACACAACATTCCGCTTGATATGTTATTAGTTTTAACAATATTAATGTTTTTATCTATTATTAAGGGTTTTTCTTTAATATATAATTTTCATTATTCTTGTATTTCAAAGTCTGTTAGTATTTCTAGTTTTATTATTTATCCAAATTTTTTAAAAGTTTTGTCTATTTCTATAATTTTATTTTGTCTATATATTGAACTATTATGACTATTTGTTAAAGAATATGCTACTAGATAATGTATTGAAAATATATTATTTCCTTATTTCATTAAATCTCTTCTTCCAAATTCATAAGCTAGATTTAATACTTGATTTAGATTTTTATCATATATATTTATAGGAAATCTAAGATATGCTGTAAATTTTAACTTTTGGTATTCTAAATTAACATAAATCATTCCTAATAAGACATATTGCCTATTTATTATTCTCTTATCTAATAATGTTATTTTTATTGGTGTATCTATTCCTTCTCTAAAACAAACTTTTATTAATAGTTGAATTCCTCCTAAATAGATGTATTCAATTTTTCCTTTATCTTTATGAGGAATTTTTGATAGCTTGTTTAATATAGTTTCTTTATCAATTAATGATATATTATATATTCTTTTACATCTGTAATTTTAATACTCATTTATTTATTACTTATGTCATAATAGATATATTTTTTCTAGGGAATAATTTTCTTAATAAAAATGATGGGTTTTTAAATCCATTTTATTTTTTAAGATTTAACTTTGTTTTTTGAATTTCTTTTTACTTATTATCATTTCTTGTGAAAAACATGTTGAGATGTATTCTGTTTTTATGTCTATTATTTCTTTGTTTGTTTTTTCTTCTTCCATTTTTTTAAAATTTTAGAAATATTTTTGATAACTGTTAGATTTAACTTCGTTATATTTTCAGAAATATTTTTAAATTTTTTAAAATTTTAAGAATATTCTTGAAGATTACTTAAACCTTGAGGTATTTTTGATCTTTTCCTCGATTAATATATATTGAGCAAGTTCCATATTTACAAAATTGTGGGCTCATAAAAAAAACCGTTGTAACCTATACCACCATTGATTAAATTATTATAATTATTTTTATTATTGATTTACAATCACAACAAAAATATATAATAACATATTTATTCTTATAATTAACTATAATATTATCTTTGTTAAATTAAGTTATATCAGATGTAATTTAATATAAGCTAATATTGCCAATTAATAGAGATCGTTATAATAAAAGCTGAGTTATCAGATGAATCGACAGGTGAATAATTTATATAAAGAGATAAATAACCAACAATTATCTTTTAATTCTTCAAAAGAGATAATTACATAAAATAATTATGATACTACAATAAATTTATATATATAAAGAATGAGTATATATATATAAAAGGTTACTTGAAATCATTATATAAATTCATATTATACACATTCGTACATCATTTCAGGTCTAGTAATGGATTCTCTTATCATTACTAAAACAACAACAACAACCATTATATTTTTTCATTATTGATATTTTTTACGTGGTACAAATCTCATTATTGATTTAATCATTAAAAGACCCAAAATCTTAATTCCATTGGTCCAAAATCTTAATGAAATTTTATATTTCCCATATTTACGGTGAATACTGGGTGTTAATATCGTCATTCATAATATTAATTATTAAAGTAATAATTGTGACAATAATAATTTAAGTTATACAATTATTTAAAAATGATATAGATTGAATACACAAAGAGTGGGGTGAACTATACTTTTTGTATATTGATTTGATCATTTTTAATACTTTAATTCATTAACTTTTTCTCTACTTATTTTCATATTAAACAATTTGTTTAAATTTAAAAATATTGGACTAATTATGTTAAATTTTAAATTTAAGGAATTAAATAATTTTAAAAATAAGTTTTTTTAATACATTAATTTTGATCTTGCTATTTAATCTAATATTTAAATTTAGATTAAATGTGTTAACTATGAAAAATGAATGGATGAAAATAAATAATTTTTTTATTAGAAAAATAAAGTATTAAAAATGATAAAATTTGTAAACCGAATGGTACAAAATTATGAAATAAAACTGCATAGAAAGAGACGAAAATAAATGTAAAAACTGCGTCGGGAAGAAATTGGGGAAAAAGATAGAATAAATGCTATAACTATGTATAATCCATAAAAGCTGGATGCTAATTGTAATTATATCAAATCAAAGGGTTCGAATTGTAACTAATTGTAATTATTGTCCTTTAACTTCTTCTATATAAAATTTTTAATAAATAACTGTAAAGGTCTTTGAATGAGTAAAGCAATATCCGACGAGAGGAAAACCATCCCCCTTCATTTGGCCTCCGCAGAATTTGGTGGTACGACTGACCGTTCTTGGTCGATTAGCCGGTGCTTTCGAAGGTGGGCGGGAAATTCTTCTCTTCGTTTTTTTTTTGCTGCTAAAATATTTGTTTATTTGTTGATCTAATTAAGCGTCCTGTTCACTAATTTTTCTTTCTCTTTTTCAAGATTCTCACAAAGCTATTAGTATAAAATAAGGTGTAGCTGACGGTTTGTGAAGGTATAAACTAGGGACTGGACTTTGTGTTACCGTACGTTTGTAAGATTTTTCATCGTGTTTTTAGGAATCTAAACAGAAAAGATTTAGTTTTGATGAGAATCATATGTCATTATTGGCAGTTTGGGTGATGGGTAATTGATACAATTTAATTTAATTTTTTTTTGTTTTGGGAAAATTGGGTATGATCTGGACAATACAAAAGTTGGACATTAGGGTTCTTGGCACTTTGGATGATGGGTAATTGATAAAAAAATTGTAATTGGAAAATTGCGTATTATATGGACAACGTAAAAGTGGGAGATTTTAGGTTTCTGATGCGAATTTTGCTCTTAACCCGCAATTTTGTTTTGGTTATCTTTCTCGATGTTGGTCTTGATCTTTTTATTTTTTATTTTTAATAGTTGAGTCTGATTCAGTCTATGTTGCCCATCGAATGGAAGAAAACTAAAATTTAAATGTTCATATAAATTCGGGTTTGTTGTTTGCTTGAGTTTGGTTTCTTGAACTTCAAGTATTTTGTTCTTAGTAATTTTAGCTTATTTTCGTGGAATAAGTCTTCATGTGGGTTCTTTATGCATGTCCTATGTTTTGTTTATGTAAGAGTAAGCTAGAGTAAGCTCTGCGTGTTCATTTGTTAAGAAATTGGAGGCAATGGATACTGTTAAATATTTTCTGCTATCAAGGGCTATTGGTTTTTAGGAATTTTAATTTTATCTTCAGTTGCTATTGGCATCGCCTTCTGGTTTTAACTTTTTTATAACTGGTTTCTCTTTTATGTTTGAATCATTCAGGCTTGAGCTTTAAAGTCAAATTTGCTCTCCTCATAAGTTAAATAAGTATATAATTTTTAGTGGCGTGACTTGATAAAAGAGTGCTATGCCCTATTCTCCCTTATTCCATACAAGAAAATGCAGAGTGGAGCTCTATATGATGTTGAGAGAAAGTGGGTTGTTATAAGTTTTTTTAATGTATAGACTTTGGTGGAAAACCTTCTGTTTGAGGTGGGGGAAATTTGAGTGTGTTGATGATCAAGCTGTCTGGATGATGGTCATTGTTGACACCTGTAGGAAATCAATCTAGGCATATGATTGATTCCTAAGCAATCCCTGATTTTCAGAAAGAAGTTTCCTGATTTTCAGGGTGACTTCCAGCTCATTTTAAGCTTTATTTCTAACTCAATTTCCAGCTTTATTTCCCACTTTGTATTAGTGTATCCCAGCTGTATTTTAGTGTATTACAGCAGTGTATTTTTAGTTATAACATTAATATATATATATGATCTCTATCAGATAATTATAGAGAAGATAATTATAGAGAAGAAAGGAATAAGAAGAATACAACTTTAAGAGAGTTTGTTTTGTGTGGGAAGGCCTTTAGGCCTTGGCCTCTTTTCAGCATCAATTAACAACATCTGCTGATTTTTATCAATTTGGAATTCAATTTTCAATATGGTATCAAAGCTTTAGGTTCTGCTATTGGCCTCTCTCTCACTGTATCTCTTCGCAGGAAACCTTTTTTTTAATCAAAAAGTGGTTTTCTGTTTTTCTCAGATCAGTTTTTGCCGTTGTAATTCTCAGATCAGTTTCTGCTGCTTTAATTCTCATTATTTGAGGTTGATTGATATCTGAGAACTGACAATGGCAGCAGACAAAAAAAAATATTGAGAATTCTGAGCCCATTGTTGCAGTATTGAAGTTAGTTTTCACTGCTGCTGTGGGTGCCTATGAAGCAGCTTCAGGAATGAAACATCTGCAACCTTGTACAGAAGGTCAACAGTTTTCTGGATTCCACCAAAACCATCTTAACCAGAAGCTGATTCTTCCCAGCATGCTGTTGCATTTACTCACCCTCAGACAACCTCACAGATGCCAAACCTTGCTTCTTTCCCATCAATGTATTGGCAAGGATTCTATGGGTCCTCAAATAGGTTTCAATCCTAGCAGCCTCCATTGCTTCCTGCACAAACTTCTATAATAGGTTCAGACTTATCCACAAACTTGGTTACTAATAAGGCATCTTCTGAAGCATTCCCTTCTGCTGCCTCAAGCTTCAGCTCATCCCAGGCATTATAGATGGGAAATCTACATCAATATCTTCTACTCCTGATGAAATTAAAATCAAGCAGGACTCAAGAATTGTAGATATACACTCAGAGCTCATGCATCATGTGCACGGACTAGTGTTGCAAGCTTCACCCAGAGCACACCCATTTAATTTTATTCTAGTTTATCATCCCCATCGTTTGGGGAGGCTGGGAACACAACATTCCAAATTAACAGTTCTCATATTGGCTTAACTTCAGCTTCTAAACTGTTCGGTTCTGAAGCTATTACTAGACAAAGTTTGTCTTCTTCTGAGATTGTTAACTACAGCAGTGAGATCCACCATATCTAGTGCTACTGTATTTTCTCTTCGAGGTTCCTCTACAGCTTCTACCTCTTGTCTCAAATTGAACCCATTTTAGGCGTTGTTCTCTAGTTGCTCTTTCTGTTTGTAGCCGAAGTCGTTGTTCGTCTAAGAAACAATCGACTATCGTGCATCTGCGTTCGTCAGTCTCGCGCGACTTCAACCTCATTCTCGTGCGACTTTAGTCATCAGTCTCGCGAAACTCGGGCATCAAGTCGCCGTCATCCTCCACTTCGGCGCTTCGTTGTTGCCTTCCAGTCGCTGTTGCTCTGCATTCGGCGCATCAGATTCAAAACTCAAACAAAGAAAGATTGAAAAACGGTGAAGAAACGTTTAAACGTTTCAACCCAATAGGCACCAATTGCCCAGTTTAGCCGAATAGGCCCAGTAACCAATCTGGCAGCTTTGTCCAGTCCTGCGTTCAATTTTGGTTCTACTTTTGCAGATAATAATGATAAATTAATATGGAAGATAGCATGGCTAGGGACACTGTTCAAACATCAACGCACACAATTCCTGTATTTGGACAGCACCAACCTTACAATTTTTTTTTCTTTTCATTCCTGGAGGCAACCTCATCTTTGGACCTTCCCTGTTAAAGCTGGATCTCTCTCACAACAATTTCTCTGTGTCAACTAACCGACTGCCATCATTCAGATCAAGCAAAGGCTGTTGATTAGCAAAGGTCTTAAGCTGTTCTAGCCTCTTTACCATTTGAACTGGAAACCAATTCATCTGTGCAATCCACAAACATATCTTCTTTCCCAGGGTCATTTGTTACTGCTGCATCACCTGGGTTACCTTGTAATGGACTCTCTTTACCTCCCAGAAGTTGCCGCAGAAACAAAAAAAATTGTATCTACAAGGCGGCACTTTATATCCAACACCCTCGGAAATGATTCAGTTGTATTGAGGTTACATACAACTCTCTTTACATCAACGTTCCATGCTTTAATGCCACCATCAGCAGTTCCGCTCCACAATAAATGGGCATGCATTACAGCAACTGGACGACAACTGTTCCAGTCAATTTAATCTATAGGTACTGAAAAACACTTCACAGTTTCAGTTCTAATTCTGCTATTTTTTGAATCAAGCATCAAGTTCAGCTTTCAAAGAACTTTCTTCACTATCAAATTGGCTATAGAAAGATCAAATGTCAATGCAGTAACTTCCGTTTCCTGTATTTGGTAAAGCAGCAAGCTTTTCCATTTCAAGGAAATAATCCATGAAAATGATTTCGTCTTAAGGGACCGTTCGGTTTCTTCCAATAAACTTCTCATTCTAAAGATGAAATTTTGTGACTAGAAGACGTCCCTGAATCTAATTGGCCTTTATGACATCCATTTGTCTCAATGTTACTTGTTTGGTCTATATCAGATTCAACTGGAAATAGCCACTCTCCGAGCTGCAAGAAATTCAACTGCATTGCTCTCCACTCAGATTCAACCACTACCCTCCGAGTTGCAGGAGATTCAACTACATTGCTCCACTCATATTTGGTGGTTAAATCTATTTCATCATCCCAATCTTCAGGCTACTTAGCAACATGATCAATAATCCTTTTTAGGATGTCATCATATACTTCCTCATCATCCCAATCTTCAGGCTACTTAGCAACATGATTAGTAATCCTTTTTGGGATGTCATCACATACCAAGCTTAGATCCATAAACTTTCTAGATTCAGCTTGCGGGGGAGTGTTAAATATTAACCCTTAATTCAATGAGTAAAGGGTTCTAGTCCACTATGATCAAACTAAACATGTGGAAATTGAAGGCAAGATGATCTCTCTCAACTATGTTCCATCTAGACAACAAGTAGCAGATATCTTAACCAAAGCTTTGTTTCTGAGAGTTAAGTGTAGCACTTGGTTTGGAAAACATATATCGCCTAGCTTGAGGGGGAGTGTAGGAAATCAATCTAGGCATATGATTGATTCCTAAGCAACCCCTGATTTTCAGGAGGAAGTTTCCTGATTTTCAGGGTGACTTCCAGCTCTATTTTCAGCTTTATTTTCCACTTTGTATTAGTGTATCCCAGTTGTATTTTAGTGTATTACAGCTGTGTATTTTTAGTTATAACATTAATATATATATATGATCTGTATCAGAGAATTATAGAGAAGAAAGGAATAAGAAGAATACAACTTTAAGAGAGTTTGTTTTGTGTGGGAAGGCCTTTAGGCCTTGACCTCTTTTCAGCATCAATTAACAACATCTGCTGATTTTTATCAATTTGGAATTCAATTTTCAACAACACCGAACATTCATGCTTTAGGAGCAACCTGCTTTTGACGATAAGCACTATGCGAAATGGTAAAATAGGTACATCCCATATTTGACAGGCAGGTTAGAAGGGAGAAGGATGTGGATTTCAAGAGTAATATTGGAGGAGGTACCAACTTCCTGCTTTCTAAGCATAATGAATTTTGGTTCTTTGTGGGGAAGAGCATACATGATGATAGCTTTCTTGTTTTTTCCTACTACAAGGATAAAGATAAAGCTATAGACCGAACTTCTTTTACTTTTCCCACGGTTTGAAGTCTAGTGGTAGGAAGTGCCGAATCTTGCTTCAGACCAGGGTTTGCTCTGCTATACTCGTGGACTCTATTATTCCTTCTTTGCTCTTAATTTAATGCCTTTTTATGCTTGAGAACCCGAGGCTTCCATAGGTCTTGGTTTCTATAAGGATTCTAGTTTAGAAGGGAGAAGGATGTGGATTTCAAGAGTAATATTGGAGGAGGTACCAACTTCCTGCTTTCTAAGCATAATGAATTTTGGTTCTTTGTGGGGAAGAGCATACATGATGATAGCTTTCTTGTTTTTTCCTACTACAAGGATAAAGATAAAGCTATAGACCGAACTTCTTTTACTTTTCCCACGGTTTGAAGTCTAGTGGTAGGAAGTGCCGAATCTTGCTTCAGACCAGGGTTTGCTCTGCTATACTTGTGGACTCTATTATTACTTCTTTGCTCTTAATTTAATGCCTTTTTATGCTTGAGAACCCGAGGCTTCCATAGGTCTTGGTTTCTATAAGGATTCTAGTTTAGCTTTCTTGAAGATGAGAGGTGATATTGAGTATGTAATTGATCTATAAGCTATAGAGAAGAGATATGTGCTATATATTTTTCAGAACTTACTAATTGCATCTTTTATTTAGTTTTATTATGTATAGGATTGCTGGAAAAATAAAGAGTAGTTATAGAATAGGGGAAGATTAACGATAATTATGAAGGTGTTGTAATGGTTTTAATATTTTACTTTTTGTATGAGTGTTATATTTTATGATTTAATATACGTAAAGATTTTTCTCATAAAAAAGAAGATTATCATTATTGTAAAAATGTCAATTACTGTGTTAAATGTGACTTGTGGCATATATTTTGGAGAAGGGAAGGGCATTTTAGTCTTTAGGATTTTTTTGGATAACTTCTCAAGCGGTCCAATTGTAAAGGCATGCTGAATAGAGGGGCTTTGTCCGTGATTTCTTAAAATTCAGGATGAGCTTGAGGTTTATTCAAATCTTGGGGTGTTAAGCGAAATTTGCTCATGATTGTTGTTGTTGTTACATAGTGTTGTCAGTGGGGCTACAATTTCTCATCATGCCATTGAGGCAAATCACATCCAGTATGAACATTTGTAAAAGTTTCGGATGAAATGTTTTCTTAATTTTTGATGCAATCATCAGTCTTTCTTTTAACTATTTTTTCTTGGCTTTGTTGTTAGATTCAATGGACAACAATAATTGGACGCCTGTTCAGGGAAGTGAATCCTCAATAGACCCAAGTAATTGGAGGGATACTCTGCAGCCAGATTCTCGGCAACGGATTATCAACAAGATGTAAGTTTCTCCTGAATGATTGATTTATAAAATAACTATATAAGATCTTTATGTGTTAAGCTTATCATTTCTAAACTTCTAAGTTTGACTGTTGCGGAAACCTAGAGGGGTAAACAGCCTGAAGTACCGAAACCTAGGATTATCTAGATATATATGCTCCAAGCTTCATTATGGAGTTTTTGTTCCCATGCATGGGAATATTTGTTTTCCCTAACATGTATGAACTCAAGGGGTAGTTTGGTTCTCCTTGCATTTTTTACAAAACTTAGCTCCAATCCTTCATTTTTCCTAGTTTTGCTGCCAAGAAGAAATGGGTCCTATAAGGAGGAACTCTTGGATGTTGAAAACAAGGCTGTTTTCTCTTAGTCTTTTCTGTTGCTTTAGATAAATTGACGGTAAAACAATGGTGTTAATAGGTAGTAATTCTAATATTGAAATGATGTGTACAGGTATTATATTTTGACTAAGAATAATGGAGTTAGTAGTAGTGTGTGCAATTGTCAGCGCATGCTTGATAGAAACACATTAACAAGGCTAGGGTAAATGTCAGTTGGTTGCTGAGTATTTTTTCATAAACAGAGAAAATAGAACAACTTGCATTTTCAACACACATACACATACACATGCATAGGTTTGGTCTGTGCAAGTATAGCATGTAAGCAGTTTGGTAAATCCTTATACTTTTTGGCGCCTAAGAATTAATCAGCTTTATATAAGTCATGATTTTCTGGAATTTATCTCGTGAAAACAGTCGTATGCCTTTTTGTTGACCCTCTACACACATTCTGGTTGTTTATTCTCTGGTCTGTGCAAGTATAGCATGTAAGCAGTTTGGCAAATCCTTATACTTTTTGGCGCCTAAGAATTAATCAGGTTTATATAAGGCATGATTTTCTGGAATTTATCTCGTGAAAACAGTCGTATGCCTTTTTGTTGACCCTCTACACACATTCTGGTTGTTTATTCTCTGTTTCTTTGTTCACTTTTAAAGTATTTTCTAAATTATGTATAATATACTTGTTGTATTTAAGCATTTTGATGTTCATAAACCAAGAGTTAGTTCACTCCTGGAAAATAGTTGTACATGCTTCATAGTCAGTTACTTACATAATGTAATGGGTACATTGTGAAGAATGGAAACATTGAAGAAGCACCTTCCCTTCTCTGGTCAAGATGGACTGCATGAACTAAGGAAAATTGCTGTAAGGTTTGAGGAAAAGATTTATAATGCTGCTACAAGCCAGGTACTTCCATATTTCTTGGGATTGTTTCATAGGTCGTGAGTTGAGCTATGTTTAAATGTTATTGCATTAATTGTCTTTTTTAACTTTCTTGTGATGCGAAACAAAAGGATCGACCATTACGTTCCCATCTGGTTCTGTTCAATGTCATTGAAATTTACTTGATCTTTCTTCTTCTTTATCATCTTGCAGTCAGATTATTTAAGGAAAATTTCTTTGAAGATGCTGAGTATGGAAACTAAGTCTCAGACCACCATAGCTAATTCTGTTGGCAATGGCAATGGCAATAGACCTCCAGATCCAGGTAACATATCTTGGTAACAGCATGAGTCCCAGGGTTATTCTGGATAAAGGAACAATCTTTAGTTTAGTTCTCTTCTTTGTCCTGTGCTTCATGACACTGACAACTGTAATTTATGCTATATATTTGGCATTTGTTTTGTTTTGTTTTGTTTTTGTTTTTACATTGGGAACTAGTGACATGGTCTAAGTGGTTTACTTTTTGTGAACTGTAATATTGTTCACTTATAATTCTAGCATTTCCGTTTCTATTAATTGGTGTATGGGGGATTATATGAGTTATGGATGCAAGTTGAACACCGTTCCCTTTTGGGTCCAATTAATGTCGCCTTTATTTTTTGTTTGCTTGTGCTTTTGCCTTGAATACTTGTTTTTCTAATCAGTGTCCGTTTTGGCAATTTTGATTTTAGTAGCATCTCTTGGCTTGCCATCCCAAGTTCAAAATCCAGGGCAGTCAATTCCTATGCCATTGGCAGCAAATCCAACTCAACGCCAGCAATTATTATCACATAATATTCAGAATGCTGCTGGAGTTCAAAGTTCCTCGACCATATCACCTGCATTGCCTTCTGTCTCCAACTTAACTCAGACTTCTATTCCAAGTGCTGTTGGACAAAATTCAAACATGCACAATATGTCTGGCACTAGTCAGAACTCTGGAGGAAATTCTATGGGTCAAGGGCTTTCTTCCAATATGTTCGCTAACTCTCAGAGGCAATTACAAGGAAGGCAACAGGCTGTTCCTCAACAACAGCAGCTGCAATCACAGAATAATCAGCAGTATCTATATCAACAACATATGCAACATCAGCTTTTGAATCCTAAATTTCAGCAGGGGAATATTCCGCAATCAATGATGCAAACTCATATTCAGCAACAACAGCAGCCACAGCAGCAAAACCTTTTACAACCGACTCAGTTACAATCTTCTCCGCAAGCGGTTATGCCAGCATCATCTCTGTCTAATCTTCAGCAAAATCATCAGTCATCTGTTCAACAAACAACAAAATCCATACTTCAGCAACACCCACAATCAGTGCTTAGGCAGCCACAGCCGGCTGCCGTTGTTCATCAACAGCAAACAACAGTACCACAGCAGTCAATGATGCTCTCACAACAGCAGCAGCAACAGCAAATTATGGGTCAACAATCAAATGCCGCTAACATGCAGCAGAATCACTTAATTGGACCACAAAACAATGTCGGCGACATGCAGCAGCAGCAGCAAAGGTTGTTAGGTCAGCAAAATAATCTCTCAAATCTTCCCCAGCAGCAGCAGCAGCAGCAGCAGCAGCAGCAGCAGCAGCAACAGCATTTGGTGACTCAACAAAACAACTTGTCGAATATGCATCAACAACAGTTGGGCCCTCAAAGTAATGTTACTGGATTGCAACAGCAACTGCTTGGAACTCAGGCCAGTAACTCAAGCATGCAAAATAATCAGCACTCTGTGCACATGCTGCAACAATCGAAAGCTCCATCACAGCAACAATCATTGCATAATGCGTCCAGTTTGTTACCCACGCAGGGACAGCAGCCACAACCACAACCATCACAGCAGTTGTTGTCACAAATACAATCGCAGTCAACACAGATGCAGCATCAGTCAAATCAACTACAACGTGACGTGCAACAAAGGCTTCTAGCACCAGGCCAAGCATCTAGCCCTTTGCTTCAACAGCAGAACGTATCTGATCAGCAAAAGCAGTTATATCAATCACAGAGAGCTATCCAAGAGACATCATCAAGTATGTATATCTTGTGGTGCTCTTGTTTCTAATGTTCCTTGTGGGTAGCAATTGGTTTCATTATGAGTTGTATTTGTACCATGCCCCTTTTTTTATTATAGCATTCTTTTATCGGTCAAGTTTTATATGTTATACACAATTCTTCCAGCATCTCTGGATTCAACTGCTCAGACAGGAAATGCAAATGGAGGTGATTGGCGAGAGGAGATCTATCAAAAGGTAATGTGATGTAACTTGTCAATGGGGTTCATTTCCCATTGGAGGAATGAATTTGGGAGTTTGGAAAGAGTTTATATGTGTACTTTACTAGACACTACGGAATGTACTCTGCAATTATTTGAGAAAAATCAACAAATCCTGTTATGCTCTTTCTAATTATTTTGAATCTTATTGAAGATGAAAAGACTTCACCACTGTTTTTGTTAATGATTGGTTACTGGAATAAAAATGCTAGAGAAATTATAAGTGCTATGTGGCAATATTGTGGATACTATCGAATGTTCCAATGAAAGAGGACGGGGGTTCATTCTAACTTATGGAGGATACATCCTTCCATTTTGAACCTTTAGATTTTTTAAAATTAATCTTTCCATTAAGTTTTATTTGATAAAAAAATTGGTACTCACCATACAAGAATTGTAGTGATGTAAGATATAAATTTTCAACTAAATGGTACTAAATAACATGATAATACATTTTTCTGTGCTGATGAAGGGGAAGTGCTCTTGTTGTATTACTAAGTAACATGATAATACATTTTCCAGTGCTGATGAAGGGAAAGGATTCTAGTTAGAGACTTTTTTTTTCCGCTTCATATGTTATTAGTTGAGAAGCGTGGAACTTGTACTGTGTTTTGAATTTAGAGCAATAATGGTCGCATGGGTGAACTATTCTAGTAACAGTGTATTAGATGAATAGCAAGATAAAAATAAAAGTCGGTTACTTATTTAATTATTTTCTACAAAAATGTAGATACCAATTTTCCATCAAAATCATGACTTGCAAGGAAATTAGAGTAATTATTTGTTTTTTGTTTGCACTTTGCAGATGAAAGTTATGAGGGAGATGTACTTACCTGATGTTAATGATGTTTACCAAAGAATTGCTGCTAAACTCAGGGAGGTATGTTGCTACCAAGGATTACATATCAGTATGTTGAAGTTACTGCAGTCTGTCCTGATGGCAAACTTTGCAGCAGAATGGCACTTTGCTTTAAATTGATGCATCTATCCATTTAACTCCTTTTCCAATGCTCATTAACTATACATTACCCTGCATTTTCTCTCTCAAGTAAAAGTAGAAAAAGAAGTGCCTTTATGAATAAGGAATAATGAGAGAAGGATAAAATGCATCTTTATCAGCAAATATTTGATATAATTTGCGCATAATAGAGAATGTATTGGTCATGCTATTTTTTATGCACTGACCTGACATAAATTTGATATTCTTTGTTTTCCAGCATGATTCTGTTCCTGGACAACCAAAGACAGAGCAGCTTGAGAAGCTTCGAGCATTTAAGGCTATATTGGAACGAATTATACAATTCTTGCAGGTTCCCAAAATTAACATTGTGCCTGGTTTTAAGGAGAGATTGGATACCTGTGAGAACCAGATAAAGAATTTTATTAATACAAATAGGCCCAGAAAGCCTGGTTCAATGCAGCAAGGACAGCTTCCCCCAAGTCACATGCACTCCATGCAGCAGCCAGCATCTCAAATTAACCAAGCCCAATCTCATGAAAATCAGGTGAACTCCCAAATGCAGTCTGTTAACCCACAAGGCTCTCTAGCAACAATGCAGCAAAACAACATGACAAGTTTGCAGCAAAGCTCCACATCTTCTTTATCTGGGGTTTCTGCAACACAGCAGAACATGATGAATTCACTGCAGTCATCTCCTAATATGGATTTGGCTCATGGACTCAACTCAGTGCAGCAAGTTGCTGTGGGTTCCATGCAACAAAATCCTGTTGGTGCTCCCCAACAGGCCAACATGACTTCCATGTCATCCCAGAATGGGGTCAATGTGCTGCAGCCAAACATGAGTTCCCTCCAGTCAAATTCTGGTATGCTTCAACACCATCTTAAACATCAGCCAGAACATCAAATGATGCACTCGCAACAGCTCAAACAGCTGCAGCAACAAAGGATGATGATGCATAAACTTCAACAGCAACAGCAACAGCAACAGCAACAGCAACAGCAACATCAGCAGCAACAATTGCCACAGCAAGCAAAGCAACAGCTACCTGCGCAATTACAGACCAACCAACACCAGATGTCACAGCTCCATCAAAGTAATGACGCAAGTGACTTAAAGGTGAGACCTAGTATGGGTGTGAGGCCAGGGGTATTTCAGCAACACCTCTCAGCTGGTCAGCGTTCTGCTTTATCCCAACAACAGCTTAAACCTGGATCTCCATTCCCTATGTCTTCAAATCAACTCCTGCAGGCTACGTCTCCTCAAATTTTGCAACATTCTTCTCCACAAGTTGATCAGTCAAACCTGCTGACATCTCTCACAAAAGCTGGAACACCGTTGCAATCTGCCAACTCACCTTTTGTTGTCCCATCTCCTTCAACTCCTTTAGCACCGTCTCCTATGCCTGGGGATTCTGAGAAACCTGCATCAGGGATTTCATCACTTTCTAATGCTGCTAATGTTGGACATCAACAAACATCTAGTGTTGTTGCACCAGCCCAGTCCCTTGCTATTGGCACTCCAGGAATATCAGCCTCCCCTTTGCTTGCAGAGTGTATTGGTCCAGATGGAGTTCATGGTAACTCGCTAGCATCTGTTTCTGGCAAGTCAAGCACCACAGAAAATCCTCTTGAACGTTTAATTAAAGCGGTTAGTTTTACGATGATTTTATTTCCCTTCCAATTGATTTAGTTTTTTGCATGAACAAAAATGCTTCCTAAGGTTTCTCTATTGTCATTAATTTATTTTTTTCTTTCATTGTTGAAGTTGCTTTGTTGCGAATGATATACAATATAATGTAAAGTAATTTTCAGGTAAAATCAATGTCTCCAAAGGCATTAAGTGCCTCTGTCAGTGACATAGGCTCAGTTGTGAGCATGACTGATAGGATTGCAGGATCAGCACCTGGTAATGGATCTAGAGCTGCAGTTGGCGAGGATTTGGTAGCCATGACAAAGTGTCGTCTGCAAGCAAAAAATTTCATGACACAAGATGGAACAAATGGAACAAGAAAAATGAGGCGCTACACAAGCGCCATGCCTTTAAATGTTGTTTTGTCAGCTGGCAGCAGGAATGATAGTTTTAAGAATTTGAATGGTTCAGAAGCATCTGATCTGGAGTCAACTGCAACATCTGGCATCAAGAGACCGAGGATGGAGGTATACCTAGAAACTTAAGCAGGCCAACTTTGTTTAAAATTTTCATTCATTCTGAGGAAACTGACAATTATATGTGATAAGCATTTTATAAAAATTGATGTTCCATTCTTATCTTATGAAATGCTAATAGTTTACATGAACATGGAAATAAATAGTGAATATATAGGTGCTTAAGATAGGTTGTTGTTTAACTTTCAGATGTACCAGAAAGCAAGAAAATACATTTTCTTATGACTTTTTCTAACAATTTTTTGGGTTGCATTGTAACTTACCTTTTCGAGCAACAATATTTTTTCATGTAATTTATTCAGCTCATGGCTTGCCCTTCCCTGCTGATTTATACTGATGAAATATTGCTGGTCGTGATGCAGGCTAACCATGCCCTTGTTGAAGAAATAAAGGAAATAAATCAGCGGCTGATTGACACAGTTCTTGAAATAAGCAACCAAGATGTCAATCCAAGCGTAGCGGCTGGACCTGTTGGCGGTGAAGGGACCATTGTTAAATGCTCTTTTAGTGCTGTTGCTCTTAGTCCCAATCTAAAATCACAGTATGCTTCGGCTCAAATGGTGAGTTTTTAAGCCACGTGAGATGATTTCTTTAGGGTGAAGGGCAGTAAATTCTCTAGCTTTGGTTTGAGGGACATCCCTTAAAGCATTGGGACACTTTAGTCCCTTAGCTTTCATACAAGGGGCACAGTTCAAAATAATAGTGGATTGGTTAAAAAAAAATTGATGTTATTGCCCATGCAATAATCACCTGAGCTCGTTCATTTTGTGCAGGCAATTTATTTTTTGGCGTGACTTTCATGTGTGCAACAGTATTGTTTTTTAATACTAGTTTTCTGTTCATTTTCGACTAAGTGTGCTAGACAAGAAATCTTAAGGACCAAAGTTCCCTCAAACCTAAGTTAAGAGGATTTGTACTGCACTTTCCCATTCTTTTAATCCATCTGCTCTTTACTACGAATTTACTTCATATTTTGCAGTCACCAATTCAGCCTTTAAGATTGCTTGTTCCCACAAATTATCCCAACTGCTCCCCGATACTCTTGGATAAATTTCCAGTTGAAGTCAGGTGAGAAATAAAGCTCCTCCATATTTCTGGATATTTATTACGTAGTTGCATAGACCATTTAAACATATTATGGAGACAGTAAGAGTTTAAATGTAAATATATATTAAAAAAGGCTTTATCATGTTCCACCCTTGAATTTATTTGAGTCATCCAAGTCTGTTACTTTTAACGAAAGTGTATTTTAGATCCGTACCTATTAGGTGAGGCGGCACAAGTCAACTACCTTTATAAAATGGATCGAAGAAATCTATTTTGTAAAATAATGAACTTGTGTTGTCCCTCTTGTGGCTCCACAACCTTTTTTTATAAAAGTAGTTTGTGCTACCTCACCTCATATGTAGGGGATTAAAGTGTACTTTTGTTAAAGATAGTAGATTTGGGTTATCATTTTTCTTTAATGTCATATGTGACAGTAAATTCTGTATAAAGTAATTTCTAAAACTAATATAAAAAAATAAAAAGAGAGTTGGACGTTGACTTTTCTGCTCCATTTTTCATCTGCATTAACTTGTATTCTATAGTATTATTGTTGGTCAATTGGTTGATAACTTTGAAGTTGATTATGATAAAGTAATATGGTCTCTCCATAAATATTGGATTTTATCAGGTTATTATTCTGAATGGAAGGAAATTGAATTCTTCAAATGTTATGCTTGCATGCTGTAAATTGCCCCTTTTTCTCAATGAAATGTTAGATTTAAATTATGTGCAGCCATTAGGAACCTGCAATGCAAATTGCTATCTGAATAATTTAATTCTGAAATTCATGACAGTTTCCTTACGTATAATCTGTGAATTTATCTACTTCCTCCTTATATTTTGTTTTGAAAGGTCCTTTTCAGTCTTTGTATCCAGATATAGCCTCTTGGGGTTTTAGATGAGTGTGTACCTTTTTTATTTGCTGAAATCTTTTCCATATCTCGTTGGCCCCTTCACTGTATTGTTGGCACAACAGCAAGGATTCACCATCACACGAACTGTTTAAAGTGTTCTATTGTTGCTTGCATAGATAAATATACACATTCAAGACAGCATTATTATTGCAAATATAACACCATTTTGTATTCACTTGGACAGTAAGGAGTATGAAGATCTATCTGTAAAAGCAAAATCAAAGTTCAGCATATCACTAAGAAGCCTTTCACAGCCTATGTCACTAGGAGAGATAGCAAGGACTTGGGATGTCTGTGCTCGTGCCGTTATTTCTGAGTATGCCCAGCAGAGCGGTGGAGGCAGCTTCAGCTCAAAATATGGAACATGGGAACACTGCTTGAGTGCTGCATAATAGATAATACTTTCTGCCTTCACTGATCTAAAAAGAGGTGGATTGTTTCGAATGTTTATGTTTGTTGCAGTTGTGTTGTAGTTTTTGGATATATTTAAATTATGAGAAGCATAATTTATTAATTATCCCAATTGGATGTTTATACGCATCCAAAACCAATTAGGACAAGTCATCCTAATTATAACATATTAGTACATATCCTATAATACAAATCATATCTACTAGCATGTCAACTATATGTTTAACTTCAAAGGTGGTGTCACACATGTTCAAATTGGATAAAGTGGTACGAAGAGATCTTCCAATGACACGAGTTATAATATCAGTTAGTTGTGTACTTAAGATGTATGGAATTTTGATGACACCAAAATTCAAAGTGTCTTTGGTACAGTGTCTGTCAAGTTCAACGTGTTTAGTTCGGTAATGTTATACTTGTTTATTAACAATTTTAATAGTTACTGTTATCACAAAACAATGTAATAGGTTCTTAAGGACTAAAACCAAGCTTATACAACAAAATCTTTAACCAAAAAAGCGTGATGATAACATGGTGAAGAATGCGGTGTTCAACTTTTACACTAGTGATTAAATTGCCTATAAAAAATGTTAGATATCTTTAAGTAGACTTTCTAACTACTTTATAATATGTAAATTTTGAGTTGGTGTAACCTTTGTTATATATTCTATATTAAATGTATATAATAAGTCCTTTGTTATATATTCTATATTAAATGTATATAATAAGTCCTTTGTTATATATTCTATATTAAATGTATATAATAAGTTAAATGTATATAATAAGTCAGGTTGAGTATGAGTCAAATAAATTAATTTTTATACTAATCTTTGATGTCTTCTTATTAGTTGTAATCTGATTAAGATAGACAGTCAGATCATGACAAACTTTATTAGCTTATTAGGAGAGCACAAGTAAAATTTACACTTCCAATCAAGAGATTTAAGACACGGTTTAATCAAGAGAACTAATAATTATTTAGATCGAAAAAATTCAATACTTAAGTACTTCAGATTTCTTAAGTACTTTATTTCAAATTCTTTGACTAAATAACTACGTAACCTCACTATACCAAAAAACGTAATTTTTCTATCCTATTAGTATTATTATATGTAATAATCATATTATCTACATAAATTAAAAGTAAAATAACGCTAATACCACCTTTTTATAAAAAGAGTGATTTACTTAGAGTTACTTAAAATTAATCTTTTATCAAGTGACTTAATATACCAAGACATATTCTAAGTGATTGTTTTAACCTATATAAGTCCTTTTTTTAATTTACAAACCTTTCATTTATTTTTGTTGAGAATTCAAAAGAATGATCAAAATATGCTTCTTTTATCGATTCTTTATGGAGAAAAAAAAATTCTTTACATCAAACCGCAATAAAGGTTAATCCAAGTTTACAACAATAGAAAATATAACTTGAATTGTGTTCATCTTGATTACATGAGTAAATACCTCTTGATAGTCAAACTTATAGATTTGAACATATCCTTTTACAAGTACTCTAGTCTTGTTTCTTGCTATGGTCCTATATGAATGGAACTTAACAGTGAACATTCATTTACAACTAACAATTTTCGTAACTTAATCAACTCTTAAATAAATTTTTTTTAGAGAACATTTTTTTCTTCTAACATGACAATTCTCCACTTGAGATCCTGTAAGGCTTTTTGAAAATGATTAGAACTAAAAAATGAAGAAATTTGGAGGGTAAAATTTAGGTGAACTTTGAATAAACAGTGATAAAATACAATCAAATATGAGATAAACAACATTCAAATAGGACTTAGAAAGTAGTAGATGTGAAATGCAAATTGATTATTAAAGTTATAGCTAGCCAATCTCTATGCATTTTTAATTACTTTTGATATGTAATTAATTGATTAACAAATTCACTAGATTGATATAAATCGATTCTCTTTGACTAATATTATTGGTAAATTTTAGAAAGTCTCATTAATACTTTGGAACACTAGCTAGTAAGGTTTATATTTTCTTGATGAAAGAGCTCTCAAATGTATTTTAGTTTTCATATTCATATTGAATTTTATATTGCAATTAATAAATTTATTCATTATTTTTTATATTAATCTTGTATTTATAATGTAAGAAATGTTGAAAAAAATAGGTATTTAAGTTTATAGAATGTAGACAAAATTAATAGAATACAAATAATTGAGCAATATATATGATCACAGTTTTAGTAAAAATTGAGACCAAAAATGAATAATTGATACATATATAAGGTGCGATTTTTCATTAAAAATTGTGATAGTAAATATGTAATATGCATGATTTTAGCATAAATCAATGCTAAAAATGAATATTATGTTTTAGTTTTTGATAGAAAAATGACCTAACATGATAAAAAAATATCATAATTTAACATTACAACTTTGTTTGTAAACATTTAATAGGTCACTGTCTTTTACAAGATCGTGACTAAATATTGTAATTTCATGTAAGAGCATAATCTCTCTGATCTAATATAGAGTATAATCTTTCCAATCTAATCTATGATTTTTATAACCGTGTTCATAAATCTACTATCATTATTCAAAAAATCATAATTATATATCAATATCGTTGTAGTGCTAGGTTACTACCAAATCACATACCTTATATATATATAAATGCTAAGTATATTCTCAATTATTATTAACATTTGTGTTATTACTATCCAAACTTTCAATACTAGAGTTTACAATTCTATCCGTAGATATCAATAGACTCAAATTTTTTTTTGTATTTTCCTTACATGAAAAACAAGAAAATTGATAAGATTTGTCAAAATTATGTAGCAAATTAAGAAATAATTATTAGTTTAACACATTTTTAAGAAATCATTATTTGTAAACGTGTAATCCCACATTTTTTTTGAGGTTACTAACTGTGGTAATTGAAACCCTAGCTTAATCCTTGGAACCCTCTAATAATATTTGATACTACTAAATATAACAATGATTATAACATAATTTATGTTTATATTTATTGTGGAATATATTTTAATCCATCCTAATTTTACACTTTTAAGTTGTGTTAAATTTTTATCTAACATTACTATTTTCAAATCCATCATGTCAAACATTTATGTTCTCCATTCCGATACCTATATAGTCTTCTCTTTCCACCACTCATATTTTAGAAAATTAAAGGGTAAATTATCTTATTAATAATTTATTTTATGTAATTTGAATACTTTAAATACGTAATTTTTACATACAATACATAAATTACTAAAACTTTAAACTGGTCACATATTCATTCTGCTATTCAAACTCTAATATAAACTATTAAAATAATGTATTTTTAATATTTAAAGTAAAAATTGAAAGACAATTGTTATTTTAGAAAAATTAAACAATGAACGAAACCATAGCAGAACACCATTTGAAATCAGTTCTAAAAGAATGGCAAATCTCTCTCTCTATCTTTTTGCCTTAATAGTTACCTAAGAATAGAAAAGAGAAACCAAAATGGGTACTGATGATATTCATCAAGAACATGAAGCCAAGAACAGAACAAAAATAAGAATATAAAGCAAGAAAAGAAATCTTAGATAAAATGGGTGTCGATGATATTCAACATGAACATAAAAAAACAGATTGTTGTTAGTTAAGTGAAGCAAGAAAATACAGTTCCTGACATCCAAAATGGAGAATCCTCTGATAACTGTTGGTTACAACGGAGAAAAACATATTATAAGATAGTTTTACCCCACTTAAATATACTTATTTAATAGAGTAGAGATTTTAATAATATAATATTCTTCAACTATTAACTAAGTGATTTAAGTAATTAAATTTTAAATTTTTAGTGATTTATGTATCTAATGTAAACATAACTAAAAAAACATAAAATAAATGAATTTAAGAACTAGTTACCCAAAATTAAACATCTCCACAGCTCTTCACTCCTCACTAAAACTTAATTTTTATTTAATTCAAAATACATTTTTGAAGTTAAAAAAATAAAAAATAAAAAATGTCATTTCTTTACCGGAAAAATCATGGCTCTCGTCGCAACTCTGACTTTTCTATTCATCGAAGCTATATTGATACTAGGGGTGGTAATTCTTACGAGGTGAGTTAGTTCGAAGTGGTTAGAACTAACACATTTTAAATTGATTCAATCCTAATTCAATTTAAATTTAATTCGAACTAAAAAAGGTTAATTTGAACCCCAACCAAACATAAATGAGTTGGCTCAAATTGACCTAAATTAGCTTGAATTATTAATTGTATATTTTTTTAATCAATTAATATTTTTTAATAAATAAAAAATATATTTAATGATTAAAACTTATTATCTCAAACAACATTACCTAAATCACCAAACATGAAAGGAAATAGTATTACAACAACTAACATTTAGAACAAATAATAAATTAATAATGAATTAATAAATAGATTCACGGGCTCGAGACTTGTAATGGAATAGAACCAATGCTGATAGAAAGATTAGTATCGTATAGAGTCGACAAATGAGTTCATTTAAAAATTCACAGACGAGAAAATGGCAAAAAAGAAAGCATTCACTTCCCTTCTATTTCTTGCATCTATAGTATTTTTGCCCTGGTGGATCCCCTTCTCATTTAATAAAAACCTGGAATCTTGGGTTACTAATTGGTGGAATAGTAAACATTCCGAAATTTTTTTGAATGATATTCAAGTTCACAAGGATAATATAACTTCTAACATACATTTGTTATGTTATAATAACTAGTTAATTATAAAGCAAGAATACTAGTAAACACAAGCTAAAGAAACCTAATTCTTAAAGCAAGAAGTCTATTTCTAAATAAATTCAATAAATGTAAATACCATTAAACCCCACTCATGCAAAATTCAAAAGAAGTCATGTCTTCATGGAAACTTATAATTTGAATAAGGGCTCTAAGTCTCAATAGAATTTCTTCTAGCCATTAAATAAAGAAACATATGAGTAAAATTTAATAATTTTTTTTAAAACTAACCAGATATATAAAAATCGCTTAGTATATTGAAGTTGACCATATAGTGATCATATAAAGAAAAACTATCTTTTTAGGGTGGCACGTGTTTGGAGAATTGCTTGTGTGTAAAGGGTTTGAGGGATATGTTAGAGAGAAGATAATACTTAGATCCTTCATTCATCTCATCAATAAGGTATATATAGATATATAAGAGGTAGGTGTCAATGTTACATTAGTTGGTTCTCTATTCGAGATGTCAGAATTGACCTAAAAATAAAAAATATACAATAAGCATCAAATCGATAATTGTAGGTCCTGTGAGATATCCCTTGTACATATAACAAAGTAAATAAGGAACATTACGAGGTCGTACAAAATTGATGTCAATATATGGCTGGGTCTTGCTTGTTAGGTCGTGAGGTCTTGTTGCTCAGGTCGCTTGAAACATAGTATATCTGATGAATCAAAATCAAGTCCCTAACAATGGTACCAGAAACTTGATAAATAACAACAAGACCAGTATCAGGTTAACAATACCGATCTCACAGATACATTGGTTTTATATTTGTAAAACTCTCGCAAGTACACAAATCATTTTATAGAAATAACAAATATACTCTCAAGGCCAATCTAAGAAATGAATATATGTGGTTTTTAATTTATTATTCAAACTTTTAAAAACAAAATTAAATCATAAACATTCTGTCATAATATTTTGATTTTTGTATTTCCTAATCTAATAACAAAAAATAAATATAGATATGATTTAATAAACAATTATGCAAATTTTTATCATTCATAATAGTGGAGTATTTATGGATATAATAATTAAGTTAATTATGCTTACTCATATTATTTAAGTTATTAAAGATATAAATTGATATTTATTGATTATCATATCTAATAGGGTTATATATTCTTTGTTAATTAAATAAATCAATTAACACTTATGAATGAGGTCGATAATTAATTTGGTTAATAAAATAATTATTTTTTTTCTAAAAGATTGAAAATGAATAATTTAAATGTCATCTTTGATGTGGTTAGATATTTTAAATTTTATTTAAGGTATCCAAATTAAACCTAAGAATTTAATTATCTGAATATTAAATTTCAAGTTTTAAAACCATTATTGAAAATTTGATGTCAATATATTTTCGAATAATAGTTCTTATAAAAACTTTTGAAATAGAGTTTTATTCTAACTACTGGGTGATTGTGCCAATAAATAAAAGAACATTACTCTAAATCAGATCGGATAATTAAATCTTAAAATCTAATTTTCAGATTTAAGTTTGTAATGAAAAATAATATATTTCTTTCTAACATCCTTAATATAAAATTTTGAATAAAAACAAAATCAATTTATTTTATAGAGATGTTTTACCTATTTAATATTTCGCAAGAATAAAAACATTATTATTATATCATATTCACAAATAGCTAGTCATGTTAAATTTAATCACAAATAAATTAAACTTAACATATATTAATAAAACATAAAAAATAACCCTAAATAATTCATTTTAAAATTATACCTCAAAAGAATCATTAAAGAATTGTGATACTAATTTTGTTGTTAGAAAACCTACAAACAGATATGCATTTTCTTTTATTGAATTCAAAACTAAAAATCTATAAAAGCATAACTAGTTCTTCTCGAAAAGAAAAGAACTTTTAAACTAAAAAAAACTAAGAACTAGAGAGAGAAAGCTAGACAGAGAAGTTTGTGATTTTTGACGCGTTTGGATAGACTAGTACGTGTGTTGGGGGCGAGATTTGTGACAGATTGGCATTGGCGTGTGCGCCAGAACACGGGACATATGAGGGAGTGTGCTGGATGTGCTTGAGATGCGCACGTGGGGCTCATCATTTTTGACATTTTTGACTGTTTTGACCCATTTTGACCCATTTTGTCTAATTTTTTCATTTTTTTACTTTTTCTCATTTTCTTCTCAACATATATTATGATATATTGTCTCAAGTACTTTTATTTGAGTCTTTAAGTTATTTTTGAAAGAAAATACTCTAGAATAGATTTACTAGCTTTTATCTAGTTGTTATAGATTCCTAGTTTTTGGCCATTATTGATCACATAAGTCTTTTTCTATTTTTCTTTTTTTGCTTCATCAATCCAATTGAGCTTTCTTATTTCAGAGATGTCACTCTCTTTTAAATTTTTAAGTTCTTATTTTTTATCTTGAATTATTTCTTTAGAAGTTTTATCCTTTTGAGATTGAATTTTCGGTGAAGATTCATCTTTTGGGTTTTTTTGGATTCTAAGAGTTGTTTTGAACAATCAAATTCTTTTTGTTTATTTCCTATCTTCATAAGAGACTTCTCGAGATATAACAACTCGAGTTTTCCTATAGGATTTTTATCTCATTTTTCTTTATCTTGATCTTTATATCAAGATGTTCTATTCCTATAAGCATAAAAATAGTTAGAGGTGCTAATTCTTTTGTAGGAACATATGCTAAACTATTATTATTTTTTGGGAGATGTTCAACATCAAAATTATAATGGTTGAACCACTGTTACTATGTGATTAATCTTCATTGTTTATAATCACCTACAACATTAGTTTTTAAGAAATAATCAAAATTCTTGTTATCAGTTGTAATAATAAATTTGGAACTTATGACACATATTTCAAATTTCTTAATAGCATTTTTAACAGCTAGCTATTCTTTTTCATTATCGTGATAATTTAACTCTGAATCATAAAAAGATCATGGTGTATATATACAAAGATATTCATCTTTCTCATCTACCTTTGCTTTCAAAACTACTTCCCAATATTCTTGTGCAACATCTATTTTAATTATCATTTTATAATCTGACTTTGGATGGTATAAAGTTGGTAATTTTTTTCTTGATATATGCTTCAGTATATATCAAACATCCTAGAAATATTTGTAATTTGTTTTTGTTTTTTAATTCACTAGTAAAACCTTGAATGTTATTCAATATATAGGGTCATAGATTATGTTTTCCATCTTCAATTTTCAACCCTAAATATTTAATTTTCTAGTGAGCAAGTACTACTTTCCTTTAAGAGAGTACAATGTCTTCTTTCTTGTATTTTTGTAAAACATTAATAATATTCAAATAATGTTCATTTAATTCATTACTAAAAACCAAAATATCATCTATATAGACACAATAATTATTTTGTAATTTTTTAAAGATGTTATCCATATATCTTTGAAAGATACTTGGGGCTTGTTTTAATCCAAATGATACAACAGACCATTGAAATTGTCCCTAGAGATAAATAAATGTCATTAATTTTTGAGATTCTTCATCTAATCTTATTTGCTAAAATCCACTTTTGTAATCAAAACTTAAGAAATATCTTTTTCCTCTTATTAATGATAATAATTCTTTTTTCATTAGAATAAAGTATCTATTATCAATGGTTTCTTTATTCAATGATTTTAAGTTTAGTATCATTCTCTTTTTTATTTTCTTTTTTTAGATTCTTTTTTGACTAAGAATATTGGACTAAAGTGAGGTGAATTACTTAGTATTATGACTTTTAGTTTTAAAAGTTCTTGAATTTATTTTTCAAATTCAATTCTGTCTTCTTAAGTATAAATCATTGGTTTTACTCTTATAATCTTGATAGGGTCTTTTAATTTTTATGTTAACAATCATTTTAGATTTATTGATTTTTGGATCCAAAGAATTTTTTAATCTTACTATTTTTAATAATTTTCTGATACATGCTTGGGCTTTATCTTTCTTTATTTCATTAAGAAAATAGTTTTGTTTCTCTTCTATTTCTAAAGAAATATTTTTGAAATAAGGTTTTTGTTGTTTTGTGTTTATCTTAACTCGTTTTTGTTTTTTATGTTATATAAAGTTGGGTTTGATACATTCAAAGTTTTTCTTATATTTGGTATATAAATGGTATTACCATATAATGTTGTTAGATTTATTTTGTCTAAATATTGTGTAAAATGTTGAATTAAGTTTAGAAAATTATTTTTTATTAATAAATCAACTCTTGTTTTTTGTTGATTTATGGTAGGAATATAAATTTTTTTCCTCATTGCATTATATTTGTATATTTTAAAACAATATTAAGATTTATTGTAATATTATAAGGAATTCTTACAATTAAATCTTTTGATGCCTGTTTTCAGTATTATTTTGAAAACACATATTTACTTACTATACACATACTAGCTCTTATATCTATATATGCATGTAAATGATAGCTAGCATAATATTTATATTTAAGTCATGCCTTAATATATGTACTATATGGATTTGTAATACTATACAAATCATTCATTTTTTTTATAAAGAATACCTATATTCTGAGTCAGTTATTTCTGCCTTAGTTTTATCTAATAGATAAATATTGTAAGTATCATTTATACCTAATTTCTCAATTTGTTTTAATTATATCTTAAAATCTTCTTCTAAGATTTTTTGCTTTCTATGAAATTTTTTGTTTAAATTATTTTTTATGTTGAAGTCTGCTAAGACATTCATTGACATAATGTCTTTCTTCATTACAGATCTAACATCTATATTTCTTTTTCTATGTAGGGCAATATTTCTTATTTTCAAGAGATTTATACATTTTCCTTCTAAAATATCTTTTCTTGTAGGTTTTTCTATTAAATCTTCTTTTATATTTTGAAAAATCTTGTTTTTAAGATTTCTATCTTTTAAATTTCTTGTATTTTTATATTTTTTATATTTCTGTTTGTAGGATTTTATATTACATCCATATTTTTTTGGTATTCTAAAATATATTTTATCACAAAAGATTTTATCATTTATTCTTATTTGCTTATATTACTTTCTTTCTTGACCTTTAATGATTATCCAACTTATTATTATTGTTATTATTATTTTCCTAGGGTGTCTGATATGGTTTTCCTATTTATCTGATTCTAAAATTAAGGTCTTATGTAATGTTCCAAGTAATTTTTTGAAAAAACATTTCCTTATAAGTTGTTTGCATAGAGGGTAGTAATTTATGATAATATATTTCATATTTATTTGGCTTCATTGATTTTATATTCATTTGGCTTCATTGATTTCATTTTCATTGGATTCAGGGATGGTTCTTTTTTTTATCTTCTCTAATAAATTCCTTGTATATTTTATTTATTATTATTTCTAAATATTCTCTTTCTTCAGTCACATTCCCTTACATCAATAAATATTGTTAGTATATTAAATTTAAAAATCAAACTTTAACATTTTCTGTCATTTTATGAGCTACTAATACCCTATAGATTGAAGAGTTTATTTGTATAGTTTGAGAGGTTTGTATGAGCACACTTATACCATTAGCCAATTCATCTAAGACTTTTTCTATCTCTTATACAATTAAGATCTAAGATATTAGATCTATAATTTTCATGGAGTTTGAATTTTGGTGGGATACTACCCATAGTTTCCCAATGTAACCCTTCTTCCATTTTGGGTGGTTATCTTCTTCTACTGGTAATGTCAGGCTCTTCTAACCTTTGCCTATTTCTTTATTCTCTATATGGGTCAATTGTTTCTTCTTGGTAATAAAATTGGTTTTATATGACCTTTTGGGGTCATGATTTCTGTTTCAGAATCAATCTCGCTAATTATTGTCATATTATCTTCTTCTTTATTTGTACAAGAATTTTCCCCATAGTGTTTTAATTCTTTATAAGTTAGTGTTAACAAACTAATTAATTTCTCTATATACCTATTTTTGAGATTCATGTATTGTTCTTCTAATTCTTTTTTATATTCTATTAAATTGAAATTATATATTTTTTGTTAGGTTTTCTTCATTTTTTCTTTTCTCATTTCTAGGTATGAGAGCGTCTGATCTCCTAGATGGTTCTACTTTTAGTCCTTCTAAGGGATCGTATTTATGACCTATAATATCATTGTTTCTATGTATGTTATATATATATATATCTTTTCTTAGATTTGTAAATTTCAAATGTATATCTTGTTGTAGTTTAACAATTCTTTTTGTATTTTGATTATATCTTGTAGGTATTTCGTGTTTGATTCCTGGACTAAATTCATTTCCTTTGTTAAAAATCTCAAAGCTTTCATTAATACTGCTTGATTTTTTGCTACACCTATTAGGCTTTTCTCTATTTCTAATTTTATATTTTTTAATTTTTCTTTAAACATTATTATCTTTCTAGTATGACATCATGAACTAGTGCTTTCATTACTTCAACTTCATCCTTTAGTTTTTTTTTTTAATTTTTTTCTTAGAAGTTTCTCCTTCATAGTTTGTAAAAGTAAATCTTGGTGTATTATTGTTTTTAATCACATTATTTTTTCTTCCTAGTATTAGAGGTTTTTCCTTGATATCTAAGTATCATTCTTCTGGTATTTCAAAATCCGTTAGTATTTATGGTTTTATTATTTGTACAAGTTCTTAAAAAGTTTTATTTATTTATATAAATTCATTTTGTTCATATATTGAACTATTATTACTGTTTGTCAATAAATATTCTAATAAGTAGTGTATTGACAATAAATAATTTTTTACTTTCATTAAATCTCCTCTTTCAAATTTATAAGCTAAACTTAATACTTTGTTTAAGTTTTTATCATGGATATTAATAATAAACTTATAATATATTGTAAATTTTAGCTTATTGTATCACAAATTACTATAGATCATTCCTAGTAAAACATATTTCCTATTTATTATTCTATTATCTAGTAATGTTATTTTTATAGGTGTATTTATTCTTTTTTTGAAATGAGCTTGTATTACTATTTAGATTCTTTCTTTAAAATGAGTTTGTATTAATATTTGAATTCTTTCTAAATGAATGTATCTAACTTTTTTTTCTATCATTTTGAGAAATTTTGGATAGATTATTCAATATAGTTTTCTTGTCATTTAATGATATGTTATACTTTTATTTTATATTTGTGATATTAATATTTATTTATTTATTATTTATTCTATAATAAATTATATTTTTTCTCATGAATAATTTCTTTAAAGATGAAAATGATGGATCTTTAAATCTATCTTTTTTTAAGATTTAATTTTTATCTTTAAAATTTCTTTTTACTTATTGCCATCTTCTATGAAAAATATCATAAGATGTCTTCTATTTTTAATTTTATCATTCCTTGATTTTTTTATTATTTATTGGTTCTCTATTATTATTTTTTTCATTTTTTGTAATGTTATTATTTACTTTTCGTTAGATTTAACTTTCATTATATTTATGGAATTTTTTTCCCGACGTATTAGGGATTTTTTTTGAAGATACTTCAAAATTTGTAATTATTTTTAATATTATTCGGATATTAGTTACACTCGATTTTATGTTATCTTTTTATTTTATTTTAATAAGATTTAATTTGAATCCAAGCGAAGAGGAAGATAATATTTCGATGTAAAAATAGTTATTAAATTCACTTATCATTTTAAAAGTAAACTTTATTTTTTAATTTTTTAAAGGATCAACCACACTTTTTGTCTATTACTTTTATCATTTAATAAAATTTTCATAATAATAAAAAAAAGAGGTGAACTGGGTAACTAAATTCACGATTCGAAAAAAAGGAAGTCATTGGGATTGATTTCCTTGAATTTTTTGTGTTTAACGATTTCATCTAGTTGATACAGTAAAATTTAATCTAATTTTTTTTTATATATTTTAAACTAAAATTGTTAAATATGAAAAATTAATGGATGAAAAGCTACAAATTTTTTTAATGGAATAAAGTATTAAAATTAATAAAACTAATAAAAAAAAGTATAATTCATCATTTTTTAAAAGATCTAATTCAAATTCTTTATTTATTTTTAAAACATATATATATATATATATATATATATATTTGACTAATTATTTTAATTTAAGTATTACTGAGTCAATACTTGTTACGTACCTCTATTAACAAGAGATAAAACTATCAATAATAAAAAATTGTTAATTTTTGAAGGAAAAAAATAGAAATATTTTTATATTAAAAAAATTAACCTAATTTATAATAGTATATAGCTTTTATATATTTAAATAGTAACAAATTAAAATAATTATATTAAAATGAATTTATATTTACATTATGTTCAGAAATCCCACAGCTCTTTCCCGTATTTGGATAGAGTCCACAAAATTGATTATACCCTTTTAGTTGTAGCATTAGAATTCTTACGAATAATGATGAGCTGAGAATTGAAACGATAGTTATAAGTAGTAGTGTTACAATATTTTTTTAAGGGGCTGTTTAAGATCAGTGTTTATAAAATAAAAAAAGCAGTGTTTACAAAATAAAAAAGCAGTGTTTATTATTTTTATTTTTTATTAAGTGATTGCTGTGGCGAAGGTGTCTTAGATTCTTAATTATTCGATTCTCAATAAAATAGAGAGGAAAAAGAAGTTTATTATTATTGATAAGGCTCTTATCTTTATATCACTTATTTATTTATATAATTTTATTTTTAATTCTTATCATAAAAAAATAGTAAGTTGTTTTTCTTACTATATAAAATAATATTTTTTTCTTAAAAAAGCATTATTTTTATAAAAATTATATGTTTTTTTAAAGATGATTAAAAGTGAAACATAATTATGTAATATAATTAAACTTATATCTAATTATAAAAAAGGCAAGCTTGAACCGAATTTTCAATGCTTGTAATCTTTCAAAAACAACGATCCGATGATGCTTTAAGTTAGATTTATTTCCGATTAATAGTTGATGATTTTTTTTCTGTATTTTTATATCCGACTTTTCTGTGTGAGTAGTATTCACAAGTTGTGTAAATTTATTCTACATATAACTATTTTTTGGTATCTAATTACATCACATTATGTGGTGTTTGTTGTGGAGTATAGTTGGGTTGGTGTGTCGAACTAAGTTGTTACAGAAGCAGCAAATAAAAGTAGCAATAGATAGTTACGAGGGAAGTCCCAATTGATAAAGATAATATTGATTTTATTTCTTTTAGAGTTATAATTTTGGTATTAAATAGTAAATTGTTTGTTATTGAGTGGTTATTTTAAGAAACCCGAAGATGTTTCTACATAAAGTTTCTATGTGGGTTTACCTTTTTTATATCTTGTGTTATACATGCTCAATTATGTTGCTAGTATAATTTGAGTTTAGATTGTGAATGTTAAAACATACTATTATTTTGAATTCTGATTAGAACACTTTTTTTTAACTCTTTATCTACCTTTTAGTTTACATATAATATCTTTCATGATGTCTACTATTATGTTGTTACTGTCTACTATTATGTTGTTACTGCTTTTCTTGAATGTTCTGCTTTAAAGTTGTTATTCTGTTCGCGGCTTATGGAGATGCGTTTGTATATCCTTGCTTTTGTATATACCAGGTTGTGAACTTTTTCAATTGGAATCAGAGCAAGTACACCCTATTTGGGCTTAATCATTCCTGTGTTGATCCTTTCTCTTATTCAGTGTGTTTAATTCTTTCAAATATCTTATAATGGATGATTTACAAGGGTTTGTGAGTGGACCACCTAAGTTAAATAATTTTTGTTACTCTTATTGGAGACTTCAAATGTGTTTCAACTTAAGATCTAACAACAATGATGTTTGGTCTTTGATTGAGGATGATAGGACATGTCCTATGCATATCTCTAAGACTTGTGTTGTCGAGTCCAAACTAGTCAATTTTGGAATAAATAAGAACTACATCTTAGTAATTTAAACCGCTAAGGATTGAACATTCTTATCAATTCAATTACCTAAGACGATTCTGCTATTATGAACAAGTTTACGACTATCAAGAAAGCTTGGGAATTCCTAAAAAATAATTATGATGGATGTACTTCCCTAACTATGTGTCCTCTTTAGAATACTCTACTCTCATTGCTTCTCACTCCGAGAATGCTTCGTCTAGCTCTTCTTATTGGACTGACACTGGTGAAAATGAATAGTTTTGTCTGCAAGATTCTTATGACCAGCTTATGTATGAATATCTAAAGTTGAAAAAAGTTATGACCAAGATTCATTATAATATTTTTGAAAAGGATAAGGAACTTTTGAGTTTATCTAATCAATTGTTCAACCTTACTTTGGACAATAATAAAATTGTGAACAATATGAAATTAAATATGAATAATCATATTAAGTCTCTCCAAATTCTTTTATGGGATAATGAAAAGTGCCTTGCTCGGATAAGTGAGATTGAAAAGGCATTTCAGGATAATGAGTTCGAAGTTGTTAGATATCAATGCTCGTCTGAGCCTTATTGTAATTTGGATAATACATGTAAACTTTTAAAAAAAATTGCATCTTAGAAGACAAAAAGGCTATCTTGGAATCCTTATTGGAAGATTGTGATGCTGAAGTGACCAGATTTTATCTCGTGTTGATAAAGTCATTCTTATTGAATCCAACCTTCTAGAAAAACACAAAATGGTTGATCTTCAACAGTATGAATTTGAGAGAAAAATTAAAGATGCTATTGAAATTGAAAATAAATGGTCCTTTGGAGATATGTGTTTTGATAAAGTTATTAAAACTTAAAGATGTTCATCCCTCCTCTTCTACTTCTGATACTGTATAAGAACATTCTTTTATCATTGGGATTTCTGATGATAACTCCATCAATGATTTTATGAGTGTTCAAAGCCTATCTCTCCCTTATTACTTGTAACTTAGATCATTTCACCTTTGCCTTCTATCAAAAGGAGTCTCTTACTTATATTAGGTATATGTTAAGTCACGTGGAAGAACTTTTGAAACTTTCTATTACACTTATTAGTGAAGCCTTAACTCTACATAATTATGCTATGTTGATTTTGAATGATTTTAAATCTTCTCTTGGAACTGGTACTTATGATCAAGATTTAAATTGCAATGTGGTTCACACTACCTTGAAGGCATATACTTTTAGTTATTGGTATTTTGACAGTGGTTGCTCCAGACACATGACTAATAATAAGTCCTTGTTTACCAATTTAACTCTCCCTAATGATGGATTAGTTACGTTTGGTAATGGTAAAAAGGCGTTGACCTATCAATACCCTTAGTATCTCTAAGATCAATGATGTACTTTATGTAGAAGGACCTAAGGCTAATCTAAATAGCATTATTCAAATTTGTGACAACAAATAGACCATTAAGTTTACTTAGACTGATTGTATTATGAATGATGAGTCGGGTAGGACTTTGTTTAGAGACGTTAGATTTGATGATAATTATTACTGTGTAGGAACTCTACCTGAAGTTGTTTGTAATAGGTTAAGTTTAAGCATCAAAGAATTATGGCATCAACGACTTAAGCATGTTAACTATAAATTGTTAAAGAAAACCCTAAATATCAAAGTTATTTGAGATTTCTTTTCTATCACTTTCATACCTGAACACATTTGTGGTACTTGTCAGATGGGCAAACAAAGCAAGAATCAACACAAGAGGAACCAACACTTATATACCATTAGACCTCTGTAACTTCTTCACATAGATCTAATAGGTCCTATTCAAACATCCTAGTTTAAGAGAAAGAAAATATATGTTGGTTATTGTTAATGATTTTTTCAGATATAATTAGGTGCTATTTCTCATAGAAAAATATAAAGCCTTTGATCATTTCAAAACCTTATGTATCAAGTTATAAAATGAGAAATTTGAATCCAACAGTACTATCATCATAATTAGGAGTGACCATGGTAGAGAATTTAAGAATACTAAGTTCAATTCTTTCTGTAATGAAATGTGTATTCAACATGAGTTCTTTGCTCCTAAGATCCCCTAATAAAATGGCATTGTTGAAAGAAAAAAAAATGGGACAATTCAAAAGATAGACAGAGTGATGTTGGTCGGTAAGAATTTGGAAAAATACTTTTGGATAGAAGTAGTTAATAATCTTGCTATACATTGAATCGTTGCTTCATGAAGATCAGTACATGCCAGTTTTTGTATGAATTCATGCAAGGAAAGAGACCAAATGTTAAGCACATTTGTGCATTTTGTAGCACTTGCTGTATTATCATATATAGAGATAATATAGATAAGTTTGAAGCTAACAATGATCTTGAAATATTTATAGGGTACTCTAGTAACAATCATGCATACCATGTTTACAATTTATGGAATTCTACCATCATGGAGTCAATCAATGTTGTGATTGATGAATCTAGTGCTATTAAACTTGTGGAATTAGATGACAACGATGGCATTGGTGAATGGAGTTCTTTAGATAGTACCATTGGTAATGTTGAGACTCATCCAATAATAAATCCTTCTAATCCTCCCAGAAGCTTTGAGAATGAAAAAGATGGTGATCAAGAAGATCTATCTTTTCCCAAGTTGGAAAAGAGAAGACACTATCATTAGTGATGTGGAAGGAAGTGTTAAGAGAAGACATCAGTTGCAAGAGACTTTGAATTACATATGTTTACTTCAACCATTCTTCCCAAAAATGTAAAAGAAGCCCTATATGACGTACATTGGGTCAACTCTATGTTGGAAGAACTTAACCAATTTAGGAGAAATGATGCTTGATATCTTGTACCTAAACTTTCGGACAAACATATGATTGGTACTTGCTAGTTATACAAGAACAAATAAGATGAAATGGAGTCATTGCTAGAAAAAAATCTTGCATTATTGCACAAGAGTATACTCAAATTGAAGGGATAGATTTTGATGAAACCTTCACCCTTGTTGCTCGTCTTAAGTCTTTCAAACTACTCATTGGTCTTACAGTTTCTTTAGGTTTAAGCTTTATCAAATGGACATCAAAAGTCAATTTTTAAATGGAATCATCAAAGAAGAGGTTTATGTGGAACAACCGAAAGGTTTTGAAGACCCTCATCTTCCAAATCATGTCATGAGACTAAAGAAAGTTTTTTATAAATTAAAACAAGCTCCTTATGCTTGGTATGAACGTCTCATCACGTTTCTCCTTAATAATGATTTTTTGAAAGGAGGTGGTGACAAGACCTTCTTTGTCTCACAGATTGAAGGAGATGTTGTTGTTGCTCAAGTTTATATTGATGACATTATTTTTAGTTTCACTATAGATGATTTCACTCAAAAATTTATCGCCACCATACAAAGTAAGTTTGAGATGAGTTTAGTTGGTGAACTAAAATTCTTTCTTGGTTTTCAAATCAAACAAATGAAGGAGTAGATCTTCCTCTCACAAGAAAAATATGCCAAGGATCTGGTTAAGAAATTTGGGTTGGACATTGCCACTTATGCTTAAACTCCTACGAGTATAATGTTAAAACTCCATTAAGACTCTTCAAGCAAGGATGTTAAGTAGACTTTGTATAGGATCATGATTAGAAGTCTTTTGTATTTGACTACTAGCCATCCTGAGATCTCTTCAGTGTTGGATTTTGTGTTAGATACTAAGCTAATCCTAAAGAATTACATCTAGTAGTTGTCAAAAGAATCATTAAATATGTCAAGAGTACTTTTGATATTGGTATTTGGTATAAGGCATAGCGATACTACTGCAGAGTTGGTTGGATACTCAAATGTTGATTGGGTTATATGTAAGAGTTGTTTCTACGTGAAAAATTCCTTAATCTCTTGGCACAGTAAAAATAAAGTTCAGTTTCTCTGTCAACTGCTAAAGCTGAATATATTGCTACTAGATTGTGTTGCCCTCACTTACTTTGGATGAAACAAATGCTATTTGATTATGGAATCAAGGTTAAAGATCTTCTCTTACATTGTGAAAACACCAATTCTATTTGTATTTCAAATAATTCGGTCCAACATTCAAGGACCAAACACATTGATATTTGTCACCATTTTATAAGAGATCTTATTGAATCAAACACTTTGACTTTGTAGCATATAAGTACTGATCGTCAAGTTGCTGATATTTTCACTAAATCTCTAGACTTTCAAAGGTTAGAAAAGCTATTGGTGTTTTCCTCTTACCTTGAGAGACATGTTTTTGTGTTCCTTGTATTTGAACGAACCTGAAGAATTTTGCTTACTATCTTTTTCTTTTTCATTTCTTCTTTTCTTTTATGTGTTACTTTCTTACGATAGACGTATCTTCTTTCTTCTTGCATATTGAACTTTTTTTTAACAACCATTTTTATTTTATGATTAATTTGCCTTTAACTTAAATTGCAATAAGCCTATCTTGTTATGTGTATTTCTTGAAGCGTATGTATGATTAAATTTTGCAATCTTCTTAAAAATGAATTATTTCTTACTCATGTCTTAATGTTGTGAATTTATATGGATATTTTGAAAAATTTGTGTGGATCCTTACTTAAATGAGTTGTATATCTCTAACAAAATTTAGAATCCATGTGTAGTGTCTTTCGAGGCGAAATCATAGATGCTATTTAGAAAGAAAGATGAATCAGGCTTTTGTTGAACCGTTTGATCCTTCTTTCCACCCTTATCTATTTATTCTCTTTCTCTCCTTGAGCCTTTTTGTTATATTTTTGTTTCTTTGCACCTACTAGTTAGCATAAATAATAAATCCTACTTACTTATCACTCTTTTTATTTAGCTTTACTTTGACTAGTTGAATGTTTTTTCTTTGGGATTGGTTGGGTTTCTCTCAAGTTTAGAGAACAGTAAAATGTGAAAGAAATAAAAAGAAAAAGAGTGATTTAATAAATATTTATTAAATCGCAAATGAAGAAGTTCCCTTATTTGAAAAATTTAAGTGTTTCAATTTGAGAGGTATAAGAAAAAAGTCCTTTGTTTAAAGGATTACTTCTTATGGTTATGAGCTATGTGCTTAAAGTGAAAGTTTGCTCGTCTAAAGGTGTGCCTTTTCTTAAATGTTTATTCTTTTCTATCCAAACCTCACCCTTTCTTTACAAGCTTTAAAAGATCTTTTGATTTTTTTTGAGCTTGCACTTACATTATGAAGAGAAAGGCTACTTTTAGGCTTATCAAGTTTCGTTCAATTTGAATATATATTTCCATTTTCTTGTTTCACTTAAGCATTTCTTGATTACATATAGAGTAAACATGTTTTGCACAGTTCATATTGAGCATGAAATCAATTTTTTAGTCATACTCTTACTTGAATGCATCATGGATTAATGGCCTTATGAATGTTTACTTAAAGTGCATTATTTAATCAAAATTCACTCTTGTTCTTTAAACTTGCTCAATCTACAATCTCTTATCATCTCATTTTTGTATTCCTTCTCTCCTTCATATAGGGATTTTCCTCTGACTTCTATGTCAAAAAGGGAAATAAGTTTTTTTTGCACAACTATGTATTCGTTGCTATGTTGTGAGTTGCATGGGTTATGAATGTAAGATTACGCTGCATATTATTGTCTCACTTGCATGCATTCAGAGGGAGTGTTATATGAAGTCATGGAAAATTGTGTTTTTATGCTTGTGTTTTTTGCCTATCATTGTGTGACTTTGTAGCCTGTGTAAGGGTAACACGATAGTATGTGGTTAGAATACATGCTATGTCTGCATGATACGTTTATAATGTGTGTATTTGTTACGTGTATTCAGGTTGCAGGTGTAGAGTTAAGTCTTTTTGTTTCTAGTGTGCAGTGGTACTGAAACCCTCGTGTTTCATTTTGACAGAGAAAGCATTGATTCATGAAGATGGATGCACCTGAAGTAGGTGTGTCTTTTGAGTTTTGGTGTGCGTGTCGTTATGTTATTCTCGAGAATAAAATACTTTAGGATGTCTTCATGATCATCTCATGTTTGATGAGTTTTTGTATTTAGTTATATAATTTTTTGACATGGAAAACCAAAGGTAAATAATATAAGTCATGTTGTACTTGTGTTTGTGTATTGAATTTTTGTGCACAAAACACAGTGTTTGCTATTTTACTTAATTTATTTGTATTCTTTTCTGTAAGGTTGGTTACCATAGATCAATAATTTACACACGTACATAGTTAGGTACACTTTGTATGCGAGGAAGTTTACACACACCATGTGTTGGTTTTCATAGTGTGCATGTTAGGTGATGTGTTGTTTTTGACGAGCAAGCATGCAAGAAAGACAACATTTTCTCATGATTTTTGGCTTGTTTCGGATGTAGGTATCTGTAGATATTACTCAACTTTTTTGAAAACCAAAAAATATAACTTTTTGGCACCTTACTACCACACTCGTCGTAGACCTCACTACCACTCTCGCCACTACCCTTGGCGAGGTGGTCATAAGGTGGCAAGTGAGTTGACCAACCAATTACTATAAATACTTTATCTCATTAATTGCAAATTAATTCAAAAATTGGTCAAAAATCTGTCAAAATTTTTATTGATTTGAATTTCATATTCACTAATTATATATATAATTATGATACATTCGTCCGAGCGTAAAATAGTATGAGTTATTATTTTACATGATGAGTGAACACTATTCTGTATGAGTAGTATTCACAAGTTGTGTAAGTTTATTCCATGCATCATTGTTCTATGGTATCCAGTCACATCACATTAAGTGATGTACGTTGTAGAGGATAAGTAAGTTCACGTGTCGAACCAAGTCATTGTAAAAACATCAAGCAAAAGCATCAATAGGTAGTTAGGACATAAGTTATAAGTGATAGAGGTAATAATGATTTTATTTATTTCAGAGTTATAATTGTTATATTGATTAATGAATTCTTTGATGTTTAGTGGCTACCTTAAGCAACCTAGGACATTACCACATAGATACAATCTCTATGTGGGTTTACCTGATTATATCTTGTATTATGCATGCTCAATTACGGTGATAGTATAATCTGAGCTTGAATTGTATATGTTAACATATACTATTATTTAAACTCGAATTAAAACGTTTTTTTAACTCTTTATCTTCCTTTTAATTTACATATAATATCTTTCATGTTATTTGTTGTTATACTATTACTACTTTTGTTGATTGTTATACTTTTATGTTTTTTTTTTTGCTACTTGTAGAGACGAGTCTTATAAGAATCTGTATTTCCTTATCTGTGTGTGTACCAAGTTATAGACTTTTTCAACTCTTCATTAGTGTTTACTCTATGTATCATACTGGTCAAACATTTACAATTTAATAATTAAGTGTATCGAATCTTGAACAAATAACCTCCAACTTCAATCCCATGTTAGAAGTTGTTGGAAATCAACTCTTTCAAAAATTTAAGTTATTAAGATTAAAATCAACATGTTTTTTATACATCTATAATAGACTAATCAACTCCAACTTGATACAACAATGATTGAACATGAACTTCCCTAAAAAATAACTTCCATTCATTAAGATGTCATCGTCACAGTGGGATATACAAGACAACTTTTGATTGAATTCAAAGAGATGTCTTCAAGCACACGAAGAACAATGAAGTAAATCAATATAGATTGAGTATCAAATGCAACAAAATCAAGAGCATTAATTAAGCTGCTTTGTTGATCAAATTTATTTTCTTTGACGCTATGTAATCTATAATGTTTTGTAAATTTACTGTATCCAAACATTTTAATCAATGGACTTATTTTATCATTTTAGAAAATACATTGACTCATATCTCACATCTTCAATTCCTATTTTGTCACACAAAGTCTCGGTCGAGAATTTAGCTCTTATAGTCGCTTCTTTACTCTCTTGTGTTCTCTTAGTTTTATTTTTTGTTCAGGTGTGGCCAATCAGAGCAAGACTCATTCTCATTTGATTGGGGAAGGCTTTTTCTCAAGATAGATTTCATTTCTAATTGATTTTTAGTTCAATAAGAGCAAGTACTCCGCGATTACCTTTCATAGTTGCTTTTATGAATAAACTATAAAACACATGCATGACTAACCGTCAATGGATTAAGAAAATCTACAAGCTAAAAAATTTGAAAGATTCATATTCTGTACAAAATGAAAAGGAAAATCAGATTACAAAAAGTATTTCATTCGATCATCTCTCCTCATCGCATTATATACTGCTTGAACCTGGAAATGACCACAAAACTATACATAAATTTTTGGTAATAAAAGGTAGAGGCGAGTAGGCAAATAGTTCAATTCGATTATTCTACCTAAACAAGAAATCTGATCCGATTTCTTGGATTCAAATTGGATTAGATTAATAGAATATATACAATCCATTCGGATTTGATCGAAAATTATATAATCCATTAGGATCCATAGATTGATAGATTTTATAATATGTAGTAATTTGATTTGTATTAAACTGCTATTAAATTTGTAAATAAATACATATTTTATTTTATAATATATTATATTTAAATATTATACATACCACAATAACATTAAATTATTACTTTAATTTAAAAAATAAAATATAAATTCTAAATCTCTATAATAATTTAATAAGTCTTTAAACATATTTCTTATTTTTGTGATTTTTCTTAGTTGTAATCGTAAATAATAAATTTATCTACCAATTTAAGATTAAAATATTTTATATACAACAATATTCATAAATAAGTTAAAGCTCAATCCGATCTTCTTCGATCCTTAAAAAGATTGATTTAGATTAATTACTTTATTGGATCGATTTCATATAAAAAATAAATCAACTCTCACCTCTATTAAAAGGAATATAATTTACCAAATATTTTCAGCGGCAGATGGAAAGATACCTGTTCACTGGAAACAACCTTAATAGGTCCGATGTTTACAGAAACGTATTTGCCTCTTGATGATAACTTCTGCTTTACGCGGCCCTGTAAAATGTAAATATAGAAACATTTGGCAATTTAGATCAATCTTTTATTTCTAAAATTAGAACCAGCGATTCGTAAATGAAATGACCATCAAATTAGTAACAAAGGCCACTAGTTCAAAGATGGTGCCTTGGGGTAAACCCATTCTCATTTGCAAAATAAAGTTGCACTGTATGTTACAAACTCCACGTGCATTCTAAACCTTTGATTTTGCCGTCACATAAAGAAAGCAAGAATAATTCGCTTGTCATTTTAATGAATCATGCAATTTAAGTACCGATTCGTTCTCTTTTGATAAGGCGAGACATAAGCCTCAAACTTTATTTTTATACTTTGTTACATATAAATCTGAATAAACGGGTGGGAATCAAACCCATGCCCAATAAGGGAAGGGTTCTTGGTAGGGGAAACCACTGGGCTATAGACTGATTTCCAAAGCTGAAAATCAATTGAAATTATCAATTAAGCATGGAAATAGTCAAATATCAATAAAACAACCCAAGTAATTTGAGTGCTCATATGACACCAAACAAGATTTTAAAAAGCTTAAGGAATTATCCCAACAAACAAGTCATTGAAAAGTAGACAGTCCATGACGAATCCCCAATAATCCTCCAAGTGTTTTGTAAATTCTCAATATCATTATTCCTCTCAATTAACCACTAGAATCATCTAATGATTCAACAACTTTTTTATCTTCATCTTCTTAGAATATTTAGCTCATTCCTCCTCTTCCTAGTTGGCTTTGTGCGTGAAATTCTGAGCATTTTTTGGTTTTCTTATTTCTGACATTTTTAATTTATATTTTAATGACTGGGTCTGCTTTTAATGAGTTTCATAGATCTTTTTTAACCACTAGATCAACCTTACAAAATCTTAACCGTTGAAACTTTTTTTTAAATTATTAATTTGAATTCCCACAACCTTTAAACATGGCAGTTAGCTTCGAGGTACCTTACATGAGATTTAAGGAAGAATTTTCCTTGAAACTATTATCCATTTGAAAATTTCTACTCCACTCCTAGAAAAATTCCCCACCTTTTCACTTAGGAGGAGCTGTGTGAGATAAAAGTCTCAAGTATCATACACAATTTTGAATGAGAGAAAGAAGTGAGGAATGTTGAATATTGGCTCTAAAAGTAACAAATTAGTGGCATAATTTAGGGAAATTAGTGTCCTAATTTGTGGCATGATTTGTGGCATGATTTAAGGAAATTAGTGGCATAATTTAAGGAAATTGGTGGCCTAATTTAAGGCTTAAATTATGGCACACTTTTAGGGAAGGAGCCTTTCTTCATCTATAAATAGGGAAGAGTTCATGCGTTGAAGAAACGAAGCGAAAATCAGAAAAAAATCGAGAGAGAGTATAAAGCAAACTCAAAGAGAGAAAATACTTTGTGAGTTTTTGGGAAACACTGAGAGATATTATTAGTGTGAAATCTGTATATGTATTCTCGTATATTTCCTACTCCGGTTGAATAATATCTGCTTTGCCTCCCGTGGACCCAGTGCCGAAAGAACCACGTAAATTATGTGTTCATTTTATTCTTTGATATATTCATATCTGTATTTATTCTTCCGCCCACAACAAATTGGTATCGTGAGCCAAATATAGCAAGATTATATATCAAATCGAAGCTCTTGACGAATCTGAGCATAGCGGTGAAAGAATCGGCTCAAATCGAAGTCAGAATCACCGCCGTAACTTGCCGGAATCCACTGCCCGTCACAAGAATCGAGTCAACTCGCGAGTTAGATGAATCAACTCGATCGCTAGTGATATTTGGACCGAAGGGTTAGTGCTGTTTTTCATCCGTTTTCAACCGAGTTGGATCAATTCTTAGCTAATTGGACCATTCCAAATTCAACTACGGACTCCGTTTTTCAAATAAGGTATAAAATTTGGAAAAACACTGCTTTTAAGTTGTAAGTGCAAAATTTACATTGCTCGGTTTGTACTTATGGTGATAAAGGAGAGATCGAAGAAGGTGAACAAGTTGATCATAGAATTTATGGCAAACCAAGTTCTACTCGGAAGAAACTATGTTGTCAATATGAAGTTTGAGGTGGAGAAATTCACCGGCCTGAAATAACTTTGGCATGTGGCAATGTGAAGTATTAGATCTATTGTTCGAGAAGGATCTAATATAGCCTTGGAGACTAGGCAGGAGATTTATTCAAATGAAGATTGGAATTATGTCAATGACAAGCTTGTGGCAATTAATTTGTCTTAGAAAAGATCAAAAGTACTTTGTCATGAAAGAGAATGTAGCCGATTCTGGAAGAAACTAGAGGACAAATACATGACGAAAAGTATTGAGAACACTCTACTTGAAGAAGAAACTTTTCCGTTTCCGATGTCTGAGAAAGGTACCACATGATTGAGCACTTAGATAATTTCAATAAAATTTTTGGGCCGATCTGAAAATTTAGATGTTGAAATTATCGATGAAGATAAAACTCTGTTGTTGTTGAATTCATTACCTGAGAGTATGAGCATTTAACCCATGACCACCGTTATATGGAAAGGATGAGGTTAAGTTCGTAGATGTTTCAAATGCTTTGGTAAATAACGAGTCTGGGAAGAAGGATCAACGTGATCACAGACTCGATATCGAAGCGTTGGACGGTAGGAGGTAGAACTAACAACAAAAAATGCGGCGGATCAAATAATGGGAAATCTAGATCAAAGTCCAGAGAGTCATCCGAGAGACGTCACTGCGAAGGGCGAGTGTGCCTATTGTCACCGAGAAAGGGCACTGGAAGAAAGATTGTCCAAACAAGGACAAGTCGAATGCAAATGTTGCACGGAAGGTGAAGATGAAGAATCGGCACTTTCGGTTTCATCATCAAAAACCTACCTCGGATAAGTGGATCCTTGATTCTGGATGTTCTTATCACATGTGTCCAAACAGACATTGGTTTTCGAGTTTTGAAGAGCTCGATGGAGGAGTTGTGCTTATGAAGCAACGACAATGCCTGTCGGAGCAAAGGGATCGGAATAATACGACTAAAGATGCACGATGGTACAATCAAACGACTTACAAATGTAAGGTATATTCGACCTAAAGAAAAACCTTATTTCTTTAGGTGTTCTGGGCTCCCGATGGTTACAAGGTAACATTGGAAAATGGAGTCTTGAAAGTTGTACGAGGTGCATTTGTAGCAATGAAGAGAGGTACTCGGAAGGCGAACTTGTATTCTTAGATGGGTGTACAAGATTCTGGGGAAGGACGGTATGCCTCAGTAGTTCGAAGAAAAGGCAAATGATTCTTCCCGCATGGTACACGTACGCGCTTAGGGCGTGTCGGTGAAAAGGCTTTGCAAGGCTTAATGAAGCAAGGTCTTTTGAAAGGTGCCAAAATGGAAAGTTTGATTTCTGCGAGCATTGTGTAATGGGAAAACAAACAAGAGTCAGGTTCGGCAATTGCCGTTCATCGTACTAAGGGATCTCTTGATTATATTCACACGGATGTTTGGGGACGCTTCGAGAATGCTTCACTGGAGGTAAACGTTGGTTTGTGACTTTTATTGATGATTTCTCTAGATATGTACCGGATATACACATGAGTCACAAAGATGAAGTTGGATATCTTTCTTAAATGGAAGAAAATGATCGAGACTCGAGACAGCGGGAAGATTAAAAGGCTCGAGATACGATAATGGTGGCGAGTATAACCGATCCTTTCTTTAAAGTTTGTCGAATGAAGGGATAATCGGACATTTTCGGTTCCTCGTACACCACAAAGAATGGAGTTGCGAACGAATGAATCGTACTTTGGTTGAGAAAGTTCGATGTATGCTATCTCATTCCAAATTGAGCAAGGCATTTTTTGAGGCTTTGTCATATGTGCAACTAAATATAGTCGACGGACTTCCTGCGACGCATTAGATGGAAAAACTCCTAAAGAGGTATGGTACGGACAACCCTACCGATTATGATTCATTGCGAATATTTGGATGTCTGCGTATTTTCATGTTAGTGAATCCAAACTCGGATCGAGAGCAAAGAAATTTGTTTTCTTGGGCTTTAAGGAAGGAGTTAAAGGATTTCGACTTTGGTGTGGTGAATCGAGAAGATCGTCTTGGCGAGATGTTACATTCGACGAATCTGTTATCTTTGAGACAAACAAATTCGGAGAAAGAGAATGAAAGTCCAAATACTCTTTCTAAGGTGATGCTTGAGACTTCGGAAGATCCAGGAAAAGATTGCACCAATTACGATCGTGGTGAAGATGAAATTGATGATCGAAGAGATCTCGGTTGAGGTGGAGGTTCTCTCACTTCATCACTACCGATTAATCGGCCAGCCCGAATCTATTGCCTTCGCCTAGAAGAGAAGGGAGATTAGGGGCCTACCGAGATACGTACGAACGGTAGCATTCGCACTTCCCGGTAATTGATGATGATGTCAGCACGGAGAAAGCCGTGCGAAGAGTTGATAGTATGAAGTGGAAAATGGCAATGGATGAAGAGATGAAGTCTGCATCGAGAATCGAGACTTGGGAGTTGGTTCAACTTCCCAAAGGAAAGAAAACTATTGGTTGCAAATGGGTCTGCGAAGGAAGGTCTTTCTGGTAAAGACAACATCGGTCTGACAAAAGGTAGAAAAGGCTATGCTCGGAAAGAAGGAATGAACTACAACGAGGTATTCTCACCTGTTGTTAAGCGTTCATCTGATTCGGATACTATTGGCTTTGGTAGCACGGTTGATCTCGAGTTAGCTCGACTCGATGTGGCAAAACTTTTTCTCCGTAGGTACTTTGAAGCGAAGAAATCTACGTATGCCGGCCTGGATGGCTTTAAAATTCCGGGGCGAAGGAATTGGGCTTCGCAAGTGAGTAAATCAATTTACGGTTTGAAGCAATCACCGCGACAATGGTACAGCGCTTTGATAGGCTTCATCGGAAGCACACACGTAGTCGGGTTTGATCATTGTGTATACTTTCGGAAACTCGAGACGGTACCTTCCGTTTATTTGCTCTTATATGTTGATGATATGTTGATTGCATCTAAGAAAGCGAAGGTGGAGATCGACAGTTGAAGGCTCATTGAGTTCAATTTGAAATGAAAGATCTTGGAGAAAGCTAAGAAAATTCTTGGGATGGAAATCACAAGAGATAGAGTGCCAAGGCATGTCTGTCTGGACACGGACCAAGATCTCGAAGAAAGTACTTACAAAGGTTTGACATTGATGAAAAAACCAAACCCGAGTAAGTACACCGTCGCACTCGCTTCGCTAAGTGCATTAATGTCACCCTAGACCACCGATGAGAAGAAGCAAATGGAACGTGTTCCATATGCAAATGCCGCGTGCGCTTAATGTATCTGCAATGGTTTGCAGGACACGATATTTCCCACGCCGTTAGTATGGTGAGTCGGTACATGCATAATCCGGGTAAAGGACAACCGGCAAGGTGAAGTGGATTCTACGGTACATCTAGTGTAATGTGGATATTGGCTTTGAAGTTTGAGAGAGACAAGGCGAAGGTAAAACACCTAGTTGGATATGTGGATTCTGACTATCTTGGAGATGCGGATAAGCGTCGATCTATGGTTATGTGTTCACAATGGCGGGAGGACCGGTTGTTGGAGATCGACATTGCAGTGGCTAGCTTTATGCTACGAGGCGAGTATATGGGCATGGCCGAAGCATTCAAAGAAGCTATATGGCTTCTCGGCCGTTGACTAAGGATTTGGGTATTGTTCGGAAGAACGTGGAGGTTTTCTGCGATGTACGGAGTGCCATTTGTTTGGCGAAGAACCCAAGTTCATCGTGGTCGCGCCAAGCACGCTCGATGTTCGATTTCATTTTGTTCGGGAAATCGTTGATGGGAAGGGAATGTTATACTCGAGAGAAAGTCGGAGCTGAGATAACCCCGCGGATACGCTACAAAGGTGGTTACGGGGATCGAAGTTTCAACACTGCTTGAACTTGATCAACATCTCGAGCTTAGGGGCGCATTCTGGGCGCGTTGGAGCGGTTATGAACTTTTTCGCGCCAAGGTGGAGATTGTTGAATATTGGCTCTAAAAGTAACAAATTAGTGGCGTAATTTAGGGAAATTAAGTGTCTTTAATTTGTGGCATTGATTGTTAATGGCGTGATTTAAGGAAATTAGTGGCATAATTTAAGGAAATTGGTGGCCTAATTTAGGCTTAAATTATGGCACACTTTAGAAAGGGAGCCTTTCTTCATCTATAAATAGGGAAGAGTTCATCGTTGAAGAAACAAGGCAAAATCGAGAAAAAATCGTAGAGAGTATAAACTCAAAGAGAGAAAATACTTGTGAGTTTTGGGAAACACTTGAGAGATATTATTAGTGAGAAATACGTATATGTATTCTGTATATTTCCTCTCGGTTGAATAATATCTGGCCGCTGCCTCGCGACCTAGCTAATGCCGAACCACGTAAATTCTGTGTGTTCATTTTATTGCTTTGATATATTCATATACCGCTATTTATTGCTTCCGCCCACAACAAGGAATCCTCTTTTTGACTCTGACTGTCCCACTCCAGTTATTGCTTTTCTTTCTATTACTTTGAAAAATTGTTTCAACTTTAACCACTCGAATTTTCGATATTCTCTTTTATTTCTCATCAAACACTTATCAAATTATCTATCAAGCCATGAAAAAGATTCAATAAAAGACAAAAAATAATCCACTATTTGTTTTACGTCAAACAATATGTAAAGTAACTCCCAATATAACAGTAAAAGCAAAGATGTGTAAGCGGATTGACTCGTCAAGTTTCCATTGAAATACTATTTATGGATTAATGAAAATGTGCAAAAACTCTATTTGCTTATGCCATTCTATGAATCTTTTTTCTTTTTGCGTATGACATTGCCACTACTCCTTTGACAAGATCTACTAATTCAGAACTTAATTTGAAAACAATATTTCGATCCGAAGTTAAAGAATGATTATTTCTTTTTTTAAAATGAATTTGACACAACATAAGGACCTGTTATTAAAAAAATTCTTTATATTCGAATTTCTAATTAAAAAGTGATTGAAAAGAGGTTTCATCCTAAGCAGAAAATACCGTTCTCTCAAGATTGGTTGATTAATCATTTTAACTTGAATCAGGCTTAAAAGATCAATTGTATTGAGTTTTTCGTTATTATTTGTATGTATTGTGATACATGTATTACCATAATGGGTGATTGAACAAAAACGAACTGAAGGTTAGAAACAACAAAGTACACAAAGAATTAGTAACGGAGATTGAGTAAATTATACCAAAAGAAATTTTTCGCATATTTGTACAATAAAAAAATACTAATTGGGCTTTAAACTTGTAGAAATGATCAGCCAATATTCTCCACGATTCTGATCCAGAGTATACTCCTATCCGCCGATTAACTAAATGATTATTGAAAAGGAAATAATTCATTTTTCTTTCTCTTTCTAAGAAAGAGGAAGAAGAATAAGAATGAAAAAAAGTAAAATATATTATAAAAAAGAATATAATTACAATAGAAAAAAGTATTTTTTATTCTTACCTTATAATCTTTCTTTCCTATATCCATATATACAAATCGTATTAGAATTCATGACCTTTTGTAATGTATTATTTTTTTCATAACTGAAGGGATAGGTTATTGATATTTTTTTACGAGGAGTATTTTATTGAAGAATTAAGTTATTACTCAACCAAAAAGAATTGAAATAAGTGTTCAAATTATTAAAAAAAGGATGAGTTCAATTCAAAAGTCCTTTTTTTATTGATTCTTTATTTATTATTAAACAATTTTTAAAGAATTTTTCTAATTATTTATGGTTTTTATTTTTAATAGAATTTAATTAAAAAGAAAATAGAAATAATAAATAATAAATTAAAACATAACAGTGATGGTATTACCGACTATGATTATCTAATAATTCAAATAGAGTTGATATAGTTGAGGCACAATCAAAATATGGTTTTTTGTGTTGGAATTTGTGACGTCAACTTATAAAATTTATCATTTTTTTTATTTTCTCCTTAACAGAATATGAGATATTGCCTTTTGATTTAGCAGAAGGAAAAATTACATTGCTTCTTATCTAAACCTATTAGTTTCTTCGTTATTTGTAACAACTCTGTACTTGGGGTTGGAATCTCTCTATTCCATAACTATTTATTTATGATCTTTTTGAAATAAACACAAACTATGGAGTCTTTAAAGCAATAATTGGTATCTTTATTACATTAATTAAAAATTATTTGTTTTTGTTTATTTCTATCATAACAAGATGTACTTACTTGACTGCTGTTTTCTTTATTATTAATAGAAATTCTCTAGTTAAGATCACGTGAATTAATTAAAAACTCAAATTCATACTAGAACAACGATGATTTAATAAAATCCTTCCAAATTAATTGCAAAAATTCCTTAAATAAAAACCTTGAATCATCACTTCATTTAATGAATAAATATAATGACTAAAAATCAAAAGTTCATCTTTTGATCAAAATAAGCATAAATGGGGTTTGAAAGAATAAAAATCTTTCAATTTATAACTTGTAAATCTAAGAAATGAGAGCCCGACAATTCAAAGCTCAAAAAAAGGGTTTTATAAGATTAAAAAGGTTCGTTAAACCCCACAGTTATGTTATAATAGATCTAAACAATTGTCCCAGATCAATTTCAAGATCATAATTGCTCTAATGAATAACTAAAAAAAATAGATAGATGAGAGATAGGAGATAAAAAAAATTAAGTTTAAACATCTCTCAAAAGTTCACCAATTACTTAACTATTGGCAAGTCTCTTTACGTGTGTCGTACGCAAAGAGGAAAACTCAATGAAAGGAAACATGTAAAAGAAATTCAAACCAATCCACAAAATTGTTTGGGTTTGGATGTAAAAGATTTATAAAAAAGAGTTAATAATTTGGATAATATATCCATACTTTCTTGATTGCCAAAAGGAATTCTAACTTCAATAAACAAAGTAAATATAACCAATGCAATTATAGGAAATAACACGGTATTGTCCGACTCATGAGGATACGAAAAAGTGTTTGTAGTATCAAAATGAGAAATAGTAATAAAAGGTTACGTCATAGTTTTTACAGTCTTATTAACTCAATATTATTTTTTCTGAAAAAAAGATCATTATTATTGATTTTTAATAAAGATAATAAATGAAAATTGTTTTTTATTCTTCCCCCTTTCCCCGTAAAGATATTGAATAGAATGAGTAAATAGATTCGAAATATATAAAATGCAGTCAATCCTACCGTGGAACGAGGTATTATTGCAAAAATAGTCGAATACAATTGACTATTGTTAAGAATTTCATCATTGGACCAAAAACAAGCAAGAGGGAATACCAAAAAGAGAAAGTGTCCCTAATAGAAAAGTAATTTTTGTAATTGGTATATGTTTTCTTAACCCGCCTATAAGAATAATATTCTAAATTTTATCTAGAGAATATCCAATAATAGTTTCTATTGAATGAATAATGGATCCAGATCCTGAAAATAACAATGCTTTTGAGTAAACCCAAATGAGACATTGTAAAATAAGTTAAAGTTCTCTTAATATATTTTTGAACAAGAGCTAAGGTGACCCCCAAAAGTAATGTTATTATACCTATCAAAGATATTATCTTCATTATATAAGGTATAATTATGAAAAGAGGAAAGAGTCGGGCTATGAGAAAAATCCTCGTTGCTACCATACTAGCTGCATATATAAGAGCTGAAATAGGAGTAGGACCTTCCATAACATTGAGTAACCATACATGAAGGGAAAATTAGGTAGATTTAGCAACTGCACCGACAAATAATAAAAAGAAACACAAAGTAGCAAATAAAAAATTAACTTCATTATTAGAAACCAGATTATTAAATATTTCAAACAAATCTTAAAATTCTAAATTACCCGTTATCCAATCGCGTAAAGAATTTTGGTTTATTATTAAGAGTGGCGACATAGACGCTTAAAAAAGGATATAGAGGAATGAGGCTTCTCTCACTTTTTCCATAGCAAGCCCCCAACGAGAGGCCCGCAAAATCTCTTTTTGAACATGAAGGGATAAAGAAACCATTGTAATTATCAAAAATACTAAGTCCACTAAAGGCACAAAAACAGAAGGAAAGTTGTCATAGATAAAATGGATACCTTGATTTAATTTTAGTACTTGTTATTTACTGTTAAATTAATTTAACCTGTAATAAATATATCTTAGAATTCATATATAATAATTCTATTACAACAAGGACACCTAAGTGAGTATATAAATAGTTTTTATGTTAATACTAAATATATAGAAATAGATTAAATTTTACATACAATTCTTCGCCCAATTCTTTTTACAATTCAATCTTATGTTGTCTCAGACCTTGCAATTAGACTTTTTCCCCAAGAATATCGAGACTTTTTACATAAAAAGGATTTACTTGTTACTAACATATTTTAGCATCTGATCTTATTTAGATCCCTTGTTTCACTCCGATACACTAATAAATCAAGTCAATGTAGAGGAAATGAGTATGGGAGAGAAAGAGGCATTCACTTATTACAAGAAAAAAATTATTGAAAGCACGACTTAGGTAGAGATTTTTACCTATTTTTTCTAAGAAGTAAATTATCTACTCCATTCGATTAGTTTCGGGTTCGAGTCCTAGGCAATCCATTCATATTTATTATATGCAAACATATGTACAAAAATCAAAACAAGTAAATAAAAGAAAGCTCAAAGTACAACATTTAGTCCAAATCATATACATTCAGAATGGCCACTCCTAGCTAGAATGGCATTCCCAACTAAAGATGTTAAATGAGCTGTCTACTTAACTCGTTTAAAATTGGCACATTGAACTCATGAGTTGAAAAAGCCCATCTCTCTCTTGAGCTCATGGAAACTCATTTGACAAAGACACGTTGAATTAAAAAGTTAATAAATAAGAGAAAAAGAAGAAGTTATCAAAATATAATTATTAATTATTATTATAAAGTTTGCAAAAATACTAATATTAGTCAAATTAATAAACATAAAAATTAACAACTAATTTTTTAAAATAAAATAAAAAATAAAAATAAATTAAATTTATATTGAAATATTTCAATAAATATAGAATTTCAAGACAAATAATAACTTTAAAAATATACAAAATATAATTGAGGTTAAGAAAATGAGCAATAACTCAATTTAAAATTTAAATTATATTAATTTACAATAATTTATAATTAAATTCATATATCATTGAAAATATCAAATAATCTATTTTATAAGAAATGTTACTTTTAAAATGCTCAATTTTCTAGAGAAGTTATACTTATTTTAATAAATATTGTTTAGATTTTATTAAACGCTTTTAAAACATAAATTATATTAATTTACAAAATATTATGATTAATTTCATATATCATTAGAAATATCTGAAAGTCTAATTTTTAAGAAATTTTACTATTTGTGATTTCGAATTTTCTATAGAAAGTTATGCACATTTTAATAACGATGGTATAAATTCAAAAGAACATTTTTTTACTCATTTTTAAAATATATACTATACTCATTCAAAAATATTTATTAATCATTTCATATACTATTAGAAAATTCTAGGAATCAAGTTGATAATACATTTTACGATTTGTGATTTCAAGTTTTTTCTAAACAATTATGCTCATTTTACTCATTTTTAAATATAAACTGTACCACTTTACAAAATTTTATGAATCATTTCATATACCATTAGAAAGTTCTAGAAGTCCAATTACTAAAAAAAATTATGGTTTTTGATTTTGAGTTTTCTATATAAAGTTATGCTCATATTATTAAAATTATTAAGATTCTACTAGATATCATTGACTTATTTTTAAATATAATTAGTACTAATTTCATATACCATTAAAAAACTTTACATGTCAAGTTTATAGAGAATTTTACCATGTGCGATTTTAAGTTTTAATAGAAAGTTATGTCATTTTATTTGAAATTGTTTGTATTCTTTTGTAGTATAAAATTTAACGAGCTTCCTAACTCAACTCATGTATAAATGAACTAAGTCCAACCTAGCTCAACTCAGCTTAAAAAGTTAAAAATTCAAAATTAGTTATTAAACAAACAATATCCAATTATCAATTTGGTTTTAGTTTTTTTTTAAATATTTTGAAATTGAAAATTTATTTCTAAATTTAAAGAATTGTAAATTAGAAATTGAAATGGTTATCAAATATGACCTAAACGTTTAAAATAATTTAAATGACTTCAATAAAAAATCTGAATGAGTTGCTCACGAGCTGCCCAACTTAACTCATATAAAAATTAAATGAATTAAACCGAGCTACAACTTACTTAAGATAAGCTGAGCTTGAGTGAGCAGAACCAACCCAACTCACTTGACATCTCTACTCCCAACTACGTAAACAGTTAGTCTATAGAGTACAGATGCTACTAGAAATAAATATAAATGACGAGTTTCAGCTCAATGCAAAAAACACGGAAAAAACTTGAGCGCATCACTACATCACTCAATACCAGTTATGTATTATAAATCTAATGGTACTTTGTCTTTCAATGAAATATAATCAATGACCAAAAACCTATACACAAGTAGTTTTGATGCCACATCGATGACGAATAGAATTACTCAAAAAACCCACAACTTTTGCATCTACGTAATTCAACAATCATCCAACAGGTTTGTCAAAAAGATTTAATTTACAACAAAATAAAACAATTGATCGAGGACATACCTTAGGAATGGGTCTTTGAATTACAGATTCCACAGCAACCACCATAGCTTGCACAAAATCATCCCCTCCTGTCCCAATTGCAGTGAAGCCTCTAACCGTTGGGTATGAGTTTACCTACAAAGGAAGAAAATTTATATCAGATTTTGATTCAGAATGACTTCAAAGACAATACTTCCAACAACATTCAGTTGAAGCAAAAAAGCTATGGCAAATATATTGCAGACAACAAAAAAATAAAATCACTTTAATACCTTCTGATCCAAGGTGAGCCATTCATTGGAGGAATCATCTGTGACCGTTCCTCCAATAACCACATTCGTAGTTTGCCCGACCCTTCCTTCTGTTTTAGACACCTCTGCATTCACATTAACGATAAGTCCAAGCAAACAAAATTGGAGATGAAAATAAAAGTTTCAGAGATGAAACCAGAAATTGCTTTTAGAACAGCTTCTTGAGGAGGACCCTGATCGTCCTGAGATGAAGACGACGGTGTTCCATTGTTGGTGCAATTGAGCTGACTCCTCTTGGCAGAGTAAAATTCTCGAACCCTAAGGTTGGTCTCCAATTTGCCACTAAGCCTCTGCGATGGATTTATTCGGGTTCGGAGCAAAACGCAAACGGAGGTCTGATTCAGATGAACGGGTCGCCATGGTTCAATAGAGAGAACGAAACGGAGGGCACTTCTATTCGCCATTCTAGTCCTCTACAGACTGAAATGAAGCCAATGGTTAAGTTTTGTTCTCTCTAGTTCTTACTTATATTACTCTGTTTATCTATTACTAATTTTTATAGTTACATTTGTAATAATTATATTATAATTATAATTAATTTTTTATTAAATGTAATTAAATAAATTTAATAATACGTATTAATAATTTTTTATTAAACATAATAATTTTTTATTTTTCTCACCGTCATGAGGGAGGATTTTTACTTTTCAGCCTATCGTTTTGATGATAAAGAATTATAAATTTACCCTCTATCTAGTAGTATTACTTGAGAGTTTGAAACAAGGACCTAATTGTCTTTTCAAATCTATAATACGATAATTTGCTGGACAGGGAGATTAAACAAGAAAAATAGTCGGTCAAAGAAGGCAGAACGAGAGTGCAAACGGCACGTTTCACAAACCCTAATCAAAATCCCAATCATCAAACTGGTTTCTGCACGGCTCAATCGCTATGTACGGATCCGATAATGTTTCCGAGGATACAGAAGTCGCGCGAACCGCTTTCAGAAAAGCAGAAAAGAAGTACAAGTTCTACTACGACACAATAATCTCCAAGAAGTAATTTCTTTTCCCCAATTTGCATGAATTTTTCCGCGAAATTTAAACAGTGCCTAACTCTTTTGTTTGAACGTCTCGTCTAATTCATTTCAGGAAAAAACAACCCAAACATGTAGACTTATCCGAGGTACTAGATTTCAAGTCCATTTCAGAATCATACAATGAGAATGGTGATCTTCCCCCGGGAGTCTATGTTCCTCGATTGGATTTCGACCGGCCCGTGTTCTGTTTGGAGAATCGCCCCGGTATAATTTTATTTATTCCCAATTTATTTATGTGATAGATATCAATCAAAGACTATGCAATTGATTAAAATGCTTGATTTTTTAGGACATATTTGTTTATACATTAGTTGATAGTAGTACAAGTAACTGTGGCACGAGCTAGTCACTGCCTTTTCTTATAATTTGAATGGTGATATTGATGGCAATTATTGCCTCGTGGATAGTGATAGAGCTTGGTTTGTGATCAACACAAATTGTGTATAATAGATACATAAATATACATATCACAAACAAGTAATATAATAAATTCCAATGGAGACCATTATATTAGAAACTAATTTTATTTTTACAAAGTAGAGATCAATTTTTTATGTTTTGAGAAAGCAAAATAAAAGAACTAAAAATAAATTACAGTAATTAATTAATTTAAAATTAACAAGCTAAGAAGATATATGAGAAATTATTTAGGAATATTTAACTCCCCAAATTTCTAAACATATGAATCATTAAAAATTTTCAATATAATTAATAATCAATCACATGATTTATTGAATCTAACCTAGCATGTATTCCTCTAAAGTAAATTACGCACTATATAGTAATTAACCTAATCATAATCTCATGTCAATTAAATTATATATTATTCATTAAGTTCATCAATTATGAATCACATACATAAGAATCATACATCTCTACCTAGAAACTATCAATGTTATTCAATTAAGACAAACAATTAAATAATTTTCTCAAATCTATTTAATTGCCTCTATAGATCAATTTTAGCTAAACAATGAATAACATAAAAGTTATAATAAATAATGTAATTAAATTCAAATTATAATTAAGGTAAAATATTATATCATCATATGTAAAAAATTAAATTCAAAAGACCTCTAAATTAATAAATTAACCATACATGATTTTATTTATAAATATCATATTTTTCAATAAGAAAGACATAAATTAATAAGGAAATGAGAAGAAGAATAACTACAATCAATCTATTGAATTGTAATGTCAATTTCCTTTTAAATTTCCATCAAAATTGTATCTTTTTTCTCTTTTTTTGGCACCAAAAACTGATAAAAAATTTGTAAAATTCAACCATTTTGATTTTGATGTAATTAAGGGGTTAAATTGGGCTCAGATGGATTATGGATCGTCAGATCAATGGTTAAGATGAAAAAAAGGAAATTAAACAGCACTGACAAATGGGATTGCGACACGTGACAAGGGAGAAACACAGGATGAATCAACACGTGACACGTGGCGAGGCAGATTGGTTCTGGTCAACGTGCATTAAGTTAGCTACACGTGGCGCACTGTGATTTGTTGATCCAAATTGCGTATCATCTAGATGGAAAGAACGGGTGAATTCTGTGATGTCGCATGGCATGCTTGTTGACTACTTAGCAAAACTCAAATTGAACGTCGTGGCGACACATGACAACCCCTGCATTAGTGGCACACATGATGCGCTCTGATTGGCCATTTTCTCTTATGTGGCATCTACGTGGCAACAACTTATGAGTTGTACACGTGGCGTTCTCCGATTTCTTGCTTGACATCTACATGTCCTATTTTGATTAGTCCTGCATTAAAAAATTCATAAAATATCTAGAAAAATTCTAGAAAATATATGAAAAATATATTTTCATCACTTTCATGAAAAAGTTCATATTTTAATGTTTTAATCTTTAAAGTATTACTTATTGAATAAAATGAACAAGTATTAAGTAGAAAAGTGTACTTATGATTACTTCCATAGAGTTATCACACCCCTAAACTTAATTCTTTACTTGTCCTCAAGTAGAGTAAAGTCTAGCTAGATAAACTAACATGGTCAGTATATATATATTTGTGTGTATGTATGCATGTATTAATAAATGCATATTTAGTGAAAATTATCCCTCTTAACAGTCATACAGTACTAATACAAAAAGGTTCACATATCTATCAATCAACGTTCCATTAATACAAGGATTTGTAAGGTTTTTTTTTACGAATTGATTTGTGTGTATTGCATATGAATTCATCTAATGTACTCATGAAATCAACTTATATGAGTATGCTAATCTATTCGATCTTAGATTAAGTCTCATAATTCTATTTTTCACACCCCTCTCCACTAATATAAAGATGCATTTAGCTAAAGATCAATAAGGGTTTTATATGCTTGTAATGTAAGGCTTAGATGGAGGTAAATAAATGAAGACATTTAGGCTCTTTCTATACTTTAGTTTTCTTTTTATTTATCATGCAATTTTTAACTATAATTGAGTTTTTACTTAATATTTTAGTGTACTCTATTTTATTATTCTTTTCATATTTTTTTATTTTACATCTTTTTGTAACTTCAGAATACCTTCAAACTTATTTTTTTTTCTTTAAAGGGATAATTGTATTGTGAGTTTTTTTCTCCCAAATAAGGTGCATTACATTTCACCTTACTCTATACATATGATTGCAATTTTTTTCTTTTCATAAAAGTTAAAAGTACAAGGGTAAGGTAATGTTTATTGGTTAGGCATAAAATGTAGCTTAAAAATATGAAAGGATTTTAATTGACCTCAAATGGGTGACTAAAGATATTAACAGTGGTTAGCTTGAAAGTCTCACTCGATCCAAATAAGGCCTAAATCATTTCTTAAGCTAAATATTATTTAGGATTTCGTAAGGGATAATCAAATAAATTCTAAAACATGGTAGATCTCATTAACTCGTAGAACTCACCACAAATTAATGTTAGTATCTTAAGAAGTATGTTACGTTCTTTATCCTAGTTATGATAACTAATTTTTATTATTGGATTCATACGGTTCATAGCAAGCATACATGCATTTGGTTTCCATATATTTATCAATTTCTACCCCAAATCATGATTAAAAACATTCTAAAAATTGAAAATGCGTATTAAACCCTAAAGTAGAGAATGAAGTTTTCTTTCTTAAACTTAAATTGCATATTGTTCCCAATGTGTACATATAAATATGAAAAGGTAAGAAAAGTAAAAGAAAAAAAAACTCATTTAGTCTTGACACACCACATCTGTAGTTGAAATTGCTCAATCTTGTTATGCTACTGCTCTTCACATTTATTCACCTATAAAACAAAAATAATAAAATAATGTTGGGTTGTCTCCTAACCAGCATTATGTTTAACGTCCTTAACTGGATGATCATATCAATTCTTAAGGTACATCTTTCTGTGTCCATTTACCATTAAGTTTGTTTAGAAACAGTTTGAGTCTTGAATTGTTCAATAATATTTTATGTCTCGGTTTAAAAACATGATGCTCAATTCTCTTATCATGTCATATTTTTATTTTCTTTTTACTTTTTGGCCATCTTATAAGCACTCCACTATAGCTCATCTAATTTATGTATTTACATCATCCTTTTCACCTCTCTATTGGATTCTTCTACTTGTCTGCTTGATTGGGGATGGTATGTGAGGTCTGACCTTAGTGGCCCTTCAGTAGATGGTTTGAACATAGATCATATCTCATACTCTCCACAACTACATTAGATATACACAGGGAGGTATAGCCTCCAAATAATTCACACAATCAACAATATTAATCATAGATTCTATATTTTTCAAATTAAAATAGAATGAGTTGTTTCTTGGTGAGTTTACTTATTTGTTCAATGTATGATGTGTAATAGTTTTAAGTATGGGTGACTCAACAGATTTTTTTAAATTATCATCATGATCAGTAATATCTATCCTAAAACATTCATTAATATTATCAATATCAGGGAGTTCAGATGTTTTAAAAACTTTAAATGTTACTTGTCCATCTTACACTTTCATTATAAGTTCACCTTTTTGTACATTAATGAGTGCTCTTTTGGTTGCTAAGAATGGATGACCAAGTATGATAGGAATGTTACGATCCTCTTTTATATCTAGTACAATAAAATCCGTCGAAAAGATGAACTTATCTACTTTTACTAGCACATCTTCTACCATACCCTGAGGTTGCTTAATTGATCTATCTGTCATTTATAATTTGATTAAAGTGGCTTTGGTTTTATCAACCCCCAATCTCTTGAAGGTTGATAATCATAAGATTAATGCTTGAACCTAAGTTATATAGTGTTTTCTTAAAATTCATGTTCCCAATTGTGCAAGGAATGTCAAAGCTACCTGAATGTTTCACTTTTGGGGTAGTTTTCTAGCAAAGATGATACTACAATCTTCAAGCAAGGTTATTATTTCACTATTTCCAAGCCTATTTTCTTAGACATGATGTCCTTCTTAGATTTAGCATAAAAAGGATCTGTTCAAGTACACCTGTAAATGGTATATTTATGTGCAACTTCTTTAAGACATACAAAAAATTTGAACTGTGTATCTAACTTTTATTTTTGCATTTTTTGAGGGAAAGGAATAGTGGGTTTGTAGAATTTGTTATTTTTAGATTGAATTATTTCATTTTCAGTGCTCTGTTGATCCACTCGCTCCTCTTTATCCTTTTGAGCCTCACATTCCTCTTCATCCTTTTGAGTCATGTTCTTCCCCTAGAGTTTTACCACTCTTCGAGGTTATGGCGTTGCAATGCTATTTACTTTCTCTTCTTAGGTTTATAATTTATGTCACTTGAAAGGTTACCTTGAAGTCTTTTACTTATGGCTTGGACAAGTTATCTCATTTGGGTCTCTAAATTTCAAATTGAAGCCTCTTGAGGGGACACTTTTGTATTTATTGACTAAATGAAGTCTTTCATCATCCCATTAAAGCAATTGTATTGTCCTCAGTATATGGTTTCTATTATTGGGCTTGTGATTGTTTTGTTGTTGAAAACCAGATAGTGGAAATGATTGACAGTTGAATTAATTATCACCTTGATTGTTGTTATTATTCCAATAGAAATATGGAAGTTGTCTCCATCTTGGGTTATATATGTTCGAGTATGGATTATTGTTTCGATTCACATTATCTACATAGAATGATGATTCAAGATTATTTAGACAATTATCAAACAAATGAGCTACATTACAAAAAGCACATGACATCCTTGAATTTTGGACCTAGTTTATACTCGTTGATAAGTTTTGAGTCTTCAAAAGATTCATCTAAGATGACACTTGAGCCGTAAGTGTCGTGATATCATTTACCCTATGTACTTCGGTTGCTCTTCTTGTGGTTGTTATTCTGTTCATTGGTCATTAATAGTTATTGCTAACTATTTGCTTAAGTAAATCATAAACTTGATTGTAAGATTTAGCTAACAAAGCTTCATTAACAAATACAATGACAATGGTTCTTGTTTGAGTATCGAGACTATTATAGGAAGTCTCCATTTGGATTCATTGAAGGATGGTAAAGACAATTTCTTAACAATTCTTTGAATCTTTTACATTCTTCATATAAAGATTCTCCTTTAATATGTTGATAAGAGTCAATGTCATTTATAAGCTTGGTATTCTTTCTTTGTGGGAAATATTTCATCAAGAATTTCTCCACCAAATCATTCCAAGTTGTAATGGAATTTGGTGGTAAAGAGTTTAGTCAAATTCGAGCACGGTTTTACAAAGAGCAAGAGAACAATCTAAGTCTAAACACTTCCTCAATCGCATCATTGAATTTGAATGAATCTCTAACTTCAAACAATTTAAGATGTAAATGAGGATTTATTGTTGGTAATCTGATTAATTGTCTAACTATTTGTAACATTTAAAGCATCACTGGTTTTAGTTTAAACTTATTAGCTTGAATGTTTGGTCTTATAATACTTAGATTTAGTCTTTCCAATATAGGTAATTCATTTTCATTCATAGTTCTGCCACTATCATCCATTAAAGATATCTAATAGTTTAATTTAGCTCATTATTGTTTATTTATAATGGACTATTCATTTTTTCCACCTAAGAGACAATTTGTTATTTTCTTATTGATATCAAAGTACGTTCGATTTCGAGATGTAAGGCAAAATTTCTCCCTCACGTATTTCTAATAGCATTAATGGAGATATCAAAATTAAAAATAAATAAAGTAAAATAAATTGAAAATTAATTTCTAATGTTTATAATACCCAGCAACGGCACTAAAATTTAATCGACACGAATTGTGTGCAATGGGTACGCAAATATACGTATTGCAAACAATTAATATAATGATAAAAAAATATTATTCCTACAAGGATTATGTTATTAGAAATTAATTTAAAACAAAAAAAATAAAAACCAATTTTTTTATGTTTTGAGAAAGCAAAATTAAAAAAACTAAAAAATAAATAACAATAATTAATTAACTCAATATTAGCAACTAAGAAGATATATAAATAATATCTATGAATACTTAATCTTCTCAATTTTCTAAATATATGAATCATTAAAATCTTCCTAATATAATTACCAATTAATTACATTATCAAATTAATCTAACCTAACATATATTTCATTCTCAATTAAATTACATAGTAATTAATCTAATGACACTCTCATGTTAATTAAATTACATACTACTCATTAAGTTTATCAATTATATATTACATATATAAGAATTATACACTCCTGTTTAGAAATTAGGCATGTTATTTAATGAAGACAAACTATTGAATAATTTAATCAAACCTATTTAATTATCTCTATAGATCAATTGTGGCTAAACAATTAATATCATAAAAATTAGATTAAATAAAATAATTAAATTGAAATCATAATTGGGATAAAATATTAAATCATCATATGTAGAAAATTGGATTCATAAGATCCTTAGGTTAATAAATTAGCTAGATATGATTTTGTTCATAAATCTCATATTTTTCAATAAGAAAAACGTATAAATTAATAAAGAAATGAGAAGAAGATAAATACAATCAATGTCTTGAATTGTAGCACCGATCTCTTCTTAAATTTCCCCCAAAATTGCATCTTTTCTTGAACTTTTATCTCTTTTTTGGCACAAAAAACTGATAAAAAATTTATAAAATTCAACCATTTTGGTTTTTGGTGCAATTAGGAGATTAAATTAGTCTTAGATGGAGTTGGATCGTCAAATCAGCTTCTGATCAAGGGTTGAGATGAAAAAAGGAAAATTAAATAACATTGGTCAATAGGATCGTGACACGTGGCAAGGGAGAAACATTGGATGAATCAACGTGCGACATGTTGCGGGATAGAATGGTTTTGGTCAACGTGTGTTGAGTCAGTGGCACATGATGCGCTGTGATTCGCTAATCCAAATTACTTGACGCCCCGGTGGAAGGAACAAACAAATCTCGTGACAACACGTGGCATGATCATTGACTACTCGACAAAACTTATATTGAACGTTGTAGTGACACGTGACAACTCTTGCGTGGCAACGACTGGTCATCTGTACACGTGGGCGCTCTGATTGGATTCCTTTGCTTGCATGACATTCACATGTTTTATTTTGATTGGTCTTGCGATAAAAAATTATAAAAAAATCATAAAAAATTTTGAAAATTTCTAAAAAATATATTTTCATCCGTTTTTACTAAAAAATTTGTAATTTAATATTTTTAATCCTAAAAGTACTACTTATTGAATAAAATTAACAAATATTAAGCAAAAAAGTGCATTGATAACTCTATTTTTATAGAATTATGAGTTTGCTCGCTGAGTATAGCATAATCTAGTATTTTTATTTACGTGTATGTTAATATCAGTTAATTTTTTAATCAAGGACAATGAATTTTTACCTTTTTGTGGTGTTCATATTCCTTTCACTTGATGTTTGGGAGAAATAAATGTGAAAGATTGTCCTATTCATAAAACTGGAAAATGGTATCCCTAGTCACTTAGTTATCTACGGTTACATGAAAAACAAAGGTACAACTAAGTGATGATATCACCAAAAACTATCGAGCCAAATTATTAGTCAATTTCCCCATCATATGCATTGCACATGAATTGAAGAAAAGGATAAATGTCATTTTGTCACCCAAAGCAGCACATAACATAGAGAAAATAAAACCATTAAAAAGAGGAGGGGAGCGATGATGAGAAAGGCAAGAGATAGAGATAAGCTAGAAACAAGAGAAGAAAAGGAGAGAAAATGATGGTAAATAACATTAAAAATAAAAATAAAAAAAGATAAATGACATTCACCAACCCTACTTTTGTGGGTCGCATGACATACATGGGCCAAATAAGTTAGTCTCCAAATAATAAGTGCAGATCGAATCTGCATCTTTTCAAGAGCAAAGGGACCTGTAAAACATGGGACCCTTGTGAAACTTATATCCCTTCCTATTCTGTGACTGTTCTATATTTTGTGCCTTATCAGGAGGGGTAAAAATTTTCACTTTTGTTTCATAACACAGGGTTACATTTCATTCCTGGAGCATTAAGTATACAAGAACAATATCACTGGATAAAGGAATGCTTAATTGGCTTCCCGCAGCCTCCAAACAGAACAAATCACAATGCATTTTATGGACCTTTACATGACTTATTTACAGCAGCTATGGAGAGGAAAGTTTTGGTTGAGGGAAGAAATTCTCCTGGTTTAGGTCCTAAAGATCTCAGTGATGGGGATGGTAAAGGATGGAAACTTTATGATGAGCATGAAGTGTCTTATACATGCAAATCTATTTCAGCATCTGTTCTTCTACGCAAGTTGCGCTGGAGCACCCTTGGTCTGCAATTTGATTGGTCTAAGGCAGGTATTTTTAAATATTTATTTTCTATTTGATTCCTGTGTTTCATGCTTTATCTACATCTAGCCTTCGCGTAGTTTTATAATTTTAGTTTGACTTTAGCAATATATGTTAAAATATTGTAAGTCCAATTGGTGAACCTAGTATTTAAATTGTTTCTCAAGCATTTTGTGCTCTACTAAAAAAATAATAATGTGGTTAAGGAGACTTTGAGAAGTCCATCTGCTTTATTGTCACTCTTAATAAGTTTGTATTCTTTCTGTAGCGGAACTATGATGTGTCTCTTCCACATAACAAAATTCCTGATGGTCTTTGTGAGCTTTCTAAAAGAATGGCAAAACCAGCAATGGCTCTGGGTGAAGATTTCCAACCGGAAGCTGCAATAGTGAACTATTTTGGGCTAGGTATTTTCGGGACAAATACCTTGTGCTATTACCATTCATTAACTTAAATGCTATTCTTTTTCTTATCTGGTTAAAGTTTATGAATATTTTTACTTGTTCGTATTTATCAAGGTGATATGCTTGGTGGCCACCTTGATGACATGGAAAAAGACTGGAGTAAGCCTATAGTAAGCATGAGGTATCTTGCATTTTCGGTTGGTTCTTTGTTAAAAAAATAACATAAAAAAGAATGGAGCTTTATTTACATGACCATGGTGCTCACTGCATCTTTATCTCACCCCAGTTTGGGCTGCAAAGCCATTTTCCTTTTGGGGGGAAAGTCTAGAGAGGATCCACCATTAGCAATGTTCCTTCGGAGTGGTGATGTAATACTTATGGCTGGAGAAGCAAGGGAATGCTTTCATGGTAAGTACCTTCAAAATTGCAGCAATATGGAAGATCATTGTCATATCATCATTATAAATTGTTTAGTGCGCCAATTATGAATTTATGATGCAAAGATCTTTGCTTATGCACTTTATTAGTAGCAATACCTTCCTCGCTTCAAGGAAATAATATCTACTGAAACCAAATGCTAATACGAGTTATTTGATGTGGTGAGCATCTATTGGCAACTCTAATAAATATGCTGATAAATTTGAACAAATCATATTAACTTCATTGACTATATTGATGAGATTGCCTCTTGAAGAGGCTTTTGGTGCTGAAGAGCTATGTTTTATTATTTTGTAGTAATGCTCAACTATTTGTTTCTTCACTTGTAGTTATGATATATTTAATTAATTGTCTACTATCTCAATTCTTTCAAAAATCTGTGTCATCTCTTGTATTGCATGCAGGTGTGCCCCGTATTTTCACAGACAAAGAAAATGCAGAAATAGCTGCTCTTGAGTTGCAATTCTCACACGAGGATGATCATAATTTTTTAGAATACATCCAGAATTCAAGAATCAACATCAACATTAGACAAGTGTTTTAAGATTATTTCAGAAGAGAAAAAAAAAGGGTACTTGAGATTATTAGTGTCATTCAAGTTGAAGGGTTAATACTGTTGTTCAGTGGTATTTAAAATGTTACCATACAAGGACGTTAAGCTTGAAGGCTGGCAAACTGCAATAGTGCACCAGGGACCCATGAGTGCTTGGATCACCATGTTCAATGCATGAATAAACCTAACAAAGGTGAAGGGAAGGTGGGTCAGATTGATTGCAGAAGTCGGTTACAACCTGTACTCAATCTAGTCCGGCTTGAAGTTCAACGTTTTTATCTTGCCCAAATTCTCACTGGATTTTTCTGTTGATTTAATTATTTAAGGACAGCTTGGTGGTGAAATTGACTGCATCTGGTTTCAATTTTCTTAAACTTTGAAGTTAGTTCCTATGTTCTTACTGCTAAGACTTTTGAACTGTACTTTCCCCTCCCATATTCACAATCAAAGCATTGCAATTTTCAAGTATACTCGTGCACTGAGTGTGATAGAACCTCAATATGTAATGTTGGCCTCATCTTTATGGCTTTGAACATTTGTGGTGGATTGCCGTTTGAGACTACAATACCAGACTGGAGCTAGGAAAAGTTGTGTAAAGCATGGTTGGTTAGACATTCGTAAAAAGATGTAAAAAGTTTGTGTTTATATCAAATAAACAAAATGTTGGTACGAAAAACAAAACAAGAACTAAAAAGGGATAAAAAGGTAGATTAGTTTATTACTTTTAATGAAAATGTTCTTTATTTACTTATACGTTAATATAAGTCTCTTATCTTTATAAAAAAAAGTCTTTTATCTTTATAAAAAGAGTTCGTAAAAGTTCATTTTATAAATATAATGGGTTTATGTTATTCTACTTTTATAAAAAAAAAAGGTAAGTATAAATTTATTACTTTTGTAAAAAAAAAAAAGATTTATGTGATGGTAGCAAACTTATGTTATTTCATTTAATATGTATGAGCTTTAAGTATGTTTTTTTAAAAGAAAAGGACTTAATGACTATTTGTTTAGGAAAAAATATCTTAGAAATTTAGTAGGTGAGATAAATTGGATATCACTAACTTTTAGGTAATTCATTAAGTTTTAAAAGTAAATAGTAAAAGTTCTTAGATAATCCATTAAGTTTTAAATGTAAATAGTAAAATTTCTTAAAGTTTTTGATGTCTTAATTTTCAAATCTAGTATAAATATGTTATTCTATTTTTCAAACTTAACGGATATATAGGGTACTATTTATTGTAAAGTAGAACCTTATTATGTTTGAAAAATGAGACAATATATTCATTTGAATTCTAGTGTCATATTTTACAAATTTAATGAATTTTGAGAATATTATTTGCATTAGTAGACTAAAGTATACAACTTAACTAAGTCAGTGGATGAATTCAACACCGCAACTAAGAAACAAAAAATGCATTTGAAGATTTGAACGTAACTCTTTATGACTAGAATTTAAATCTGGTGTATTTGACTGAAACAACACATTTACGCAATGAAATTAAATTATGGTAATCGATAAAGATGTCAAAAGAGTTGGGTTTGCTCACCTTAATTGATTTTTAAAGAGATGAGTTGACAACACATTAAAATATTTAAACATTTAGTTCATGTTTAATAACTATTTCAATTTTTAATTTCTAATTTCTAATTCTTGAATTTATAGAATTAAATTTTAAATTTCAAAATATTTTGAAAAAAAAAATAGTCATTTGATAACCAATTTTTAATTGCAATTTTAAAAAATAGAAATTAAAAATTAGAGATTCCTTATTTGATAACTAATTTTAAATTTTTAACATTTTAAATGGGTTGGGTTGGGTTGTGTTGGGTTGGGTTGAACTAGGTTTGGCATAACTTTATATAGAAAATTCAAAATTACAAACCATAATTTAAAAAAAAAACTATACTTCTAAAACTTCTAATAATATATGCATTGATTCATAATATTTTATGAAATATTATAATTTATATTTTAAAAAATAGTCAAAAATATTTTATCGTATCTTACAATCATTAATAAAATGAGTATTACTTTCTATACAAAACTCAAATCATAAATCATAAAATTTATTAGATAATAAACTTCTAAAACTTTTTAATGATATATGAAATTATTCATATGTTTTTTGTGAATTAATACAATTTTTACTTTAAAAATAAGTAAAAAGTATTCTTTTAAATCTAAACAATCGTTATTAAAATATATGTAATTTTCTATAAAAAAATTGAAATCACAAACCCTAAAATTTATTAGATATTAAACTTATAGAACTTTTTAATGGTATTTGAAATTATTCATATTTTTTTGTAAATTAATATAATTTATATTTTAAAAATGAACAAAAAATGTTCTTTTAAATCTAAACAATTATTAGTAAAATATGTATAATTTTCTATAGATAATTAAAAATAAAAAATTGTAATTTTTTTTAGAAACTAGACTTCTAAATATTTTCATTGATATATGAAATGAATCATAATAATTTAGAAATTATTACATTTTATATTTCAAAAATATTTAATAAAATATGAACAATATTCAATAAAATTATCGTAACTTCTTTAAAAAAAACTCAAAATTTTAAAATGTAACATTTTTTATAAAATATATTATTTAATATTTTCAAGTTATAAATCATTATAAATTAATTTAGTTTAAAGTTTAAAAATGAGTCATTGATCATCTCTTTAACCTTAATTATATTATATATATTTTTAAGTTATTATTCGCCTTAAAATCCTATATTTATTAGAATAATCTAACGTAAATTAAATTTAATTTTATCTTTTATTTTATTTTCAAATCAGTTATTATTTTTTCTATTTAATAATTTAATTAATGTTAATATTTTTATCAAATTTTTAATAATAAAAAACAATCATATTTTAATAAATTATTTATTTTTTCTTTTATTTGTTAACTTTTCAATTTAACATGTTTTTTATCTAATGAACTATTTAGCTATTCATGAACTCAAATGAACTATTTATTTAAGTTTGTTAGTTAAGCAAGTTGTATTTTTTTAACTTACGAACTCAATGAACAATAATGGAGCTAAGTTGCGGGCTCAATTAGGTTTTAATCACAGTTAATATTTTATCTATAATGATTTATTAGTTTCTAATCCACGTATAAATAAGATGTTTTACTTTATTTTCAATAAAATGATTTTTAATAAAATCATTTTAATTTCATAAATTAGATAAATTAGTAACTTTACTTTAAATTAATACATTTTAGTTAAACTTTTGTGATTTTAATTTACTTTATTTTTCACTTTTAAAAAAAATTGAAATATTTTTCTCTTCAAGCATCTACTAATAGGGTCCCTATTAATTGTATTTATTTTAATTCAACTTAAATTTTTCAACAAAAATATCATAAAAAATAAATTTATAAGAAATGACTAAAGCTTAAACTTTTTGATTAAATTGTACTAATTTTAAAAATATGAATAATAATTACTCCTTTTACAACAAAATTAATTTTTAAAAGTAGAATGATTTATTATATTTTTACTTTAATGATATAATTATTCTTATATTTTTTGTTTGAATAAATGAAATATTTTTTTTTTCTTTTCAAAAAACACATATATCCATAAATAAGATTTGAACTCTAGAACTTCAAAATGTTTAAATAAATTTAATATTGTTAAATTATCGATTATTTTCTCTAATTTATAAATTTTATATTTAATATTTAATATAATAAAAGATTTACAATCTAATCCTATTTCCGAATCAATTTTAAATAAACTAAATAGCTTGTTTGATAGCTCATGTGTTTCGGGAAAACCAAAGATGATGGTTAGTCACATTATTTTTAATTCTACTTTTTTTCCCTCCCATTTAGTTCATTTTGTTCAAGTAGGTGACTCATTGTTCCTAGCATGGGTCAAACTGAAAGAGTACGAACGGAAACCTCGTTTTGACCGGATTGAAAATTCTCTCAATTTTTTTTTAAGTAAATTTAATATATTATTTTATTTTAAATTCACCCCATTTAATATTATTTTTATTATTATAAGTATTAGGAGTAATTTTTTTTTTAATTTCCCAAATTCTTTCAGTTTCGTAAAGCTTTAATTTTTTAATTAGAACTTGGTTGAGGAGATTAACAAAAAGAGTTAAATATTGAGCAAAATTGGACGCAATTAGAATACAGAAAATTCAGAAGTAGTAAAAAAGAAAAACCTTGATTAAAACAATATACATATTTGACAATAACATCGTTGAAATTAATGATATATTTGATTGTAAATGATCCTTAGTTAGAAAAAGAGTATGATAAAAAAAAAACATGATGTTTTGTATGTTCTACTATTGTAAATTACTGGGACGCAATTAGAATATGCATAGAATTTTTTTTTCCAACTTCTACCATGATGTTTTCATTATATTATCTTGAACATTTAGACTATTTGCACTCATTTATGTTTTGTTCTGAAAATATTTTGCCATCAAATTTAAACAAAATCTTACTTGTAAGGAAAAATTATTATTATTATTATTATTATTTTTGTTAGTATTGATGATGTGGTTATTTAGACTAAATAAAATGTTAAGAAAATAATAAAGAAATAATATTTTAAAACTTGTAACCATACGAACAAATAATATACTTTTACTATTAAGAAAAAAAAGTTTGATAAATAATTTCAAATTCAACGTCATTTAAATTAAAATCCAATTATTTAGTTGCTATTTTTGTTAAAACCACTATGGGGTGTTATTTTTCATAGTTGTAAGGAAAAATTTGGTTAGTAATGATATGTTTTCTTATAAAATGTAAAACTTTACGTGCAAAAGGTCAAACAATCAAAGAAACTTATTAGTTATGAGTATAAAAGTCATGTATATACACTGAGCAACCAATAACATCTCCTATATAAGTTGTAAATAAGTATGAAAACTAAAGAAGCAAAGTATGAGCCCACTTGATACCCATAGCTTAAATAAACAAAAAGATGATTAATGATTTCACTAATCAGATGATTAATATATTTTTTTTTCAAATTAAGATAGAAAATGTCACCTTTGATTTACTGAGACATAATTATTATAGATGATTTTACTCATTTCACAAGATTATAAAGTACCAACCAAGAGATTTAGTTTGGTGAGAATTAATTAATTAGGAAACAAACAGTGGTTAGTAAATTATGTACCCTCTTATGACTTGTTTGGAGTGACTTTGGATTCCTCACTTCTATATTTCTTCATTATACGCACTTAACCATGTGCTTGCGCTATTAGTACTACAATTATGTACCAAAAGAATTATAGCCAAAAACAGTCACTACTTAGTTATGTCTCATAAATCTCCTACTCTTTATCAATCTTTCAAAAGATAAGTGGGCATACAAATAAGAGTTCTTATAATCTTGCCTTGGAATATTTAGGTTTTCTGGTTTCTTATGATGTATCATTGGACCTTAGTTGCGGATTCAAGAAGCTAAGACTCAGTCCTTGGCATCATTGATTCCAAAGTGTTGTGTTGTGTGTGTGTGTGTTTGTTTTTTTTTTCTTTCCCTCCCTCTCAAAGTAATAAATTATGAAGTATTATTAATTCCAATAGTTGGGTCCCAAGGGTTATGATGTTGTTATTCAATTTGAGTTCACAATTAACTCCATTCATCATATAGTAACATGCCAAAAGTATTGGAACAAATTGCCTAAAAAAATTGGTCTTATTTTTAGTATTTTTATCATACCTCGAAATCTTCAAATTAATGAATAATTGTTATAAAATTAACAATTGAGTTGTGAAAATATTGAAAGGAAAAAAAAATAAAAAAACTCGATAAATTAATATATATTTACAAGTATAACATATTGACAATCCAATGGTAGTCTTAACTCTTAAGTGTGAAAATAGTTTGAGTTATAATGTTGTCTCATCTAATATTTAGCTTTAAATCAAAGACAAACATCGTTTCTTTTTCTTTTCTTTTTTTTTTCATTTCTATTAATCATAATATATTTCAAAATATTTTAGATTATGTATGTTAACTAATACATATTAATTGGTCGCATGTATATAGTATGTGTGATTTCGTAATTCTATTTATAAAAAACTATTAACCTAAGTGGAGATTTCAAGAGTATATTTATTGTCATAGTATGGATTAAATTAAAGGAAAAATATCATTAAAATCTAATAGGTTAAGTCTCAAATAATCATTAATTTTTTATGCCATTTTCCTTTTGTTATTGTAAAGAGACCATAGAAAAATAAAAATAAAACAAATTAAGTCAAATCTATAGTAAAATTTTATTATTTGATATATATATAACTAAAATATTATTATTTAGATTATAAACAAATATGTCAAAAAGAGGAGTATTTGAAACTATTATTAAACTTCAAAAATAATAACTCTAATCATTATTATTAATGAAGTTATATATAATATATCTATAAATTTAATTAAAAAATGTCGAAATATTAATTTTACCATTAATTAACCCCCTTTTTTTTTAGGAGTAAGGTGGAGCTGAGACAAATTTCTCAAAGGAGTAAAGTTGTTTGTAGCTAGAATTTATGGAGATCAAAACCGTTCAAACTTTGTGTTATAAATTATTTTATAATAAATAAATTTATATTTTATATAGTAATGTGTTTTCTATAATACAAAAAATTATATTAATTGTTTTGATTTTGTTTATTTATATATAATAATAATAATTTTATTACAATATAAGGAATCAAATATCTTATTTTATTTTCAAAAATATCAAAAAATTATATACTAATAAAAGAATTTATCGAACCAGGGAGACTTAGCACACCTCAATCCACCAACCTCCACCCCTACTTTGGACTTTTGGAGCAATATGATAATATATATATATATATATATTAGTCTTAAACTTAAGGATTAAATAATCTAAATAACAAAAGTAATTTTTACCTAAATTAAATTAATGATAATTAATAACAAGTAAAAGTTTAAAATGGAATGATATGCAGCTTAGAAAAGCAAAGAGCCAAGCACAGGTACGTATTCATTATCGGCACCATTGTTTCCAAAATTATTTCTTAAAAACATTGAATGGTTTTCCCACTTTGAGATTTGTTACTTTCAACATTATATAATAATTACTATCACAAAGTTGGGTACAGCATTATTTGCCCTCTTACAATAATTATTTACGAATCATGAAACATAATAAAATAAAAATAATATTATTATTATAATAAAAATATATCAAATATTTTATTTTGTTTTTATTATATATTATATATTAGCATCATTATTATTTAATTAAATTATTTTTTATAATAATATAATTATTGTATCAAAATCAATACATTAAAATAAACATTATGATAAAACTGTTTTACAACATTCTAATGATTTTTTGCTTTATTGTGAAAGAAAAGAGTGATATTAAATTCACCAACTTTATAGTACAGTGATACTAATGTCTTCTTATAAAACTATAGATTTAAGATTAGGAAATCAATTTGTAAGATTGGTGTTATATAATATTAATTAATAATTAATAATTTACATTATAATTAAGTTATATCCTACATTTACAGTATTTAAATATATGCTCCAAGATGTACTATGTGAACAAATTTAGTAGCAAGCACCCTAGCTTTAAGCTATATATATCCATCCTTTAAGTTTGTACACATATCCATTTTTCCTTATATAATAATTTCCACTACTTTATATGCCTTCAAAATTCAAAAATTATAAATAGGGTTAGTTTCCTGAACGTGTTTTGTATTCAAATTTTATGTATAAACTCAATTTTTTTTTAATTTAATGTTGTTTGATAGTTAATCATTTTTTTTTACTTTAATTGATAATTAGTTACAGTTTTTAAAGTAATTTTGAAACTTGAACAGTAAAAGCTTTCAAAACCTTTTTTGTTTTCAAATTTTAAGAGTGACAATTTAATTTCCTATCATATATTCCAAATTCTCATTTTCGCATAATCAAGATTTTACCTATTTTATTTCACAGTTATAAATAAAATAAAATAAATTAAAAATTTAAGAATACAAAAAGTAAAAAATGATATATTAAATAGAAAATAAAACTGAAACAAAACAAAAAATTGTTTTATTTAATAAATGAATTATAAAGTAGAAAATTAGTTCCAAAAAATGTTAACAAAAGAATCCCTAGTAGTAGTAAGAAGGTAAAATTCACAGATCTTTCGTTCGAAGAGTCACATTTTTTTAATTATACAATTAATTTTAAAAAAAAATCTAAAATTATATTTCATTTATTTTTTTTAATAATCCATATTTCATTTATTTCTTTTTCCTACTCTATATAGCTACGACACCGTATGGCTCCGTAACACAGTGGTCGTTATTTGTCGTGTCGTAGGAAACAACTCATGTGAAAATCCCTCCAACTTCTCTTTTAAATTAAGATAGTGTAGGCTTAAATGTGAAGGCAAAAAACCATAACTCCTACATGAACAGACATATAGGGCCCGGGAGCATATGCCCATTTTCTTTTGTTGTGCCCTGCCCTGCCCTGCCCTCATAAATGATGTTTTGATCTCTTACCAAAAGTTTATCTATTGCATGAACTTTTGTTTTTAATTATGTCATCATTTTTAACTATTGATAATTTTTTTATATGCATTTAAAAGTATATACGATGTGAGAGTTTTAATAATTTTGGTTTCGATCTTCTAAACAAGAACAAATCTTAATATATCATTGAGTAAATTTAATTTTGGACAATACATGTTACTTTTAAACATGTGTTTAAATGAGTTTTATTTTTAAATATGCGTTTAATTATAAGTATAAATCAAGAAAAATATCAAAAATAAAATTGTTAAAAGTTAAATAATTTTAATGTTGATAAGTGATCTTTCTTTGTATTTGTTAAGCTTATTTCGATCTCACGTCGATCAGGAGTTCGACGACAATCCTACTTATAAATTTAAACAACTTTTAATTCAATTAAATATTATTGAGTTAAGTTAATTTATAATAATATTAAAGCTTTATATGTACATAATTTATATTTTATTCTTTTTTATTCACAAGTCAAATAATTTCTTTTTTCTTTCGTTTCTTTTATTTTTTGATTCGTCTAGTAATCTAACGGTATGATTCCTCCCTCTCATTTCAAGTCATAGGTTCATATCATACAAAAATATAGTTTGTTATAAAAAAATTATTTTTCTTATCATGCATAGACTTCATAGTTTTTTCCATGTTATAAATATTTTCTAATTTATAAATTATTTGTTATATACTTTTGATTTCTTTGTTAATTAATACTTTCATAGTTTTATCTTATTTATTTACATTTATATGCAATATATAATTATTATTATTGTACAAATTTTATATCATATAGTTGACTATTTGAAAGAAGAGATAATATCAATAACACCCTTTAAGTATTAAAGAAATACCACAAAATATCCATGATGTTTCAAAAATATCACAAATATTCCTCAACTTAACGGAATTAAAGTTGAAGAAAATAAATAGTAATTTTTATACATAAAAATAATAAAAAAATCATACAATAATAAGAAATCAAGAAATAATAAAAATAGAAAAATAAGACATCTCATGATGTGTTTACAACAAATGATAATTAGTAAAATGAAATTTTAAGAAATACAAAAACTAACATTAAATCTTAAGGAAATATTATGGATTAAAAAATTCATCGTTCCCAAAGGTAAGAAAAATATTTTCAAAAAAATATATTATTATTATAAAATAAGTAATAAATAAATAAACATTAATATTACATTTGTAAAATAAAAATATAACATACTATTAATTGATAAAGAAATTATTAATGATAAACTATCTAAATTTTTTTAAAAAGATAAAAAACAATTTGATACATTCATTTAGAAGTAATCTAAATATTAATAAAAGTACATTTTAAAAAATGAATAAATACACTAATAAAACAAAAACTTTTAAATAATAGAATAATAAATAAAAAGGATGCATTAGTATGAATTATCCATGAAAACATAATATATCAAAAATTAAAATTTATCGAATATCTTACGTTTATTATTAATATTAATAATAAAAACTTAAATTAAGTATTAAATTTAACTTATGAATTTAAAAGATAAAATTTATTAAAAGAAGTAAATCAATTAATTATTCATCCATCTCTATTTTACCATAAAAGTGTACAGGACACTAACGTTGTAGTATATACAGATTTAATATTCTATTTTTTGTAGTAATCACAATTTTAATGTTTGTTATGTGATGTTTGTTTGTATTAATTACATAATTTATTATTTTATTCTTTATTATTTATAAGTCAAGTAATTTCTTTTTTTTAACTCGTTATTTTAAATCACAAATTCAAATCACTCAAAAATATCATTTTTTTATAAAAAAAAATATTTTTCTTATCATGCATTGAATTCATATATTTTCAAATGTTATAAATATTTTCTAATTTATAGATTATTTGTTATATATCTTTGATTTCTTTATTAATTAATACTATCTTAATTTTATCTTATTTGTTTGTTTACATTTGTAAGCAATATATAATTATTATCTTTATACAAATTTTATACCATATATTTGTTTATTTTAAAGAAAAGATCATGTCAATAACACCCTATAAGTTTTAAGGAAATATCATAAAATATCTATGTGGTTTTAAAAATATCACAAACACCCCTCAACTTAACGGAAGTTAAAATTATTGAAAATAAATGATAATTTTTATACATAAAAATGAGAGAAATGATAAAATATATAAGATAATGTATAACAAAAAAATTTATAGGAAAATATATTTTAAGAGAAAATGATATAAGTTAACATAAACTAAAAATTATTGCCTACTAGCATAAAAAAATACAAATGTTGGATCTGCAATAAGAAATGATATTATGCTAATAAATACCCTAACAGGTTTCAACATAAAAAAAATTCACAAAAAAACAACAATTTTAGAAAAAACTTTCAATATAGAATTAGAACCAATAAAAAAATTAAATATAGATTTATAGTATTTAATAATTAAAATAAAATCAAGAAGGAAATAACTGACTAATAATATAAATATTCTTCGTCATAAGATGAATAATTTGTATAGTATTTCAATTCCGAACAATACTTATATTAAATTAGAATTGAAACTTAAAGATTATACAAGTTATCATTTACCTGCACATGTGAGCTAGTATGTGTGTAGCAAAGAAATATATATTCACAAAAGAACTTTGAATTAAGAACCTAAAGATTTAATTGAAAGAATTTTTAAAAATATTATAATAAACCTTAATAAAATATTAAAAGATTCATATATAATGATAGGAGAATAGAAATTCCGTAAGAAAATTGTTACAAATAGTAAGTTCATAAAACTTTTTAGATTCTAAAATGAATAGGTAAAAAAAAAGTAAGTATAAAAGTTAAAAACCTTAACAAATTCATAAGAGTAAAATCAATGATTTATACCTCAGAATACAGAGATGAATTCAAAAAAGAAATTCAAAAAAATTTAGAATTGAAAGTCATAATACCTAGTAATTCACATTACTCAAGTCTATAATTTTTAATTAAAAAAATCTTAGAAAATATAAAGAAAAAAATAATAATAATAAACTTCAAAGCTTTGAAAAAATAAATCATTAATTATGGATATTTTATTTCGAGGAAAGAAAAATTAATATCATTAATATCATTATAAAAGTAGATTTTAACAAATAAAACTTGATAAAGAATCATAGAAATTAATAGTATTTAGTTTTCCACAAGGACAATTCCAATGAATAATTATATCATTTGGATTAAAACATGTATCAGGTATTTTTCAAAGACATGTGTATAAAATATTTAAAAAAAATTCATAACATTTATTATATCTATATTGATGACATTTTAGTATTTAGTAATGACTTAATTAAACATTATTTAGATATCATTAATGTCTTACAAGAATGCATGAAAGAAGAACTTGTTCTATTAAAAAGAAAGGCTATAATAACTCAACAAAAAATTAAATATTTAAGTTTAGAAATAAAAGATAGAAAACATCATCTCCAATCTCATATATTAAATAGTATACAAGCATTTCTTATTAAAATCAATAACATAGATTTTTGGGATGTTTGACTTGTGCAAAAACATACATAAAAAAATTAACAAAAATGTAAAAATCATTACAAACTAAATTTTGAAAAATATTTATGTTTGGAAATAAACATAACATGATACATACTACATAGGTAAGGTAAAAACACAAATAAAAAATCTACCAACTTTATACTACTCATGTGTAGATGATAAAATGATAACAGAAATAGATATTTCATATGATTATTAAAGAGTAGTTTTAAAAGTAAAAATAGATCGCAAAGATGAATATCTTTACAAATATACATAAGGATTTTTTCAGAGTTTAGAATTAAATTATCATATTAATGAAAAGAAATATTTAACTATAAAAAAGCTATAAAGAAATTGATAATTTATGTTATCATTTAAAGATTTATTGTTAGAACGATTAATTTTTTTTATTTCTTAAAAACTAATATTGCACGTGATTGATTATAAGCAAAAGTTGATCAACCAAATGCATAGCATCAATGGTTTAATTATTATAAATTTGATGTTAAATATTTACTATGAAATAAAATAATTTAGCTTATGCATTAACTAGATAATTAATATATTTAATCATTTTTTATTTATCAGGAAAATATCCTCTTGACATAGACATCATGATTAAAGAAAAAGAAATTAAAATCCTAGAATACCAACTTGAGTTATTATATCTTAAGAAATTCTTAAAAGATAACATTAAAGCGGTTAACCTCACAACTAAGTAGGAAGAATTTAAAAATTCAAACTATAACAATGATAACATTACCTCATATGAAAAAGAAAAAACTCAAAATTCACAAAATAAGTGAAAAAAAAACAATCTCTTTATAGAGAAAAAGAAAGAAAGGATTAATTGGGTAAATGAAACATAAAATAGAGAATCCTCAAATATTAAGCTTTATATAGTCTATAATAGCAAAAACCAATGATTTATATTAATTGACTAGAAGCTAGTAAAGTTATAACATGACTCAGTGAAATAATTCATAGATCATTCAACAACCGAATAGAATCAGAATAAAGTTTTCCTAATTATAGAATATCAAGACTATTAACTCATTTGGAGGTAACTAAGAACTGTACCCAAGTAGTATAACAATCACTCAACCATAGTAAATTGAAGACACAAATAAGGATACCTACACTAGTATTATTTAAAGAAATAACCATCAATTCTCTTATTTTAGAAAAAGAAAGAGATTAGCACAAGAAACTCACAAGGCAACAATGATTAGGTTTGTATAACTTCGTTAGAAAATCTAACGAGAAAAATCTTGATGGTATGAAGTTTCAACTTCAGAGAAATAATTCCATATAGACATCAAATTCAATATCCGAGAAAGAGTAAATCCAATATTTGTATACAAAACATTTTACGCTAGGTTAATAGAAAACTTGTATCGAGGAAATAATTTAAATAAATTAAATTACTTTCCTAAAAATTTCAAGAAAATCATTAAAAAGTTTAGAAAGAAAATTAAGGCTATGAATAAGCCTATTTATTTAAAAAATTCCAGTTCAATTATGATTGTAATTAGGAAATTTAAGTAAGTCCATATCATTTCATTAAGTTTGTACTTGCTAACATCAAAAGAGAATTTAATTATCCTAAAGATTTGTCAGAAAAGGAATTTGATTCAAAGGAATTAAACATATGATGTGACCAAATGTTAAACCAAATCTATTATTAACTAGAAAAAATTAACAACTCTTTTGAAGATAAAATTGATTATTTTACTAGTAAAGTGATAATCAACTCACATAATAATCTGCCTATCACCGAGGAATATGATGAAAAGATCAGTAATCATAAAGCTGATTTCAATTGCAATGAATTGAAAGTAAATGCATTTATTGCATTAAAGATAAGAAAGAAGACGTAGAGAGTTATGCTTTACAAGAGTCGGTATTGACAAATAACTCTGAATAAATGTATCTTTGTTACACAATAAATTAACACCTCAACCTCAATAATATAGATATTAATCTTGAAAGTTAGATGAAATAGTGAAATCCTACCTATATAAAATAGAATTCTTATGGGTATAAAAGGAAAATTTTATTCTAAAAGAAGATACACCTTTCGCACTCTCAAAGAAAACTATTCATTTACATCTTATCTGTCTTTTATAATCTTTTATCCAGGAATAAGTAACTAAAGACTTCTTCAAGATTCTTAATGCTTAAGTTATAATAAACTATTATGATAAATAAAAGTTTATCTTAAATAGAAACTCATACTTGTCACTCTAATTTTAAAAGAAATGTACGAATATTATAAATCCCTATAAGTCAAGAAGGACATAGGGTTGAATTTAATTAAGGTGCTACCTCAAAGGAAAAAAAAGAAGACATCACGAAATAAAAGATCAAGATATACCATATTTACCAAGTGAGTTATACTTATACATTGTTAGGATACTAAGGATCTTTATTTTTTATTAATTTGTTTCTCCCTCATTTAATATTTTTGTAAAATATGAAAGGAAAATATAATTAAGAAAAGAAATCAAAAACTAATTTATATAAAAGTAAAATAAAAAGAAAAGAAAAACAAGAAACCTAAGAAATTTTAAAAGATGTCATATATCTTAAAGTATATTTGATATATTTTAAGAAATTTATAAAAGAAAACTTCGAGATTAAAAGTAATTAAAAGCTTATAAAAATTAATTATTTATTTTTTAAAAATATAAAAAATACGTAATCTAATAAAATGATATGATAAATTTTTCTAAATCTAGAAGTTAGTTTGAAAATAATCATATAAGATATAAAACAAAATAATGAAATTTTAGAATGAAATTACTGGTTAAACAATAAATTTAATCTAAAAAATATTTAATATATGATAAACTAAAATAAAAAAAATATAATCATAATTTTAAAAAAAATCACTAAATAAAAAATTAATATCATTAATTATTCAAGATCTTTAGTTACGTTAACTCAAAATAGATAAAAACTAACTGAAATAAAATAAAACCCCGAGGATGTCATAAATATAAATACAAAACACAAACAAAGTTAATGATAATTATCCTCGGAAAGGATAATATTATAACAATATAGGTGGTGCTTCTGCAGCAATTTCGTGGGTCCGTCTCTTACTATCATTGAAAATAGCGCGGTTAATATGTTTTTTTTTTAAATAACATTATATTCTCACAGAATGATAAAATTTGAATTCATGTCCTCCCAATAAACACAAGAATCAAAATGCACTACATGCAATTTGTAACGTTGATTTTTCTTGTTACTGTACATAATACCTTCTAGCAAATTACTTTTATAAAATGTTTATCGTAATATATATAAGTATAATTGTATTGGATTGAATTGAATTTAATTATATTAGATTAAAATGTATTGAATTTAATCTGTATAATAATGTTTGGTAAAAAAAATTGATTATAAATATTTTAATAAAATAATTTATAATTAAAATAATTTTTTCTTATAAAATTTATTTAAATTATTTTTTTTAAAAAAATTGTATTTTAATATTAAAAATAGTTTATATTTTAAATTTTTAGGATTAAAATATAAAATATTTTAAAGTTATCAAAATAAAACATTATAATAAAAAATCAAAAGAATAAATTACTCGTTCTATAAAAGTGAATCTACGGCTGAACTTGTCTAATTTTTATATGACGGGCCGACACTGTCAGTTAAAGAGCGAGCCGGACTTTACAACCCGATATACTCATCATCTCATTAACTCAAGCAGAAAACACCCGAAAAGTAAAATAAAATAGGCAAAATTGATTTTTTGTGAAATCTTTTCTATTTTTAAAATATTATATATTTATATAATTACTCACAAATATAAATTGTCGTAGCTCCACGTCATCTCAATATCTACAATAGCATATATTATTGCATCGAAGGGAATAAATATTTAAGTAATTAAGATTAGACACCGACCAATCATCAATATTTTGTTTTTATACAAATACTGATGAAACAAATATTTTCAATTAATAGTTACAGATGAATGAATGAATAATCATAATCCACCTAATCGACATCATCCTCTCCTAATCTACACACAAGCATATAAACGCATGCGATGTCAGTCTTTGGACGGCCCAGATACCGTCGTCATCAAATGTATGTAGTTAAGTTTTAATTAATACTTATTAAACTTTAATTCTATATATTTTTTAAATGATTTATCAATTTAATACTTTATAATTTTTATTTTATTTTTTTAAAGAATCATTATCAAAATATGAATAATCTATTAAAAAGTTATTTTTGAATTAGATTTCTGATTTTTTATTTTGATTTTTATCGAACATTATTTTATTGAATAAATCAAGTCTTATAATTTTTTATATTTATAAATATTTTAAAAAATAATAAAATAAAATTTGTAAATAATAACAAAAAAAATCTTTATTTTTTAAGTTTTTCTTAAAAATCGATAATTTAAAATTGTTATGGAATATATTGGTGTTATAAAAAATAATAAATCACAAAAATAAATTTTTAATTTTATGATTTATTATTTTTTGTAACACCGATATATTACATAACAATTTTATTAAAAATATTTTATTAAGTAGGATTATTTTGAGTTTTGAATTGTCTTGGATTAAGTTACTGTTAGATTTATTGAAAAAAAAATATAATAAAAAAATATTATTTTAATCAAATATAATTTATTAAATTCATTTAGGTCGTTTTTTTATCGAGTTTAATGAATAAAATAATATTAAAATATTAATTTAATGAGTTATCGTATTGTATTTAATCTATTTAATTAAATATATTATCATATCATATAAAATTAATTTGTATTTGAATTTATATAATATCAAAAATTATCACCCCAAGTGAAACCTATAAATTTTGAATAAGTTTTCCTTTCGACGGTGCCAATTAGTATGGGATATGTGGTTTGAGATCTCTCACAACTTCAAGCATCAACTTTTTTATTATTAATCTGTCATAAACTAAGTTAATATAATGCTAAAGACAAATTGACATAGGAAAGAGTATAGGGAAAGTGAAAAAGAATTACAAGTTTTTTTAATTTTTTTCTCTCCTTCCAACCTCTTAACAACTATATTTTTTTCATGTGTTAATTTGTTTATTATACCAATACATAAATTTAATTAAGTAATAATTAATAAATTTAATTATTTTACTAAATGGTTGCTATATATATATAATTTCCTCTTAGTCAAGTCAAAGTGATTAGATAAATTAATCAAAAAAGTTGGATAAAATGGAGCTCTCAAACCCTCGTGACATCAAAATAGTAACTACACCGAACCTCAATATGCATGCATATATACACATATAAATAATACAAAATGAAAGTCCTCAACACGTACCTAAATGAAACAAGATACACTTTTTTTGTACACTCATTTTAAATTTCATGACTTTATAGTCGTCATGTGATTTGGGGTTTAATTTTCTCTATTAAATATGAATTTCATTCAAGTTTAGGTTGGAAACTAAGCTTTATCTTACGTGAACTGACGTGGATTTGCTACAAAACAATTATCTGATATGTAGAATTGATTTTTTGCCGCATTATCTCTAGAAGCAGTTACATAAAAAAGAATTGACAAATAATTCTAAATTAATGTTCTTTCCTACTTTCATTCTTAAGGTCCATACTATCATTTTTAAATCTTTAAATGATAGCATGGGTAACACCACATTTTTCTTAATTACTTTAAAAAGAGTAGTTTATTAATTACTTCTTTTTTATTTTTTTTATTAATTATTCTTTTTGTTTTGAAAAAACCGATATTACAACGATAAATGATTAATTTTGTTTCATTTTATTTTTTTATTTTTATAAATTATCTTCATTAATAAACAACAATGATTATAAAATTTATAAAAATTAAAATAAAAATAATTTTTTTAAAAAAAATTTGATCACTGTTAACTTTTCACAACAAATTAACTAAATTGTTATAAAAAATAAAAAAAGTAATTAAACTGTTCTAACTTACACCGTATGTACATCCCATCTTTTAAATTTAAATGAGTCAATATTAATCATTAAATTCTTTTAATAAATAAAAATATTCATATTAATAACCATCCCATATACATGAATATTGCAACTTGAAAATTAATTAATTAACGGAATGTAATAAACGTGATGCCTGGTATAAATATATATCAATTGGGATTAAACATGCCGTAACGTTTTTTTATAACTTGTGCTTGGAGTCATTCGATCTTACCTCATTACTGTAAACAATAAAAAGAGGAATAAGAGAGAGAATCAATGGTGGCGCCTGAAATAAACAACAAACTTGTCAGCTAAAATGGCTTTTGGGTATACTAATTAGTCATTAACTTGAATATATTATTATTTTCTTTGTCTTATTTATATATTATTATTTTATGATTTATTTTGTGTAGTTTTCTTTTTTTTTTATCTAACAATGATTGCATTACAGGAGTTACTTATATAGTCTATTCATAATTTTGACCCGTAAATCAATATGAAAAAATAGTCCTTCCCTGGGCTGTCCTTATCAGAGGTTGTAATATTTTCTCTCTTTTGCAATCTTAACAATTTAACAACTAGGTAAAATGTGATTAGTAAAGTTAACATCGACAAAGAAACACATGCAATTCTATTTATTTTTCACATCTTTTTTTTTGGAGAAATAATTATATATGATTTTTACAGATAATTATATCAAAATAAAGATTTTAATATACTTATTTTTTAATAACTTCTAACATGATATCAGAAGAATTGAAGTGAATTGTTTACTGTGATATCAATTATCAATTTGTAAATATTTGAATTACATAATATATAAAACCGATACTTATAATGAAATGATAAAATTATAAAAATAATATAAATTATTCTCGTAATAACTTAATCTACTAAATTATGTATATATATAAATGAACTTACGTTACCTAAAGTGTGTACATACATGCTATAGAAACCACATCTTGCAATTTAATTGTAACCACTACAATTAAAAAGAGTAGTAAAGAGCATTAAAAAAAGGATGCAACAAATTGCTATCATAAATAAAGAAATAAGATTTGGCCTTTAACTACTGCTGCAATTAAACAAGTAGTGCAATGAAACTATTGATCTCCTCTGACGTTTGTATGTGGAAATAGTAAGGTAGCTGTATCAGATAGCTAGGTATAAAATTAAGGTACAATAAATTATTAATTGTTCTTGAATTAGTTGATATATGCATGTCAAATTTATGAGCACATGATTCAACCCAATTTTTATTCCTCAGAGATTAATATGATTTGCTTAAAGATTAATTTAGATTAATATTGCAATATTATGGGCTGAGGATAAGCTTTAGACTTTTTATATTTATTTTCTTCTTTTTTATTTTTCTTCATTCCTTTTTATGCATGATAAGGAAGCATTAGTGGTTTTAGGTGGCCTAAAGGTCCCCGAAATGATATATCTTTGTTGTCTGCTTGGTTTTGACCACCACAGGGCTTATAATGTACAAAGTTAAAAGCCTAAATTCATGTGGTTTGTCACTTGTAATGTAAAACTGTAAAAGCAAATAGGAAACCTTCACTTTCCCCATTGCAAATAAGATATAGTTGGACTTGTGAATTCATATTAAGGAAGAATATAATATTGTTTTTTTTAATTTAATAAGGGGAAGAAAAAAAAAAGTAGTAGAAACATAGAATGTTAAACATTACTTCGAAATCACTCAAACATTAGGCCAAAACGTGTGCACGCTCACTGGGATATTGCACATCAAACGAGAAGAGAAGAAACAAGAAATAATGGACATGAATTATAATTAAAAGGGCCACGAAAAAGCAAAATAAAGAAAATAAAAGAGATAACAAATGCATCAAGCAATGTCCTTAATTCCCTATGCCATAATCCCCCATTTATAGTTCGTTACGCTAAATTCTCACAAATCCCCATTCATTTAATTTTAGTATATTCACAATATATGGGGCAAGAATGATGGAGTTTTACGCCACCTTGACCTGTCATTTGCTTCTTAATTATTTGGGTTAATAACAATTTTTTGTCATTAACATTTTACACTTACACTTAAAGGATGGTTCTAATTGTACGAGTATAATATATTTATAAAAAATGTAATTGAATTTTATTTTGTAAAGTTAATAGACTTGTTATGTCTTTTTCTTTTATTTGTAAAATTAGAAAGAAAAAAAATTCATTATTTTTACAAAATAAACTTATTCAATCATTTTTGTAAAAGTAATAGACTTATAATACACCACCTAATAAGTAAAAAATTAAAATATATTTTCGTTAAATATATCGAAAATGAACTATACTTTTTGTTAAAGGTATAGAATATGAAATATACTTTATAGATGTCAAAATGTTAATGACAAAAATTTTGATATATGTTATATAAATATAATAAATTAAAACTTTTAGGGATTTTAGGTAAGAGATGTATATAACATGTACTACATAATGTCTAGTTAATATTATATTTTTCCATAATTAATGATTAAATTTAGCATTTTTTTATCATAATATTTGTTTATGTGTGACAATTATGTCTTAAAAAGGATGACATGTTCTATAATTTTACTAGATCAGCTAACCAAAATCACTATAAAATCTACATTTTTTTTATATTTATCTAATGTTCAGTGCATGATTTCAAATTTTTAAAAGTTGGAGAAAAAGCATAATATGAACCAAATATTATAGGAAAAAAACATAGTTAACCTTATTTATTTTATAGATGAAATAACATTTAAGTTCATTATCTTTAACGAAAATTTATTATAAATTTGTGTTTATTAAGTGAAACAACACAAAATATCACATATGTTCATTTTGTAAAAATAATATACTTGTATTTGTATTGGTCCATTTTTTTGTGAAAATAATATTATATTATTCAATGTGCACACAATTCATGTGAAATATTAAACTACAAAATATTAAAGTTTATATATCTTATATTTGAGATTGTTTTTAAAATATGTGTTGCAAATTTATTTATAACGATGGTGAGACTATTAGGCTAACTTTTTTGAGACTCTTCCTTGATCTCTCTTGTCTCGTTTCCTAGTTGTGGTGTTGGTTTGCTTCTTTTTTATTATTTTGATTGTGATTTGTGATTTATGTTTTCTTATTTGTGTTTTGATAGTAGATAAGATAACAATCTCACTTTAGTGTGTTTCATATACTTGATTTGTGTATAAGGTGGTTCAATTGGGTTTTATTATGATATTTATGATATGTTTTAGAAGGAGAAGGTAGACTCTGGTTATACAATTATCGCCTATATTCTATCGAGAAAATTGATTAACATAGATGCTTTGCTTTGTCGTCATCAAAGAACTCATTTGTGTAATGTTGTATTAGATATCAAGATGGTATATAATGCTTATAAGATGGAGTTAATACCGAAAAGGTACCATTGAACTTTGATAATGCTTTGATTGATGTGCAAAATCTTGATCCAAGTATGCCTCTATCTAGTATTTCATTTGATACCACTCATGTCTGGATTTTGATCCATAACCTCACTATGGATTGAATGTGGATGTTATTGTTAGAAGAATTGTTGGTTTTGTTGTTATGATATTTGAAGTGGTTAAACTCTCTCTATCTCATGGTATTATGCAATTGTATGAGTATATATTTGTTTAAATTTGATTCGGTTCTTAGTTTTTGGTGTGTGGATGACATTTAGTGTTAGAGAGATGTGTGGGATTCATACAAGCTCATTTGGATAAGGCTTAATTCTAGAATAATGAGTATACTAGTTTTGGTTTTGTCTTATTTAGTATTTTTTTACCAAGATGAATCTCACCTGTAATCATGACTTAGATTTTGATGATTGGGTGTTAATTGTGATATCTTTGTTGGGTTTCATCTTGGACGATAATATTTGTATTAATTTGAAAATTTTTGAATGTTGTTTACTCATGTTCTATACCATGTTGATTACATTAATGAATTTTATGAATTAATTTTAAAACATTTGGTATTAGTTATCATCGTTATAAATCTTGTTCTTTCTAAACATTAGTTAAAACTGAAGTTTTAATGATTTTTTTGGAACGAAGTTTTGTATTTCTTTTCCCCCTATTGGGGTGTTGATGTTGTTTCCTAGCTGGCAATGCACGTGTATTAGGGATGGATAATAAAAACGTGAACAATAAGACAACAGTTGTTAGGACGGTGGCAGTGGCATGTCATATTGCTATATATATTACAGTTAGAGTTCGAGTTAGCTACCGGCTTTTATTGCAATATTGCACAGAAATACTACTATGTCGAATTAACAAAGTCTTAGTTTAAGATCTCATGAAACCAGGGGCGAGTAGTGTAGTCAACAGGTGGTGAGAGTAAGAATTCTCCACCATTAATGTTCGGAGTTTTGTGAGGATTCGAAAATTTCCTACTAATAAAAAATGGTATTATTAATTTAGTTATAGTTCATATATATATGCCTCAACATTATTACATTTTTAGTAAAATAAAAATAAAAATAATTTATAGTTAATTTTAATAGATATAAAATTTAGGTTAATTTGAACCTTCAAATTTCCAACTAATATAAATATTAATTTTGATTTTTTTCTTAAATAACTATACTATATATATTCATCTATTTTAATTGAGGTTTGAAATTCAGACTCTCTAAATACATAAGTAAATAAGTCACAAAATACTTGTGAAATATAAATTTAATTCTTAACTGGGAGGATAATAATAACTTGAATATTCCGGTACGTGGACTGCTTCAATTGGCTCAAACTTCTAATAATAATTTAGAAGCCAATAACCGCATAGTCCTAAGTTGCTCATATACGGCTTAAAGTATGAAATTTTATTTATCTCATGTTTATGAATTCCAAATAATGTAAATAGTGTTTAATAAAAATTTAATATATTAACTGTGACTGTAATAAGTGTAATGCTAATTACCTATGTTTGCCTAAATGTTGCATTCAAATAAATTTTAATGTGTTTTGAATATGGAAAAATAAACTTAAATTATTCATTTTAAAGATTATTTTACCACATATCACGTAATAATTGATATAAGTACATTTAACATTTTTTATAATAATTATGATATATAATAGTGAAAATAATACTAAATATATATATATATGTCAATTATAATATGACACAAAATAAAAATGTTTTAAAATTTATAAAGATTTATTTTTAAAAATTTTCACCAGTGAAACATAATTAGTATGGGTAGCAATTAAAAGGATTGGAATTTCAATTAATATATTGATATCTTTTATATCTCATATTATTAAAATATTTCATTTTAGTAACACAATCCAAGTATTAATATTATTTCTATCTATTTTAAATAATAATAAAAAAAAATTCCAAAATACCCTTTTGGTATTTTAATGAAAATTTTTATTTTTAAAAATTAACTAGATTTGAATGATATATCTTTTCTACACAATTTATTAAAAATTAAGAAAAATAAAAATTGTTAACTTCTCATTTTAAAAAAAATAAATAATATAAATAAGTATTAAAAAGTATAACATTTTAACAATTTTATTAGGTATGATAAAATATTTTTCATGAATAACTTTCATTCATAATTTAGGAAGCATACAAAAGTTACAAATTTTACTTATTAGGAAAAAAAATTATATAATATTCATTAATTTTATAATAATAAGGGTATAAATTCAACTTTTAGCGTAAAAAAAAGTCAAAATTTAATTAGATATAAACAAATTTTGAACTACTCGTGTTTATAGTTTATATTAGGAGTGTCCACCGGTTTAATTTGGGGGGAAATTTTAACTGGATCGGACTGTTTGAAATGGTTTTAATTAATACAAATCAGATTGGATTGTTTGATTTATAAAATCGTTCGGTCCGGTTCATTTCGATCAGTTTAAAAATTAATACAAATTAGACCGAAACATTTAAGTTATAAAACCGTTCGATACGATTCGATTCGATTTGATCCGGTCCGGACAGATTTACAGACACTCTTAATTTATAATATTAATTAATAAAATATTCAATTTGAATTGATATTACTCTCGAACAAATAAAAAACTTTTAAAAATTAACATTTTTGTTTCTTTTTTTAACTCTAAATAATTTCCAAAAAGAAAAAGAAAGATTTTTAAAGTATCAAAATACTATCATGGAAAACAATTGATTATATTTTAAAAATATAAAAAAGATCCTAATACTTGAGTTAAGATATTAATATAATTTAAAAAAAAATACTAAAAATTTGAGATACATACCTCTATTAAACTTTTAAAACATTATCCCCAACAAACGAGGGAATATGGAAATATAATTATTAATGGAGAGTGGAGAATAGCGTAATTAGGCTATATTTTAGGCATAGATTTTTTTTTTGGCAAAAGTTCACTTACCATGCACGTAAAGGCAACAAAAAATGTACCTTGTCCCTGAACTAGGAAGCATAAAGCAACCCGAATCCAACTCCTTTTCTTGCACGGCGAAGCTCTTCACATAGCATTTTAGACGACTGACGAGAAAACAGAGATTTTATTCATACATTAATAAAGTCCCAAGAAAGCCCTTCAAATCCTATGTACCAAAAGGAATGGTCAGGGGATGTTTCTGTCATTTTAAGGAATATTATGAGTTAGTTCACATCAGTCCCTGTTACGATGAAGTTTCAAAGAAGGATATATTTACTGTTTTACAAAAATTGTGCATTGTCACTCACAGTTGCCACCCAGAGAAAGCGTGAAGATGGTGATGAGTTGGCGTGTCAATCTACTCCATGGGAATAAATTAATTATTTAATTAAATTTCGACGACGAAATATATCCCGAGATTCCCAGTCAAAGTATTAGTATTTAGTATATTGTCCCTCAGTTTCTCTGACTTTTCGTGGAATATACTGTCACGTGTCATTATGTGCATCTTTTCTTGTGACATCAACGGCTCAGATTCGATTATTACATGCCAAAATGTGTACTATTTTCCATTGGATCGGTCAAATTTCCAGACTCTCTCCTATATTGGTCATTGATAAATGAAAAAACTTGTTAATAAAAATATATTGGTTTATCTTGATGAATAAAATTTAATGCGTGTAAATAACGAGTTTATAGTTAAATAATATATAGTTTATTTGAGTATAGTAAAACCGATCTAAGATCAAAAAATCAACTACTTAGACTTTAATAAGGTTAAAACTCATTAGGGGTATAGATTTTACTTCAATTTTTGATAAATAATATTTTTTAATATAATATTTATAAAATTATAAATAAATTATACGTATAAAATAGAATTTAATTAAATTTTAAATTTATAATATTCAATATCTAAAAAAAATTCAATAATTTGAATATATATGAGATAAATATATATATATTTTTTAATTTTTACAATGTATATGATATCAATGCTGGGATATAAATAATAAATCCACATTGAGTGCAATATGACTCTTGTACCCATGTGGCTAATCTCGTTTATGTAATTTCCTCTATAAATATAACTGTGACTTAACTAAGAAATATGTATCAAGTTGGTAGATCACAAATATATTTTATGTTCAAGGTAGATAGAACGCAAGTTAAACAAGCAAAAAAGTAGCTTGGAGAATACTCATCACGTGCCAAAGATGGGGTGTATATTTCTGACATCAGTTACGAGGGTATAAAAATAGAGGTTCCCTTACTCCCCTTTTACCAATTTGCATATACTGGCAAATGCGTTAAGCAACATCCTCTGTTTTGTCTCCTTCATATTCTCTGTTTTAGTCAGTGGCTTGTATTTTATTTTTTAAGAGATCTCTTCTTCTTCGGTCTTCATTTTCTAAATCCCCACGTGTGGAATGAAAGCATGATATTGATATTTTTCTACGTTAACAATTTATGATAGTATACCTTACTACCTTATGACTCAAATAATTACTTACATATGAGATTGATATTTCTCTACGTTTAACTACTATTATTAAAAGCATGAAAAGTAATTAATTTCTTTTTGGAATACAAAATAACTTTAATTTATTATCATCATCAACAATATATTAAGCCCTTCTTAAATTCAGGTGAGCCAAGCATTCCCTTGTAAAACAATTAAGCTTATCCAGCTTGATTCAAAGCCAAGAGAAAGAGACCATTTGCAGCAACTTTCATATAAGACCACGTTGTATCTTAATCTTTAACTAAAAGAAACCAAAACATTACGGTACATGCTTATAATTTATAGGGTTAACTTCAAAATCTATCATTCAAATTTACCCATTTAAATAACTATATATATATATGGTGAAATTTTAAAGCCTTAAAATTTAACATGAAACTTATATAAATAATAACAATCTATTATTTTAGTTAAAAAAATTCATATAATTTAACGGTAAAATAAACCACGTGTAAATTATTTATACAAATCTATTATCAAATTTATATAAATTATAACAATAAACCATCAAAAATTATTTATTTATACACTTACTATCAATCCACTCAATACAATTCTTGAAAGAAAAATATATATTTTTAATTACTCTTAATGCTATCTCTCTCGTTAGAAAATATAAACTGATATAAGCTCTAAAAATCGAATTAATGTTTGAATTCCTTCTTCAACCATGTTTGTAGAAAGGAATTGTATTGAATTTATTTGAACAACTTCATCTTTATATTGATAAATTTGAAAATTGATCATTCATCTTCCATAAATATTTTTATGTTTCAATTCTAGTGAGATTTTTTAAAACAATATAAGATGCACATATCAATTCTGGTCTTGAATCTTTTTTTTTTTTTGGAGATATTCTCAATAATGGCTCCATAAAGTAAAACAAATCAAATATTGTATGAATTTTCAGTTAATTTTATCAAACATTTTCTAGCTTGATTTTTTTTTCCAAACTCCTTCCCACATTTTAGAACTCAAATCAATGACATTATAATTTTAAGTTCAATTAAAATAACTTTATAGGAATCAAACTCAAAAAAATATGAAAGAATTCAATTTTTCACGTGAGAGGTTATAGGTAAGGAGTAATTGATGGGAATTTAAAATTTTCTGAGTAATCAAGTCATGTAAGTTATATAATAAATAAAGTTCATTAGTAGATTCTTAAAATTTATATAAATTCGATGGTATATTTGTATATGAATTATATATGACTATTTCACTTTAAATTTCGTAAATTTTTCAACAAAATGATAATTGTTACAACTTATATAAATTTGATATTTTAAAAGTTAATTTGGTGATAAATTTATAAAATTTAATGATAGAATTTAAAGTTTATTATAATTTATTACCCTCTCAATTTTAAATAAAAAGTATTGAAAAATTAAATAATAAAAAAATATCTCTTATAGTAGAACTTCCTTTTTTTTTTACCAAATAAATAATTAATATTCAATGAAAAAAAAAGAAAAGAAGAAAAGACGAAGACATCTAAAAGCCACCTAGCTTGAAAAAAAAAAGTATTTTTATTTCACATTTTAAATAATATATTTTGTCAAAATGCATACCAAATTTTAAAAGATAAATCCCAATGAACTAAGAAACTTAGTATTTATTATAAAACTTTATAGTAATATTACCTTTAATAAATATAATTTTTTTTTTACTTTTAATTCATTTTTGTCTCATAATTTTTTAAAAAATTACATCTAAATTTTAAATATTGAATTAAAGTTTCTTCTAAATTAAATGTGCATTACAAAAACATCATATTTAAAAGTATTAAAAAAATGCAATAATTAAAAGTGTGTTACCAAAGTAAATAATTACCAATATTACGGTACTATTAACTCCTCTCGCCCATCTTTACATACATACATACATATCGAAGAAAGAAAGGATAAGAAAAGAGAAGACATTGGCGTGTTCAGGAAATCCTGGGGAAGCTAAAACAGAAAAAGCAGGCAGTGAAGTGATGATAACTTAGCGTGCCGTCGAATAGGTTGACTTGTAAAACTTTAGAGACCACTATGATCAATATTGGCTTCTACTAATACGGAGACACTTTTTAAAAATAAAAAATAAAAAATAAAACACATTATTTAATATTAATCATAAATTTATATAAATTAATAATTTTTATATCCTAATAATATCATACAAAATTACTTTTACTTCCAATTTTATCTAGCGTGGCATACAAGAAATATGCCACAACAGTCATTTATAGTGCGACGTGTCGTTTACAGGGGAGCCGTGAGTCACACAAAAGAAAACAACTCAACGGTGTCTCTTAACCCCAAAACAAATTAAAAGTGGGACCTACCTTCCCAGAAGCTTACTTTAACAGATTCTGTCCAAATTTAGCAGAAAGGTATACCCTAAATACGTACCCTCTCTTCCTTGTTGTTACTTGACAACCAATATTATTCATCGTCGGTTTTCCCCCTCAAAAGCCATGACCATATTATTCGTATTCATATCTTTGCTCTTTATACGTACACGTACGGTTACACCTTTTTTTTTCATCGCATATTCATTCTCGTATACATATACTTTTTTTTATTTTTTTTCCTTCTTAATTTAACATAATTATTCGTCACTTTTTAGTATCATTATGTCGTTTTTTTTATAACAACTAGCTAAAACAGTTGGCAGGTTTCAATATTTCGTGATCATAAACTTTCTTAAAAAAAATTTATAACATAAAAATAATATTTATTTATGTTTAATTTATAAATTTTTATTAATAAAAAAAATATTATAATATTTTATATTAGATATCTTTTAATTAAATATTCTTCAAATTGAATCATCATGATCATGTATATATTAATTTTATTGTTATAAGATTTAAAAATATTATTATTTTTTTACTTTTCAACTCTCTTTCTTTTATAAAATTTGTTTCATTTTAATTTTAATTTGTAATAAGATAACATGTTAGTAAACTATTTTATTTTTTTAATTAAAGGATGATAGATTTGATTAATAACCACGCACATTAAGATATTTCTTCTTAGAAAATTTGTGTTTAAAATTATTTTTAAAAATAACAAAAAATAAGATATCAAATTTATAATTATAAAAATAATATACATAATATAAAATTTATATATTTTATTATTAAAAAAAATTTAACTTATCATTTTATATTAAATGTCATTTATTTAGTCATAATATTTCAAGTTAAATTGAAATTATTTATAGAAATTTAACATTCTATCTGATTTGACACCCTTTATATTATTCAGTGTTATTTTTATTATTATAAATTTTAAAAATATTATTTTATATAATTTTTTAAATATTTAAATAAAAAACACCATATAAGTTCTTTACTTTAAGTTAAATGGATCATTTATTTCCTTAAAAAATTGTAAGTTAATCATTTATTGTTGTAAATAAAAGATCAAAAAGTGATAAAAACAATTTTTTATTAATATTTTCCTTATAAATAAGAAAAAGATAAAAATTAGTTTTTGTTAACAAATAGTTATATTTTTATCGTAAAACTATTAAAATATTAAACAAATAATAAAATTTAAATAGCATCTTTTATCATGTAAAAGATTAATTAATTTACTACACTTTATCCTATTTAAATGGTAATAGTATTGTAAATAATTACAAAGATTTTTCTCCTATTTTATATAACAAGATATGACTCATAAGTGTTAAGTTATATTTGATATTATAATTCACTTATACTTCACTTGTAATGCACTTGTATTATTTCACTTATATTACACTTCCATTATTTCACTTGTAATACACTTGTACTACACTTATTACAATCTTATAAATATGGTTTTCTATATACATTTTAAACACACCAATACAACATTAAATCATTATTTTTTCTTATCTCTCTATACTCTTCACAATAAATATCAATGATATGTATCTCAATGATATTAAACTCACTCATATATTAAAATTATTTGTAGTCAAGTTTCAAATACGGATGGTTAAAAAAAGTCCTCATAAGTTAATTGTTAAATAATTGAGTAACATAGATGGTATTACATGACACAAAAAAAAAATTGTAAATCTCATTTCCCCTCCATACTCCCGGCCAGTGTTCGAATCATACATGTTGCCATTTCACCAATAAAATAGATAGGAAATTATATAAAATAATAACCTTAAAATTTATAATAATAAAATTAATATATTAAATAATATTTAATAAATATAAACGATCATTAATTCAATTTACACCATGTTTATATAAAATCACATGTTAAATTTTTTTTAAAATAAAAATATATAATAACGATTACAAATTTTAAAAGAGATTATGTTTATTCTTTTTATAACATAAAAATTATTTATACTACAATTCACTAGGTAAGTTAATAGAATAAAAATACATCTAAAATAATTTTAGTTATTTTTTGGTTTAATACTCATGAATCACGAACAAAAATATCAAGAATATCATCAACATTGATAAAAATTTGATGAAAATTTAAGTAAATAAAATAAATAATAAATAAAATAGTTTAATCAATTTTATTATTTAAATTACATATTTATGGCATATATAGCATACATAATATACATATAATAATAACAAAATATAGGTGGAATCCTTATATAAAAATAAAAATATAAGTTATATAATACATCTTAAATATATTAATTTATATGCAATATAAATATACATAAATATTCAATAAAAATTAATAACATTGTATGGCTAGCTTAATCCACATAGTTATGAAAATGTTAACGATAAATATTATAAGATATTAAGTAATAATAATTTTGTCTGTAATTATTAATGTGCTGAGGGGTAGGATATCTAATATATTCCTTATTCCATTAAAGAAAATTCTATATTGATTCAATTCTTATAATACTAATCGGATATTCACTCTAAATATATGTTAATGTTAGTTACTTTATGCATAGATTTTGCATTTGGATATCTCAACTATTTGTAGTAATGATTTTAAATAAAACTAATTTAATAAAAAATGTATTAATTAATTTATTTAAATATTTGATATCGATATTTTCGATATCTTTTTAACATTATTTTAGAAAATAACATAGGATATATATTGAATTGATATCATGATATTTACATCAATATTATGTCTAATATTGATCGATATTATCTATATTTTTGAAGAAAATAATTTCTATCCCATTTCGATACCCATAATATGATTTCACTTAAATATGGAACAACATATCACGATTTTTTCATTTGTGATTTTAAGTATCCTAACTTTTGCTTTTGTACCATAATAATGTAAATTTTCAATATAGAATTTTCAAATACCCAAATTTAAATCAAAATATTGTTTTCTAATTAAATGAGATTTTTTGGAAAGTTTTGTGTAGCAAGTTACCAATTTTATAGGGGTATTTTTATCTATTGATATTTCTAACATTTTTTTCCTTTTAAAATAAACTTTCTTGATTCATTAATTCAAACTCTATCTCACTTTTTTAAAGATTTATCTACATATTGTTCTATTTCAAACTAGATATCTCTTGCTTTCATATCGGTTTCTTTTTTCACAAATTCTTATATATTCATTTAAAGTTTTTGATATATTATAAAACTTATTGGGTTATTCAAGTTTTTCAAATGTATATTTATGAAAAATCAATGTTGTTTTCTGAGAAATAAATATCATTGTTCAAAAATATCAATAAATAAACTTAAGAAATGTGTTAGGACAAAAATACCCTATCAAATGGGTCAATTATCAATATTAAAAAAACTCAATTAACTATAAAATATTATACCATTTAGCTTATAAATTATCACTAACTTAAATTTAAGTATATAAGAAGTCCGAGCTAAGAACTAAAGTAATTTGGGGTACTAATAGTACCGAACGCTTTTTTTTTCCACTTTGAGTGTTAGTATTTGAATTCAAAATAATGTAAAAGAAATTATAAGGATTATCATTAAGCTTTATTTACTTATTGAATAATTTTTTTTAAAAGGGAAAATATTAAAATTTATCACCTTTATAGCTCTATTTTTTAAAAATAAATATACTATACAACATTTAAAAGTTTTATGTCGTTGAGTATATCTCGTTGGCAACATAAAATGATCAAATTATTTGTACCATTGTCTCATAGATTACTTCAATTTATACAACGATTTGTTCAACTTACAAACTCAATTCTTTTTACTGGCAATAATAAACCCTTTTGGTTGTAACACATAGATTTTCTCTTTCAAATCATTATGTAGAAACGTGATCTTCATATTAAATTGAACTAGTTTCAAATCCAAATGTGCAACCAAGGCTAACAAAATTATAATGGAGAAATGTTTTATAATTGGAGAAAATCCCTCATTATAATTGTTTCTCTCCTTTTAAGTATAACCCTTAGCCACTAACATTACCTTGTAGCGAACACTATATTTGTTAGGAAATCTTTCTTTCTTTGCATACACATATTTGTAACCAATTACATTCTTACCTTTAGGTAGTTATGTCAACTACCATGTCTTATTCTTTTGAAGGAACAATAGTTCTTCATCCATGGCTTATTTCCATATTTCAACTTCAGGATTTTTGATTTCCTCTTTATATGTGGAAAGAACATATTCATGCATAACTAAAAAGTGTACAAGCCATCGTATTTTTAAACTGAGAAGGTAAATCTTCCATATCCGTATATCGAGCTGATACCTTAACATTTTGTCGTTATGTCCTATAAACTGCAATTTCTCTTTGTTGTTGTGGAGGTTCTTGGGTTAAAACTTATTTTTCATCTAATCCATCTTCTACCAATAGAGGATCATCTTTTGTTTTATTTCCACTAACTAGGTCAATGATTATGCTTTCAAACTGCACCTACTTCATAGTTTTCTTCACCTGCTGCGAAGTGTCATCGTTCTTCTCAATTACCTTTCTCAGCGAGGTAGATTTATCATAGGTAATATCTATATTGAAGATTATCTTTTTCATTTCAAGGCACCGTAGAACCAAAGGTGATCCCCAAAAAAATATTTTTCTAGCCTCTTGGATCTAACTTCAATTCCTTAACATGATAGTATACAATAGAACCAAATACATATAAGAAATCATAATCTCTACTAGGTTTTCCAAACTATACCCCCATAGGCATTTTGCCTTCAAGAGTATACGATGGTAGACGATTGACAAGATGACATGCATACATCACAATCTCAACTCAATACTACTTGCCTAACCCAACATTTGACAACATACACAGAAACTTATCCAGTAAAATCTGGTTCATACATTATACAACTCCATTCTATTGTGGTGTTTTTCAAATAATAAAGTTTTTCATGATCCCTTATTCTTCACAAACTTTCATAAATAGATCATTTGTGTACTTAGTGCCATTATCAGATCTCATACATTTGATCTTTCTAACAGTCTGAGTCTCAATCATCTTCTTCCACTTGGAAAAATTCCTAAGACTGCATCATTTTTCTTCATGAGATACACCCAAACTCTTCTCGAGAAGTCATCATTGTTTGCCACTCATGGATGGAGTTCTTATTGGCCCTCACACATCAGTATAAATGTAATCTAAGATGCCTTTTGTATTATAGAGTGTAGTGCCAAAGCAAACTCTTTTCTATTTTCTCAATACATAATGCTCATAAAATTCCAACTTTTCGGTTCATGTGCTTTTTAACAGGCCTTGCTTTTACAAGAATCTGTAAAGCTTTTTCACTAACATATCCTAAACGCATATGTCACAACTTGATATTTTTTGAATCTTTTTCTTCCTCTGAAACTACTATTGATGGTGTCCCAATAACCGTACACTACTATAAGAACAAGCTTTTAAGTTGGTTATTAATCGACTTAAAAGTCGTTTTAAGTCAGTTATGTGAACCGACTTAAAATGAGGGGACTTAAAATTTAAAGTTGGTTCATCCCGTTGTTCGACTTTTAATTCTTTATTTTTTAACATATTTTGCACAATTTTTGCTATCCTCATTACCTGTTTTCGATCACATAGTAGTAGAAAAAACCAAAATATGTTTAAAAGAGATTTTAAATAGTACAAATAATTAAAATATTAAATATTAATTAATTACTTGAGAATAAAATTTATTACAAAAAATAATTTATATACAAAATTATAAATAAAGTGATGATGCCTCTTTTATCTTGGATTTTGTATTATTCCCACTTTATTTTAGGGAGAGAAAACTTAGTTTGTTGATTAGAATCAAACAAATTCCTCAGTAAAAACCTTCAACTATGATACCAATTATTAGAAAAATTGGATATATTTATCATATTTTAAATAATTACTATTCATAAATATTATAATTTTTATTAATATAATTCAAATTAGCCTGAAAAAATAATGCTATGGAAAATATAATACTAAAAGAAACTAAAGCATATATTAAATAAAATATTAAAGTAAAAAAATAAAAACACCAAAAAATTTAATAAGGTTTAGTATAAATATTACCTATTTTCTTGGACATCGTTAATCATTTCCACTATCTTCAAATAGGATAAATTCTAAAATTACAATTGATTGGGTAAGATTTAGCTAATCAATTTCCTATACAAAAGAGAAAAATATATACGAATTTTGGAATGATTTTAAAGTGAAAGAGAGATTTTTATTTATAGTCTAAAATACAAGACCCACTATGATTTCTAATCAATATGAGATTTTTTTAAATTTCTCACTAAAGAGATATACAACATAATTTAAAATAAATATAACACACATTATACGCGTTTTAACCTAATTTTATAAAAAAATGCTTATATTTTTAACACATTTAAATGTGTATATCAAATTAGGAATGTTAATGGGATAAAATGTGATGGAAGGAAGTTTTACTTGAAACCGAAACCAAAATGTTTTATTATATTCGAAATCGAAATCAAAATCGATGAATATTGTTAACAGAAAATCATTATTGGGTATCGATATTTATTAAGGGCTTCAAAAATCAAATTTTAACATGTTTTTAATTTAAAATTATTCAAAAATATAAAATTTTACAAAAAAATAATATTTACAAATTAAAAATAATAATGTATTATATATATTTAATACATTTGATTTTATTTTTCTTTACGACGATTAATTAATATTTGAGTTTTGTTTCAAATTTAAAATAAGGATAAAAGTTAATAAAATCCTAAATAAAAGTATAACACACAATTCACATATTTTAACCTAGTTTTATATAACAAATGCATATATTTTGAAACACATTTAAATGTGTTTATGTGATAATATTAGGAATATCAATAGGATCAATTCGGAAGGGAGATGTTTTACCTTAAATTGAAATATTATATTATAATTGAAGTTGATTCAAGACTGAAGGTATATTTACGAAAAATTACTATCATATAACGGTTATCTCATTCATACCTTTAAAAACTATATTTCAACGTCATTTTAATTTAAAATTGTTTAAAACATGAAATTTTAATAAAAAATCTTTACAAATTAAAAATAGGGTTTTTGTCTATAATGTTCGTCTTCTATTCAATAGTTTAAAAATATATTTTTTTGTGTTTTAGTTTAAAAATAAGATCTTTTGACCTATTCAACAATTATCAGGTCATTTTTTTTGTCATTTTTTCCATCCAACTCTATTTTTTCTCTCTTTTTCTAATCACAATTTTTTTTTCATCTTCTTATTTTCTAAAAAAAATCAAAAATAAAATATTCTCTTCCACCAACTTTTAATAAATAATAATTTATATTTATATAATAAAAAAATATTTTTTTATAACAAATAATTTATCAAAATTTTATTATAAAATAATTTAAAATAATAATAAATTATAAAATTTTAAATTATTAAAAAATTTACTAAAATAAATTATTTAAGATTAAAGAAATTAAAAAATAGATTACATTATAACACATATCTTTAATATTATTATAATTTTAATTATTATTAAGATAACAAATATTTATTAACAATAATTTAATTTAAATATTAAAATATAATTAATTAGATATAATTTATATAATTTATTATATTAATAATAAAAATAATTATAATAATATTATATTAGATAATATTTTCACACAAAATTTGCGATATAATGTTCTATGTTTGTATTGTATATTGTAAAAAGTTGGAGAGAGAGACTTCATAGTTTTTTTTAATAATTTAATTTTTTTATAAATATTATTTTTTATATCATAATTATAGTTAATATTATAATTATTTATTAAATATAATTATAATTATAATTATATTTAATAATAATTTATTATATTATATAGGTTGTTTTTATTATAATAAGATAAAAAAATTAATGTTATAAAATTTTGCAAAATAATTAAATAAATTATAGTTTTTATGTAATTTAGTTATTCTTTATTATACCATCATATTTTCTCTCTCTCCTTTTTCATTTGTTTTTTCTAACTCCCATTACATTATCTCTCTCTTTTTTTTTAATTAGCGGCCCATCAACTACGTTTTTTTTAATAATTATTTTTGTCGTTTCCTTCTATCTCTTTCACTAATTTTGATAACCTTATTTTTTCAAATATATTCGTTCGCCAATTTTTAATAAATAACAATTTATTTTTATTATAAATAAAAAATAATAATGTATTATATTATTTATGGATTATCAAAATATTTAGTATATTATTTTCAATATATGTATAAATTTATATTTATTTTATTGTAAAATAAATTATTTTTTATTTTTTAAAATAAATTTTTAACATATGATATGATAAAAATATTTATGTATTTAAAATTAATTATAAATTTATAAGATGTTAATATTTTTTTATGTTTATAATAATTATGTTTTATAAAATAGAACTAATATATCTTCTTTTTTTAAATAAAATTGGTTAAAAATTTTGTTTTCAAGTTTAAAGTAAGATTTTGACTATATTTTTAAAAAATTCTACTTATTCCCATTTTTAAAGTATTATGTTTTTATAGACAAAAACCCTTAAAAATAATAATATTTGATATATAATTAATATATTTAATTTTTATTTTCTTTATAAATATAATATTAAATAAAATATAAATTTATAATTTTTTATAACGAAGTAAGATTACTCAACTTGAAACCGAAATTAACCAAAATTTATCAATCAATATCGAAGCTGTTGGTTATTTCCGGTGGTTAATCAAACCCGCGGGGATTCCATACGTAGTTGTAGACTTGTAGTAAAGGCCGAAAAAATTGGTCACCCTATGCAGCTGGTTTTGGTTAAATTAGTGGATATGCCATGAAAAAAGGAGTCTAGATAGACCTTTAAATTTTTATCATTTTTCTCTTTCTTTTATTTGAATTCCCTTTGTGTTTTTTTCAATCTACTATATATGCGATTGACACCACGTGGATGACACTTTAAATCAACTCCAACTTAAACCAAACCACGTGGATGACACTTTAAATCAACTCCAACTTAAAAGTGGCATCAACAAGTGAATGAATTAACGTCCCAATTTGTGTAGTGTGTGATTAATTTGCTTTGCAAGTTAGGATCAGATAGCGTGCAAGTGAGACTGTGTCGGTTTATTAGTTACCTCATACTAAAAGACAAACCAGCCTATCACGTGACTTGTGTTGAATATATATATATATTACAATTTTTACAAAAATATAAGTTTTTTTATTAAATAAATATGTATTTGTTCGTGTCTTGAGACCTAACTCTAAACCCAAAAATCAATTTATGAGTTAAAGAGATTGTTCACACTTATAAGTAGCATTGTTGTCTTATTTTTGATCAATGTGAGACTTAACATTTCCCTCTACATCGTTTAGAGTTCGGATTTACGATATAAGGACCGATGTGGGTGAAGAAATAAAGAATCTAACACTGATATCAACTTAGAAATCCAGGCCTAATTCTGAATCTAAAAATAAACTTGTGAATTGGAGAGTTGTCCAGACTTATAAACAACACTCATGCCTTACTCTTGACAAATGTGGTATTTAATACTGATGATTAATAATTTTAAAATATGTTAAAAAAATATTACATATGATAGAACTTTCAATTTTTGAAATGAAATAAAATAAAATAAAATTCTTACTTTAAATTTTTAGAAAACTATTTTTCAATAATCTAAACTCTGAATTATTAATATATTTTGAAAATTACATGATTAAGTGTAAATTAAGTAGTATTTTACTAATAAATCTACCCGAAAGTTTTTTTACATCCCGTTCTTTAACTGCTTATCTTGTGATTTAATTTCTTTTCTTTTTACAATAAAAATAAAATATGATTTACATTCAATTTCTCTTGAATTCTTGCTATTTAAATTACATTCTAATGAAGCCATCGCTAGAAGGTGCTGGCTAATTTGACTAAAACCACCTCGGCAGGCGTGACGTGATGAGGGGATATAAGAAAAATAAATAAATTATTAATTTGTTATCATTAAATTGGGAGTGTATTCTTTACTCACTTTTTATCGATATTTATTGAGTTTTAAGTCTTAACTTTTAAATTATTCCTATTATTCTACACTAATAATATTTTTAGGTCTTTATTATTAGATAAAAAGTAATAATCATTTTTTAATAAATACCAACAAAAAAAAATCAACACATAATTCATTAAATACGTGATAAATAATTATAAAAAATATATCGAATAATAACTTTTATATATGTTTATATCTCTAATAATTATTTTTCTTTATTATTGATCATATTTTATCAAGTATAGATAATTCGTTCAATATATGAGAAATAATTGTAAAAAATATAGCGAATAAAAAAATTAAATGTATTCATATTTCTCAGAAATTATCCTTCTCAATTATTGATTGATATTTTATCATCACGTACAGACATTCATTCAACATGCGATAATTAAGTATAAAATATATATAAAAAGAAAAAATTATGAATATTCATATGTCTCACGATCATTTAATTTTATCATAGATAGATCTTCTACCATTAAATACATCAAATTATTTTCTTTAAACATTAATCGATAGTAATATTTCAAAAAAATTCCAAACAAGAAAGGGGAAAAAACAAATTCATTTTCTCTTTATCCTTATCGTGGAGAAGGTATCGCATTACAAGAACTAAGAAACCACTTGACACATCTCTCCACCTTTGCTTTCAAATCCAAAAAACCTTTGTGTTATCTTTGACAAAAGGGTGGTATATCTTTGATGCTAGATTGACACGTGTCAATTACTTGAAAGCCTAAATAATTCCAATAATATTGTTTACTAATATATCAATCACACCTAGAAGGAAGAGTCGGTGTCAAACAACAAACAACAAACAAATTGCATATCATTAAATCTAATGTTTCACGACTCTGCATAGATTTAAGAATTAGAATCCTACCTATTATATTGAGTGTCATCTATTGGTTTAGTTTTACATGTCTCAAATTAAAATTGACTAAGAGTTGCTTTTGTTAGGAGATTAGTAAACATTACCGTTCAAAGCAAGGCCAAAAGGAACTGAATATACTATTTTGAGAAGTATATGACAGTTTCAATAATTAATGTATAATTGATTTAATGTGAAATGACCTTATAATAATATCTTTGTTTTCTAGTTAAAAATTCTTAATTCATACAAATTATGTATAATATTCTTTGCATTAAGGATAATTAAAGTTTAGTTTTTTTTTAAATTAAATTTAAGTTTCTCAGCCCAATATTTTATTAAAATTTGCTTTACTGAAATAGTAAATTAAATTATTATTTCTAAGAATAATAATTAAATTGTTCAAAGTGGTAGACTACAATTAAAAAGTAGTAGGAAAGTGAAAAAATAATTAAGTAATTAATTTTCGTTCAAATAATATCGTGTAAATATTTATTACAATATTTATTAATCGACACAAATTTCCCCTAATATTAATGGTCCCGTAATTTATACTTCTCATTTACAAATTAAAATTACTATAAATTATTAAAAATTGATATTTAAAAAAAGAAGAATATAAATATCAAATCAATTTAAAATTTATTAAGTAGTTTTAAAATTAAAAAATTTACTTTAATAATATCAAAATTAACTCTAACAATAAAACTACTCTAATTTATTTTTCAACAAAACATATTTTCTTTCTTTTTTACAAGGAAGAGATATTGCAACAATTATATTTTATAATCATATAGTACATTAATTAATGTTAGAAATACTTAATGATTACATTGTATTCTGTGTGCTAATGAATATATATGTTGCCTTTATATAAGAGTTACAAATACATTAGATATATATATATATATATATATATATATATATATATATATATATTAGCATGTTATCTATTAACATATATATAATAGATATACACTAACACCCATTCAAACTCAACATGGATGTGAGACCAACTTGAGGTTGTTAACCAAATTATGAGTATGTCCCTTGGGAAGTGCCTTAGTGAAGATATATGTAAGTTGATCGTTGGAAGATATGGGGAAAAGCGTGAAAGCACCATGGACAAGATGAGAATTAATAAAGTGACAATCAATCTCAATGTGTTTAGTCCGTTAATAGAAGATATCATTGTGAGCAATATGAATGACACTCTCATTATCACAATAAAGAGGAGTAGTAGAGAATATAGACCCATCCAAATCCTTAAGAAGTCATCGTAGCCAAATGAGCTCAGATGTAATATCAACAAGAGCACAATATTTTACTTCAGTACTAGAGCGGGCCACGAAAGTTTTTTTCTTACTTCGCCAAGAAATCGAAGAAGAACTAAAGAGAAAGCAATAACTTGTAGTAGACCTACGATCAGAGGGATCTCCTACCCAATCAGCATCAGAGAATGCACGAAGTACAATAGGAGATTGAGCTGAGTAGAAAAGGCCATGGAAGAGAATGCTCTTCAAGTATTGTAGATTACGTAGAATAACATCATAGTGAGTCGATCGTGGAGCAGACAGATACTGGCTTATCTAATGAACAACATAAGAAATGTATGGACGAGTAACTGTAAGATAAATTAAGCTGCCAACCAATCGTCTGTAAAGAGATGGATTAGATAATGGTTTCCATCCCCCGAGGGTGTCAGATGCGCATTAAGTTCAACTGGAGTTTCAACAATCTTGTTGTAAGTGAGTCCAACTTGAGATAAAAGGTCAGATGCATACTTGGCTTGAGTAATATAAAGACCATCTATGGAAAGAGTAATCTCAAGTACTAAGAAATAGCTTAGATGTCCAAGGTCTTTCATCTCAAATTGCTGACTAAGAAAATTCTTAAGTTCTTGAATGCCATCGAAGTCATTACCAGTTATGATCATATCATCCACATATAGGAGAAGAAAAATGGTGCATTTATCATTGCAATGAAGAAATAAGGCAAAATCATAAGGACTGGCAGTGTAACCCAAGCGAAGAATGGTGGAGCTAAACATGGAAAACCACCATCACGAAGCTTATTTAAGACCATAAAGTGCATGTCGAAGGCGAAAAACCTTGTTTTTTTCAACAGAAAGACCAGGATGAAGTTGCATATAGACTTATTCATACAGATCCTCATTAAGGAATGCATTTTTAACATCCATCTAAAAAATGTCTCATTTATTAGCAGCGAAAACAACTAAAAGGGTACGAATAGAGGAAATACGGGCAACTGGAGCAAAAATATTTTCATAATCAATCTCATACTCTCGTGTAAAAACTTTTGCAATAAGACGAGCCTTGTAGCACTCGATGGACCCATCAGAGCAAGTTTTGATCTTATAGATCCATTTACAACCAACCATAGACTGACTAGGAGGGAGAGTAACCAAATCATAAGTATGGTTTTTGGTTAATGCATCAATTTCTTCTTAGTTAGTAGATGCCTCATGATAGGTGTGAGGCTCATGGAATGTAACAAGGGCGGTGTAACAATGATAGTCAAGTAAATGTGTAGGAATTGATCTTACCCGGGTTGAGTGGCTGAATAGAAAAGTCCAAAGGAGAATCAAAAGTATCTATAGAAGAAACATGATATTCATCTGGAAAGATTTCTAAAACATTTGAGTTAGTTAGGGAAGAATGAAAGTGAGAGAGTTCAACAAATAAGCGGTGTTCCCAAAAGAAAACATTACGGGAAACACGAAGACGTTGCGAGATAGAATCATAGCATCAATATCCTTTTTAAGTTTCACCATTACCAAGAAAACAACAAAATCTAGATCGAGGATCAAGTTTGTTGTGTTCATGAGGTTAAAGAAGAACGAAATAGGCAGATCCAAATAAGTGAAGGTAATGATAGGCAAAGGATGACTCAAAAAGTTGGCAATACGGAATTTGATTATAAATGACACCGCTTTAAATGTGATTAATGGTATGAACAACATGAAGAGTAGCTTCACCACAAAATGGGATATAAACTTTGGTAGAAGAATATGACGAAATTTTCTTTGTCAACATGAAGAATATGACAAAATTTTCTTTTGATTCGACCATTTTATTGAAAGGTGCCTAGACAGGTTAGATGATCTACAATGCCATTGGAATATAACAGAGTTTGAAAAACATTTTGAGTATATTTAAGAACAATAAGCTTATCATTTTGTTTTCAACTTTCAAAGCCATCTAATGCTAAATTCATATAAATAGCTCGAAAAACAAAGCAAAACAAGGATAATAAAGCAAAACAAGGACACAACAAGTGTAACATGAGGTCCAAAAAGTTGATTCTCGTTAAAAGAATAGATTGATAATATTGTTTATTACCTTGTACGTATCAACGAGAACCAAAATCTTAAAGGCACAAAGAATTTTTCAAGCAAAGGATGAATAATACGACATAATCGTTTTAAAAACATGAAGTAAATTTATGAAGCTCGGGATGCGTTGTAATACTAAGTCTAAAGAGTCGAGGTAGTTTTCAACCTTAGTTCTTTACATCACAAGAGAGATTTTTTTTTGGCAAATCGTTGAAGAAAATTTAGAAGATCAATGAAAAGTAATGAAATTGAGCAAAACACATTAAGAAATCAATGAGAATAAAGATTAGTTTGGTGGAAATACGAAACCCTAGCAAAGCTGAATGGGTATTAATCTTTCTATATTTTATTATTATTTAACTATTGAGACTTGTATTAATTTAAAACACTAATATTTATAATAATTGATGTGATAAATATATTATGTGTTATAATTGTGATAAAAATTAAAAAAAAATTATTTGTACTTGTTTTTTTTTTGGGTTTTTTTATTGGGGGGAGCAGTCTCTTTCATAAAAATAAAAGTAAAAATAAATTTAGTACCCGATTATTTAAAAAAAAAAGAAGAAAAAGTTATGGAAGAGACAAAGAGAGAAAATAGAGAAGGCATACTAAATTATGAAAAATGAATTATTGAGAATAGATTATGAAAAATGAATTATTGAGAAAACATCGAACAACGACTAATGCCATCCCATCGAAATTCGAATAGACAAGAGAAAAAAAAAATGGGCTGACATAATTATTTATATAATTTTACTTTTTATATTAAAAAAACAAAGATATTGTTTAATTTACACGTGAAAAAAAGAAAGTAAAACTGTGATATGTTTATTGGAATCTCAAGAAAATTAAAATCCCAGCTCACATAATCCCATACAATAAATAAGTGTTTATGTTTAAACGTTTAAATTAAGAGCAGAAACCTTTCATTTAAAGATTGAAAAAAGAGAAATATATATATATATATATATATATAACACAGAAATTATAAAGAGAAAACATAATAGAAATAGAATAATAGTAATCGATATGTCTCTGGCTTGGTGAGACATCTGGATGCATGTAATAATGTTTTATTGAAAAGATCGAGGTTGAGAGTTTTCTTCTTTTAAGTTAAGTAACTAATTAATCTAAGATTAAATTCGTTGATCATGCTTATCAAGTATTTATATCAACTTTGTCAACATCACATTATATATGTGTTTACAAACCAATCAGTGTTTGCTTTTAATATTTGATTATTCTAATTTCCAGCCGGCTAAACAACTTGAAAAGCACGAAATTGTGTTTTTTTCCCCTGCAAGAGAGATGTGGATGTGTGTAGAATTATTTTGATGGTAAAAATAATAATTTTATTGTTATTAACTATTGAATTAATTATTGGTTATGATTGATCGAAGACAATCCATCCTCTCTTTTTTATATATAATTTGTTAATATTTATAAAATTATTTTATTATTTTAAATTTTGTACTGAATATATTGAATCTATCAATATAATTTTATTAAATAAATGCTAGTAAGGTAAAAAAAAAACCTCATTATTTTAATCGAAATCCTGATTTAAATAAATATATTCATAACTGAAAAAGTTTTTTAACTTTTTAAAAATAAAATCTTTATTAATTACAACAATTTTTCTTAAATTATTTTGTAAATTGAATAATGTTGGTGGGATCGATGATTCGATTTCGTTCCCAAGAAATTTAGTAAGATAAACTTTTTCTACCTGTTTTTATAAAATTTAAATATTTAGATGATTTTATTTTTAAAAGTATATATTTTTATGTTACATGAAAATATATATATATATATGCATCTTATTTTTGAACATAAAAAAACACATTTTTTTTTAAATTAAACAAAAAATAATAAATTATATTATTTATTAAATCACAATTTTTTAACCATATGAAGAGACCATTATTTCATTATTATTTTTTTAAATAATTATATTACTATATATCCATAACTAAATTAAAACTAGAACTTTTATACGTGCAGATAAATTAGAAATCATTTAGATACAGTTTGGTTTACAACTCTTTTTTATATAATATGAAATAAAAAATTAGTGAGTCTCATGCTCTCTGCCAGGAGCAACCTCCAAAATTTTTATAATATGTTCTTAGTTTGATAAATTAATATATTTACTGATATTTACTTAAAATTAATATAAGTTTTCGATATAATGTATTTTTTTAAAAATAATATTGTTATTATTAAATATAATTAAAATTTATTATTACAAGTTTGATAGATGTTATCTGTTTATATAATTTTCAAATTTTTTTTTTTAATCAACAACACCGGTCTGAAGACACTAATTGGTCACACGAAATCAAAATGATTTTCTAGCACATAGCATGATTCATGAGCAAGATTCCAAGTTCTCCTCATAATTATTCTCTTTACAAGTTAAGACGACATTGTTATTTATTTAATTAAATTAAAAGCAGAAACTTCCACGACCCAATCTTTTTAATTAACAAAATATAATTTGACAAAAAAAAAAGTTTGAATATCGAATCGTCAATTTAAATAACATCACATGAGCAAATGAAGCCAATTTTGACATTCTTACTAAATTATTATTATTATTATTATTATTATTATTATTATTATTATTATTATTATTATTATTATTATTATTGAACCATCAAGCTACAATAATAGACGCTAATAAACAAAAAAAAAGAAATTTCAAAATAAAAATTTAAAAAAAAAAGCATGGTGCCCGTTAGTGTTAATTTGCTGGCTAAATTGGAATCGCATGTTAACAATCTTGACAAAGAGGTTTTATTTTTTTTTTGGTTTTTTCATTTTTCAATTGATATAATTTATATTTTTGAAATATATAATACATATTTATTAATAATTAATTATTAAACTATTTGAATATTTAAATTAAATAATATACAGAGCATCACCTATGTAACGAAGTTGAACTTACAACCTAAACTTACTCATAATAGTAATTAAAAATACAAATAAAATAAGGTACAAGCAAAAGTAAGAAGAGTAGTAACTGAGAAACTCTGTTACTGCTGAATCTTACGTTTGACCTTCAACTTATCAAATAGCCAAGTCTTCAAGGATTGCCCAGAATTCGCAACCTGAGTTTGTTAAAGTTGATGACAGTTTCGCTTCTAACTCCTCGTAACGCTCTCTATATTTTCACGCTCCTCTTTAAACCAAAACAAACCTTCCACTAATACTGTTACAAACCGAGTGTACTTTCACGCGCCCGTTACTCACGTCTACTAGCTTGTTTCTCATAATTTACCAAACACTTTTACTTTATGGTAGGTTAAAAACAATCCAGTAAAAGAGAAAATAACCGTAGTTAGTTGTTTTACTTTCAATAAAATTAACCGCTTCGGTAACAAACTCAAATATTTTTAGTGTGTAAAAAAAAAATTCATCCCATCACCTGTACCAAACAATAATTACAAAAAAGCCTTCTATCGTTAACTTTGGTCTTCAAAATAAATAAATAAGAGAGAGAGAAAGACTGTGTGTAAAATTGTACTGGTTCAAAAGCGTGAAGACAAGAGAGAAGGATTTTGATTTTGCAGTACAGAGAGAGAGAGAGAGAGAGAGAGATAAAAACTTTAAAAAAGCCGAAATTGTACCGAGGACGAACATACGGATCTGGGTCAACTACGTTTGACCGTAAAATGAAATAACTAGAGGGGCTAAAAGTTGCAATTAATTAAAGTGAACCCCACTTCACAACCTTGGGGTTTTCTTATTTTCTTTATTTTAATTTTAATTAAAGTTTTGTTTTATTTATAAATTTTATTTTAAATGTCAAGCAAAATCGGTTGTGTATTTGTTGTTATTGCGGTTTATTTGTTGTATTTAAAGATATCACTTGCCTTGCATTACTCTCTTTATCTCATCTCAGCCTGAGGGAAAAAGAAGAAACAGAGATAAAACCAAAGTAACGAATGCTTAAAGATATGGATACAAAGAGAGGCCTTTGTCACATTCAAGTTGGAGATGTTTTTTTAAATCAGAGAGGAATAATAGTCAATAAGAGAAAGAGTTTGGCCGGAGAACGGATGTCTCATAGAAAGAGGAATAAGATATCGCCGAAGTTCGTTCCCGGCGACACTGATTTGTTCGATTCCTTGCCGGATGACCTTGTCCTTTCTATTCTCTGCAAACTTAGCTCTAGCGCTACTTGCCCTGCCGATGTCCTTAACGTCTTGATATCGTGAGTTTTAGTTTCTCTGCCATTTTTTTTTTTTTAGATTTTACGTTTTTGTTTTGACACTCCGTCGGAGAATTCAATTAGATTGGTCGGAGTTTTTAAAATGAATCAGCAATGGTTTTTTCCGCCATTGATTGAATGATTGTTAAAGTTTGTTTACAAGAAGATGGTTTCTTTAACAAAATTTTAAAATCATCCGGCTTTGATTATTCCTTTTTTTGGATTTCTAATGCAAAAGTAACTTATTAGATTGGTTGAAACAGATGCAAGAGATTAAACGGTTTGGGACTCCACTCTATGGTATTATCCAAAGCATCAAGGAACGCTTTTGCCATTAAGGCCAAGAATTGGTGTGAGTCCGCTCACCGATTCTTGAAACAGTGTGCCGATTCTGGAAACGTTGAGGCATGTTACACTCTCGGCATGGTAATTAAAAAATTGATTTCAATGCTTGGAACCTTCCACTGAATTTATTGTTGTATTTAAACCTCACCGGCTATTCTTCATCGTTTGTTTCTCAGATTCGCTTCTACTGTTTGCACAACAGAGGTAACGGAGCTTCTCTTATGGCCAAGGCAGCGATTAGCTCTCACGCGCCAGCACTTTACTCTCTCTCTGTTATTCAATTCAACGGCAGTGGTGGCTCCCAAAGCGACAAGGACCTTCGAGCCGGCGTAGCACTTTGCGCTCGAGCTGCTTTTCTTGGTCACATAGATGCTCTTCGAGAGCTTGGTCACTGTCTTCAAGACGGCTATGGCGTTCGTCAAAACATAACCGAAGGCCGACGATTTCTTGTCCAAGCTAACGCGCGTGAGCTAGCGGCTGTTCTTTATTCTGCAGCAACTGCGTCTGGCATTCAGACTCGCCACTGGATAACGTGGAATCCACTGCCTCATCCCCACGCTCATCCTCATCCTCAGTTACATCGCATCACAGGTTCGGATTGTCCTCTGCTAAGCGATTTTGGTTGTAACGTTCCGGCTCCTGTTGCTCATCCTGCGAACCGGTTCTTGGCTGAGTGGTTCGCAATTCATTTTAATTCGACTGGACCGGGATTGAGGCTTTGTTCGCATGTTGGTTGTGGAAGGCCCGAGACTAGAAAGCATGAGTTTCGTCGGTGTTCTGTATGTGGAACAGTAAATTACTGTTCACGCGCTTGTCAGGCACTTGACTGGAAGCTACGGCACAAGTCTGATTGTTCTCCTGTAGAGCGGTGGGTTGAAGAGGATGGTGACAGAGCCGTTCTCGGTGACGACGATGTCGTTATGAGTTAAAATTTGTAATTGTGCCAGATGGTGTAACTTTGACCGTCACGTTTAAACGGTAAAATTAACGGCATAATTTGAGAGTTAAGGTAAATTCGGTAAGTTCATGGAGGTCAAAAAATTGAAAAGAAAAGGGAGTTAGGAAAAAGAAAATATGAGAATTTTTTTATTTTGGTGAAAAATAGTTTTAAGTTAATCATGGCCGTCGGATGGATGGAACTTTTTGACCCATTGTTGTATAGAGGGGGGGTTTTAGTTAAATCAAGTTTTTTTTTATTTTTCTTTATTGTATTGTTTTAAGGAGCAACTGTCAAGCCTTAATTTTGGTAAACAGAAGTTTAAATTTTCACCTGAAGTTCCCTTTTTAACATTTTGTGGGTTTTCAAAATCAATCTAGCTTAACAACAGTTTTGACTAATAAAATTTTTAACTTTTATAAATTTAAGATACATAATGTTACCTAAAAGTTAAAAAGACAAAATACACATTTCAAAAACTTGGTACCCAGTTTACCGTAAATTCAAATGCTATTGTAGAGTCAGGTAGTGGCATGAGAAAGAAGGAAAAAAAAAAACTGAAAACCTTGGAATCATTTCCTTAGCTATCATACTAAAACTTAAGGTTCAGGAACACACATAAGTGATTAAACAACAAGTAATGAATGAACATAAAGAGTTGGTTGAGAGTACTTATGGTGTGTGGTATGCAGTATAGCATTCTAGATAGAAGATCAGTAGTTCGAATATTTGTGGTCTTTGAATTTTTATAGTTAAAATTAGATTAATGATTTTATGAGGTTTTATTGAAAAAAAATAAAAAAAAAAAAGAGAGAAGGAAAATGAGAAATAGTGGGAGAAATCTGAAATTTGCAAATGGTAGATATTGTTGTTTTACTTTGTATGGGGTCACAAAAACCAATAGAAAGAGGCAGAATGAAAGCACTTATTTTACATGAGAGCATTATTAGCAGCAAAAAATGAAGAAGAAGATAGAGAGATCGAGCATTATTAGCATCTCGAGGTAGGTTGAAGTAAGCTTTTTCCCCCTCCCAAAGGAAATTAAGTCGGAGCTTTTGAACTGTAATTTAATAGACGTTGCTTAATCAAAATCGTAGTTGCTTCTAATATGCTCTCTTTAGTTATGTATACTGGAATGTACAGGTAAGAGCATGTGAAAAATTATACTACTTTCAAGTTTGGTTTGATAATTATAAGTGTTAAATTAAATTAAGCTGATGAGGTAGATTCAGATTCAGATTCAGATTCAGATCTGCATATCTTTTATTAATTTTACGGTTATACATTTATGAGTTGCAGGTTGTGAAAACTGAATAAAGCTGTGCCAATTGAAGTGCTTTTTTTGCCACATTTGTTCAGTGTGATTTCTCATCTCTGCACCGACAGAAGAAGATCACAAAGCTCACCTCTTATGGCGTTTGTCTTCTACTTTCTTAGACGAGATTTAAAAATATATAATTAAAAATAAATAAAATACATAAAAAAAATTTTAACCTTATCACTGCATTGCATCAGAGGAGAAAGAATAGCAGTAAAAAAATATTACCCATCACTTTTGAAAATAAAAGGTTCTGACAGCCATATTACTACTGTATAAATTTTGATGTTGTAAAAATATTTTATTAACGTTAACGTATATATAGTAATATATATATATATATATATGTTAATGTATATTTCTAATGTATATATTTTTATTTTTGAAATATCTATATTTATTTATTTTAGACATATCTAGTTTACTTGTAACTCATAAATAAAGTCACTATATATATTGTTTTATTCACAGAATAGAATACAATCATTAAATATTTCTAACATGGTATCAGAACCACTATTCTTGTCTTTCTAGCAGTGTTTTCTTTTTGGTGTTACTCAACCCTTATAGCTTTCACTGTCACAGTAGCCGCTGCAATCATTCACCGTTTAACCTTCGACGTCTTTCAGCCTTTGTCCTTAGGTTCTGGAATTATAGTGGCCATTGTTAAGGAGTTCCGCACCATACAAACAACTGCAATCACCGTCGCCGCCATGCATATTGTTCTAAAATTTCTTCTTTATATACCATTGTGACCGCCTCTACCGAATCTACACAGCCGTGGAAATATCGCAACCATCGGACTCCGCACGCTCCATCACACGCCGCAAAACCAATCTTTTCGTCGTTTACGCGCCGCCGTTAATCTTAACCCGACGAACTATCAACAGATACCACTGTGATCGGCTCGACCATATCTACACACCCGTGTAAGTATCACAGTCATCAGACTCCATACTCACCCTCACGCGCCACCAACAGCCACTGCGCGTCAGATCCACGCGCTAGCGGCCGCGCTCTGTCCGTGACGTCATTAGCACTAGCGAAGGGCTGACGTCAGCATCACCTCCGGCTGACGTCACCGAACCGATCTGACCGTCAACCAAACTGCCTGTTGATCGTTGGCTTGCTCGTTGACCGTATGCCCTTGACCGGACTGCCCGTGACCGTTGACCGTTGACCGGATTTCCACATTATAGGTTCACCTTACCCAATTTTTTGCGTAGATCTCATTTTTGTAGTCAGTTTTTGCATATTGTGTTTTGAAATGGATAAAAAGGATAATTTTGTTTCTTGCCCTATCAATAGTATATTGGAAGGAACTAAGAATTATTTGTCATGGTCTCAAGCTATGCGTAGTTTTCTTAAGGGTCGTATGCTCTGGCATTATTGTACTGGTGCAATTATTATTCCTGATAAAGGAGCAAATGAAGAAGATGCTATCTGTCTCCGTCGCATGATTGAATGGGATAGTCACAACCACATGATCCTCACATGGATTTGGAATACTTCTATTCCATCTATCTCCAATCTGTTAGACAGCTTTGATGATGCCAAATCAGCATGGGATATGTTGACCAAAAGGTACTCCACTACTCACGGATCCATGAAATATCAACTAATAGTTGAATTGCATAAACTACAATAGGGAACAGGTCAATCCATCAATGATTACTATGATCAACTTCGCTTCCTTTGGGACCAAATTGACCTTTGTGATCCAATTTGGGCATGCTCAACAAATGCTCAACAATATGCTACAATTAGGGATGAATTTCGTCTCTATGAGTTCTTGATGTCACTCCACAAGGACTTTTAGCCAATCCGAGGTCAACTTCTTAATCGTTGTCCTCCTCCATCTCTTGATACTGCTGTAAATGAGTTGGTTAGAGAAGAAGCTCGACTTGCAACCCTTCAAGCTCAAAATAAGTTCAATGTTTTGGCTATTACTCCTCCTACTCCTGCCATTGAACAACCTCAACAATCAGGTGATTCCTATGGCTTTTACAATCATCGCAGGTAGAGCAATAAAAGGTTCTGCAATTATTGCAAGCGTCATGGCCACACCATTGAGACTTGTTACCATCGGAACAAATCTATTGCTGATGTTGCTAATATTGAGCCTACTTCGTTGATGCCTTCTAGTTCAGCAGAGTCCCAGTCTTCTGAATCCACTATCAACATCTCCTCCATTGAACTACAGAAGATCATAACTCAAGCTGTTCAAATGGCTGTAATGCATCTCTTTCCAATACCCTCTCAGTTTTGCCCGGTAAGTCTCAAACTTGGTTTTCTGACTCTACATGTTGCAATCACATGACACCTCACTCATCTTTATTCTCCAAACTTGACCCTGCACCACATCCCCTTAATATCCATATAGCAGATGGTTCTACCATTTATGGGAATAGTCTAAGTTTTGTTTCGACCTCTACCCTCTCTGTTCTTGGGGTTTTCCATGTACCTGACCTATCCTATAATTTATGCTCTGTGGGACAATTAGCTAAACTAGGATATCGCCTTATTTTTTACTATTATGGGTGTATTGTGCAGGATCCGAGGACGGGGCAAGAGCTTGGGACCGGTCCTAGGGTCGGGCGTATGTTTCTCATAAACAATCTTCATCTTCCACCTGTTGCTCCTGCCTCTGTTGCTGCTGCAACTGTTGCAGTATCTTCCTTACCTTTTCTCACACTTTAGCATTCTCGTCTTGGTCATGCCCCATCCTCTCGGGTACAACAGTTAGCTTCTAAAGGTCTATTGGGTTCTGTGTCCAAAGATAATTTTGATTGTACTTCATGTTAGTTAGGAAAACAACCAGCTTTACCTTTCAATAATAGTAAATCTATCTCTAATAGTATTTTTGAGTTAATTCATTCTGATGTTTGCGGACCTTCTCCCATTACTAGTATTGGTGGATCACGATATTTTATTGTTTTTATTTATGATTATTCTCGTTATAGTTGTATCTTTCCAATGAAATCTCGTTCTGAAATCTTATCAATATATAGTAACTTTGCAAAAATGGTTGAAACACAATTCTCCAAACATATCAAAACTTTTCGATCTGATAATGCTCTTGAATATACTCAAAATGCTTTTCAAACTCTATTACACTCCTATGGCACTGTACATCATCTAACCTGTCCAGGAACCTCTCAACAAAATGGTTGAGCCGAAAGAAAACTTTGTCATATTCTTGACACTACTCGTGCTCTTCTTCTCTCTACCAAAGTTCCTGTCCCATTTTGGGGTGAAGCTGCTCTTCATGATGTTTATGCCATTAATCGCATTCCAAGCGCTGTCATTCATAATCAGACTCCGTATGAGCGCCTTTTTGGATCATCTCCTAATTATCATTACCTTCACTTATTCGGATCTGTTTGTTTCGTTCTTCTTCAGCCTCATGAACACAACAAACTTGAGCCTCGATCTAGACTTTTTTGTTTTCTTGGTTATGGTGAAAATCAAAAAGGGTATCGATGCTATGATCCTGTCTCACATCGTCTCCGTGTTTCCCGTAATGTTGTCTTTTGGGAACACCGCTTATTTGTTGAACTTTCTCACTTTTATTCTTCCCTAACTAATTCAAATGTTTTAGAAATTTTTCCAAATGAGTCTCTTATTCCTTCTACAGATACTTCTAATCTATCTTTGGACTTCAGTATTCAATCTTCAGATATTTTTGATGATTCTCCTAGACAGGTCGTAGAAGAACATGTTGATAATGAGCTACGTCACCATGAACATAGGTCCCTTGCTCCTGCTCCGCCCAAAGATCCTCCACAAGACATTCCATCTCGCCACTCAACCCGGGTAAGATCCATTCCTACACATTTACTTGACAATCATTGTTACACTACCCTTGCTACACTCCATGAGTCTCACACTTATCGTGAGGCATCTACTAACCCTTCTTAGCATATTGCAATGAAAGAAGAAATTGATGCATTAACCAAAAACCATACTTGGGATCTTGTTACTCTCCCTCCTGGTGAATCTGTGGTTGGTAGTAAGTGGATCTATAAGATCAAGACTCGCTTTGATGGGTCTATCGATCGCTATAAGGCTCGTCTTGTAGCAAGAGGTTTTACACAAGAGTATGGGATTGATTATGAAGAGACTTTTGCTCCAGTTGCCCGTATTTCTTCTGTTCGTACACTCTTAGCTGTTGTCGCTACTAGTAAATGGGACCTTTTTCAAATGGATGTTAAAAATGCATTCCTTAATGGGGATCTGCATGAAGAGGTCTATATGCAACCTCCTCCTGGTCTTTCTGTTGAAACAAGTAAGATTTGTCGCCTTCGACGTGCAATTTATGGCCTTAAACAAGCTCCACGAGCATGGTTTGCAAAATTCAGTTCCACCATCCTTCGCTTGGGTTACACTACCAGTCCTTATGATTCTGCCTTATTTCTTCATCGTAATGATAAAGGCACCATTTTGCTTCTTCTATATGTGGATGATATGATCATAACTGGTGATGACCTCAGTGGCATTCAAGAACTCAAGGATTTTCTTGGTCAGCAGTTTGAGATGAAAGACCTTGGACATTTAAGCTATTTCTTGGGTCTTGAGATAACTCATTCCACAGATGGTCTTTACATTACTTAAGCAAAGTATGCATCTGACCTCGTATCTCAAGCTGGACACACTGACAGCAAGACTGTTGACACTCCAGTTGAACTTAATACGCATCTAACACCATCAGAGGAGCAACCATTGTCTAATCCCTCTCTTTATAGACGATTGGTTGGCAGTCTAGTTTATCTTACAGTTACTCGTCCAGACATCTCTTATGTTGTTCATCAGGTGAGCCAGTATCTATCTGCTCCACGATCGACTCATTATGCTGATGTTCTGCGTATTCTACGATACTTGAAAGGCACTATCTTCCATGGCCTTTTCTACTCAGTTCAGTTTCCTTTAGTACTTCGTGCATTCTCTGATGCTGATTGGGCAGGAGATCCTACTGATCGCAGGTCCACTACAGGTTATTGCTTTTTCCTTGGTACTTATTTGATTTCTTAGCGAAGTAAGAAACAAACCTTTGTGGCCCGCTCCAGTACTGAAGCAGAATATCGTGCTCTTGTTGATACCACATCTGAGCTCCTTTGGCTACGATGGCTCCTTAAGGATTTGGGTGTGTCCACATCTTCTGCAACTCCTTTTTATTGTGATAATCAAAGTGCCCTTCATATTGCTCACAACGATGTCTTTCATGAACGGACTAAACACATCGAGATTGATTGTTACTTTATTCGCTCTCATCTTATCCATGGTGCTCTCAAGCTTTTTCATGTTTCCTCCAATGATCAACTTGCAGATATTTTCACTAAGGCACTTCCCAAAGGACGCACTCGTAATTTGGTTGACAATCTCAAGTTGGTCTCACATCCACCTTGAATTTAAGAGGGCTGTTAACGTACATCTAGTAATATATTAATATATATATATATATATATATGCTAATGTATATCTCTTTATTTCTGACATATCTATATTTAGTTACTTTAGACATATCTATATTTAGTTACTTTAGACATATCTAGTTTACTTGTAACTTCTATATAAAGGCACCATGTATATTTATTTATTCAGATGATAGAATACAATCATTAAGTATTTCTAACAATTAATGATAATTTTTTTTAAATTAGTAACTTAAGATATAATTAATATTTTATGCATTTTTTTCCGATATAACAATAAAAATTATGTGAAAATATTGTGACTCAAAAATTTATATATTTTAAATTTTAAATAATGTGAGATAAATATGACACAATTTATATAATTATATCTAATAATATATTTTCATGTGATTATAATATACTTATAATATACAATAAAAAATAATATTAATTAAATCTTTTAAATTAATTTTTAGTTAGCACTTACTACTTAACGTTTAAAAATGTATTTTATAGTCTCATGAATTTAAAAAAAATTGATTAATTAAAGATAAATAATATTCTTTTAGTAATTACATGTAATTAAAACTCGATAATTTATATTGATTTACATTTTTTTAAAATAAAATATGTATTTAAATAATTTTTTGTTAAATTATTATTATTTTTAATTTTTTTTAAATAATTTCATACTAAATTTTAATTTTACTCTTATTAATTACTTTAATTTTTTTTTAAGTTTTAATAACTTGATATTAAATAATAATATTTTAATAAATAAATTATTAAAATAATATTATAATTTTTCCAATTCTAACGAACTAGGATACATATTTCTGATACATACTTTTATCCACATTTAAAAATTCCAAGAAAAATAAAATAAATAAAATTTTAATTTTGAGCAATGTTAAACATTTTATTCCACTAGAAATCAAGTAGCAATTTCACAAGAAAATAATTATTCAAATACAAAATCTTAAAAATATTGGACAAGAAAACATAAGCCAATCAATAACAAACAACATCGCATAGTTGAATACAAGAAATAATTTTGAAAAGAAACAAATGTAAGGTTATGAGATAGTCAACAATCCACCTATAAAAGAAAACACTAGAAAATTAAATAGTGCTCCTTTCATAAGCCGTGCCTTCGACATTCATCTCCTAAGAGGTAATAGCTTCCCTTACTATAAGAGGAAGAAAAATCTTTGAATTTTAAAAACAATTGCATTTTTTTTATTTTATTTTTATAGTTATAACCAAACAAAAATCACCATATTGATATTCGCATTCTTAAGATTAATAAAAATATATTTTTCAAAAAAATACAACAAATTATCAAAAAAAATTCACTACTATTATATATTATGAAATCTTTTAAAAAATAAATTAAGATAATTAAATGAAAGTAACTATTGAATAATAATATAATCAATCAAACAAAATGCATTGAATGTTTTTTTAAGCATATTTGACACACAAATTATACTTGACTCCTTTTATGAATGGATAAAAAAAGAATATCGTTGAAACATTATCACAAAATCCTTTAATATTGTTAGAAATTTTCATTTTTTTAATCTATGATAATAAATATCTTAATATTTACGTCGTTATTTAAATGGAGAATTATTATCGACTTATAATCTATTTAAATGAAGATATTTTATCAATTTCATATCGTTATATCAAGCTATCTTTACTTCTATAATATTTAAAATAATTTACATATCAATAAGCAATAAAATTAATCGTAATTTAGCTAATTTTTACTCTATCTATTCTTTGTTGTCAAATCTTTCACAAAATAAGAGCCTTTAAACATGTCCAGCAATAGTTTTTAGATAGAATTGTGTTAACAATTCAAGGTTATTAGTATAATAATTATTATTTCACAACTTTCTTGCTTTAAAAATAATTGGCCATCGTTTATGGCCCAACATAGCTTCCAAAAAAAAAAAATTCAAAAATATTTTTCCTTCAAAATTTTAAAAAGAAAGTATTTTTTTTTAGGTTTTGTCTATAAGAACCAACTTTTAGATAATAGTTTAAAAATGAACACAAGTAAGATTTTTAAAAAAAAATAATCAATATCTTACCTTAAATTTGAAATCAAAATTTTTAATTAATTTTATTTAAAAAAAGATATATTAACTCTATTTTATAAAAAATAATTATTATAAACATAAAAAAATATTAAAATCTTATAAATTTATAATTAATTTTAAATACATAAATATTTTTTATTATATCATATATTAAACAATCATATGCTAAATATTTTGATAATTCATAAATAATATAATACATTATTATTATTATTATTAAATATAATTATAATTATATTTAATAAATAATTATAATATTAATTATTGCTTTGATATAAAAAATAATATTCATAAAAATAATTAAATTATTAAAAAAAATTATGAAACCTCTCTATCCTTCTTTTTACAATATACAATACAAACATAAAACATTATATCGTAAAATTTGTGTGAAAATATTATCTAATATAATATTATTATAATTATTAGCACATTTTTTATAATTTATTTTATAATAATAATAATTATTAATTTTGTAATTATTTTATAATTTATTATTATTATTATTATTTTAAGTTAATTTATAATAAAATTTTGATAAATTATTTGTTATAAAAAATTATATATATATATATATATTATTAAATATATTTTTGTATTTTATAAATATAAATTATTTTTATTATTTTTTATAAAAAAACATTTTTTTAAACTTTTTAACGAGATATATCTAGACAAAAATCCTATTTTTTTTTTTCCTTCTACATAGACTCCATACTTGTTTGGTCAATAATCAATAATGATAAATTGAATAGCGGCAGAACTTTGAAGTCAAGTCGTCCAATCTCTTTGCTAAGGTAAAGTTGATTCCTCCATTCCAATTAGTTTTATTTTACTCATCATTAATTCCCCCACGAAATCTCCTCATCATCTTTGTTAAATCATCGCAAATAGAGGACAATAAAAGAAAGCATTGAATAGCATAATTTACACGTTTGGTTAATTAATTTTTAATGCATATTAATTTTATTTTTTTAAATATATATATATATCATCTTAATAAATTTTAAATCGTTGTTAAATATATTTAAATTCACGTAATTTTATTTTTAAAAAAATTATCACTCCATTACTCGTTAATTCATCATCCTCTCTCTCTCTCTCTGATCTAATTTTGTTTGACTATGTTGACCTGAAACTGTTCTGATTTTAGGCCTAGTTATAGCTACAAGTGATGTGTTTCAATCAATGCAATTTGGTCCACTCTTAAACTATCAACCCATCTTTTCGGTACCTAATTAGCACCGTTTCTGGGGTTTAGGGTAGCAGTTTAGGCAAGTATCCCCAAGCATGAAGTAATTGAAAGATTAGTTACTCTTCCTTAGTTACATTGCATCGACAAGCATCCTCCTTTATTTGGTAGTGAGTAGAATATGTTAGGTAATTCTTTTACAATTTATTTGTTTATTTATTTTAAAATTAATCGATATTTGATATGATTTTAACGTATTTATTTTTTTAAAAAAAATAATTTGAATTACCGTGTTATTATTACGATTTTCTTGTAAATTAATACATTCAATCCTAGAAAGAAACCTCTTTCTCATCGTATTATTTATAAATGTATGATTTATTTTTATGATCTAATAATTAAATTTATTATTATTTATAAATTTGTGGCTAATTTTTATAACTTGTTACATTGAAAATTGGTAGGTTTTAAAATTTTAGTGTGCATTACGTATTTGATATTAAAAAATCATAATAAAGTACGAATTGACATTAAAAGTATATTATTACTTATGGTAATTATATGCAAAATTAGGTTTGAGTGGGAATTGGCCTTCTATAAGGTGGCTTGTGGGCCTATACTTTTGTGTAAAAAAATGGTCTGTTCTATTAATTTATTTATTTTTTGACTTCTATCTAAACATTATTATTATTATATTGTAAAATAAAAGGTGGTCCGAGTTGGAAAAAATGTAAGCTAAAGTTGAAACAACGTCTTTTGAAAAAGAAATACTAAACATTACTAATATTATTTTATTCTCATTTAACAATTATTAAAATTTTCATTGTAAGTCTTAATTTAAAAATAAATCTTATTTATAACAAGTAATAAAAAATAAATAGATCAATAAAATACAAATATATTATATACATACATAACTACTATTTTGAAAAGAGTTTTCATATCCTAATTATTATGAGCCGTCCTCAGTGTGGCAGACGGCATACCCATTATATGTTGAAGCCTGAGAACCCAGCAGAAGAATTAATCAGGTGGAGACATTTCTTTTAATTAAATTCTTAATTCGGCCTGAACGAAATAACTTGATTTTGATTTAAGAGTAAAATCATCGTTTAAATTTTTATTACGAAAAATAAATATTTAAGTATAAATTGGATCTTATGTTACTCTCTCTAAAATATTGATTAAATGTAAATTATTTGTGAGATTCTGTTCAGTTTTCACAGTTTTTAATATTAACATGAACACTTTATTTATAGACTAACGTTCTAATAAGTTCTCCCGTCAATCAGATACGTTCACAAATCAACTTCAAAAAAATTACACAAATCACATAAGTGTCTATGTGTGTTTTAGAATATATTTAATAATGAATAATTTTAACTAAATGATTGAAAATATATGTCACTTAAATCAAATCAATTAACAAATCCTATAGCAAAAATATTAAGCAATAGTTCATTAAAAATAATTTTTTTACAAATTAATAATAAAATCAAATAATGATAATATAACAAACATAATTATTTGATCTAATTATTCAAAAACAAAAATAAAGAAGACATTATAAGAACATTTGATCAAAATATCATAAAATAATTAGCCTTATTAATCAATCAAACATAACCACCAATATTTGATAGATTAATTAAATAAAAAAACCTAAAAAATTATGATCTTATATTTACAAAACAAGAGAGAAATTAAGAAAAAGAGAATAATACTCTTGTGTGATTTATTGAAACAATGATTAGTGAGTTTTATTTATTAGAAAAATTAAAACCCTTAATTCTATGTAATTGATAAATATATTTTCTATTACAAATAGAATTAGTAATACCCACTAATTAAAAAACTCATATTTAAAGAAGAATTTTTTTAAAGTAGACTCATTAATCATGAAAATTTCTATTTTAAAAAAATTCTTTTAAAGTATATTTTATGTTATCTTTTAAGCTAAGATTTAAGCTATATCTTATTCTATATTTTAGCAGCAAACATAATTTCAAATTTATGAATATGTGCTATTAAATACACGAGTTTAATCCTATGTGTTATAGTTATAACAGATATACATAAAGAACGATTATTTGAAATTTTGACTACTTGATAGCGAGCTTAAAAATAAATTTAAATTTAATATTTTTTTTACGAAAATAATCAATACTTATAGCACTTACATCCCCTTTGATAAAATCAAAATTGTCATATGCACAACTATGACACCTGATTGATCCTAATGTATTTTAACTGTAAAAATCGTGATAACCCTCGTAAACTTAATTCTGAACTTACGTCATGAGATGGCAATGCTATTGAGTATATTGATCGTTGTGTATTGGTGTTTATGCTCTTTTTGTGTTAAGAGTCTAGTTAATATGTTTGATATAATTTAGTATATTCCACGTGGAGAATAAATAATGATCATAGCTATCAAAAAACCTTATGAGTCACCCTATTAAATACTAAGCCTTAAGATAATTATGAATGATCTCAATAAATTAATAAAGTATCAATAATTATCTTTTAATTATCTTAAAGAGATAAATACAGAGGGATAAACACGATGCTTTCACAAGTCTATCTACATAGTAAAGGATATGTATCAAGGTAACTTCACTCGTTATATATTCACTAAGTACATATTCACATATAACTTGACTTAGATCTCATAGCAAAGAATTACAATTAAACATTCTATTTCCTCTTCATCATGTAAAGAGACTTAGATTTTTTTTATTTTCATCAAATTTTATTAATGATTTGAATATTAGAGGGTTAAAGGTCATCACATCCACGATTGTCTGAGATCTTAACGAGTTTTCCTATATCCGCGAAGGATAATCCTACCTAGTATAGAGCGTCATGTATTAGTGTTTCTGCTTGTGTTTGTGTTTAGAGTCTAGTGAATACATACTAGAGTTGATATCTGTCTTTTTTTTTGGTATACTTTGGTTATGGGTAGAGAGTCACGAATTTGATGTGTTTGGTTGTTTCGGAAGTTGAGAGCCTCTTCAAACCTTTATAAACCACCACTTCGTCACCTATACTAGGAATGTTCCAAATAAACTCAACATAAATCTAATTAAAATGAAAATGATCACTTATAGTAAGGATTAAAATATGATCTTTAGATATACATTGATGATTTGATTTTATGAAAATATCGAGAATATTATCAATATCATTGAAAAATTATATAAAAGTATGAAAATTTAGATAATAACTTAATATAAAAAAATTAAATAATAATGCATCTAATATGGTAATATTCTCAATAAATTAATAGATACATGTTAAATAATAGAGTAATTTTAAAAATAAAATACTCTAATATTAAAAAATTATGCTATAATTATATCCAACAAGAATTTTTAAGGAGTTCAAAGCACATGTTATCTTGATTCAAGTAATATTGGTTTCATGCAATGTAATTTGAGGCCGTTGAGATGCCATCAATATGTTGTTTGATTTTTTCCTATAATTTTTCCATGAATATGAAACTTGTTAACTTAATAATTTGTAAATTATTGTGGAGGTTTTTCAAAGTTCTCTAAATATTATGTGCACCCATGTTATTTAAGATATCACTTTTATTTGTATTAATGTTCATTGAAGATAAACTTACGATCATAATTCTCTCATCTGATTATGGCATGTTATCAACAATTCTACATCCATGGTCTTTTATCTTGTGTGATATGTGTATAGTTAACATCATAAGTAAATAGGCTTAAAGGTCGATCATATCTAGAGTTAGATATTATATTCTCCATTTCCATCATCATCATCACTCCATGTATCACTATTCTCATCGCTTTCTTTTTCTTACTCTTCCTCATCTAATGACCTAGCAAGATTACTTTCACCGGGAAAAAAGATTTTTCTCGACATTTCATAGGAATCATAACTATTAAGGTAACTAGATAAAAAAAAAATTATCATGACTCTATCAACATCGATTCCAAATTTTCTTGCATGGTGCTGCAACTTGTAGATCTGGATTTTCAAAAATTCTAATAAAAAAAAACTCTAAAAATTACACTGCATAAATTTTAAAAAAATTCAATAATATCCCTTCAAAAATAACATTGTAGAAATTGACATATTTATATCATTGATATTATCCATGATATATCATGATATTTCACTATTGTTTTTTAATCCGTGATTATAGCTGTGGAGTAATCATACCTTGTTCATATGATTTTATTACTCATTACCAGTGTCTGGCTTTTGCTCTAGGTTTAATGTGTATAGTAAAGTTATTTGGCTAGTGTGTATGGTTCTTTTAAATATATTTTTTGGCTCCGTAATAAGTTTCAGGATCTATATTCTCAGTAAGGTATTGAAAAAGCTACTTATTATGTTGCCTCCACAAGCAGAGCTGGACATGTTGATACTCATTTGTCTTTCTCTTCATGCAAATCTTTGTATTTCATGCATAAAGTCTTTAATCTGTCGCAATATTACTTCTGATTGTGTCTGTTTCCTTGATGCAGCAATCTTTAATGAATCACTAGATTACTTGATATTGATCTACTTGTGTTGTATATAAATTGGTTCCGTTTCCTTGATGCAGCAACCAAAGAAACTTATGCAAAACAGTTAGAGGCCTCTGTCAAGTAAGAGGACTTGGGGAACAGTTATGCTGTTCTTTCATTTGAAATTTGGTTTCGTGTATGCTGCAGGAGTGTCAACTGATTTTATATTTCATATAAGGCTTTTGTGTTTGAACTTTGAATAAGCATAATTCTGTGTCCTGATGAAAATTCTTGACTTACTAGTATTTGCATGTGCATGTATTCTCCTTCTACAATTTTTCATCATTCGTTCAAACTCGGAATTGCTCACAATAAGCTGTTCAGTAGGCAGAAGCAACTATATGTAGGCCCTTTCCCCCATCGGGTTCGTTTCAGTTTAATGTCTGCTAGTAAATGGTTTTGAGCATCCGTTTGTTAATTGTATACATCTTCTTTGTTGTGATAAAGGGAACGATGATTAGCATAAGTCACTATGTCATTAGAATGAAAACATAACGGGAATAATAATAGTAATAAGAATGAAATTCCATAAAAACCTATTATTATTATTATTATTATTATTATTATTATTATTATTATTATTACTAGGTTGATATATTATTGTTAGAATATTCTATATTTTATTACAGGTTAATTGTTAAATTAAACATAAAAATACTTAAAATCATTCCATTACCATTCTTGTTATTCTAAACCAAACATTAACATAGTGTTCATTCTGTATTATCCTATGTTTGTTTGTCTTAGCTGCAGTTTATCACAACAATTATGTACAGTGCTAAATTTCTTATAATACAAGTGTGATGATCCACCCTCCAAACACCAAACATTCAGATTATGCATGTGTTCGCTTGTGTGCCGTGCCAATTGGCCCCTAGTTTATGTTCATCGGATGGAACATTTTTGTAGTACCTACAGGCATTTTAATGGTTAAATTGAAAATATTGTTTGAGTAAAAGTTGAGAACACAGATCTATGATGCCAGCCGTATGCAAAACTCTAGTTGAGTATCATTTTATCTGATTATCACTCATTCGACATAACACTGATAAATATTAATAGAATGGTACACAAAGGCTGTAAAGGCGCATCATGAAAAAGATTTGGAGTCAAAGGCAAGGCACATCGGAGGAAAATGAAGACAATTATTATCACTACGACACTTAAATAACTTTACTACAACAGGGAAGACCTTAAAAATAATATTGGTGAAAACCATTAAATTTATTTTAACAGTGTGAGAAATCTCAAAATACATCTGGATGATAAGGAATCATTGGTTTCTTTGGTAGTAAAAACAACAGACAAGCAATAATACTAGCCAAAATCAAGTTGTAAAAGTTTGGTATTATTCCCTTAGAAACTTGTTCAATTCTCACATTCCAGAAATCCTGTGGTTAAAAGAGAGAATACAAAATAATTTTAAAATTACTGAAGGCATTCATTTCAAGATAATTGTCTATCAAGAGCTTTACACATCTTGTATGGAAGGTAAGGCAGGACACACAGGATAACTACCATTAAATTTCTGTTTTTTTTTCCTTTCCTTTCCCCTCTGCTAGTGACCGTTGAATTTATCTGTCAATCTATTTGACTCATAACAGAGAGGGCACCTGAAAAGGTTAAAATACCCACGAAAAGCTGGTGATTTGCATGGAAAGCTCAAGTTTCAAAATGATTGCCTCTGTTTACTCTCAGATGATAGACAGCGGCAGTTACTTTCTCTCTGAGGTTGAATTTGCTGGCAATCTGAGGTCGAACATCCTCCATTCCAACCAAACTCTCCAAAAAAGGTAGCAATAAAAGCAACTCTTTATCTGAGCGATCATCAAACCAGCTCTCAATTGGTATTCCATTGTCCACTTGGAATCCAAATGCCTGAAGACAAACCACCATACTTGTCAAATAGCTAGAACTCTACACATTGATCCAGTTTATTTTATAGTTTGTACTTTTCTAGCCATATTAGAATATTATTATTACTTTTCTCCCTTTCCCACACTTGTTCTGACACAGCAGTCTCAAGTCTCTATCTTAAAGGCAGCTAGTAGGATACCGATGGAAAAAGAAGGCAAGAAAACGTATCTTCGAGCTGCTGGACAGTGACCATTAACATTCAAGTATATAGCTAGATTCACAAAGAGATTGGAAATGACTTCCATCTACTTTACTCTGTTAGAAACCAATAACTCAACGATGGAGCCATGAATAGTAACTGTTCAATCAGTAAGAAATTCTAATTTTTTTTAATCTAAATAGTGCAATTACACGTATGCTATATTCAATTTAGGGAATACCTGCGGAGAGTTGTCTATTATCATGATACGTGCCAGATCACGACCAAGAATTGTTAAATCTTTAAGGTAATTCCCCTCCACATAAACACAAGATTCACGGAAAACACGATGACGGAATATCTTCCTTTTTGGATCAAGCACATTGAGAAGCTGCTCGGCATAAATACTTTGACTAGCAGTAAATATTATGATCTCAAAAAGTCTAGAAACTCTGTTCAAAAATTCCATGAGATGAGGACGGCATCGAACGTAAACTGTGTGCTCCTGGAGGTTAAAGTTCACAAGGAATGTGAAGTCTGCATCATCGCAAGGTTCCAGTGTAGAGTGCACTAAAGTTTCTGCCAAGTCACAGTCATGTCAATTGTCAAGAATAATGTTTAAACACTTGACGGGGGAAGACCCAATTCCAAACTTCAATCTGATTATCGAAGAAATGATTTGGAGGAAAAGGAGCAGTAGCTATTGGTTCCTTTATAGCTGCCACTATAAATAGTATGAAAACCATTTGCAACCAATATGTAATGGACGTGGTTAATATGCTTTGAATTTAGTAAAGATCAGTGAATCTAAGTATTTAATGGTGATTTCATAATCCTAAAGAAACTAGAAAGGAATTAACATTCACAGTGGTGGTCATAAATACCATCTTAAAAGTAAATACCACAAGATGTGTTAAAAGATTCAGACTGTCTGTGAAACTTAAAATGCCACGTTATAACAAGTTCCAAAAAAGAAACCAAGCTTTTTTTGCAATTATTACGTGCAACAATGCAATAATGCAAAACAAAACCATATCTCACCATCTAAGTCCAAAACAAGGGTAGTAGGAGGACAACTCCGTGTCTGTTTAGGTAGCAGCAGAGGTCGAAAAGTTGGAACAACAGATGATAAGTCAGGCAAGTTCTTTATGAACAAATAAGGATCAAAGTCATCAAATTCCTCATAGTCATCGTCGTCAACACAAGCAGTAGTCAACATGGGATCTGGACCATGCTCATCAACACACTCTAACTTCGAGTTTTTCATGGCGAGATATATAGCAGAGACTTCTGATGAAATATTTGCCCCTTCCATATCTACAATAAGAACTTACATCATTGATACACACGGTAAAATTATAATGACTTCTGAGCCTTAAGTTTTGAACAAAATACCTGTATGTAAGTCCACAGTACCAGGGTAAGTTATATTTATTGCAAAAGCATTATCGTTGTAATTCTTCTCCTCCCGAACAATAACTTCAGTTGTTTCTTGACAAGCACGACTGCTTAGTACATCAACCCGAGAATGCTTTGTGTCATTTTCATGATGAAAATTTCCATCTCCATTCTGTAAATATTCTACACAACCATCTTTGAAGAAATGAGGGGAAACATGTGTTACATATAAAATTTACCCAGCCACATGAGAAAACTGAGACAATCAAAGTACCATGTTTTACAAGTAAAAACAAGACTTCATGTACCTCCACTTTCTGTCTCAAGGCAACCATGTTTAGCCATGTGAAAGTTGGGAGAAAATATAGTTTCTAAGACATGTTCATCAGTTCCCTCAACAGAAGAAGCCTGCAATAAGATTCAAGAAATTTACAAGAAAAAAATTACACTTCCAAAGAAATTTATTTCCCTACCCCTACTTAATATTGACATATGATTTAATACATATTGATATTTTGTAATAAGAAAAAGCTGACATAGGAAAACCAGCATGATATCCATGTTAACTCCTCATTAGTATGCATGTACCATACACAGGTCGCAACAAGCCAGTTTACCTTGTGAACCACAGAATCATCAGTAATTGCATCATGCACGAAACAGACATCAGAATTCTCATTGCGCACAAAGTCAAAGTTAGGGCTCAAATTTGTTGTGACAAGAGCTTCCCCATTATTTACAATACTGCCAGCTGAAATTTGCAGAAGACAGCAATTAAATTAACCATACAAATTGACTTGTGCTCATTAGATATTGAATACATAGACGTGTGTGACATCTATAACCAGTATTATGATATAAATACAACAATACATTGCTCCACATTAGAAATATGTCAGCTCAATTCTGTATTGAAGCAAATAACAAATCTTCAAAAGGCCACTCAACTTGCAGTCTTGAAGCATGCAAAACTATATGAATGACAATATGTACTTAAACAAATACCGTGATGTTATCTTTAAAAATATTTGCTTAAACCAGTAGTAATACGTACCGAGACGGTGCCTCCTTGTAGAAGATGTAATTAGGTCAGTAACCTTCTTTTCTATGGCTTGCAAATTTTCAGACATTCTCTTATGAGCTCTAGAAACCTTTGAACCTTCATGCTCTCGAATTGCAGCTCTTCCAGAACTCTTTTTCTTGGCTGGCATTGCTAGGATGATTGAGAAACACCGATTTCAATAGGCGTCGCAGGCCAATATAAAATTCAGATGTAAACTTTCTAAGTTGAGCAGCCTGTTTCAATAATAATGTCCTAACAATTCATAAGGTGCCATTTTTTACTACGGTAAACTGGACAGCATTGAAGCCATAATGTGCTAGACAGAAGAAAAAAATACATGGAAGGGAATTGATTTTAATAATTAATTTGCAAAATGTGACCGTAGCTACTCACGTGACGAAAATAACCAGAAAGTTAAAACATACGCGAAACCCCTGGCGATTTCCCAAACTACACATGGAAAAAAGAAGTCAAAAAAAGCAAAAACCAAACCACATCAGACATACTAACTTCGTTCCTCGAGATCAATTCACAATTTGTTCACCACCAGATTGACAATCAAATTCAATAAAACTAAAATTACAATTATGCTCCATCAATAACCCAAAAGAAACCTTAACAAACACAACCCTGAGCACCATGTAACTTTGAAAAGCTGTAAATTGAGCTCGATATACAAGTTGTCGACTTGAGTTTTCAAATTCTTACCTGAATCAGATTAGTGCAGCTGAACTCAAAGTAACTGTTCCTGTCACCAATCGGTAAATAGTTTTATGAGTGATAGAATTGCATAAAAACATCGAAACTATTCAAACAAAGAAGCTTGAGGAAACGAAACCCTAGTTTCAATTACAAGTGAAAACAAGAGCTTTGAGTTTTTGGATTTTTGGAAAGAAAAAAAATCCTCAAATGTGATGCTAAAAAGAGAGGGAAAACGCGAAATGATCGAAAAATATTTGTCCGAAAACAAAAAAAAAGGATGACAAAAATTTAAAATGATTTTACCAAAATTTTGTAGATAAATTCGCAAATTTGAATACTTTCTAGCTTAGGATATTACCGACAAGAGGTACACTCGCCAAATAGTGAAGTGGTATACTCGCTATAATTAGCAGACACGTGTTTTAAAGATAGATCTTAGGGTTGAGATTAGATCTGTATATAAAGGAACGTCTACGACTCTACGATGATAATGCGATTTTCTGGATATCTTTCTTTGAATTTCAAAAAATTTCGACTTGGACTTTATTTTAATTTTCTCTTCAGAGGGTCTCCATTACCCGAAATTCTAAACTGTGCCATCATTGAATTAAAAATTGCATTTAGGCCCGTATTTTTGGCAGTAATTTATTTTATTTACATGGCTTGAATTTATTTTTTATTAAAAGATTAATTATAAATACCTCCAATTAGATTTTTGAAATAGAAAAATACCACAAAGGTCCGAAAAATGATAATTATATCCCATTGGTACTATTTTTTAATTTTTTAAAGAAGTTATTTGTAATGAAATTTAAGAAATTTAAGAAAATATATTATATTAAAATAATAATAAAAGTGATAAAACTATCTATTTTTTAAATTGAAATGATATTTTTATAATTTTAACAAACCTCAAGAGATTCCATCCTAATTTTTTATTTATTAAATCATATAAGTACTAGTTTAAATAAATAATTATACATCAACCTACTTACACTCAATTTACATTATAATGGCATGGTTCAAACACACTCCACTTGTTCACTTAAAAACAATATTTTGAAATATTATATGAAGATTAATATTTAGAATAAATTAGTAAATTTACACTGTAACTGAATTTATAATTTTCATCATAAATAGTTTCGAGCAAAAATTCATCCAAAATACATCATGTTTATTTTGAAATCATTAGTTAATGTTATTATCTTAAAACCCTTTTATTTTGAATTATTCTTATAACAAACGCATCGTAAAATTGTAAACAAATAAAATTATTAAAAAAGATACACAATGTTTGAACTATAACGTTTAACGTGAAATTATAGTTTGAATATTTTTTATATTCTAAATATATTAGTTTAATATATAAATAATGATATTTTTGTAATTGTGAATTTTGAACGATGATTCTTGTTTTTTTAAATAAAATTGTAATCTATAAATATATTTTATTTATGTTATTAGTTTTTTAATTGATAATTGATTTCTAAATGTTGTAGGTAATTTAACAACATGTTATATGCTACACAAACTTCTCTAACATGTATTTATCCTATTGAGTTATTATAAGTATAATTCCACGCAAGCAATCATTTTTATTGTACAACTAGTACATGTGAAGAAAAAAACTTGCAATAATTATTCTAAAGTTTGAACTTTCCATCTTGCATAATGGAAAATTAACATCAATAAAGAAATACCACGTGCAAAAATTCACTTAAATAAAGATGTTTTTTTCTTCCCATTTGTTGTTGGTTTGGTAAGCAAATGTTTGCTATCGCTAATGTACATTATAATTAACTTTATTTTAATTAAATAAAGTATAATTCAATAATGAATTTTAAATATTGATTAAATAACTATTAATTTTATCTCAAATAGGAAATAGGTTGCTTTTAACGATTAATTAAATTAAATTAAACCGAAACTTACTATATTGTATTTATAAGGATTGGTGCTGTTTTAACAATCTATGATCTATAATTTTTTATGAAAAATTTATTTATAAAACATAACCTAAAATTAAAAATAACCTTTAACATAATATATATTATTTGTATATTACTATTTATTAATGTTTAACTTTGTTAAAAATTAAAATTACCTAATAAACACTTAAAAATATATATCATACGTCAAATCAATAAGAAATAAATAACTACAATAAAGATTATTAGAATAACTAGAATTTAAAAACAATAAGATATGAACTTTACTTACAACTACTAATAAAATTTAAAACGTATTTATCTCCCCTTCTTAAAAAGAAAAAAATAATATTTATTTTGCATACACATGATTAAATTTAAAAATTAAAAAATATATTAATCAACATATATAATACTATAAATATAATAAAATTAAAATTCATTTACAATAGAAATAAATCAGTTTGATTTTTATGGGTTTTGTAAATAAAAACATATAATCGATTTAACTGTGTCAATTTTTTAAATTTTAAATTATACCTTAAAGATCAACCAATTTATAAAAAAATATAAATTTCATTTAATCTTAAATTTATTTGCACCACTTTTGGAAAATAAAAGAAAAAAATTATATATATTGACCTTAATATTTGAAGCTTTTGTCTAAAGATGTTATTCCTGTATTCTATTGTATTTTATGATTTTTTTAAAATAAAAACATACAATCTATGTTGAACCACTTTTAGAAAAGAAAAGAAAAGAAAAAAATTATATATATTGACTTTAATATTTGAAGCTTTTGGTTAAATATGTTATTCTTGTATTCTATTGTATTTTATGGGTTTTGTAAATAAAAATATATAATCAATTTGATTATGTCAATTTTTTAAATTTTAAGTTATATATTAAAGATCAACCAATCTATAAAAAAAATATAAATTCGATTTAATCTTTAATTTATCGGTTGAACTATTTTTGAAAAAGAAAAGAAAAAAATCATACATGCATAACTTAATATTTGAAGCCTGTAGTTAAAGATGTTATTCATGTATTTTATTGAAAATCTAGAAATTACATAATGATTTGATCCGTGACAAGAAGCATCCTTCGAGCAGTTGTGTTTTTAATTTGGCAATGCATACTTTGATGTGTCATGTTTCTAACCATGCTATAAAACAACATGTTGGATTCCTTGTTGGCAACCATGCCACAAAGGATGAAGAATCAAGATGGTATTGTGACATGTAACCACACTAGTTTGGCTACTTTTCCTAAGGCTGCTCGGTATTACCATGTTGAGTCTCCTCTTACATCAGAGTTAATTGCTTTACATGAATGTGTGAAGTTTGGTTTTGAATTGGGGATTTTTAATGTGTTGTTGGAAAGTGATTCCTTAATGACAATTAATATGGTCTAATTGTCAAATTTGAACTACTCCTAGTTGGGGCTCACTACAGAAAATACTACAAAGTATATATCCTTTTTGTTACACAACTCTGTTCTATTTTGTTCTCGTAGCAATAACATGCTTGCCCACCGTACGAGTGTTTGAACTAAGTTCAATCCTAAAGAATGCATTGTTTATTATGTTACTTGCCAAGATATTGTAGACTAATGCAAAAATGAATTCAAAACTTTGTAATACTAATTTTAATAGTAATAGAAGGAGAAATTATTCTATAGTTACATGATGGATACATAAGTTTAATTTCAAAATTAACATCGTATACGTATTAAAAAATAATATTGTTTATTTTTTAATTATTATTTATTTTTATCAAAAAATATTTTATGTAGATGATTTATATAAAAATTTATAAATATTATACCTAAAATACATACGATTTAAAATTTACATATTAATCTAACAGTAATAAATCAGCATAAGTTATAAAAAAAAAACATTTTTTCTGTCTTGCTCTTCCTATCCTCTCTCTGTATTCAGCTTGGAATATGAATAATTCCTTATTTATAAGTTGCTTCATAGCATTGAACTCCAACTTCCCAAAGAAGTTCCAATTCTGCCTGAACTTCGAATAATGACTTTGGTTGTATCATTTTTTAATAACATTCTTTCAACTCATCTCCAATTTATTATTGAAACATTTAGATAATAATATATTGATTTAATCTTATGGTTTATAATTTATTAGCACATATGAAAAACACCTAATGAAAGGGTTTTTAATCAAACCAACACCTCGTATTTCTCATATACTTATTTTAGTCTAAAGCATATCTTCATAAAATCGTTGTAATTTTGTAGGTTTTAGTTATTGTTTACAAGTTTTTTGAGCTTATTTTTTTTTTTAAAGTATTAACTAAGGTGTATGTTATTTTTGTCTTAATTTCTATTCATTGTTATAATAAATATGGTGGTTATCTATGCTTGTTGTATTTTAATTTTTAAGTATATATTTTATTGTTATTAATGAAAATTTTATTATTCATAGTGTACAAAAAAAACTTTGGCAACGTGCCACGCCATTGCTTTAGATAGACTACTTGGGTAGGTTTTAAGTTTAGGCCCAATATTTCTCGGATAGCCCCAATTATAATGGGCTTATACACATTCCAGAATATTGAACCACAATTTTCAATTTGAAAGAGAGCATTAAGAGTAAATGCTATTTAATGTGTAAAAAAAGATTTATATGCATGCAATATCAAACTTAGAGCTTTGGTGTTGATATTTTATTGTAATTTTTTATAAAAATCATCTAAGTAAATAAAACACAAAGTATAATAAAATTCATACATAAATATATTAAACTAAATAATTAATTGTAACGTTAAAACTTAAATTAAAATAAACATATTAAAATCTAAAATATAAGATATAATTTAGGTATTTAAATTAAAGATGTATCTTAATTAAAATCTAAATTAATAAGTTAAAGAAAATTGGTTAAAAAACTAATAATAGCAACAAAAAAGAATTAAAGTTTTTAAAGGATTTCAAATAAATTAAAAAGATTGTTGAAATAAGATGTCAACTATAATCTGACATAATGTTAAAACTAAAAGAGAAAAATAGAAAGAAAATTTTTTATACTAGAAAAGAAAAATAAGTTAAAAGTTTTATTATTATAGATAGAAAATATTATTTTTGAACTAATTTTTGGTTACACTGTGTTATAAATTAATACTTAAAAAATATTATGGTATATATATATATATATATATATATATATATATGAATACATGAAATACTTGTATTTAAAACTAAAAGATCATAAAATATTTGATGTTACTTATTATATGTCCCTATTGAAAGCATCAATAATTTAGTTCTCAATTAATATCAAAAGTTTATAATATATGAGTCTAATTAACTTAAAGGGGGTAAATAAATAAGTTATTTTTAATTTTTACAAATTTATAATTTAATAACCTAAACAAAACGACTAAACATGCAATTGTGTGTAAAAATAAAGTGCGAAAATAAGAGAATAACACACAATAATTTTATGTGAAAATAACCTAGTCTGCAATCATGACTTAAAATGAAAATCATTAGTCTAAAAGATCACCTAACATTCCAGTATGAAAATCAAATATTCAAGTACAAACTCGTTCTTATGCTACCTTTCCTATGTTGCTGCCCCAATGAACTTTACAAATAAACATCGGCTCTATTTTCACATTTTTTGAAATTAACGTGAGCGGTTTACAGACTAACATTCTAATAAGCTCTTTGCCAATTAAATATGTTCTCAAATTAACTGTAAAATGGTTAACACAAAAATACAAGTGTCTGTATGTATTCGAAACTGGATTTACTAATAAATAATCTTAAATAGATGATTCAAAATATATGTCACTTAAATCAAATCAAATAGCAAATTTTAGAGTAAAAAAGTTAAGCATAACTTCAATAAAAATAACTTCTTTAAAATTTAATAATCAAATTTAATAATTTTATGTGTACTTCCATATTTAACTCTAATATATATATAATAATAATAATAATGACCTAATTATATTAGAGTTAAATATATTTTAGGTTTAATTTTTTTCAAAACTCATTAAAAACCTTAATATTATAAAAAAAATTAAAACACATCTAAAAAATAATTTCATAAATTGATTCAAGTTTAAATAAATATTTTAGCACCAAAAATAATTTCAGATTTATCAACATGTGTTATTAAATGTATGAATATAATCGTATGTTTCCTTACCATTATAATTTTATTTTATTATAAAAATAAATTATTAAGATGAATGGTTTTACTAGATACTAATATCATGTTCCATGTCCAATTCTATCTTAAAATATATATACATATATTTGATTTTTCGTGCATAACTAACAATAAACATTAATGTAAGAATGAACACATAAAAAATGAATAAAATAGTAAAAAAATGAATTAAATTTTTTATATATTAAAATTCAATTTATGAAACATTAAAATAAAAAGTGTAACCATTTCACTATTTTTTGTTCAAAAAATTCAATTGAGTTGTACCTATAGACTAATCTATTTCACATCATTATTAGTTTATATGTCACGTATAATTTGCATCCAACTATTAATTTATTCTATAATTACTATATAACATTTCATCTTTCTATTTAATTTAATATTAACACATCATTTTATCAATATCATTTAATATTAATTACGCACATTTTTATCTCAAAATACCCCGTATCTGATTTAATCATTTAAATACTAAATGAAAAAAATAATGTTATAGTTTCGAAGTATACAAAGAAAATTTAAAATTTGATTTCCGAAATTATTTAATATCATAGCTAAGTCGTTTTTATTGCACTTATTTCCTCAAATTTAATATCTAAGTATCCTATTATAGATCTCATATTTGCATTATATGTTAAAATATAATAAATAAAGAATTAAATTACTGCCATTTTAATTTAAAGACAATTGTGTAGAAGAGATCGAAATTTTAACACTTAAAAAAGTATTAGCCTAAATATAATTACAAAATTAGGCAAAACAAAATAAATAATATACGCTCACCATCAACTAATAGGCATATATTATTCCTTGATTTTAGAATAGTTGTTCAATTGAATCACATGTCACAACTATGTCACAACTATGGGGAAAATGATAATAAAAATGACTTAAAAATGATCCCATTATTTGTTTTCATATTTTAATTTGTATTCTTAAATTGTCATTTTTATGTGCCAATACATGAATCTAATATCAATGTATATTTTTTTTTATTCAAAAATAATTATACTATTTACGTACAAGTGAAATTCAAATAAAAGATATTCTACTTATTTAAATAGATTATATATCATTTAGTTATAAACTCAGTAACAATGCATAATTTTTTTTTTCTTTCTTAATTCCAATGACACCCATTCACGGCGCATTTGGAAGAAGAAAGTGATTTTTTTTTCCAAAATTTAGCACAAGTTTCATATAAAAGACAAACTTTCGGTTAAATTTATCACATTTTAATCTTTTTTTTTATTAAACGTCATAATATAAATTTGTTACATTTGTAAAAAAATATGATAGAAATTTATTTTATAAAATAATAAATTTGTATGATTTCACTTATTGTTAAAAATAGTGTACTTAAATTTCTATTTTTTTCATAAATACCTCCCTTCTTCCTTCTTCCTTCTTCCTTCTTCCTTCTTCATTGACAAATATATAATATAAATAAAGCTAAGGAGAAAGCATAACACATAAAGATGAGATAGCTTATTAAAATATGAAAATGCAGATATGGATCTCAAAATTAATTTTGGACATAAAATATTAAAGCCATTTGCAAGAATTGAAAACTAGAGTAATAGAGAAAAGGGATCCCCTCCTAAAAAAATATGATATACGTCATTAATACTAATTACAATTTTGATTTATGATTTATTATTAAATAATTTATTTTTTTATTTTTGGTTGTTTTATTAAAAATTTCTTACAAATTATTTTATTACACTTTTGATTTTTTGATTTAAAAAAAAACCTTAAAAAATGGTTATTATTTTCAAATTTTAAGTTTTAAATTATTTTTCTAATATTCATACATATAAAATGCATAAAACTTGATTTAGTACTATACAAAAACAAAATTAGGTGAAAATATTAAATTCTAAAATCATATTCAAAATTTTATTTTTCAAGCTTTATAAATCACCTTATATTTTAGTAATGATTTATTAAAAATATGAAAATTAAAATTAAAAATTATTATTAATCAGAAATTCAAAATTTAGTTACCAAATGCAAATAAGATTACTAGAATTAAATTAAGGAAAACAATTTCAAATAAAATTTACAAAGATAACTATGAAGTACAATATAATGTTAAAATAATGGATAATGTCAATGAAGTGATCGAGTACGATTTTTTTTTTTTTGTTTCTGGTATTCTCTTTGAAAAAAAAAATATATATATATTGGAATAATCTTAGTTTTTTATTAGAAACATAAAAGAACCAAAAGTTGATATGTTACTGAAATAAAGAACAAAATTTCTTGAAATATACATAGTTTCGACCGGCCATGGTACTACTTGGATCTTTGCTTTCAAGGCGACAGAGACGGAGCGAAAAACTCTTGTTTTGTGAGGTAGAAGAAGATGGGTATTTTTGAAAAATTAAGGGTGTGAGAAAAGTGCCATTCTAGCATACCTATTTTGTAATTTACACTTAATACATTTAAACTATTATATTTTTTTCTTATTATATCTACTTATTAAAATTATTTTAAAAAATAAAATATTTATTTTAATAACTATACTACTAGTGATGGGAGCCACAAAAAATTTTTTTTGACAGAAAAGGCACCACATAACTACGAGTATTTTCTTTGCTTATGATTAAGTAATATAAAATTTAATAATAGATTTTACAATATAAAATATAAAACAAATTTTTTATTTTTATTACAAAGTAATAAAAAATATGTAGGAAAGAATTTGTGAACCAATATGAAAATATAAAGAAAAAATATATTTACTACCAAGTACAATTAATATGATAATTTATTATAAGTTAAAAAAATAAATATTATTATTTTAATCAATAGTTATATGCAATGTAAGTTGTTCTTGTATCAAAACTTGTAACATAAATAAGTGAACAAATATAAATATAAAATAATAGTTATATTATATTAGAGAATAATAAAAAATAAAATCAAATTTCTCAGTATTAGTATAATATAAAATTAATAAATTTCAAAAAGAATGATTATATTGTTTTTTATTTTTTAAGAAAAATGATAAATTTTATTCATTTATTAAAATTGAAGATATATGAATAACTCAAATATATAATTAAATATAATAAATAGATATATTATAAAATAAACATCTTTTTAAATCATTTTAATATTAACATTGATATTATTTATTTCTATTAATAATTTTTTTCTTTGGTTTGCTTGGGTAAGTGTATGTGTACACCAATCAGTCATTCAGTATAATTACATGGAATAAGTGATTATATTTTTAAATTTTTTATTTGAATTCCTTTTTATCGAGGGATGGTTTTTGAAAATGATTTAAATTAGGTTATTTTTTTATTTTAAAAAATAAGCATTTTATGCACTATTAGTTAGATAGTGATTAGTGTTATTTTAAATGATAAAGAATTCAATATGTACATTAAAAAAAGAGAATGAAAATAAAAAAATTGTTGTAATTTTATTAGCTCTTGTGTATAAAATTATGATATATAAAATAATGTTTAAATATAAGTGTTAATAAAAATTGTCAAAAATTAAAATATATCGCATGTTTGAAAAAAATATTTTGTAGAGTGAGCACCAATCAGATTGCATAGCAAAAAAATTACTAAAATCACATAAATATTACAAAAAAACATATTTTATGAAAATTAAGAGAAAACACGTGTTGAGATACACACGACTACATCCCATTATATAACAATACATAAAGGGTATATATTTTTTATACAATACTAAAGATCATCATTGTATAAATTTTATATATCTATGTGTGTGACCATGAAATAAAATCATATTATAGATAATAAAATTTTAGTACCAGTAATAAGTGTGAGTCTAAACGATATTAGAAATTTTACTTAGTTTGTCTAAAATTTTAATTCTGAATTTACATGTCTTGATTTTTTCTTTCATCTAAAATTAAAAATATTTAAAAAATATATAAGAAAAATATAAAAATAAACTAAATATTGATTTACATAAATTTTTATAATAAAGTTATTTTGATAGGTAAAAAAATACATAAAATACATAAAATAAATTAAAAATATTTTAAATATAAATTATTTTAATAAAATATTTATCATCAATTTATTTGATTAGATTATATAAATTGTCACCAAATATTAAATAAAATATTTATAATATAATTTGGTATAATTTAATTAATATAATTATATTTAATTTATTTAAATATAACTTATAATTTCTAATAAGAGTCGGGGACATTTAGAGAGAGTGTAAATAACATTTATCTTTCAATGTTAAAAGATTTTAAAAGTTTCACATTCACAATGTTTAATATATTGATAGAGTATATAAATGTTTTCTTATACCCTCTTATATCTTACAAGTAAGGTCTTAAAAATATTACATTGAAAATAAAATAAAATATAAAAAAGTTAAAAGAGTGGATGATTTCGATAGCTTTTCAAATGGAGCATTAAGGTTTATTAACTTTTTTTATAATAATTTATTCTATTAACTTTGTAACAGTAACAATACATTTATTTTTTTTTATATTTTATGTTACATTATTTTAAAAAAAATACTTCAATAATTTTTCATGTTAAGATTCTTTTTATTAAATTAAAATTAAAAAAAATAAATATTAAATTTTTAGAAATATAAAAATTGATAATTTATTTTTGTGAACAAGGGACGAATCTATATGAGTTTTAAATGAGAGTGTTTTCCATCTTAAATCTTGACAAAGAAAGTTTTATGTATAATATTGATAAAATTATAGGTAATTTAAATGTACAAAATGAAACTATAACTCCCTTGGATCTTAAACTATAAACATGTATAGTATTAGCTAAAGTTTGATAGCTAATAAATTAAAGTTAATCTTAATTGATTAAATCATTCTATATATAAAAAAGTCTCAATAATAATGAGTTTTGATAGTTATTTTTTAATACGTAAAGACATAAATAATAATAAAATAAATATCAAAATTCTCATATAATAAATATATTATATATATTAATATCTCATATATGTTAAATACCGATGTAATTAGCAAGTCATGTGTTAAGATGTAATAGACATCAATGAGATTTTTATGAGTTAATTAGTCACATATTTATGTATACGACACTCACTAGTGTTGCACTCTTTCATTACTTCTAATAACATTTAGTTTACAAGAGTTTTTTATTTCTCAATAACCTTTTCTTTTCCTTCAACCTTAACATGAGTTTTTGTAAGGTATCAAAGCACAAACTTCAATCTTAAGAAATATTTTTCACTCTTTTCATGGAGATAAATATATTTGAATTCTTATTTGAAGTTTTGATTCAATTTATTGTCTTCAATGGCGTCCAAAAATGGATTATATAGTGATGTTCTATAATCACCTATGTTTTCTACACTATGCAATAGCAAATTTGTGAATAAGAAGGATCAAGGTAATATGAATAATTATACTCAACATAATTATAGGTTTGTACTTGATAATTTGAATATTCATAATGCTTGTAAAGTTTCTTTTCAAAGTATTTCTACCATACTTTATGAAAGTGTTTCCCTCCCAATCAAATTGAATGATATGAACATAGAAAGAATAAATGAAAAGTTACATAACTGTATATGACCTAAAAAAATTGATTGATGGTACAACATCACCTATTAAATTACTGAATGGTATGTTAAACCCTAATTTCACCAATTAGTAAAAATCAATATTAATAGGTTAGATCTATGATAGTATTACAGAGGAAATGAGCACTCATGTTCAAGGTGTTTAATACACCTTTTACAATGTGGAGTGATTTGGCTATTTAATTTTCTATTGATTCTTAGTCAAGAGTCTTGGATCTTCGTTCTCAATTCCAGGAATTGCAAAAATATGGTCTATAAATAATTGAGTATGTTAACAAGGCAAAGAGTCTTATTAATTATCTCTTGGTTGCTGGAGATCATATTTCACAAAAAAAATATGTATTTTTATGTTATTAATGGCTTACATTCCGGGTACAATTCTTTTCTTTTTTTTTCTTCTCTGAACATGTGAGAATGAATGCTTTTAGTAGTTGAACTTCAAAATTTGTTAGAAAGTTATAAAAGGATGATTGTTAGGAAATTAAAGTCTAATCGTTCGTTAGCTTATCAAGAAAATGTTACTAAATCATATGTCCTCCATAAGAAGACTAGGGTTTTTAAAGGGCAATAAAATTCATCTTGAAATCTACATACTTATATGCTAAAAAATGTATTTCCTTACTGTTTCAAAAAATGGTTCTAATGACTCATACAAAGTTTGATGGTTGTAGGAATTCTCATTAGTCAAATAAAAAGTTAGGTGGAAAGAGATAGAGCTTTCTTTTAAGTGTGTAAAAAGCATGGTTATATGACAGACACTTGTTTTGTTCTTCGAGATCTATTAGAAGAAAAATTAAGGTTTGTGATTGTAATTGTTATGCATGCAAGTATTGAGTCATCCTCATGTGATGATGCAACCTCTTAGTTGTTTGACTCTAGAGACAGTCATCACTTGACATCTATTGTTGTTCAAGTTCCCAACTTATTACCATATAATGGCTCAGAAACATAGGATTATTGATATTGGTTCAGTTGTACTAGTAGAAAATGATAGGTGTTTGTTACACATTAAGTAGTTATTATATACCCGTAATTCTTCTAAAAATATTTTGTCCATTCATAAATTGTGTACAAATAATAATTATTTGGTTGAATTTTATTCTTACATGTTTGATTTTAAAGACAAAAAAGGTAGAATATTCCTAAAGGGAAACAATTATAATGGACTATATAAAGTTTAAAGATATATCTTGCATCCTTTTATTGTTTGTGCAATAGCTATTATTTCTAGTGCTTCATCTTTTCTTTAGTTTCTCATCTTTCAACTTCCGAGTTTAATAAGTGGCAGTCTCATCATGGTCACAATTCCTTTGACACCACTTGCAAAGTATTGCGTGGTTTAGGTCACTCTACAAGTCATTCATCTAAAGATACTATTTTTTTTGTTTCAAATGTCAATTAACCAAGAGATATCGGTTACCTTTTTAGTAATGGTAACAAATATTTTCTTTCAATTATAGATATTTTTTCCATTTTGTTTGGTTGGTTTCTTTGCATGCTAAAAATCAAATTATGAATGTTTTCTTATCTTTTAAAGTCATGATTGAAAAACAATTTAATACTTTCATTATATGTGTATAAATTGATGGTGGTGAGGAGTTCAAATCCTTGGTTAATGCTCTAGAGAAATATGGAGTTATATGTAGGCTTACTTATCCTTACACATACTAACATAATAGGGTGGTGGAGACATGTCATAGAATGATTGTTAAGTGTGGCTTCGCCATGCTATTTGCTTCTAATGTTCCTCTTATGTATTGACCTCTAACTTTAAAACTATTGTTTTTCCTCCTAAATTGAACTCCTTCCAATATTTTAAATTCTCAATCTTTTTTTAAGCTTTTATATCTTAAGAAACCTTCCTTAGTTGATTTAAAAGTATTTGAGTTTCAATGTTTTCTTTGCTTAAAGGATTACAACATAAATAAAGTCAACCTCACTTTGGTGAAAGTGTTTTTTGTTTTGTTTTGGATATGCATTCAATCAAAAGTGTTACATTTATCATGAATTACATTCAAGGATACAATATATAAGTATTTATAATATTTTTCATGAGTCTTGTTTTCCTTTTTAAAATGTCATTATTCTATCTCCTTTTACAATTTACTCTTTTCATATTGCCATTATTATGCCTATTGTTATTCCCTTGGTGTCTCTCTCCCAATCTTTATCTTCTTCTAGTCTTTAAGAGTCATCTCTTCCTTAGTTCCTTTTCTAGTTCCTTTTCATGTTCTTTCTACTCATGATGATGCTATTAACTTATCTTATAGTGACTCACCTATTGAAATTGCACCATATCAAATCATTGTTTTTCCTCCTAATAGTGGTCATGAGCCATATTTTCATGTCACTATCTTTCTTGATAATCACCTAAGTCTTATTGTAAGAGAGCTAAAATTGATGTGAGATTTATAAATATGGTTGGATTTTTTTATGTCACTATCTCTTCCTAAATTACCTTTAACTTCCAACAAACATCATATGATTACTAGGTCAAAAATGAGTATCTGTAAATGATGAGCGAAAACCGGCATCGTCGATCCTGCCAATACTTTGGTTTTATATTTATAAAACTCTCGCAAGTGCACGAATCATTTCGTAGAAAATGATAAGTATACTCCCAATGTCGATCTAAGGAAGGAATGTATGTGGTTTTTAAAAACGAAATTAAATCCTAAACATCCTGTCACGATATTTTGGGTTTTTTGTTTTTTAATCTACTTACATAAAAATAAACATGGATTCAATAAACATTTATGCAAATTTTATCTTTTATAAATAGTGGAGTATTTATGGATATAATAACTAAGTTAATTATGCTTGCTCATATTATTTAGGTTATTAAAGATATGAATTGATATTTATTGATTCTCCCTTTTTTGTATGAATACCACCTTTGGTGGGGTTAGATATTCTTTGTTAACTAAACAAATCAATTAACACCTATGGGTGGGGTTGATAACTAATTTGGTTAATTAAATTAATTCTTTTTTCTAAGAGATTGAAAATGAACCATTTAAATGACACCTTTGGTGGGGTTAGACAGTTTAAACTTTATTCAAGGTGTCCAAATTAAACCTAAGAATTTAGTTATCCGAGTACTAACTTTCAAGTTTTAAAACCACTATGCAAACATGTTATCAATACATTTTTCAGATAATAATTCTTATAAAAACTTTTGAAATAGAGCTTCACTCTAACTACCGGGCGATTGTACCAACAAATAAAAGAGCACTACTCTAAATCGATCGATAACTAAACCTTAAAATCTAATTTTCAGATTTAAGTTTGTAATAAAAAATAATATATTTCTCTCTAACATTCTTAATATAAAATCTTGAATAAAAATAAAATCAATTCATTTTAGAGATTTTCACCTATTTAATATTTCGCAAGCATAACAACATTATTATTATATCATGTTGACAAACAGTAAAGAGTTAAATTTAATCACGTACAAATTAAATATAACATGTAAGAATAAAGCATAAAAAAATAAGCGTAAAGAAAATAAAATCCTTACGAACTTCGATGCTATTTTAGTTGCTAGAAAACCTCCACGCGGTATTTGCACTCCCATTTATTGAATCGAAGAGCAACAAAATTACAAAATCATAACTAGATCTTCCCAAATAGGGAAGATCTCTAAAACTAAGCAAATCTAATAAAGAAAAGCTAAAATCAAAGAAAACAAAGAAAAAAAAATAAAAAAACTAAGAATAGAGAAAAAGAAAGAGAGAAGAGAATGTGTTTTGAGGTGTTTTATGAAGTGAAGAGAATGAGGGTATTTATAGGTGAGGATGGAGAGAAAAAGTGGGTTAAAAATGTTAAAAAATGGTGAGGTCATTGATGACGTCAGCATGACGTCATGGGGCGGTTGCACGTGAAAAATGGGGCAAAATAGACGTCAGCGCGAGGGCGATGGGGCGCCTGGGCGCGTAGCGCACATAAATGTGAGCCATCTTTAGGATGGATGCGGGCTTGATTTTCTCTTTTTTGACATTTTTGACCTTTTCGAGCCATTTTGTCCAATTTTTTCATATTTGTTGACCTTTCCCCATTTATTTATTAATATATTTGTGATGTATTGCTTCCAGTATTCCTTTTTGAGTCTTTAAGTGACGTTTTTAAGCGAAAATACCTGAAAAACAATAAAAATACCCGTGATTCCGAAAAAGACAAATTTGTATAAATATATGATAAAACATATAAATATATATATTTTTAATCAATTAATGTGCATAAAATCATGGTAATTTTAGTGCTTTTTGAGCACTCATCAGTAAACCCAAAGCTCTCGCAATTACACTAAGTGCTATTTTACCTAAAACAAAATCTCCTAAGGATACCTTGTAGATTCCTAAATGAAAATCCGTTATGTTTGTTGAATTTAAAGAATCAATTTCTAATGCAATTGGACCTATCTACCTCATGGTCATAAACCAATCATATGTAAGTGAATTATTCATGTTAAGTTTAAATCTAATGGTATACTAGAGAGGTGTAAGGCACATCTAATTGCTAGAGGCTTTCTATAAGTGGAACATTTGGATTATTTTGCGAACTTTTCACCTATCTTAAACCTATTAGGATTAGGGTGGTTTTAGCTCTAACCTTTACTCATAATTGGGTGATTAGGCAAGTAAATGTTAATACCATTTTTTCTTTATGGGGATTTATGTAAGGAAGTATATATGATGTAACTTTATAGTTTTGAATATGGTACCTCTTGAATGTGCAAGTTGAATAAGGTATTATATGAACTTTAAGTAAGATCTTCCCTCTTGGTTTCACGAAGTCATTTATTGTCTATTTTCCTTTAGGTTTATTATGGAAAAATCAAATACCTCACTATTTATATTTCATGATCAGCCATATGTTGTGTTGGTTTATATATATATATGGATGACATTCTTGTTACTGGTAATAATGGTAAATTAGTTGATGATCTCATTACCAAATTGAGTTTCAAATTTTCATTGAAAGTCCTTGGCCATCTATACTACATTCTGGGGTGGAGGTAACTCATAATGAATATAGTTTGTATCATATACCACAAAAGTATGTCAAACACCTCATAGCTTGTGATGGTTTATTTGACTCAAAACCATGTGACATACTAATAACATATAATAGAATTCATAGTAAAACCAATAGTGTAGGTGATCATACTCAATTTATGAGTATTATTGGTGCTCTTTAGTATTGTATTTAAAGAAGACCAGATATCTCTTTTTTAGTCAATAAATTGTGCTAATTTATGACATCACCTATAAACACTCATTAGATTGTAGCCAAATGAGTTATATGTTATCTTAAGAGGCCATTGGCTTATGGGTTGAAATTTTCAAAATGATCTTTTCTAGATTTGGTGGCATATAATGATAACAATTGGGCATCATCTTAGGATGATCGCAAGTCTACTAGTAGTTTTTGTATTTCTCTTGATAGTAAACCTATCTCTTGAAAAAGCAGTTAACATCATGTTGTTTCATGATGAAGTACTAAGTTCGAGTATAGGGAAATTACACTAGCTATTGTAGAATTAATTTGGCTTCATCCATTGTTGTCTAAACTTCATGTCACATTCTCTTCACCACCCATCTTATTTTTTGATAATTAAAGTGCCAAAAGTCTTACACAAAATCTATTTATGCATGCTCGAACCAAGCACATTGACTTTAATTAATATTTTGTTTGTGATCAAATTTCTTATAATGCTTTCATTGTTTAGCATGTATCTTCTGATGATCAGATTGCTAAAGTTCTCATCAAGCCTCAGGTCCTCAATTTTTAACTTTATGTCCCAAATTGTTGGTGCTTTCTACTCCTTAGCTTATGGGGGCTTTTAGAATCTCATGTGTTAGCTAGTCATGTTTACGTGTGAAATACAGGCATTAATGAGGCTATTATGAGTTAGTAACCTGTTAATGTATATAAGACTAAGACTCACTTCTATATTACTCTTTCGTCGCTTCTAATAACATGTAATTTATAAGAGTTTTTTATTTCTAAAGAACCTTTTCTTGTCTCTGATCTCATTTCGTGGTTTTGTAATATCTCTTACGAATATTATATTAGAAGTTTTATAGTATATTGTATTTACATTATCATTTTTAAATAATTATTTTAATCACGTAAAAGTTATTAAGCATATTATATTTATGTTGAATAATCATTTTTGTGTTGATAACAACTAATAAAATAGTCAATTAATATTTATATCAAAATCATCATTTTCTTTTGAGATTATTACGTGATAATTAAAAAAAATATTAAAATAATGTATGTTGTTAAACATACCTTAATTCAACTCTAGTAGATAAATAATTATTTGTGTCAAACAAACAATCCATATAAATTCATTTATTATCTAACTTACAACTTTTTTTTATATATAAATAAAGCTAACAATGTGTACCAATTTAAATTTATGTGATCATTTTATTAGTGTCATTATTTTTATTTATTGACTACAAATAAGTCATATTTTTGTTATATAAAAAAGTATTACAATTTTAAAATATAATATTTACGATCAATCCTATTGGAGTTTAAATATTCCTCTCCATGTGTAGTAAATTTGGATTAATCTTTTAAGGAATTCATTTCTTCATCTTATCAAGCATATCTTTATGTTATATTATACATCAAAATATAGATTAAATCATACAAAGTTAGGCACATGCATTTCATGTGCCAATAAAACTAGCTATATATTAAAATTGCTTTAAGTTATGTAGTTGTCATCCTATATACTTTTCTATATCTTACACACTAATAAATATTAAAATGTTCATATAACAAGTACATTTCTTATGAATAATTATTTTAATAGTTTTTTTATATACTAAATTTACATTATTAACTTTAGATACTTGTTTTAATCACATAAAGAGAGATAATTCATGTGACTCATCCTTACCTATTTAATTAATGAGTAAATTCCAATCAATTTATTTATAAGTATATGTTAAATTAATTAATTTTGTATCGAAATCATATCATATTTAATATTAATTAAATAATAAACATTATTTTTAAACCATAAAAACTTTTTAAGTTCAATGAGTCGTGTGTATCATATTCGTGTCAGATTAAATTCTTAAAAAATATAATAATAAAAATTACTATTGGATAAGTTCACGAGTGTTGTCATACCATTTTTCTCTACGAAGATTTATGTAAGGGAGTATATATGATGTAACTTTATAGTTTTCAATATGGTACCTCTTGAGTGTGCAAGTTGAATAAGGTATTATATAAACTTTAAGTAAGATCTTCCCTCTTAGTTTCACGAAATCATTTATTGTCTGTTTTCCTTTGGGTTCATTATGGAAAAAACAAATACCTCACTATTTATATTTCATGATCATCCATATGTTGTGTTGGTTTATATATATATATGGATGACATTCTTGTTACTGGTAATAATGGTAAATTAGTTGATGATCTCATTACCAAATTGAGTTTCAAATTTTCATTGAAAGTCCTTGGCCATCTATACTACGTGCAGGGTGGAGGTAACTCATAATGAATATAGTTTGTATCATATACCACAAAAGTATGTCAAACACCTCATAGCTTGCGATGGTTTATTTGACTCAAAACCATGTGACATACTAATAACATATAATAGTATTCATAGTAAAACCAATAGTGTAGGTGATCATACTCAATTTATGAGTATTATTGGTGCTCTTTAGTATTGTATTTAAAGAAGACCAGATATCTCTTTTTTAGTCAATAAATTATGCTAATTTATGACATCACTTATAAACACTCATTAGATTGTAGCCAAATGAGTTATATGTTATCTTAAGAGGCCATTGGCTTATGGGTTGAAATTTTCAAAATGATCTTTTTTTAGATTTGGTGGCATATAATGATAACAATTGGGCATCATCTTAGGATGATCGCAAGTCTACTAGTAGTTTTTGTATTTCTCTTGATAGTAAACCTATCTCTTGAAAAAGCAGTTAACATCATGTTGTTTCATGATCAAGTACTAAGTTCGAGTATAGGGAAATTACACTAGCTATTGTAGAATTAATTTGGCTTCATCCATTGTTGTCTAAACTTCATGTCACATTCTCTTCACCACCCATCTTATTTTTTGATAATTAAAGTGCCAAAAGTCTTACACAAAATCTATTTATGCATGCTCGAACCAAGCACATTGACTTTGATCAATATTTTGTTTGTGATCAAGTCTCTCATAATGGTTTCATTGTTTATCATGTATCTTTTGATGATCAGATTGTTAAAGCTCTCATCAAGCCTCAAGTCTTCAATTTTTAGCTTTTATGTCCCAAATTGTTGTGCTTTCTACTTCTCAGCTTATGGGGGCTTTTAGAATCTCATGTGTTAGCTAGTCATGTTTACGTGTGAAATACAGGCATTAGTGAGGCTATTATGAGTTAGTAACCTGTTAATGTATATAAGACTAAGACTCACTTCAATATTACTCTTTCGTTGCTTCTAATAACATGTAATTTATAAGAGTTTTTTATTTCTAAAGAACCTTTTCTTTTCTCTAATCTCATCTTGTGGTTTTGTAATATCTCTTATGAATATTGTATTAGAAGTTTTATCGTATATTGCATTTACATTATCATTTTTAAATAATTATTTTAATCACGTAAAAGTTATTAAACATATTATATTTATATTAATCATCATTTTTGTGTTGATAATAACTAAGAAAATAGTCAATTAATATTTATATCAAAATCATCATTTTCTGTTGAGATTATTACGTAATAATTAAAAAAATATACATTATTTTTAAACAAAAATAATGTATGTTGTTAAACATACTTTAATTAAACTCTCGTAGATAAATCATTATTTATGTCAAACAGTAATACATGCAAATTCATTTATTATCTAACTTATAACTTTTTTTTATATAAATGAAGCAAACGATGTGTAACAATTTAAATTTATGTGATCATTTTATTATTGACATTATTTTTATTTATTGACTACAAATAAGTCATATTTTTATTATATAAAAAAGTAGCACAATTTTAAAATATAATATTTACGATCAATCCTATTGAAATTTAAATATTCATCTTCATGTATAGTAAATTTGGATTAATCTTTTAAGGAATTCATTTCTTCATCTTATCAAGCATATCTTTATGTTATATTATACATCAAAATATAGATTAAATCATACAAAGTTAGTCACATGCATTTCATGTGCCAATAAAACTAGCTATATATTAAAATTGATTTAAGTTGTGTAGTTGTTATTCTCTCTACTTTACTATATCTTACACACTAATAAATATTAAAATGTTCATATAATAAGTACATTTCTTATGAATAATTATTTTAATACTTTTATTATATATTAAATTTACATTATTAACTTTAGATACTTGTTTTAATCACATAACGAGAGATAATTCATATGGCTCATCCTTATCCATTTAATTAATGAGTAAAGTTAAATCAATTTATTTATAAGTATATGTTAAATTAATTATTTTTGTATCGAGATCATGTCATATTTAATATTAATTAAATAATAAATATTATTTTTAAACCACAAAAGCTTTATAAGTTCAATGACTCGAATGCATTGTATTATGTCAAATTAAATTCTTAAATAATATAATAATAAAAATTATTATTAAACAATTTCACGAGTGTTGTAAGGTATATTTGACTTATTTATTTAGAATAATTTTAAAACTCATTTAATTAATGTCCAATCAATTTAATTATAAGTTAAATTAATTATTTTTATATCGATATCATATTATATTTAATATTAATTAAAAATAGTTAAATAATAAACATTATTTTTAAACCATAAATGTTTTATAAGTTCAAAGAATCGCGTGTATGGTATTTATGTCAAATCAAAATTTTAAATAATATAATAATAAAATCCATTTATATTACACTTATTTATTCAATATAATTTTTAAAATTTTATCAATATTGATTCAAATTACTCTTATTTATATAGGATTTGAATTGTATATCACAATTATCACGTATCATAAAATAATAATAATTATTAAAATAATAAATAAATTAATTTAAAAAATATTATTGTAAGTATTTTTACAATTTTTTTTCATAAAGACAAATTTTTTTTTTATATTTTAAAATAAAAATTTGTAAATAATAAAAACTACTATTTGATAATCAATACTAATTACTAGTCACCCGGTTTGCCCGAGTAAAAGAGCAGTAATTATTAAATCCATAAATGGATGGATAATTTGTACTACGGAGCACCCTATATACGCATTTAAACTTTAAGAAATGCTCCTTGGTGGGTCCCAATTCAATTAAACCTTAGATTTGTGGAATACATTGTTAAAAAAAAAAAAGTGTTTATGTAAGAAAAAAGTAAAAACGTTAAAGGTTCTTTAACTTTGACGATACATAGGCTATAGAGTTCATTAAAATAATAAATAGATTTGGATCTTAAAAAGCCATAACTTTAGGTGCATGCCTTCAAATATCTTAACCATTATTTATAATATTACGAATCATGCTCGGTATATGAAAAATATCTAAAATTAATATTTTTTATATTTTTATTATTAAAAATATTTATAATATTATTTTATTTAAACATCATTTAAATTAAAATACATATTTTAGATTAGTTAATATTGAATCAATTAAATTTTATTCAATATTATTATAATCATATTTTTATTTTTATAAATTTTATGAATTTATATTTTTTAATTTCTGAAAATTATTTTAATTATGTAAAATGTAATAAAATTCTACACTTTTAATAATCTAAGAAATATTGGTAAAATTTATACTACTTTTAAAAGGTATTAAATTTATCGAGGAATATCTTTTTTATCATTACTCTTCTAAACATTATATATATTAAAAATATTATGCATATATTTTAATTCATAGCTTTTATTAAAGCAAATTTTTGGCATTCCTTTCTCTCCCATGAAAGAGACCTCGTTCTCCCCATTTATTATTTTTGATCCTCTTTCCATTCTCTCTCTCTCTCTCTCTCTCTCTCTCTCTATAGAAACAGCTAGTACGACAGTTGGTATATTATAATTAATTTTTTTTAATTATGGCGATAATAGAGATGATAGACAAAACAAATATATAAAAAATATAACTCAAAATGATGATACTTTCAACTTTATAGTTATAATTAAAAAAAGAAAGAAAAAATTTAAAATGATAATTTAGCATTTATTAAATATATATTATTAATAAAATAATTAACATATTTTATTTTTATTAAAAGAATCGCCTAAATATCTTTTCCGACTAAACTATTTGACATAAACAAAACTAGTTGGAAAGGTTCCACCCATAATTTGCAACCTAGTTGAGCACCAAAAAAAGAAACAAAGGTTTGCAGCCTCTGTCGTCACATGGACAAACGAAGTTAGAAAGTGGTATAACGGAAATAGAATGTCTTTGCGATTAAGTTTCAAAACCACAATTAATTTATGAGTGGGATTATATAAATAGCATATTTATATAAAAATAATAATATTTAAATTATATATATATATATATTTTTAATTATTTCACTTACAATATTTTTTAAGTTAAATAAATATCTATAAAATACAATTGAAAAATAAAAATAAAATTAATTTTATTATGATAAATTTTTAATAATAATATAATTAAGTATAAGATTTATAAAAATAATAAGGACTCTAATATCATTTTTTTCCCTTAATTTATAAACAAGTTTTAGGATTTTAACAAATAAAAAAAAAGTATATGAGAAAATGACGTAAAGGGGCCAGCCTAAACGTGAAAAGTGAAATGCTTGCGTGAAATTAATTATAAATATTAAAAAAAAACAGTGATATTTACATAATTTTACATTTGTTATTTTTAACTGAATAATTTATTAATAATAAATTAAATATTTTATACAATTTTATTAATAGAATAATAAAAATTGTTGTGTTATATAATAATATGATTAAAAAAAAGAGAGAGAGAAAAGAGAGGAATAGACTAAGAGCCATTAATATCAGTAATGCTTAATAAAACGACAAATATATGTGGTATAGAATTACATTGTTCTTAGCGATATTAATATGGTCCTGTTGTATATAATTAATTTATGCCTAAGCGTGGTTTGGTGGTGGTGGGGCATTGAAAGCAAATATATATATATATATATATATATATATATATATATATATATATATATATATATGGCGCTGCTTTAAATTGTTTTTAGTTTCTTTCTAAAGACTAGTCTATGACCATCGTTGTGTTTGCTTGCTGCTTTTTTTTTTTTAATAATAATTATAATATTGACATATTCTAACTATGATTTGAACATTTAAGTTTTTTATACGTTGATTCACTAAATTTATTGTTGTGTTTGGTTGCTTTTAAATATTGCAAAATACAACAAACAAATTAATTTTCTGATATATAAGGAAAAATTAAAATTTATTTTACCTATTTATCTGATCATTTTGAATTATTATTTTTCAAACTTAATAGTTTTAGAAAATAGTATATTTTCATCATCAAGAAAAATTCCAGTCACCCATATATATCAAAGTAATTAAGTTTCTAAAAAATTAAAACTTAAATTATAGTTATTAATTCTCATTAAAATTTGAAACGAATGAAATGAACTAGAAATAGGAATAATTAGAATTAAATGGTTTTTAATTGTATTACTTATATTATTATGAAATGATATACATGCACCCTGATTTTTTAATATAATTAAACAAACTAAAAAGAATCATTATAGAAAACCATAAACACATCGTTAACTTTTAATGTTTTGTAAGCTCTTACTTCTTTAATATTTTATAGAGAATATTGCATGTAATCGATGAACATTCCTTAAGAATGTTTTATTTTTTATTTTTTAACACCCTTGTTATTTTTAACAAAGGTTCTCAGCACTATAATAACTCTCACAATAAACGATCATTAGAATATCTATAAATCATATTATTCTTTAAAAAAATTAAAATTATAGATATTATTTTTTAAGTATATGTTTAAATAAATTTTATTTTATATAATTTTTTAATTTTAACCCTAATGCTTGGGCTGATATCTAAAGGCTTGTGTTGATGTCTCAATATTCGTGCTCAACAAATATCAGGCAATAGTTTCTTATTTATGCCCAAACATATGAATATCATGTCACATGATTTTATCTTGTAATGTTAAAATGTTATGATATTTTGTTTTTACACTTGTATTATTCATATACCATATCATACATATAGATTGAATCTTCTCCCATTTACTAGTTTGTTTTTATCTATTACTTAGCATGTGCTTATTTGTATTCATCTTTTGCAATTTCTTTCTTATTTTTTGTTTAGATATCTTTATGAAAAAATTGAGTGTTTTTTTTTTCAACTTGAATACTTGAGTGTTGTTTTATCTTTTATGTGTACTTGTTTCTTATTATAGTTTGACTTGTTCATATTTTTATGTCATATATATTATTTATCTATTTTTATGACTCTAATTTAACTTATATATATTATTGTAATTAAATTAGTTTACTATTCTATCAATGTTTGTTGTTTATATATTTGGGATCTAAGTTTTATTAATTTACTTAGATGTTTTAGTATCAAATAAAAGTCTTAAGTTTTTAAGACAAAATCATCAATTTTTCTCTAGTTTCTTTTGCAAACTCATCATCCTCAACATGATTCCATTCTTTTAGGATTTTTTTAAACACATAGTCTCAAATTTTTGTAATTTTGTTTGATTTTGGGATTAAATTAAATTTTTTTAACAATATTTTAATGAATTTTTTTATTCTCTATTTACTTTAAAGAAAATGTTGCCTTTAATTTGTTTCATGTATATGTCACTTAATTAAATTCTTAATTTTAAATTATTGATCTATCTAAATTCAAAAGTAGAGACGACTAGTATATTTTTTAAAAAATAAGAATTCACATATATATATATATATATATATTATTAAATAGGGATATTAAATATAATTATTCTTCATTTATATTGCATATGTAATGAAATCTAAATTAAAAATAAAATAAAATTATTTGTGTACTTTTAAAATAAACAAAGAAAATATGAGTCAGCGTTGATTTATTTTGGTTAAAAATGGTAAACTATGTTACCAAATCAAAAAATAAAAGGGGAACACGTTGTTTTCAAAAACTAGGATATTTAATTGGTATTTTTGTTTATGTTAAATTGTTTGAAACCTAATGGTGTCAACCAACAGGAGGACCCAGTTTAGAACCTTATGGTGTTGAACTGCTTTTGGAAACAATGTGTCTCCCCCATTTATTTTTGGGTTTAATATCTTAGTTGTATTATTTTTTATTAAAAGATAATTCATATTTTTAATTAACACCCTATTTAATTTAAGAGATAAATAACATTTTGCTTCTATACTGTTTATAAAATAATATACTTATTTTTTATAATAACTTAGTCATATTATTATTAAAAGTGATCTTACAATTACAAAATAATTTTTTTAAAATTTTATTTTTTAATTTCTTCCATTATATTAGATAGAAATTATTTTAATTCAATAAACTCTAACTGAAAAATAAATAAATAAATAAATAAATAAAATATATAAAAATAATTATTTTCATTATACAATCACTTTTTTCATAATAATAATAATAACAAGCTAAAATATCATACAAATAAATATAAAAATTAAATATTATTTTAAAAATAAATATAGAATATCTACTATAACCGTCCTTTAAATTAAAAGTACACAAATGGCCTTAATAGTATATAAATGGCCGTTGACACAAATAAAATTATTTTATATTACTAAATTTTAAGTAGTTACTTTAAATATTTTTAATATAAAAATAATTATTTTAGAAACAATAATAAATATAGTATAGTTACTGATAGGCTTTTTAATGTGTTGTCGATAAGTCTAAATATAACTAAATTTACATTTTGATTTTATTAAAAATGTATGTACATGTATATTATTGAAATGGCTTTATTTCTAACTTTTTAAAAAATATATGTTATTAAATCTCAAAAGGTTTCAATAGTTCATGGATACACTTGTAATATTTATAAACTCTTTCATTAAATTATATTTTATTATGAGATATTTATGATACATGAATTATTATACTCTTTTATTTTTTTTTATTTTTTGTGTTAGATATAATGATAAATAAATAAATAAATAATCATAATTAATTATAATTTTTTGAGTTAATTAAAAAATTTACATAAAAAATAATCTGATAAATATTGTTATTAAATTCTTAAATTTTGAAAAAAAATAATTCTAATAATTAAAAAATATAATATATTTTTTTGAAAAGTAAACTTCTTAATATAATAATTTTATACAATTCTTAACAAACTTAGTTTAATTTTTTTAGATTTAAATAACATATAAAGGGTAATACGTGTTTTTATTTCAAATATAAAGGAGTTTTGTTTAAAATGATTATATGGTACCAACTTTTTACATAATTTTTTTATATTTTTTGCTACAACGATTGCAATTTAAAAGATTAATTTTCTGTCTCTATTCTCTTCAAAACCTCGATCATTAAAATAAGAAATTGTAATAAATCGTATAAAAAGTTACAGCAATCGATCATATATATCCTATATATGAGTCACAATTTCTTATATAAAAATTTAATCTTGAAAATTTGTCATAAACTCATATCTAGTCATGATTAGGCCCAGATATACATGAGATTCAGCAGTTACATGTGTTCCCTCTTAAATATTGAGAAATAAAATTTTAGATATAATATTTATATAATTATATATAAATTACGTGTACGAAATAAAAACATATTCTATTGTTTTAATTTTTAAGTTTATATTACTCATGAATTCATTGCATACTCAATGTTTTAAACATATTTATATTAAAATTAGATACATATAACGTTAACTAATAAGCAAATATTAATTTTTCTTTTTTATTTATATAACGTCCCTGCTCGGTAAAAATATTCATATGTCACCTTTTTTAAGTAAAAATGTTTAATAAACTACTAGAAATGATAATAAGAATGTAAAATATTATGGTAAAAAATATTCACTATATATCTATTTTAACACCGGTATCGTTCATGTTGTATCATATATTAATATTATCTAAAAAAATAAATTATTTTTTTAATATTAAAAATAATTTTAACACAAGACAATAAAAAAGATGTATGTAGATGCGAAAATAAGTACATATTTATGTGATATTAATATTTTTATATATTGTTAGGTATTCTAAATGTAATAGGCATACAACCGTATCGATCTAGTTCACCTCACTTGTATAGAAGATAACATCTTAAGCAACTTGTATATGGAAACATGGAAACAATGAGATCAAAAGACCTAGTAGAAGCTCTTGTTTATACTCTACATCAATAAGGGTGTCCTATACAAATTGATAATATTGACTTGATTCTAATTGAAAAATTATCATATTTAGGTCAATTCTTACATCTTAAATAGAACGTCTACCAAAGTAACGGATATGAGTTTATATATATTTTACTAATGAGAAGAATAAATTATACGAGTTTTAGCTTCTCATTCACTAACATCTCACTAGAATCCCTAATACACTACTAAATTTACAATCAATTGGTCCCCCATTATAGGGCCTTAAATATTTCTAGTCCATATTTAACATTTGAGATTTTACATTTTACATCACATGATAAACAACCTGTTTCATAGGGAAATTCACTTATGTCATTTTGACAAGCCCTCGTTCTCATCTCAAATTAATGGACAATTCTACTCACCCAATCCCTAAATTTGACCTCGATGATCATTTACCTCATATGTCACCAATAATTACATCACATCATGTCTTGGGGTATGATCACACATGACTTGTAGCCCGTGATTTCATGATCAGAATGACCAGGATAACTTCACATACAATGAGTTATGTTAGTTACAACTCCGAAAGCACATCCCATGAAAAAAATTCCAAATTAGAAAGACTCAAAAAACAAGTGGTAGATTTATAACAAGCTTTTATTAGATCTCAAAAAGATAATAAAAAACTTAGATCAAGGTTTATATATAACGATTATTAAGAGGCAAAAATTTCATTCCAGAACCATACCTCTTAAGATTCCTGTAAGATCAAATCGGTCAACAAGATTGAAACATACCTCTTAAGATTCCCACTAGTATCAGCTCAATACATTTGATGAATAGAGTACACCCGTGACTCCAATTCCCAACCCAACTCCAAAACTTATATACGTAACTCACTATCTTGCACAAAATACATCCCAACAATTACAAGGATTTTTAGGTTTGGGGAATTCCATACTCGGTGGATTTCAAGTACAACTTGAACATCCTAATAGTAACCTTAATGATAAATTAAATGAAATAGAAGAAAAAATATAAGTGAATGTTAATGATCAACTTAAAATTGAAGAAAAACTATGGCTCTAGAGCGACATTAAAACTATGTGTGATCGAGAGACTCAAAAAACAAGTGGCAAATTTACAACAAGCTTTTATTATATCTCAAAAAGATAATAAGAAACTTAGATCAATGTTGATATATAACGATTATTCAGAGGCATAAATTTCATTCCAAATAGCTAGCCTACATGTAAGATCAAATCGGCCAACAAAATCGAAACATACCTCATAAGATTCCTACTAGTATGAGCTTAATACAATTGATGAATAAAGTACACCCGTGACTTCAATTCTAAACCCAACTCCAAAACTTATATACATAACTTATATACATAACTCACCAACATCCTACACGTATAAAATACATCCCAACAATTACAAGGATTTTTAGGTTTAGGGAATTCCATACCCGGTGGATGTCAAGTACAACTTGAACCTCACAGTAGTAACCTTAATGATAAATTAAATGAAATAGAAGAAAAAATATAAGCGAATGTTAATGATCAACTTAAAATAAGGGGAAAATATGGCTCTAAAGCTATATCAAAACTATGTTTGATCAGTTGTCAACATCACCATTTTTTGATGCTATTGAGCTAATGATACCATCTTCTAAATTTTTTACCCTAAAATGTCCCACCTATAAGGAGACAAAAGACACAATGGCATAAGTCATTCACCTCAAAATGATTATGAATGCTATAAGCATTCTAGAAAACAAGAAGGAAGCTATGTACTGTAAGTTATTAGCTACCACTTTTCAGGAGATGACATAATAATGCTTTATTGAATTATTGCCTAATAGTATAAATTTTTTTGACACTTTGATCAAAGTATTTGTCACCAACTACACATGTAACGAGCCAATTAAAAAGGAGTTGCACCATTTATTTTTTATTTTCTAGGAGAACAGTGAGACCATAGAAACCTATACTAAGAGATTTAAGATGTAGCTTTTAAGGCTTTTTGCAAGGAAATTAAACAAGACACAAGCTTATTCATTGAATTGATTAAAACCACTCTATGATCCCTATATATGGTTTATAATGAGACGCAAAAGTTATCAAAGTGGAGAGATAATTGAAGTCAACCAAGGGTTCATTAAATCAAATTAAAGACAAACCCATCCCTACTAAGAGAGGAGAAGAAGAGAAGAATAGAAGAAACCTTATGGGAATATATGTCCTAATCTTACTTACTTTAAACCAATGGTAATACCCATTGGGATAACTAGGATACAATGGAGAGTGCTATCCCTTTTCAAGAGTTCATTATTGCATATCTTATTGGCTGAATTGGTACAATGTATGGAGCGCATAATGGTCCAAGGGAGGGATCATAGAAGTGAATAATCCCCCTAATCGAAGAGAATTTTTCCCACCAAACTCCATTCTATGAGACAAAAACATACCTAATGAGTCTTCCTAAGGTGATGTGCATATAATTCACACCATACATAGTGGACCAACTATCTCAGGTCACGCTAGAAATTCAAAAAAGAGATATGCATCAACTTGTCCATAACTTGAAATGAGAAGGACGTATCTTTTCTATCATTTTTGAAGGACAAGAAGTACTACCAACTCATGATGATCCTTTCGTCATCACATTCAAGATCACACATTATAAAGTGTGTAAAATTTTGGTTGACAATGATAGTTCTTTTAATTTACTGTATTTGTCTACATTATTAGACATAGGAATATATCCTAAGGAAATTATGTAGTAGTAGATGCCACTAGTAGGTTTCAATGGTAGTGTGACCATATCAGTGGGGATTATAGGTCTATCTATCTCTATGGAAAGAGTGATCATCCTTATGAATTTTGTAATGTTGAACACCCTACTTTTTATAATGTAATATTGGGCAGACCATGAATGCATAAGATGAGAGTTATTCCCTCTATTTATCATCAAGTCGTTAAGTATCACATAATTGATGGGATAAGAAAAATGAGAAGAAAACATGACAAGGTAAGGAATTGCTACAATTTTACCATGAAAAGTGCTTTACCCTTTACATACAAATAATAGCCAAAGAACAAATGATGTTCGAACCTTAAGGCTACATAGCCAATAAGAAGTTAGATCATGACATTTGCTTTGGAAGATTATGAAATAATACTCAGAGGAGAGCTTGGAGAAGACAATCATTTAAAAATCAGTTCTAAACTTGCTCATGAGTTAAGAGCTACTCTAATTGAGTTCTTGAAAAACAATGTAGATCTTTTTGTGTGGAAACCAAAAGTCATGTTAGGCATTGATCCTACCATAATTTCTAATGAATTAAATGTTGATGATACCAAAAAACCATTCCAATAATGGAATAAGAGAAATGATCGAGATAAAAATAACATTTTAAAGAAGAAGGTCAATTCTTTAAAGAGTGTAGGTTAGGTTTTTGAAGTCGACTACCCATCTTGGCTATTGAACATTGTTTTGGCAAACAAGGTGTGAGGAGATCTGTGTGTCAACTTTATAGCTATTAATATCGTCGTGTCGAAGGATTGATTTCCATTTTCAAACATTGGCTAGCTAGTTCATTCAATAGCTAGTTTTGAAACAATAAGCTTTATAAATGCGTACTTAGAATACCATCAGATTTGAATGTACCTTAGAGATGAAGAAAAAAACAACATTCGTTACTAAATAAGGGATATATTGTTACATGAGGATGCCTTTTGGTTTAAAGAATGCGTAAGATACTTATCAAAGGCTAGTAAACAAAATGTTCAAAGATTAGATCTATCAAAACAAATAAGTCTATGTAGATAACATAATGGTTAAAACAAAATTGGCTAAAAATGACTTTTCAAATTTAGAAGAAGTCTTTGAAATAATAAGAGGTTACCAAATGTAGCTTAATCTTAAAAAAATATGTCTTTGAATTAACCTCGGGGAAGTTCCTGAGCTATCTAATGTCTTCTAAAGGGATAGCAGCCAACCCCGACAAATTTAAGCTCTTATGAACATAATGTCTCCAAATTGCATCAAAAAGGTCCAACAACTAAATGAGCATATAAAAACATTAAGTCATTTCATTTCTAAGTGTACAAAGAAGTATTTATTCCATTTTCTCAATTGTGGAGTGTAGAATGTGAACAAGCCTTCCAATCCCTCAAAGAGTACCTCAAAAGGGCATCCATTTTAACAAATCCTACTATTAGCGAGGTATTACATATGTTTATGGCCTTCATGGATAATTCGACAATTATGGTATTGGTAGTTTGATAGAGAGGAGATACAAAATCCCATGCACTGTGTGAGTCATTCCCTGATAAGAGCATAACAATAATATCATTCATGAGATAAGACGTCATTTATAATAAGAATAATCGCTAGAAAAATAAGGCATTATTTTGGAACATATACGGTAGTCATCTTCACATCTTATCCCATGAAGAGAATTTTGGGAAAGCCAGACCAATTTGGTCATCTCTCTTAAATAGTTATTGATTTGAGCAAATTTGTGACACAATATAAATCCCTCTGTGATTAAGGAACAGGCTCTTGTTAATTTTATTGATGAATGGACTCAAGAATCCAAAATCGAACCAGAAGCTCATTTTTCAATTTGAATAACATCAATGCGAACTTTGGATACGTGGAAAGTATATGTTGATGACATTAGTACTTTTAGGGGATTATGTGTTGGAATTGTTATATTCACTCCAACTAGAGTCCTAGTAGAGCAATATCTATGTATTGCTTTCCAAGTAACTAATAATGTTAGATAGTATGAAACATTAATACTATATATATGAACTAATTATATCACATTCCAAGTAACCCTATTTAAAAAAATAAGTAATTTACACTTTGATTTTATCACTATTAAAATGATAGCCAATATATATAATGATATATTCCGTTACATTTAATATTATAATGAGTTGAGTTTGTTGGTTAAGCCCATTGTCAAACAACTCACTAACCACACATACATAATAATAATAATAATAATTAAGCATTTAAATTAACAACATAATCAATTACATTTTATATATTTTTCTTGTAAATATAAATCATTATATTATTAGGTTTAAATTACTAAAACGACAAACCACTTGACAAGTTAGTGGATTTTTCATTTCAAGAGATAGTTTCAAGCATTCTGAAAGATCCACACGTTCAATCGGAAGCCACTTAAATTGGTGCAAAAGTCGAGCAAGCCACAAATGCACCGTAGATAAGGCTAAAGCCTTGCCTGGACAAACCCTACGACCCGATCCAAATGGAGCAAGCCTAAGATCTGAACCCATAATTGGAACATCCTCTTCAATGAACCTATAGGGCTTAAAGACCCATGGGTCCTTCCAAATTGAAGAATCATGAGTTATAGCCCACATGTTGACCATTGCAGTAGTGCCAGCTGGAATGAAGACCTTGTCCACATGGACATCGTGAATTGCAAGACGAGCCCATGAGAGTAAAGGTCCTGGTGGGTGCAATCGAAGGACTTCCTTCACTATAGCCTGTAGATAAGGGAGCTTAGGAATGTCGGAGTCTTGCACGTGCCTTTGGTTACCAATGCACATGTCAATCTCTTCTTGGACTTTAGTTTGGATGTCTTGGTGTAAAATCATCCTAGCCATTATCCATTCAAGAAGTATAGCAACTGTGTCTGTCCCTCGAAATATCATCTCCTAATTAAAAAAAAAAGTGAAGATCTTTAATTTATATATAAAAATTTGTAAAAATGTTTAAAATAACCAATATTAATTAAGAATACGTTAATTTATCACGTAATAAAATTATTTAAAAACATGAATAAATAATTTATTTTAAGAAAATTCTAACGTAAGTGAAAATACAAATAATACTTGCACACTTATCATTTTTTTTAAAATATATATGCACATAAATCCTCCTGAATATTATTTATTTAAACAATTTTTTTCGATAAGTGGCTTAAATCTTGCATGAAAAATTATATATATATATATATGTGTGTGAGAGATACAAAACTTATCATAACTTGGTTTGAATATTGACCTTACGCACTCAAAACATCAAACACAAATATGTAAATAAACAAATATAGTATAAAGGTATTAGCAGGAAACTAAAATTAATGATTTTTTTGGTATTTGTTTGACTTAGATTAGATGTAAAACTTAAATGAATTGTTTTAGATGATGTATAGTTATTCTTGTGACGAAGCCTGAAGACAACCTTAAGGGCTTAATGGTAATAAAAAAAGGCTGAATGTACTAGAATATGTACAACTCTTTTGTTTCAAGTGTACTGTGTCTGTTTGACCCTTATTATACATAGAAAACTGTACTATCTGTTTGACTGTAGCAGTCAACATGTTTTTTTTAGCTCTCTATAATCTAAACTCTAAATAATAGAAAGAGAAAAAAGAGACAAAAGTTCAAAAGTGAAATTTCGGTCCATCATTAATTTCATGGGAAAGAAAAAGAAGAAGAAGACCGGAAGCATTTCTCAAAAAGAAAAAGAAATAGAAAAAGACAGGAAACTATCCTGCACTCTGAAGATCACTTAGGTAGAAAAAAGAAGAAGAAGAATATTAGGCAGTTAGTTAACTAACACAAATTTTTTCCTAAAATTTATATCAAATGGTAATTTGCCTTTGATATGCTTAACACAATAAGAAATATATATATATATATATATATATATATATATATATATATATATATATATATATATATATATATATATTGAAATATAGACTCGCTGAGAGAGAGAGAGAGAGAGAGGGGTTCTTACCCACAGAACAGCCACCAGGTCCGAGTCACATACTTGATCACTTTTAGGCAAAGAAAGCAAAGCACTAAGAAAATCATTCTCACCACTAAACACTCCGCCGCTTTTTCTATCTTTCACAATTTTAGCCACTACAATATTAACCTTAGCCGCCAATTTATGACACCTTCTCTTCACTCCAAAAAAATCCAGATATCTTAGAGGTAAATAATCCTCCAAATTAAACATAGAAATTAACTCATACCCTTCTTTCACCATACTCCCCAACTCTTCCTTCTCTAATAAACCTAAACCATTACCAAACACACTCTCTAGTATATTACTTAAAGAACCCTTTTGTAATATTCCTCTTAATCCCACAACCCCTTTCTCCTTCATCTCTTTACTCACTCCCACCAACATTTCATTTACCACTTCTTGTCTCAACTCCTCTAGCCCCGTAATCCGCCTAGGCGAAAACATATGAACGGCGGCGATTCGACGGAGTTGACGCCAATATTCACCTGAAGCAAAACCTATAGCACGTTCAAACATTAGTAATCGAGCTGATTGTTTAATTGGACGATCAGAAAATGATGAACCACTTAGAATTTCTTTAGCTGTTTCAGGATTACTACTGATTATTACACGAGTTGTGCCTAAACTGAGTGACATTAAACGAGTTGAGTTGAATGAAATTGCCATGTTGGCTAATTTACGATGAGCTATAAAAGAAGTCATTTGTGGTAAGGTGCCTAAAATAGGCCAACCCATTGGACCTTTTAGTAACTTGGTCAAGTTTTCAATGCGGTAATAATTAGCCCATGCAAAACCTCCTGGGATAAGCCAGTAATTTAGGGAGATAGAGATAAGTGAAAAGAGAGAGATAATGAGAGTGAGTGACCATGGAGTTAATACCAAGAGATTAATAATATAGAGAATTATTAGTAAGAAAGAGATGTTGGTTATGAAGTTTATTAGTTTCATAATTGAAGTTTAATGGGGGAATGGTGAGATTAAAAGGCAAAAGGTGGATAGAATTGTCTAGGACATGGACATTTGTCGTGTGGAATCGAATGGATTGATTTATAGGGGTGTGGAAAAGTGATTTAAGGTTAATTAATTAACATCTATGGTTAGGTTAATTAACTAGGGTTAACTTAGCACACTTATGCTCTACCTCGTTCCAGATCATCAGTATTATTTTAACCCTCCAAGGAGTACTTAATGCTAATTCTTATGATGCATGTTCGTGCTTTTCAAGGTTGGGGTTCTTGAATTCAGTTATGCATGTGAACCAAAAAGATTTTTTTTTATTTTTATATAAAATGATATTAATACAGTTATTTTGTTTATTATATTATTAATTATTTATTCATTCCGTGATTTAAAAAATAAAAATTATCATATCAGGATATTGTTTAATTTATAAAAAAATATAAAATTATTATTAATAAATTATTCTACGAAAATAATAATTTATATTATCGTAATATCGAAAACCAAATTATTTCGTCGTACAAATTGTTAGAAACTTGAATATTAGGAATACATAAATTTATACTAATTTTTATATTTATACCATTTAAATTTGATTATATGTTAATATTATTTAAAAAATAAATTATTCTTTAATTTTTAAAATAATATGATACATGATAAAATAATATAATGGTAAAAATATGTGCATGATATATATTAGCATTACATGTAACACATGATCTAGATCCAGAAGAGATCTGCATCGTCGATCACCAAATCATATTGGTTTGTGATATTATATAGAATAATAAGACGATTAATTAGGGTGGAGATACTGTTAAACTAATTTTATTTTTTTTAATTTCACGGCATATTTTATTTCAACCAAATAATAATATATTTAGTATGTGTTAAAAAAGTATTTAATGTGTAATAATATATAAAAAAAATGCTAATTTTTTTTTATAAAGTTTACATTTAATGCAACTTAGAGTCAATAAAAATAGGTGTACAAATATCCTATTGATTAACTATATGACAAATGCTAATATTAATAGTTTATGCATCAATTTTTATACTTATTTTTTTTATATTGTGATATTTATTTATTTTTTCATATCATATTAAAATTATAATAAAAATTAAAAAAAATTGAATTATTTTTATAAATAATATTTATAAATATCACAATATAAATTATATTTGTGCAACATAAATAGAGTAAATATAAATAACAAAAATACTTTTATCACAATTTTATCTATATATTAATTTATATGATATAAATTAATTAACATCACGTTAATAAGTGATCCTATAATCACTTAACCATCTTAAATTACTAATTTATATCCAATCAATACAACAAATTTAACTGATGCATATAATATTACCATGTAAAAATATTCATGTAAATCCTTTTGTGTAGATCTCAAGGTTTGATTAGTCCATTTTATTTAAAAAAATGTTTTTAAATCTATTTATTTATGAAAAATGTGTTAATAAGATTAAATTTTCATTCAATTTTTCGTTAATTATAACAGAATAGTACATATCATACATACATGTTTTTTTTAATAGACATATATCTAATAAAATAAATTTTTTAACAAATTTTTTGATCAAATTTAAATTAATTTTTCATTATATAATGTATAACTTTAAATATTAAACAGTGAAAATTTTGTTTAATATTAAAATAAATTTTTTAATTAAATATTAATTATTTATATATATATATATATATATAGTGAAAAATATAAATAACATATATACTTATATGTTATATTTAACGAAAAATATGTTAAAAAAAATTTATTCCCACTTATAATATTTTTTAAAAATAAAATTACGTTGATAGAATTTTTTTATAAATGAATAGATTTAAAAATAATTTTTCTAAATAAAATTACTAAACATATAAGTACACCTCTTATTATCGCTCCTGCGTACTGCATGACGATGTGTACGAACTAAGCAGAAAGACCATAACTATTCCTAAGAGTATTAATACTATTGTAGAGAGAAGCTACTCACTTTAAATTAAAGAATATTAGTTAGTAATTCTTAATATACGTTAATGATATTATATATACGTTAAAAATTCATACATCTAATAAATTTTGTTTAAGTTATAAGTTTATAAAAAATACTGTTATCGAAATTTTGTTTAAGTTATAAGTTTATAAACAATATTGTTATCGAATTACTAATCAAAGTGGGATGGAATGAAATTTAATTATGTCTATTTATATATAAATTAATTATAATTTATTATATATTTTCTATAATCAATGTCATTATCCTTGTAATATGAATATTTAATTAATATTCTTTAATTTACAATAGATTAATTTCTCTAAATATACTAATATCGGTCCAAAGCATAAAAATGGTCTCGATTATTTGCATGATCGGGATTTGAAACTTTTCAACGCTATCGTCGTGGGCATAATTTACAATTTTATTAAAACATTGGTGAATATTCATAATATATCAAACAATACTATAAAACATAGAGCATGTTTAATTTATAGAATGAAAAATAATAAAAATAGTAATTATGATAGAATTGATTTTGATCATAAAAAGTAAAAATATTAATATTAATGTATTTGATTTGACATTATTAATAAAATTATAAAAAGTTGAAAATCGTGAATTTTTATAAAAATAATTGATATCATTTTATGTCTTATTCTACATTTTTATTTTACATCATCTAAAAAATATATAAATAAAAAATAATTAAATGTGGAATTTGGATCCAAAGGGTACTTATTTTTATGAAAAGTGAGAAGATGTAAGCAAATATAATATCACACACAGGTGCGCCGTCGTCGTCTGGCTAAGTCGATTCCGTGTGCGTGTTAATTGATTTTTTGGAATTTTTTTTATTTATTAAAATTAGTTTTAACTTAAAAAATGATTATTATCTTAGAAAATGATCGTTATTTTTCTTTATTTTGAAATATCCGTTAAATAATCGTTATTTTTTTTACTCAAAAATATTGGTTAAATGATTGTTATTCTTTTTCATTTTGAAAAATGACTGTTACTCTTTTTACTCAGACATGACCGTTATTATCATAATGGTCACATTTTTTTTCAAATTTATAAATAGAGGACTTCAACTCTCAGTTTCATCACATCAATTCGAAACATCTCTTACTAGAAAAATCTCTAAAAAAAGAAGAAGAATATACTAAATTATTTTGAATTTTTTGAACAACATAAATTTTATAGGTGTAACATTACGGTATTTATTAGTGCAGTGAAATTTTGAGATAAAAAATAAAGATTTTGGATTGTTTTATCATAGAGACGATAATATCGTGTTTATTTGAACAAATTTAAATATAGTTGTAAAATATCTTAAAAAAAATGATATAATCCATGACTAAATGTATCGATAACATCTTTATTAGAATAATTCTTAATTGTTATAAGATAAACTAATAATTAATATATGGTTTAAGGTTACTATAAAAGATAATAAAGAGTATTTTATGATAATAGCGGTGAGCATGAATAATATATTATTAATAAAAAATAAAAAAAAGAAAGAGAAATCAGGAGGGTAAAGGTAATAATATTTACGCTTTTTCCTGTAAAAGCATTGCGATTCTTTAAGTAATTTGGTACAGCTAAACGTATGGATAAAAAAATTCATTACATTTTATTTTTAATTTCATCCCATAAAAAAATATATATTTCGATAATATCGATATATAATTTCATCTATAATCTATCATCAAAAAATATTTATTTTTACCTGCATAATTTTTGTAAATGTATTATAAATAGTAATCGTATTCCAAAACCAAAGCACATGTTAAAGAAAAAATTGTGGATCAAAAACAACAATTTTTTTTTTCCTCAATCTCAACGTCAAGCAAATAACGTCTGTTTGTTCGCGTAAATGTGCGTGCGTACACCTTTCTCATAGGAATAAAGTGTAAACCACTTTTGAAGTAATCAGCTAATTTACATTTAAATAATACACAAAACCTGCTGGATTTCTCTTTATTATAAGTCTAAAAATTATGAGGCTCATTTCAGATGTTCCAAATGCTGACAAGTTTTCACCTGAAGTAATTAAATAAATCATTTGCATCCATCCATATAATTGGGGAGTTAAAAATATTAAACCCCTTAGATTTTTTTTTACTAAAAAAAAAAAAAAAGTTAATCATGCATAAAGTTGTTGCTAAGTCGCAACATGAATATTAAAGAGAAAATATATCTTACAGATAAGGATATAAAATACTCCGTGAAAAATGATTATTAGGAAATTACAAAAAAAAAAACACTATTAAATTTTATAAAAATAAAAATAATAATTCTAATAATATTAAATAAAATATAATTAAATAGTGTTTAACATTAAACGGATTTAAATAAACATAATTTAATTTAAAAAGTTTTATAATTAAATAGGGTTCAAAATTAGAATAAATTGTTGAATTTTTTTTAATAATAAAGATGTATCGTAACATATATTATTTTTATAATTATAAATTTTAAAATTGTTATTTTTGTTGTTTTGTTTAATTATTTTCGAGAAAATGAATTAAAAAAACAAAAAGAATATTTAATTCATTAATACCCAATAATTTACAACTTTTTAAGGACCTCTCATGAGTTGGGTTCTTTTATTCTTATTTATTATTATTTTTTTTCTTTCTGTGGCCAGCTCAAAGGTTCTTTAATTCCTTTTCACTAGATGCAAGATATTGGTATATTTGAGCTTTTATTTAAGGTTAAAAATTCAATGATTTATGTATATATGTTGTTGACATGTGTATGGAAATATTTTGGAGTCATTTGTTAATAATTAAGTGATCACATTATAATCACCAAAATCACAGATGGTATGTAACCACCCATTTTAATCTCACCACATATTCAATGTTTTTTTTTTTTAATTTAACATGTGAAAATGACAACTTTAGTCCTTTCCTTCCAACTTGACTCATCTTTATTCCCAAATCTTTTCATCGGTGCACATATCCTTCAATTATTGTATTAGTTATCATTTTGTTAATTTACCTTTTTCATGTCAGAATTTAACTAAAAAAGAGTAAAATTTTGTGGTGACCCATACCGCTACTACTATAAAGTCAAATTTTAACATGAAAGTAAATTAACAAAATTAACCTTTTTACAAAAATTGATTCGATTGAACGTAAATGAAAAAAATTGAGACTAAAATACCCTTTTTTTAATTGTAAATTGACTACTAGATCCCTTTATCCAACCTATACTAATACAAATAACACACTAGAAATACAGTAGCGAAAAAAATAACCCCTCTAAAAATGACTCATACAATTTTACCGATGAAAAAAAAGATAAACTTCAAGGCCACCCTCTAAGAACCCAACAATGAATATGGTGTTACAACCTATTCTAAAATGGGCCAAGTTTAAGCCCACCAGATATTTCGATGTATAGGCCGTGCAAACGTACTCAAACTCATTCTATTTTTATCCCCATAAAAGTATAAAATCATCCTATTTTCACTTTACATCTTGATTTTAATTTATTTTTCTATTAATTTTTTGAAAATTACATAAATTAACATAGTATAAAATTTATATCGATAAAAATATTTAATCGTATAAATTGTAACATTAAAAAAATTTAAATAATTATATTTTAACTTAAACGAAATCGAAATAAACGTTATTCAATTTATAATAATAAACTAAATATTTTTTAAACGATAAAAATATAGAACCGGATATTAAAGAAAATTATCATTGTGATTATAAGTTTTAAAGAAATTATTTTTTATGTTATTTAAAAAATTAAATAAAATTCCCAGCCATCATTTAAGGTTAGAAGCCCTCATCGAACCAATGGATAGAGATTTATGCTTGAGTGAAGAAAGTGAAGAGATAAATTAATATTTTAAATCTTGACCATTAAAATAAGAATATAAATAATTGTATAATATTTTACATCAATGAATCTCATCCCTTAAAACAAAATATCATCTATCACAAATTTGTGACCATTTCAGATCAGTGTCACCAAAAGAAAACTTACGTGTGTCCTAATTAAATCAATGACGAATCTCATAATGGAATCTTATTTGTGATATCTATAGTATTATTATATATCACAAACACAATTAATTTATCTATCATCATTTGATACAGTTTTAACTAGATATATAAATTGATATAAAATATTAATACGATTTATGAGATAATCTAATAATTTTTAAAATTAATCTCATTTTATCTTAATTAATTTTTAATGAGATAAGATAATTAAAAATACTACTACTTGAGATATCTCATTTATTCCTAATAGTCTTATATGAAATAAGACTACAAAATAATAAAAAAATGATAAATGATAATTTATAATTTAAGTTTAATAATAAAAACGACACAACATATATTAAAGTTAGTATCGTTAGAGTTACAATCAAAATAAGATAAGATAAGATAATATTAAATTATAAATCTATTAAATATATTAGTTGAGACTTGAGATCTATTTTTATGTATCTAAGTTACAATTGTATTATACAATTAAAATTTGACACGTTATTTATAATATATAATAAATTTTAGGTAGCGATATCGTTACGAGAATATTTCGTTAATGATAAATTTATTTAATAATAATGACACTAATATATAATTAATATTAGAATAAAAGTAGAATTTTTATGCAATTTAATTGTAATAATATCATTAACCTAAATTTTTGATATTTAAAATTATCAATCCAAAAACGGATTACGGAACATATTCTGCAGCCAGAAACATCTAGTACTAGGACATTACCTTACAATTTCCAGGTTGCCTTCAGAGCCTCACTTTCCAATAAGATAGCTAACGATATTATAAGACTTGGGTATGTAAAGAAAGCTACATGACGTTAAAGTAGTAATGAAACCCAATATTCAATTGGGAAAAACATTTAAAGGAAGATGAGTGGAGGGCTGTCCACCAGAAAATTCTCATTATACACATTTATTTATGTGAGAGGTGAGAATTCTGCTGGCATCATGAAACCATAAAGAGATATACAACATGTGCAGTCTAATAATTATTGTAGAAAAAGAAGCAAATAATCCAAAAAAAATAAAAATCAAGACACTTACAGAGGCTCAGCCAACAGGGAAAACCCAAAGAGAATTTCTCAAACATAACACAAAAGCAGCTTGTCTTTGTGGCTAATAAATTGTAAGTATTGCTTTAAAAAGACCCTTCTAGGGGAATCTCCTTGAATAGATCCCACAGCCAACCAAAGTAGGAATTGCAGCCACACACCAAAAAAAAAAAAGGTGAGAATGCTTTTTCATAAATTAGTTTTATCATAGTACAACGAGTCACACATATATGAGGCACCATGCACAAAGAAAAATTAATTTAATGATCACTATTTTAGTATTAAGAGATTTCCTTTCTACTAATGGAAATTTATCCAACCAAAACGTGCCAACTTACCCACCACCTCATACCAATAAGAGAAAGTGGTGGTCCTGCATTGTTTCCAACCAAGTTTTGCACGATGCCTTACGAATGAACTAGACTCACACACTTATAAGCATAGTTTATTATGGTTGGAAATGCATGCTTTCAATAAACAATCATAGTTGATACATAAATAAACCACACTGTCAATTCATGGCAAAAAAAAAAAAATGCTCACAAGTAACCAATAGGATGCTTGATATCTCTAACTAACAATGTAAACAAGTAGAAATTGAATTAAGAAGATAAGATAAAGTTGAGGCATTAATGAACAAAGGAAAACTAATGCTAATAATTTGAAGGAAAAAGAAATTCATTACTTCAATAGAGTTAAATACGGGTCGGTACATTTGCACTATCTCTGTTTTTGTTTAGGTATTATTTTTTATTTTTATTATCAATTGAGATAAATCAAATCTTAAATTTAGATTAATGATACACATTTTAATCAATTTTAACAGTAATTGGTATCTCCGATCTATTCTAATTTCTTGAGATTGTTACTGAATTATGACAAAAAATATACCGGTGACCTAAATATAGGTATTTCATATGTTTCCGTTAAAAATAAGAGTAAAACATGATATCAAAAAAAGAATAGGATAATCCAAAATACAAATTCCTCTGAATACTAACGTTTGCCAATTTTGTTGGAATTGTGCCAGAAATTCGTTGTGCTAAAGAGGAAAGAAGCTATATTACCTAGATTAGGATACCACCACGCAGGAGCCAGTGAAAAGCAAACAGCTTAAAGCTCTGATAAAATGTGGATTGCTTTATTACCAATAAATGATTGTGCACATCCACTCCAGCTATTATATATTCTCCAAAGAATAGACGTGGTATGTCCAAAACAGATCTCTCTGGAACCCCAACCACTCTATAAGTTAATAACAAATTCCAGTGTTAGACTGTAAAGAGGTTCTAAAGGAAACAGAACCAATCAAGATAAATTTGAGGCTCTATGATCAAATTAAAAAGTCTTCCATCAAATACTCCATATATTTAAATATCTAATCCAAGAACAATGTTGGAAAATTTCTTAACATGTCTGCCTAAAAGAAGGCACTCCATCCCTAAATCAGAAGAGAATTAGAATAATTTGTGCTCTGATATAATATTTTCTATCAAAGTATTGGGGTAAAGATAATAAATGAAAAGTCACAATAAATTAATATAACATAATAACGATCACTGATCAGATAACGATGAAATTGACTAATAAAATTACAGTGGGAACGAAAATAAACTGAAATGTTTGTAAAGATATGTTATGAATAAAATTTCAGAGAAGGTTGAGGAAGAAGAAGAACCGAGAAGGAGCTGTTTTGCTTGTAATTTCTGATATATTTTCCTGAATTCAAGAGGCTTTATATATAGCCTTACATAGCGCGCGGTCCTGCACTCTTGCGCGCTGCGCTAAGCCATACGAGCAGGAGTTGCTCGTATCAAGATAATTATAGAAATAGATTCAGAAGTCACAAACCTCTGTTAAGATATGCTATAAGAAAAACTATACAATTAATGTACGTCGCCATTGACGAAATATTCTAATGGCAATGTCAAGGCGGCGAAAAAAAAAAGTCGTGACAGAGTCGAAAGAGCTTTTATTATAACTGATGTGAACATTAATTAAACCAAACACATTATAGGACAGCTTATTTTCTTTTTATTGGTACCAGTGTTACTACTACTCGTTACAGTTCATCCAAAGCAAGGAATAAACGTATTCAGATCACTAGTTCATCATCTTTTGATTACCATATCAACACAACAGATGCATTACGAATTCTCAATTTGTCTTCCCATGAAACAAGACAAATCAACAATTCTACTGCGAAAGCAAAAGATCTCGATATGGACACTGTCCCAAAGCTTTCTTATTGAATTAATGAAAATTGACACTGTGCACTATATCTATGAGGACTGAAAGGATGGCATATATACCAAAAAATAAAAAATAAAAAAAATCCTCTGCGGTCTGATTGGCTTCGTCATGTTTCTTAGAAGACGGATAAGCAAGAGAGAAATGTTGGAAAAAATGGATGGTTTTAAAGAGATAAATTCCACACATCTAGGATAATTTCTCAAATTAAAATAAAATAAAAATGACACTAAGATTTTAACGTGGAAAAAACCTTTCAAAATGAAAATGTAATGAGCAGTAAAAAACAAAAACTTCTACTTGTAATAAGATGAGATTAAAGCTTAGTGGTGAATCTCATAAAAATACAACAATGATATGTATCTTGATTTGTGGATAAAAGCTTCATGAAATTGGCTCTCTTAATTTCTCTCTCAAAATTTCTCGAAGCTATATCTCTCTCTCTTTGTTTTCTCGTTTCCGATCTTATTTGAGATTGAAGCTAAGGCTTTATAAAGCCAAAAACTTCATCATACTCAGGATTATACGGAGAGATTTTTGACTTTTTTTTCTTCTTTTCTTCTTTCGGCTTGAGAACTTTCCTTTCTTCTTCCCTTTTTTCTTTGTGGATAGCCCATTAGTTGGACCAACAAATCTCCCCTGCACTTATGTGTGGCGTAGCCGCTTCCATACACTGCAGTCTTTCTACATATAACAAGTTTTCTCTGATCGCGTCTTTGTCATCATATTACGCACAGTTATCATTGGTATGAACCTTTTCAACTTCGGTAGTTTATGTTCCAACACATCACGAAATCCAATGATACCTTACGTCGATGTGTTTGGACCTTGAGTGGAAAGGTTGGGTTCTTGCTAAGATGAATTACCGCATTTCATTTGTCGCAATAAAGAACATAATTTTCTTGGTTTTGATGCAATTCTTGTAGGAACTTTTTCATCCACGAGGATCTCCTTACAACCAGCCGGTGATTGCAATGCCTTTCGGCTTACGTAGTACTTAAAGCGATACACTTTTATGTCGTGATTGCCGTAAACGGCTCCTCTCACGAAATGTTAGGTACTGGGATATAGATTTCCTCGTATCTATGCATGACCATATCTGAATCGTATGTCCTTAATACGGGTTTATTATTACCAAAGCGTAAACAATGATTGAAAGTTCCTCTCGAGATACCTGATATCCCATTTAGCGGTACTTGATGTTCCTTTGCCAGGATTTGATAGGGATCGGCTCACTTGGCCTTGACATGTGCGATGTATGGTCTGAGTACGTACCATGGCGTACGTTAGGCACATGTAGATGCGTAAGGCACGCTTTGCTCATCTACGATTTATCCTCACTCGGCGGACATTGACTCGTAAGTTGAAGTGGCTTACTAGTGGACAACTAACGGGTTTAGCTTTGCTCATGTTGAATCTTTCAAGAACTTTTTCAACATCTAGTTTTGGGAAAGCCGGATCTTTTGCTTTTGCCTATTGCGGATAATCGCCCCGTGCAAGAATACGCTTGGCCAGGTCTAAGTCCTTCATTGCAAAGGACTTGCTTTCGACTCTTCTTTAACTTGTTAATCTTGTCAATATTTTGACCCACAATTAACATATCATCAACGTAAAGCAAAAGAATAATAAAATCACCATCGTAGAATTTCTTGATGAAGACGCGTGATCAGTCGTTACATTTGTATTCATTTTTCTCCATGAATGAGTCGAACTTTTTGTACCCTTACCTTGGTGCTTGCTTCGAACCATTACAAGCTTTTCTTTGAGTCTGCGGAATAGCGGTTCTTTGCTTTTGACTTGGAAACCTTGGGGAGGCTTCTCCCAGCTATAGATTTCTTCATAAAGATCACTATGTAAGAATACGTCTTTACATCAAGTTGTTCAACTTTCAGTTAAGACTAATTTGCCAAACCAAAACAACTCTTTATTGAAGACATTTTAACCCTTTGGTGAGAATATTTCATCGAAGTCAACGCCTTTCTTACGCTCGAATCCTTTCCTGACCAATCTTGCTTTATAAGCGTGGTTGCGAAACTGCTCTTCACTTTTGATTCTGTACACCACTTATTCTTGAGAGCTTTTCTTCCCTTTGTGGTAGTTTTATCAGGTCAAATGTGTGGTTCTCATGCAGAGATTTCATTTCTTCTTGCATGGCTTTAAGCCACTCAGTCTTATGTTGATCAATGATAGATTTGTCATAAGTCTCTGGTTCTCCCCCTTCGGTGAGCATCACATACTCGTTAAGAGAATATATACGACTAGGTTGTCATACTCGGGTAGATCTCTTTGTATGTACTTCTGGTTGGACTTGTTCAGAGACTTGTTCTGGTTCTGAACTGCTAGCTGGTGGATTGACATCATTAGTATCTGGTGTGACTCCCCCGTCATCAGGATTAATTGGTGGAGAGATTGGGTCCAGATTAACTGGAATTTCATCTGACTGTGGTTTCTCGGATTTCTCAAAGTCCTCGATTATTTGGTCTTCAATTGATATCACGTCTCTGCTTCTGACAATCCTTTTGTTAATAGGATCCCAAAGTCTGTGGCAATTCTTCGTGGCGTATCAGTAAAGATACATTGTTTCGCTTTTCCATCCAACTTGGACGTAATCTCTTGGGATGTGAGCAAATGCTCTACTGTTGAATACTTTCAAGTGTTTGTAATAAACGTCTCTCCCCGTCAAACTCTTTTTCCGTACGTCGTAGTTCGGTGGAGCCCGATGGAGAAAAGGTTGATTAAATCGGCTAACGTCTCATTGCCTCCCGAAAAGGAGTTTAGCGGTTTTGCATTTGAGAGCATACATCGACTCTTTCACGGATGGTTCTATTCATTCTCTGCGACAGTTATGTTGAGTGTCTTTGGTGCTGATTTTCCGGCTGATGCCAAAACTTCTGCACGGTACTGCGAATGGTCTACGATACTACGCATTATACGCACGTACACAACGGCGTCTGCCGAGTTTCTCTCTCCACTTTTACATGAAAGCGCGAAAACTTCATGCACTTTATCTTTAGTTTTCAAAGCAAAAGTCCATACTTTTCTAGAATGATCATCAATAAAGGTCACAAAATAGTGAGCACGCCACAATGACTTACAACTCGTTGTACGGACATACGTGTGTATTAAATCTAGAATATTTTCCTTTCTAGATGGTGCGAGACTACGAAATGCAACTACATGTTGTTTTTCCATAATACGATCAACCTGAAGTTTGCAAGGGTGTACCTTTCATTCTGTGAAGACCTCATTTTGGAAAGAATTCTGAGACCTTTTCACTCGTGTACGTAGGCCAGTCGACATGCATGCGTAGCTCGGTAGAAACTTCTTTCCTTGTGGCATTTACTTCTCCTACACACGGTTTGGCTTTGTGATGTAGAGTGATGTATCTTTCTTGCCTTTAGCTATTACCCAGTTGCCTTTGGTGAGCTTCCACTTTCCTCCACCAAAATAATTATTGTATCCATCATCATCGCATACCGTCTGGAAGTTAAATTGAGGCGGATATGAGAGCATTTTCGCACATCTTTCGAGAAGTAATCTGCATCAAGATTAGTCTCTAGATAAATATTTCCAATGCGACAATTTTTGATGCATCATCATTTCCCATCCTCGCACGTCCAAAATCACCTTGAGTGTAGGTTGAGAAGAATTCCCGTCGTGAGGTGACATGATACGAAGCGCTGAGTCAACTACCACGAGTAGTGTCTTGCGCGTCTGCAAGATTGACATAATCGGCATCTCGAGCGATGACAACTTTCAGGTGGCAGGTTGTGGTGTCATTTGTTTGGGTTTACGCTACGATTTACGGATTGTTCGCCTTTAACGCCACATTCTCGAATGAAGTGTCGTCCAGGCTTACATGATGACGACCGTATGCATGCAGCATCTAGACTTCGATCCTGTCTTTGTTGACTTTGGTTACGGGGATTTTTACTTTTACTTCTCTCCCGCCATTCTTGCTTGCCTTGTTTACGCATGACAAGCTTGATCATCGGAAGTATATCCTTCGTATTTTAGTCGAGACTCTTCGTTTAACATTACACAGTCTTTTACACGTATCCGTGGTAAGCTTTACCGTCGGGAGCTAAGTTGCTAAGCGACCACTGACTAGAGTATCCCAACTTTTTGGTGGAGAACTCGGCATCAACAACGCTTGTAGCTCGTCTTCTACGGTCATCTTCGTAGAGTTGAGTTGATCTGATGCCTTGAAACTACGCTCGTATGTTACGTCTGTTGCGTCTTTATACTTCAAATTGACTAATCGTCGCATCAGTTGCTTTATTCTATGCGGTTGTCCTCTCGTACATTTTCTCCGACTTTTGCCAAAACATAACATCGTGTTCATTAGAAAAATTTTGAAAAAATGCTTTTGTCGATCACATGTCCGGTTGAAGCGGCTTCTGTTTCGAGCGGCCCATTCAATGCTGCGTGATTTCCTTTCTCTTTGGCATTATAATTGGCTTCCATAGATCTTTAATGTATAAAAGATCCTCCATCTTGACAAATTGCATAATTAAATGCGATTAATTTTATCATATTACTTGTGCTTTCCTCCGTTTGAATCGTCGGTCGCAGGTTTTCGCCGAACTTAATACTTTTCGACAATGAATAGTACCTTAAAATAGTACCGTTAATAGTACAATACGGTATATATGAATAGTATTGTATATGTGTCTGATCTCTTATTAAAAATAACTTGGCTCGATACCACTTTGTTGGGAAAAATGGATGGTTTTAAAGAGATAAATTCCATAGCGCGAGGATAATTTCCCAAATCAAAATAGAATAAAAATGACACGAGATTTTTAGCGTGGAAAAACCTTTCAAAATGAAAGTAACAATACAGAACATCAAACCACTTAAACTTCTCTTATAATAAGATGGGATTACCGCAACTTACGCCAATTGGATCTCTGCAAAAATACAACAATATGTATCTTGATTTGTGGATAAAACTTCCTGAAATTAGCTCTCTTAATTTCTCTCTCAAAATTTCTCAGAAACTCTCTCTCTCTCTTTGTTTTCTCCGCTTCTGATCTTATTTGAGATTGAAGCTAAGGCTTTATAAAGCCAAAAACTTCATCCTTCTCTCCAGATTATACGGAGAGATTTTTGACTTTTTTTCTTTTCTTCTTTTCTTCTTTTCTTTCGACGCCAGAGACTTTCCTTTCTTCTTACCTTTTTTTTCTTTCTGGATGGCCCACATTAATTGGACCAACAAGAAAAGATTGGAGAAAGGATGCTTATAAGCCATTGTAAAAGAATACTGTTAACTATTTCTGTTAAGAAAATCTTAAATCATACGTAGATTAAATATCATGTCTCCATTATATTTATAAATCTATTAAAATCTCTCGTTTGTAAGTCGTTTGTTGAGGTAAAATTATAAATTTTACTTTGAAATATTACGACAATATAATAATAAACATGTTAATTGAGCTAAATAAGTAGCAAAAACTAGTTTATTTTTAATAAGTATAAAGATGCGATGTTAAATAACATTAATTATTGACTTTATTCGTATAAAATGAACTGTCAAAAATAAAATGTAAGACCAAGTAGAAGTGCAATTATACATATAGATATAAAAAATCTTACTGTGCAAAAATGTATTTTTAAAAGCAGTGATGTTAAAAAAAAGTACCCAAACCAACAAGGGTTTGTCCAAATGTTAGATTTGTTGGATTTCAATTCTAAGGAAACAATCCACTTTAGAATTGGTTTCTAATTCTCAAAACTCAATTAGAAGCAATTAAATCCAACATATCTTTTTCTCACGCATTCTCAAGTACTTATAGTACATGCATACTTGATTTGTAAACAAATTTCTTTGTTTTATGACACATAATATTTAGACTTTATAGTAATATTATAGCATATGTTTAATTGGTATACAGTTAATCTATATTTTGAAAACATACAAAACATAACACAATAATAATTAATTAGCTATTAAAACTGAAAGCTTAAAGAACTCGACTACAATTAATAAAAAAATATATATATAAATACTCAAATAAATCCAAACTAATAATAATAATAAAAAAAAGATTGATTTATAGCCCTCAATACATTGGTTTCAACATCAACAATAAAAAAGGATGCTCAGGGAAGGAAGGAAAGAATAGCAGACCTTTCATTTGAACAACTTAAAAATGCTTTCAAGAACTGACCTTTCTCAGTAAACCACTTAAAAAGATCATTCTTTGTGGCAATTAAACTACTACTAGTTTCCAGCGGTACACTTCTACCTTATGTATAGTAGTTATGTGAATTCTAACACTCACAGCTCAAGAACAAAACTGCGCATTTGAAATTTTGTCTGGAAATTTAGTGTCTGAACACATATGAGATCACATCAGAACATCAAGATTCAATAGAGCGAAGATGTTTGACAGCCAATGTATCAGAATACCCTAATTATAGCCCTCAGGATCTAAACTCAGAGAGGGTACTCACTTGGACAACATAGACAACATTCCATCTCCATGGATAAGAAATAACGAAGTTAGCTATAACTCACCCCACGTAATGTCATTTCAAACGGTTTTTCTATTAAAAATACTCAATGGTTATATTATATTTTGTTTTTTAAGGAATATATATGGTGTCTTTATATAAAAATTACAAATAAATTCAATGTGCGATACTAATGTTTAAAAAATATTTCGTATTTATTTTAGTTACTCGTTAAAATAAATAACAAAATAATTTAAATACAAAATCAGTATATTACATGTCAAGCTATAAAATATTTTTTACTAGAAGTCTCTGAAATGAGTAGATCAAACGGATGGTTAACTGCATGGAAGGTCCTTTTTTATGGCAAAACTGAAGAAACATATCTATTTTGCAACAAGATGATAACTAGTTACCTACAAGCAACTTATTTTAACCATAATTTATTGAACTTTTATTATATTAATTCACTTAAATAATTTCCCCACTAAGCTTACTAGCAGATCGGTGTAGTCTAACTTCAGCCCACTGCGATTAACCTACATATAATATTTATTTTCTTCACTCTTTTTTTGACAGTCTAATTCGCGTCCTACCTTTCACTCACTCAATTATGAATGTATGCGCATGCTTGGCACCTGATAACTACAATTACGAGCTTCAAATAAGGAGTACATTATCCCAATATACTGTGAGCATGCCTGGACACAAAAGCGAAAACAAAAAAGAGAAACGCAACTATATGAGCGTTCGCATGTAATGTAAATAGAAAAATTGAAAGAAAAAAAAATACAATTAAAGAGTAAAAATGAATTGTTAAATTCACTTGCTATAAATTTGAGTTTTTGAAATAATTCATATTTAATATATTTATATTATATCAGAGCAAAAGATCATGGGATTGATAACACTAAATATCAATTAAAATTTTAAAATTTGATAAAGCTTATCAAAAGAAAATGAAACTTAATGTTGTAAAAAGAATTTCTATAAAAATATTTGGGACATTTTTATATTTGAGTTTAGATAAAAAAAAAGTAATTAACCCTTTAATATAATGCTATAAGTCAAATTTTATTATCCAATTAAACTCTATTATATGATTTAATATTTATTACAACTTGATAACATTTACAGATGGACATTTTAATCGTATATAATTGAAACTATAATTATCTTTTAAAATTCGACGATTTTTACTCGAAGATAACAATAATTAAAAATGCGTGATATTAGAATAATTATTATAATATCAAAATTATAGTTAATTGAAATCAAACTTATATTTATATTATTATTTTATTTATTCTTATTTTATATTTTTTTATTTTAATTAAGAAGATAAGATTATTTATTTATTTTATTTAAGAATATGTATTAATTAATCAAAAATAAAAATTAATGTTAATATTTTAAATATTACGACAAAATAAGAATTAAATTAACATATAAATTTTTTAAATTAAATATATTTTTAAATAAAAATTAATAAATATAAAACGTGATTAAATCATAAAAAAAATATTATCAACTCATAAACAATGATGGTTATTAATAGAATGTATTTAAAATTTGTATAAAATAGTTACAATTATTAACATAATCATTCTCGTACATTCATAATAACATTCATATCTTTTTAAACCAATAACTTTTGGTTTAGTTTTTATATTTATTTTAAGTAATATTTGCATTAATATTTTTATCGATTACGAGTACTTCATTTTTGCTTATTTTGAAATAGTAAAAAGTTAAGTAAATTTAAAAAATAACAATTATATACAATGTTACTATTTTTAACTTTTTAATGAAATTTTTTACAATAAAATTTGTAAAATTTGAGGAAAAACATTATAATAAAATAATAATAATTCAAAAATCATTGCTATTATTTTTATAGTTTTAAAAATACTAAAAGATTGTATAATAATTCTCTTACTATTTTTACAACTTATTACTCCTATTTTAATATATATGCAACAATTTTATAAGTTACGATTTTTTTTAAACAATATAAAAATAATACTTTAATAATATTGAAAAAATAAATTAATATTAAAAAAAATATAAGATAATAATTAACTTTTTATAGTTAGTATTATTTGTTATTTTTTAATTATTTTCTTAAGTCAATCTTAATTTTTTTAATATTAACATATTAAAATAATGAATTATACCAAATTCCAACCGACGAATCATTAGGGCATGTTTCCTTATTCTTTCCGTAATTTTACTTGTCTATAATATGAAATAGGGCCATAAAATTCATGAATTATACCGACAAATCTAATATACCAGTAAATGCACTCGCTCAAATATCTCGTAATAAATAAATTTCATAATTTAATAGAGGTTCTATATTTTAGAAATAAAACTTTTTTGGACTAGTAAATCTAGGATAAAACACCTAATTTAAGCATCTCTCACACAACAAAATCCTTTAAGAATAACGAGATGAATAAAATCTCGAATTAAATGAACAAGCAATTAAGAGCCAAAACTTACTATATGGAAAACAAAACAAAATTACTTGGAAATATTTGAAAACTTTCAACTCAAGAAGAAGCACCACTACGTAAAGCTGAAGACTTCTTTGTTTTGCTAGGTGCAATTTGAGAATCGGGCTGCAATAATAAAAACAGATGTTTAGAAAGGTGGCCCAAAACGAACAAGGACTTTAAGCTTATATAGTTCTAAAAATCATGAATCACAAAGAATAAGCAGACTACCTCCTTTTTCACAGGCTCTTCCTTTTCTGATAAGACCAGCTCAATATGGCAAGGAGATGACATGTAGGCTGCCAACCATTAAATAAGCTTATATGCAACCATAAAATACTTAATTGAATTATAAGGCCAAAGATCGAAGCATACGGTTGATTCTTCCATGAGCTCTGTAGGTTCGGCGCCGTTGCTTCTGAGCTTGGTTAACTTGAATGTGAGAAATGTAGAGTGAATCAACATCCAAACCCTTCACCTGTAGCGGAATTTGCATATTGTTATGAATTATGAGCATAAAATACATGCATATTAAAATTAAATAGCATATATCTCACAAAAACATAACAATATACCTCGGCGTTACTTTCAGCATTCTTGAGCAAATCCAAAATGAATTTAGCAGATTTAACAGGCCAACGACCTTGACCATTGGAATGCCTGTTTTTCGCCTGTGCAGTACGACCTACACCACCACAGAAACGGCGAAAGGGAATGGCCTGTTTGTGGACTAAAACATCTTCCAGATACCTTTTTGCCTTGCCTAAAGGCAACTTTCTGAGTGCAAAAGCAGTCTCCCTAGTGTTCTGTACAAAAAATAATGACAATGGGATACAAAGGTAAACAAATATTCATGTGGACAAATTAATGACTAGCACAATAAAAATGGTAAACAATGTTAACAAGACGCAAAATAAGATTGAAGTATTCTACTTGCACTTATACTGGTGAAAAAGGGTTATGAGGCCTTGGGGTACCATAAATATATGATAAATACACTTTATTCCTCTAACTTTTTAGATGAGCTCTAAGTCCTACAATTAAAATTGATTACAGAACAAGGAAAACATTTACCAATTTTTTGTACACAAGGAGCCACGTGGAAGCTATGTGGCAAAAGGGGGGCAATCTCGGTATTATATTTTTTATTTAGTATAGAGGGAAAAGCTGGGCTAAAAAGTTAATGACAACAAAAAAAGAGAGAAAACAAACTCTAGAGAGAGGAAAAGAGGCAGAGGCAAATTGAGCTGGGTTGAAAGAATCTAGTCCAATCCGGACAAAATTTGATTCAATTTACTATTTGGGTGGGTTCATTTTTCCACCAAAAAAAACAGAACACAAGCTAATGACAGCTGAAATATGTTCTTTATTTGAAATTATATGATGAAATCAGAGGAAAATATGAAGAAAATATGCTTAACTGAAGTAAGAACTTCAAAGAAATTGGCTATGGCATAAATGGGTGGGGGTGAAATTTAAAAATCCCCAAAAAGCAACTACAAAAATAATAGAGGTGGCTGCCACGCAGGACACATCTTTATTTTGGGTACAATTTTTACTTGTTCTGCCATTAAATTTTAATTGTAGGACTAACGGCCCTAGGCTAAAAAGTTACAAAAAAGTATATGAATCATATAATTACAGGATTAAAATGACCAAGAACCCAGTGAAAAATGACAAAACACCTTGGAATGAATCTGTCAATCAATTAGAAAGGCAATTGCAGCGAATAACATACAGATGTAACACAAAGAGGCATAAATTGATTAAACTTTCCCAACCATCTCGGAATACGCATCGCATAAATTCCTGTCATAAATTATGTAGAGGGAAAAACAAGTTGATTACGAAGTTCTAGGGTTACAAACAGTATAAATATATGTATCATCATTTACTGAACCTTCAGTAACATGCAAATCCAGAGGTTCACCCAAGAACAATGCAATTATAATATTCCTGAAGTTTACAAGAGCCCAGTTCTTGCGAGGCAACAGGACACTGCTTTTTTCATCAGGGTTGACAATTTAAAGAAACCCTATGCATATCTTAAGAGGAAGCAAGAGATTAAGTAATTGTCACATACGATGCAGATTCAAACTCTATGTATTTAATTTGTAATAAACCAAACACTAATAACCTTAGCTGAGCAAATAGTCGTCTGAAAATTAACAAAATGTTACACCATTTACTGAACCTTCAGCCACAAATATCAAAACAGAGGTTCACCCAATAACGGTGATAATTGATATCCCTGACATCTACGAGAGGCCTATTCACAATGTCAACAGGCCCCTGTTTTTTTCATCAGGTTGTCCAGAGCAAGTAATAGCAAACAAACCTAAAACACAACATTCATCAAAGATACCTTGAAATGAACTCTGAGATCTGATCCTCTTGCTTTACAAGCTGAAACAAGCCAAAAAGAGAACATGAATTACTATTAGAGGAGCCGATAAATTTCGATAACAAACTGAAATCACTGACGATGGAAGAGATAATGATGTATAAATGAGAAGAAGCCAAGAAGGTACTCGCATTTTGTGGGATTGTCAGGCTCTCTGGAGTACTTCACCTAAGTAAATAAGAGGAGAAAAAAAAAGTGGTGTTAATAATACAAACGCCGAATGAGAAAATTGGGAGAAAAGCAATATCGAAGTGAGAGACCTACCATGGCGGCAGCTGTTCAGCTACTGGGGCTTAGAAAATAGGTGGAGTAGCAGCTTCGCTTTATAAGGGAAACCCTAAACACATTTTCATAAAATTATTATTTATACGAGGGGAAAACCCTAATGGGCCGATCCCACCTTGGTCATGTCCATAACTATTAAAACTTCTAAACAAACACACTTTTATTCTTTAAAGACACATTATCTGCTTTCTTTGTTTTAAATAAACATCTACACACTCAATCACCTATTTATATTGAACATAATTTACTTTAGACACATGTTCATTATTTTACTTTTAAATTCTTTTCAAGTATTTATCTTTGAAGAAAAAAAAGTACATATTATTTATTCTATATTTATTTTAATATTCAGGTTATAGAGAAATAGAAAGAACATGAAAGCATTTATGTTTTTATTTTCATTACTGTTTTTGTAATTAAGTTCCTTTTTATCCCCCAAAAGTTTATTTTGGAAACTTTTTTCTTTAAAAAATCATAATCATGTTTTGTTCTTCCATTTTATTGATTTGTATTTTTTATTTTTAAATAAAATAATAACGGTTATACTGTGATTTGTTATGCTTCCCATAATTTATATGTAAATTGATAATTTTTTCACTCAAGGCAATTTTATTCATGTTTTGTTATATTTTAACATGTTTCTTCTCTTTATATTTAATATTATTGTTAAAATAGTTAAAAGTTTAAAGATATAAAACTATTAAATATCAAATTTGGTTGAAGATTTATCTCTTTGTTAACTAGAAAAACTCAAATTGAAGTCTGAAGAATAAAGCTAACAAAATTTATTCTTCTAATATGATTCGAAATATTTTTTGTTTTGTCGATTCATGTATTCTTGGTGTTTGAATCATGGAAACTTCTCTATAAAAACAAATGGCCGTTTCATATATGTGGCATTGATTGATAACCTTTATTATGTGTACTTTCATAACATCATCACAAGAATATAAACTTTGAGTTTTTTTCATTTTATAGCCAACCCTTCTGGTAAACTATGAAGATTTCATAGTTTTTTTGATTATCAATGCTAGAATTTGTCTATAACTGCTAAATTTTGGAAAGTGGACTGTCTTTAGTTTAAGATACAAAGTAAATATTTCATTTTTCATATTACTGAAAAGCTTAGCTACCGGACACTAGACTATAGAGCATCTATAAGCAGTTGTTGGAAGCTATATTTTCTTTGGAAATGGCTCCAATTGGAGTCCAAATTTTCAAAGCTTCTCAATATGTTGTCATTATTGATGCTTATTTCCTAGTCATTGGCAACACACATGCGAAAGAAACCTCCTGAGTTTTGAAAGAAAAAATAAAACACATGCCAAAGAACCGGTCAACCACCTTACCTTACGTGAAAGAGGTAGTCTCTCTTGCAAATATAAAGGTCATGGACTCATGGTTCAAACTTCTCTCACTTCTCCCACTTGACTACATGATGATAAAAAAAAATTTACTCGTGCCAAAGCCACCTTTTGGTACATCTCACGTAGGAAGGCATAAATATAATACCGTGAGAATGGGATATCAACAGACAAGATGGATTTGCGTATAATGGATGATGGATGTCAAAGGGACCTATTGGCTATTTGTACTTCCTCTTTAGAATACATAACTGGACAGGAAACAAGAATAAGCAGTTACATCTACCCAATCTGGGAAAAACCCTTTCAGCTTCTTCGCTGCATCCACCATGTATTGATCAATCACAGCAATATTCATCCTCAACTCTTCACCACTGCTAGCCTGCAACAATGGAAAGCAAATTGGTCCGTAACATTAATGAGAGAAAGAGAAGAGAGGGGGAGGGGAAGGGGGGGTGAGTTGAGGTTGTTCATGAGTGAGTACGGGGTAAACAAAAAGAATTGAGTGTACAGAATTTCATGAGGATTAAAATGGTTTGTGTATGTCAGAATAAATGAAAGGCATAAACCAAAAACTAAAAGCCTAAACTTAGCATCCTCAAGCCCACTAATTATATCTTACACATCTTATGGAGAAGCATAGACACCCTAACAAAATGGAAATTTTAATCACAATTATATAGCTAATGAATCCAGAGCCCATTTCAGTAGTCTTATCAAGTTTGAACAGTATGTCAATAAGAAACTATAACCCAAAAAATAGATGTCAATGAATCAGAGAGATAAAATGAGCCTAACTTTGTCTTTCAAAAAATGAGCTTGATTTCATGAACAAAAGATGACGATGCAGCATAAAGAGAAGAAGCAAATTAGTTAAAATAATGAATCAAAGTTTACCTCTAACCAGAATGTCCAATTCTCACGGCTGGCTCCACTAAGTCGCACTATGTATGATGGTGGACCTCCATCAGCTGTCTCAGGAGCTGTACCAGTTTAAGGATAAGGGTCCAGACAACAAAGAGATAGCATGAAACCAATAATATCCTCTCATACCTGGAAGTATATTGTCAGCAAAAGACCAACTCGATAATGGGCCAGTTATATTAAGCACCGCAACCCAGACCTCCTCCAAGGAACTACAAGAAGATAGCAGATAAAGTATTAAACCATTTCGATAGAATAACCATATTTGAAGTTGGCATTCAATCATTAACATGCCATCCCAAAATGGAGCATCAATTAGCATGTAGGAAATCCATATTATCAAGATCATTAACTGAAATGGATATCTTTCTTTCTTTTCTTTTTCTCTTTTTTTATTGTAAACTGAAATGGATTTAAAGTAGGTTTTTTTTTTAATAAAGGATTTAATGAAGGTTAGTAGGCAGTAAATATTCTATAATGAAAACAACTTAAAAAAGAGAAAAAGAAACTAGCTTATTAAAGTCTGTGTAGCAATGTGGGAAAAGGATGAACAAGGTATGATAAGAAGTTAGTTTCTCCTTTCATGATTACATGAAAGTCATAATGTCACACATTAGTTTCTCCTTCATCCATGATTACATGAAGGTCATAATGCCTAACTAACCTCTATAATTTTTGGTATAAGCAAATAATTTAAAAAAAAAATGTCACTCTCTTGGCCATATTAAACAAACAAATCATTCTTCATCTATGGTTAGATGAGCTCGAGTAAGTAACGTTATAATTATCAACTTATGGAACTAACAAAATTACCTAGCAGATTACTCAAATGAACTAGATGTACGGTCATTACCGCTGATTTTGATCCTCCATTACATGCAAGTGCACCAGAAAGAGTAAAGTATGAAGCATGAAATAATTGTTTCAGACAACGGACAGATTCTACTCACCCTAAAGAAAATTCCAAAAAAGTTCTTCGAGTTTCCTTGTCGTAGTCTGTGTGTGGCTCACGAGTAAATAGATGTGGGAAGTATCTGTAATGCTTCAACATCTCATCACTTTTTGACGGGAACTTCAAGCTTCTCGAAAACAAAAAGGAAACAGGATAAAGTGCCTGCAAAAGTAACAATTTTGTCAGCCACTCAACCCAAGAATCTTAAATTTTCAAATCATAGATGTATATCTAGTGAAAGTCAATACTGCTTCACTTTTAAGAAATGCGAGATGTACAAGTGACAACTGCCACCCCAGCAAATCATAAAAAGACCAACAAACTTTGGCTGGAGTATAAATTAGAATTAGACCTAATATAGGAGGTAAAGAGCAAGGTGGTCTGCAGTTAAAAAAGGGAAAACAGAGACTCAAATATCAACTTCAAGTGTTCTTTGGACAGCATTGCCTATTGCAAGTATTTGGTTACCATTGACTAACAATTTAATTTACTTATTTTGGGCTTATGGATGAGTGTGTGTGAGAGAAAGAGAGAAAGATTGATAGACATAGAGAGAGAGAAGACACACAAGACAGACACCAAAAGATATGGAATACCAACTAATCATAATTTTGTCATAGAATTTTCTTTAGAAGTACTGTCACATACCATCCAATTCTCTCGGTTAGACAAACTTGTGGTTTCAAATGAGAACTCCGATTCAATATGCAACTCCTTTGCCACTTCAGGTGCATGTTTGAAAAGAAAACGTAATGAATTGGAATCCACAACAGCAAAATCGTAACTGGAGTCCACAACCCGATTTGCATCTTTGATGAGAGAAGGAAAAAAGTTCGTTTAGAAGAAAAGTCTAAATAAGTTTAAAGAAAATAAAGGTAGGATGCTGAATCCTATGGGATATTCGAACAAAAACCAAACTACTAGAATTTTTTTTCTCTTTCTGAAATCATGCTTCTAAATAATACTATCTGCTGCTAGCTTTAGTACCTGCTGTGAAAAATGTGTGCTGAAAAACAACCCTCTTAGGTGCAGCAATGCTATATGGAAAGAACTGAGATGACAGAGCCAAGCCTACCACACTCAGATGAACCAAAAACTGCATAACTGATGACCTTGCTAACCAACGACCACAAACAGGTAGGAGAGGGCCCATACACAAAGCAGTAACAACCCCAATTACAGCTGCCACCAGAATATCTTGGATGAAGTACCCTGTAAGTGAACTTCAGGTTAATATGGGAAAAAGATTCTTCTTACTGTATACTTTTTGCTCTGTATTCCTATACAATGTACGATTTTTTTAATTTAAAACTATTTTAGTAGTCCCATCTTTTATACCAGAACTAGGGACTATCTGGTAATTACAACCATATGATATTGAAAGAGTAGAAGTGAACATATTTCTGTGGAAAAAGGTAATGAACAAAGAACATCATAAACAAAAAACTACACAAAGCTGAACATATATCTGTGGAAAAAGGTAATTAACAAAGAACATCATAAACAGAAAACAGAAAACTACACAGGCACACACATTCTATACAAGATCTTATTGCATCAAATATAGAAAATCAGCAATCAAAAAAATATAATAAAGAAGCTTTTGTTCAGAAAAGTAAATTTATCATAAATTTAGATATATCCTACATTGACTCTCTGTTCCCAAGCTTGGTAAAATCAGTCAGCAATTATTAAGGTTTAATTTGTCACAACTTGCGAAGAAATATTTCCATCCTTAAAACGACTTCATAATCTAGCATTTAAGCATAAGGATGCAGGCATAGGTGGGTTTTCCACTTGAGAGAGGAGAATGAAAACCATGATGGTGCTGGAAAATCTGGCTACTGTCCCTTGTTTCAACAGTAGTTGATGTGTTGGCATTTTTACTTGTTAAAATGGCATCAGTCTCTAAGAAATGAGAAAGAGAGGAATTTGAGAAAAGCTTACCATATGGGGGTGGAACAGAACCCATCATGCCCATCTTCTCGATCATAAACTGAACAAGAAACCCACCAAAATATACCGAATATGCAAGGCATGGTATTTGAGGCATCACATAAAAAGCTGTTGACCTGAGAGGAAACATATAAAACAGACCAAAACATCTCACTTCCCTTTTCATAAACCGAATTTCCTTGTGAAGAAGAAAACATGAAGGAAAAAAAGACATCACACACCACAACAAGGAAATGCAAGTTTTATCGCACATGCAAGCATAGAAGAACACAGTTGCAGTACCAATACCTGAAGGACTCATAACCATACGATTTGACTGATAAACAAAATAAAATCCATCCAGGAAGCATAGAAGCAGAGAGCAAAAAGGCCAAGAAGCCTCCACTAAGTCCAGCTACTAGATAAGCCTGCTTTCACTAAAGTAGTTTAGCCATTTCAGATTATGAGCTTACTGAGCTGAGAACAACTAAATAAATCCAATGCTTCAAAAGGAAAAAGGAAAAGGAAAAAAAATCCAAAACATACCGAAGTTAATATAGCATAGAAGCCAAAAGCTCCAAAAAACCTTGCTTCATCGGATACTGCCTGTGAGATAAACATTCAATAAATCTTTTACTTTCTTTTAAACTTCCAAGTGAATGTGAACATAGATCTTTTTCTGTTTTTCAGAATCTCCAACAAAAAATTAGTCCTACATAACCAGCCAACTGGTTGCATTCAGCACTAAAAAATGAAGGCAGGTTACATATTCCATTATGTCGATTCCCAGTCTCTCTCAGCCTCCAAGAGAAACGAGATAGGGGGGAAGCGGATTCTGTTGCATTGCTTTGGAATTCCTTGCACCTATCAGACTCAAGGCCAGAAATCAATTTCTACCTAGGAAATACAATTCCAAGGATGGTCTAGAAAAATGGGATTTCGAAGAATGACTACTTAACAATAACAAATCAAAGATATCTCTGGAAGTTCAATTGAAGCAATTATTGGTTGTAATTCCAGTAACAATACCAGACTATCTGTAACCCTGGAAATGGAAAGTTTAGGTATTGATGCCTATTTTATCCCATAGTGTCTGGATACAAAAAGAAGGATTTGCAGGCAAAATTATCCCAATCAAAAGAAGCATTAATTACAACTATTTAGATGCATATAATTAAAATAGCCTACCTAGTAGGCTTGTAGCTGTTGGGATCCAGGAAAAGAAACAAATTGGCTTTAACCAGAATTTTTTTTAGAATATCTCGATGCTTACCTCCTTTGACTCCAGCACTGCAACATCCTGAGAGAGAGGAAAGCAGGTCCAAATGATTCTTGGAATCAACAAACCAATGAGCGCAGAGGGAACGAACATCACAAATGCCAAATAGGGATGAGCAAACCTGCATAAAAGTCCCGCATGTCAACAAGAATCTTGCAAAAATACCAATTTTAAAGTCAAAGCTCTATTATAAAATTAAAAAATAAATAAATAACAAAGAACTTCCGCTCTTTCTCTCAAAATAATTTATTGTCGTTTAGTGTAATATCATCATCTAGTACAATTTGGTTTAATTTTCCACTCTTTCACAAATTCAAGCATAATTTCCCAGTGCTGGTGCCCAATGGTAAGTACCTCTTATCTCCTATATTATTGATTTGGTACAATATAGTACCCCTATTCAAGAAATAGTTCCAATTTGATCCAAATTGAAAATTCAACTTGGGAGTTCATATGCCATACATGTGAAGAAAATTGAAGGGCAATTTTATCTCTTAAATTATTATTACTTTTTCATTCTTTCTCTCCCTCTTTCAATTTCTATCTCCCCTCTTCCTTTCTCTTTTATCTCTCCTAAATCTACTGAAAAAGATGAGATAGAGAAAGAAGATTAAAAAAATAAATAATAATTTAAAAGGGAAAAATTACTCCTCAATTTTGGTCAAATGTGTGACACATGATCAAATTACCTAATTGAATTTTCAATTTGGATGAAATTGGAACTATTTATTACTTTAAACCAAATCAATTATGTGGGAGATAAGGCGTACATGAAGGGAAGCTCTTTTATCAACCATCATCAGTTATCAGAAATCTCTATCACATACCAACCACAGCAATAGAAAAATCACAGGAGGCACAATAAGCTTACAAGTATTTAAAGTGATAATGGGATCATAGCTGATAGATTTACACAAAGAACGTAAAACTCACCAGTTCATTGCATGACTAGTAAACAGCAACCTCAGGATGGAAAAGATTATAGGGAAAAAAATTGTGAGTAAGGCAGCGGTAGTATGAAATACCATTCCTGCATATTTTCCTAATTAGCAACATCATTGTACATCTTCAAAAGGTGCCATAAATGAATATCCAACTGCAGCTACTTGACAGGGAAAAGGTAACGTTTTCAAGAAAAGAAAAAAAAAACATTACGGGATAAAACATGGGGAGATTGTAGATATGAAAAAAATTACCCTTCATAAAATCACAGAGAGTTGCAAACCAAGAGTGCACACCAGATGATTTTAAATGTATAAAGATTGGCATGATAAGGAAGATGACAAGAGGAATACTGTGAAGTAACAGAGCTACTCTTCTTGAGTAGTGTATCTGTGATATTTAATAAAGAACAGAATGATAAAGAAAAGAAGAGTGTTAGTTATCACTGACGATGAGTTTCAAATAATTAATTCATCATTAAACAAATCATGAATTATGAATTCTCATAGTACCATGAACATTTGTAAATAATCAAAGAAAACAGCACGATCACCCTCATAGATGTTGGCAACGTCTTTCATCGTCCCTCTTTCATGGGAATTTTGTAGCTTAGAAGAGCTGGTGAAAGCCTTCATAATGTTAAATAAATTGTCCCCTCGTGCTTGGAGACTTCCAGGTCTGGAAGTATTTGGATCAATCAGAGGAAGTCCTTAGGAATTAAAAGACATAAAATTCCAATAAAGTAATATTGTACCAAAATAGCAGAAGCATACAATAGTCTCTCCACTGTGTCATAGGCAGTATGGTAAAAATAACCACCAAGGAGAAAAATTATGTCCAGTCCGGGAGTGTTGCCATAGTCTTTGGATAATATTCTATAGTCTGTATCACCAGGAATGATAGGAAAAACATCCTGCATGCAAGATCAAGTCGATTATAAAGGACAAGTACATCAAAAAAGATACAAAGTACAATCTTACAGTAAACAATATATAAATTACAATTATCATCGTCTCAGATACCAAACTATAAAGAGTTTATCAAGCAGAACCATGTAATTATTAAATGAAAACTATGTTAAGCATCCCATAACAATAACTAAATCCCTATGGTTCACGAGAGTAACTTTTTAAAAAAAAATTATTTTGTTATTATTATTATTAGTTTTACTATGAGTTCAGCAGAGTAACTTGAATGAATAAGAAAATAGGGACATCAGAAGAAAAGAGAAGACAGACCTGGGCTGCACTGTGTGCCATGGGGTACATTGCTGATTGAGCGTAGACTTCAGAAGGCCAAGAACCAGGTCCAGACTGACAAACTAAATCTGCAGAATGAAAACATATGAGACAATACAGTAAAGAGGAATGAGGTGTCAGAAATCTTGTTACACCCTTCTACCTCTATAGATAAAGAAGAAACTAAAGCCATCCTTTACATCTACTGAGTCTTTAATCTGGTGAGCGAAATTAAGCAACTTGTATTAATTATGTTAACTGATGTAATTTGAAGAATTGTGGATGAATATTCTATAAAATTATTTGGTCTGATCTTTTCGATAAAACTAATTTACAATTGGCATGAGAAAATTATTTGTATTTTTATTTTTTATTATAGCATCAAAATATTGACCGATGGAAAAATGACAATAGAAATTGAGTTCACTTCACACTTAAATATGCTGCCATAAATGATGATGGAAATTGAGAATATCCTACCAGGACCGGCTGTACCAGATGCTTCCACATTGATGAAAGCTCCAACCGTCTCACGCCATCTATGAGTCGTCATGAAGCCATGTGCTCCCTGAATTTGCATGAAAAACCACAGTGCTGACATGTTAGATTTCTGTGTCATTGTTAAGCCAGGTGAACACCAAATTTGTAAAAAAAATTGCCAGCTGATATATAAAAATTTCTATGAGAGTAAATTGATTGAAGGTTTTGGTAAGCTTAACCATGAGGATTTGTGTGTCTGCTGTTTGATGGGTTCTGTTATGGGTGAGAGACCCCAATCACCTTCCCGTGTAGGTTATTCATTATTATGGATTTCTGTAGCTTATCACCCCCTATTCTTTATTCATCAAAAAGGGAAACCCCCATGGCATTCCTATGGTTCAAGAAGTGGGTTTTCACCAATCATTGTACCATTCTTTTCTCCCTACTCTTTTTTTATGATTTCTATGTGTAACCCAAAATAGGACTTGACACTATATAAAATCAAACAAAAATGGATAAATCAATTTCTTTGATCCAAACTGAAATTCGTCAAAAACACCCTACCAGCAAAAAAAGCTCTTCTGCACCATTAAAAAGGAAAATTATAGGTCGAGGAGGAATCCAGCCAGAGTCTACAACAAGTCTTGCTACTTCCATTAGTGATGCTGCATAAAGAGAAGTGTGAAAGACATTAATCAATCAAGGGAAAGAAATAGACAGTGGATGTTATATCCTGTCTTGGTAAAGATTTTTATGGTTCATACCAACACAAGAAGCACAATCACCAGCTCCTGGAGAGCCAAGTGGACTGTCGAAATGGCCATTCAAAAGTACTGATGCATCAGAGTCTTGTAAATCTAATGATGATATCCTGCCATAAAAATAAAGCTAAGAATCTAACTGCATTTGCTGAAACCTTGCAAGATGAAACTAGTAATGCTTCATAATCTCATATGTGTGCAAAACCAGTAATAGATGCCAAATGCGAAATACACGAGTATAAAATGCATGTGGGTGTTGAAAGCTAGTCCAAGAACAAAATGTCCAAAGAAGTTGCATGAATATGTTAAATTACCTCATAATAATATTAGTGTGGTTTCTATAACCCAAAGATATGCTGTAGCCCAAAAACAGCATATTGAAGGTTCCATTAACAGTAGTCTCCTCTATTTCAATCCTGAAAAGGTAGTTAAATGTAAATCAGAAATAAAAGATACATCACAAATTCCAACAAAAGAAAAACAGTAAGTCTAAAGTTTGCACTAATGGAAACACGGTCAGACAAAATCAATGCCTAATGTATCATAAATACCCACCTAATATTGGATCCTGCCCTTTCCTTCAACATTTCTAACTGTCCCTTAATATACTGAGCAGCTTCACTTAAACCAGGGCGTCCTTCCTGTCAACAACAGTACTAAATTACCAATAAATAATTCAACGAGCTAACATTTCCACCAACTTGTTCACAGCTAATAACACTATTTCACATCCTAAAAGAAAAACAAACACTAAGTCTGTAACACTTTTTTTGGCAGCTAAGAAAACTGAGGAAAATCTATTCTATTTCCTTGGTTGTTACGGCATTTGTCTAAAAGAGGCCAAAAGAGGTGGAAAACTACACTTAAAAGACCTGCGAGCGTGTATTTATAAAAGTACCCCAACTGGTTGCAATGTTGCATCACCTATTAAATTAGTCACCACAATAGGGACAAAATTGATCTTTTTTTCCCCTTTTTTTTAACGGTTTGGCTTTCAACTATAGTTTGACCATAGGCGGTAATATCAAAACGGAATCCATTTTTACACAGAAATAAAAAAAAAATTCACTTCTTAGGGCCTTAAGTGTGTTTTGGAACCAGTTGGCCCTTTTAGTCAAATGCCATCCCTTTATCTGCGTCTGAAAGGGCATTCACGCCGAAATGTTTCAGCATTCAACAAAAGAAGAGAAAGATACAATAATCAAGACTGACCTCTAAGAAATCACACAAAGTTCCACCATGTAATTCAAACCAAACAAAATTTTAAAAAAGTGTCAGTAAGGAAGCTGAAAAATCTTATAAAATTTCTATTTTGCTACCAATTCCAACTTTTAGAGTTAAGTAGAAATTTCAAAATTCAATATAAAGAAAAAAGTTCTCAAAAATTTAGATTTTGCGCGCTTTCACGGCAAACTTAATTCCAGGTACAATGATTCTACAAAGTTTAGTCCTAAACAAATTGATAAAGTAAACAAACAACGCATTTTCCCATATACAAATAAAATAAAAAGCTCACTTGGCGTCCGTCAATCTCTTGGGACAATACTCGAACGTGCTCGATTGCTCTAGCTTCGGAAAACCGATCGTGAGGTGCATCAATCTTCAGCGGAGTAATGAACTTCATGTTAATAATGGAATAAGCAAGAATCGCCAAAAGGCCGTACATAATGACCAGTGATAACAAGAATTTGAAGGCGAAGACATCTGAGTTGCCGAGCTTGAACGCCATTCTCGATCCGTCAAAGAGTCTGTGTATCTATCTAACGGCGTAAGAAAGGAGCAGAACCTAATCGATGAGATCCTTAATGTGCGTCTAAGTGTTTCTTTTGTATAATAAATATATAATGTTACAGTAAGAAAGAGGACGGAGCTTATTGTGTTGGGTGAAGCTGACAAAGTGAGTTCAAAAAGCGCTGGTTTTTGGCAGAAAAAGTCAGTTTAGCTGTGCGAGCTTCAACAGACGTAAACGAACGTTCCTTGTTTTTTTGTTTTTGTTTTTGGACGGAGCTTGCTGTTTTTATTTATTGTATCGTTGTCGCTAAAATACGTTAAACATTTTTTTATATATATATATCATAAAAAAAGATATATTTAGCGTGGAAAAAATGATTAAAAATAAATATCTGTTCATAAAACAAAGTTAAAAAAACTATAAAAATAATATATTTAAAATATATAACAATAAAAATAACATAATACAATTTAATTAAACTCTTTAATATTAAATAAATTTAAATATACGTCTTTTACTTTTAATAATATTCATTTAGATAATGTTCAATATAAAATAATATTTTAAATTTTTTTATAGTAAAAATAATGAAAATATATGAATTAATCATAAAAAAATTTATTTTATAATATTATTTTCAAAAAAAATATATCATATACTTAAATTTTAAAAATTATGTAAATTTTGAATCTAACTTAAACATGTGGTTGAGAAGAACTATCACGTTACACCATTATATACAAAATAATTAATTAAATATGTTTTGAGATAATTTAATGTCTTAAAAGTTTTAGTAATTTTAGAGAAAATAAAAAATATTAATAATAATAAAATTTTACATTCTTCTCGTTAAAAGGATATATATAATATTTATTAAATAGGTGTCGAGGTTATATAAATAGATACTCTCATATAAGTAGCCATAAAACATAAAAAAAAGCTCTTAATATGTAAGGTCATCATAAGTGTTACGTAAAAAGATCATTATATGCATACGATTTTTATATTAAGATGTGACCCATATCGATAGGATCGTATCCAAATCGTTTAGTTATATCATGTTTTGATCCTCATGTTATGATTATCAAGTATTGATCTTTAGATCGTGATTATCAAGTCGTTATATACATGAGATATCCTTATTATGAGAGATATATCTTATGTTACTGGGTTGTGTATCTATTACATAAATAAAACCAAACAAAATATAATCCAAAAGTACACTAAAATTGTTTAGATTTCAAAAACGCATTTATTTTTAATTAGAAGTGATTTTAAATAGCTTAAATTACTTTTAAAAATGTTTAATAATTTTTATGAGAAATTATTTAAAATTTTGAAAAATAATAGTTATAATTTTAAGAAAAATAAGTTTTATTTACTTTTTGAAAAATAATTTATGATACATAATCTTATCTTAAATTAATTATTAAAGTACATCTCTAAATTACTTCTATAAATAAATTATACCAAATTTATAAAGACGTTTCTTTAAACAAGATACATTTTTAACAAAAAAAAATCTTTATTTAAAACTTTTATAAAAGAAGTAAAACTGGGATTGGTATTTTAGAGAAAATTTAGTTAATGTATTGATATTTAAAATATCTTATATTATTAAAAGGTTATTTTTTATTAGTTCAATTTAAGTATTGATGTAATTTTTATCATTTTTTAATAATAATTAATTATTTTTATCCAAAATATCATTTTGACCTTTCAGTGGAGTTTTTTTTTCCTTTTTGAAAATTAATTAGAGTTTAAAAATGATTTTTTAGAGAGTATGTTTCATAAAAAAATAAAAATTATTAATTTTTTCTTTTAAAAAATAAATAATATAAATAAGTATTAAAAACTACATCATTGTAACAATTTAATTAGAAAAAGATGAAAATATTTTAAGAAATTATAAAAATAATATCCTTAAAATTTATAATATTAAAAATAACTTCATAATAATATTAATCGAGGTCTAATTGAAATATGTTTATTGAAAGAGTTTAAATTGTTGTAATTTACTTTAAACATCATACAATTGGATGACGTTAAAAATAAAATAATATAATAAACTTTTTAATAGTAAAAATATATGAAATAAACATAAGCGGTGCTATTTTGTAATACAAATTTTAATAGTGTTGTTTTTATTATTTTTTTAAATATTTTTCGTTACTAACTTACAAAGATAAATTTAGAATTCATACAAATGTTATAATTTTTGTTTATTAATTTTTTCTCTTTACAAATAGGCTATAATATATAAGATTTATTAAATTTTTAACAAAAAAAAATGTTAAAATTTAGCTACATACAAACAAATAGTTAACAAACAATATTTATAGTGTACACGGTTATCAATTAAAGTGGTCAATTTGTATTAATAATGTTATTAAAAAACAGAAAAAGCTTTTAAAAATTAAAAAAAAAATCATTTTTTTAACTATAATTAATTTTTAAAAAGAAATATTCACTAAAAAGTTAAAAGGTTATTTTAGAAAAAATAATTTAATTACCATTAAAATTAATAAAGAGGATGTTAATAATTATAATTTACCTGATTATTAAAGTATAAATTTTTAATAATATAAAATATTTAAGATATTAATATATTAACCTCTTACGAACCTAAATCTAAAAGGTTATACCCTTTTAATGTACGTACTTACTTTACCATTCAGTATTCACTTTAATTTAATATACCAATGCTTACATTTTGAAAACTCAGTGAGGTGAGGTTGTATTCAATGGCCACCTATTGAACTTAATATCCAACGCCTGGTGGGAAAGTTTCATTACTATTGAAGTTAATGTTGACCTAGTTCTCTTAACAATTTAATCTAAAGGTGAACTATGTAATAAAATATTGATATTACCTTAATATAATTAATATTACATGTAAAATAGGTATTTAATTAAAAAAATCTCTTAATATTATATGAATAATGTTATTATAATTAACTTTTAGGGCTCATGACATAAAATCAATCAAAATTTGACAAATAAATTGAGTCATTTTATCTCAAAAGGAGACTCAATTTGAGAAGAAGAAAAAAAGAAGAAGCATTTTCCATGTTATAGTCTCAGTTCTCAAATTGGCTTCCCTCGGAAGTTCTTTCAATGTTGTTATCAATCTCAAAGGAACTAAGTATGTCTTATGACGTTAAGGAAGTTCTCTATACAATGATATATTTTCAATTAAATTCAAATAGTAAGGATAAATATGAAATTTTGAAAAATAATATTGAAAATGTAAAAGAAAAAAAATAAAAGATAAAAAGATATATTCAATTTTTATTTCGAATGAAAAACTAAATTTTTAACTTTTTATATTTTTTTTCCAAAAAAAATAATTTTTTAAGTCATGCATTTAAAAAAAATGATTTTTTCCGTTTCAAATCTATATTATTATTTTTTTTAACTTTTTTATATTTTAAAAATTGAATTTTTAATATTCATATAAAAAAATATTATTTTTTTGTATCTTATTTTTTAAAATTTTGAATTTATCCTTAAAAAAATGATTGCTTAGAATTAATTGAAACTTTTAAAGAATTAAAAAATTTAAATATATATAATGAAAATATATGATTTAAATGTATAGTTTAAAACATAAAAAATGAAGGTGTATAATTTAAAAAGTTACTGTAACCTGAAAATTTTCATATTTTTGTTTATATTTTGAATTTCCTCTCTCTTTCTTGGTTCATATTTACATCAGCACCCTGGTGGAAAAATCTTTGAGTATCCTTGAACAAAATATTATGTTAACCTAAACCAACTAGCTTCACATCAAAGTGGATAAAGTTTTCAAGTGTGAAGAGTGAAAGATATATCATTTTTTTTTTTTGTTTAGTGGGTTGAAATTTATCAATGATATGAAAATTACACATGTTGCTGGGTCAGTGAGTGGGGTGTGATTTGTTCATTTCTTTATATATCTAATTCTTTCGTCATTGTAATTATTCGTAAGTTATCAGTAAATGAAATTAATTTATACTCTAAATTTATATTTATTAGATAAAATATAATAATTTTAATATTTTTTTTTTGTTAAAATATTAAAAATTTATTTTATAAAGATAAATAGATTTAGGTTATACAAATTTTATTTTTTTTTTGTAAAAATAAGATAATACAAATATAAATTTTTATTATCTTTTTTATAAAGATAGAGAACTTTTGTTATCCCTCACTAATAGATATATAAAACTAAAATATTATAGTAATAATTTTAAATTATTATTTATTTATTTATTTAAAGTGATTTTAAATAAAATATAATCTTTTTAATAATATTTATAATTTTGTCTTTTAGAATTATATTACCCTTTTATACATGGGATAAACTCATATATTATCTACCTAAAATACATATCATTAAAAAAGATAAAATTGAGACTTAATTATATTTATATGTAACTAATGAGCTGAATTTTATGAAAATATTGAAGGAGTTACCAAAAATAATTGGTACGGACAACATTTTGTGTAAAGTTACCAAAAATTATTGGTATATTTTATAAGGGAAAATTATAGAAAACGTTCCTATTGTTTTATAAAACTGTAAAAAAAAACCATCAATTTAAAAAAAAATAGATAATTATTACTATATTACATTATAATATCTTTATTTTATCATTTTATTTTCAAACACTTACTTTGAAAAGATTTAAAAGTTCATTTTAAAACATGTAATTGTTTTTGTTTTTCTAAACTTGAAGTAACTTTTTATTATTTTAATAAAGTTGAGTGGAGTTCTTTGTAATTGATTCAATTTATAAAAAAGTAAAGAAATTCATTAAAATCTTAAAATTTCAAGATATAACTTATAGAAAGGAGAATAGCGACTAAATTCCCCAAGTCTTATTTGCCTTCATGTTTCCATGGGAAAATAATTGAAAGAAACCAACAGGCAAGTGAAATCAGCATGAGGTGTACATTAAATATAAACTATTTATTAGAAAAAATTTAAAAATAAAATAATTAATTAGAACTAGAAGAATTCCGGAGAATTTTAATTAACGCTGCAATCTGTATATTATTTTTTATTTATAATAAAAAAATTCATAAATCTTAAAAAAATAAAAATTTCTACTGGTCTGATTTTTTATAAGTTTTTACAATCTTTTGCATTTTTGTTTTTTTTTTTATAATACCCTCTTTTGAATTTATTACCCACTTCAAATTATTTTCGTTCTTGAAATTGATGACCCATCTAAATTCTTTAGACTGGAGTTTCGATTCAAGATATGAACCTGTTTTACTTTAATGGATGATTTCTTGAAATTAAGTTCTAATAAACTTAGTTTTGGTTAGAATTTGAGTCACATTGTTATTATTATTATTATTATTATTATTATATATATCACACAATTATAATAAATATAATAATTTATTGTCATATATAATAACAATATATTATATAATTTAAAATTTATCTAGATTTTTACTCTTTGTTCTCCCTACCAACTAGTCCCCACTCATTTAATTTATAATGACATGGTTTTCAAGGTTTGTAGTTTCTTACTTACTACTAAACCCTAAGTCACATGATACCTTGTATCTAAATTTATTACCTAATAACAACCCATATGGTAAAATATTAATGGACACAATAATAGAATCCATCTTAAACATCTACTTATGATTTTACAAGTGAGTCACCAATTACAATAAGTTAAGATATTTAAGACCTTAAAACTATTAATCATAAAAGAACTTTACATTGTAAAATTGTAAGCAAGTCTAAAAATAAACAATTTAACTTAACTTAATTTATTTAAGGTTGATGAGATTAAAATTAAAAAAATACTTAACTATAACCTCAAATGAGTTAATTACGAACTTATTTTATAAAATATCTTTATCAAATGATAACATTTTTATAATTATAAGAACTATTAGTATTGGTTCTTTTTGTGTACGAAATGTTTACATATAATCTTATCTTTAAATTCATTATCAAATCTTTTAAAAAAAGTAAAAAAAAAATATTCATATTTTGTATATCTTTTATAACTATCACATAAAAATTACAAACATATTTAAATACATTTTACATAAGCTTTTGTTTTAATTAATTATGATATTGTATAATAAAAATATTAGTCTTTTTTGATAGAGGTATAGATCCCCCTATGGATTCATCCATAATTGATCACACTTCAATCCTTACTTCTCTACGTAAAAAACTGAGCACATTATGTTACATAGATGGATCGATTCTCTTATAGACGAATAGATCCCTCTTGGAAGGATTGATTTGATTTTGATTAATCCATATTATAGAGAGATCGATCATATTATTAAAAATTGACGTATTTTATCCACTTTGATTTGTTTTTAATCTTAATTAGTAGCCAACTAACTTTAGAATTGTGAAGCATCATATTGAGACGTTTTACTCTTTAGGTTTTCTATAAAAATGCCACTATTCTCTCATTTATATGCACACATTTATAAAGTGTATTTTAAATAGTCAAATTTCTTTTCTCTTTTGTTTTTTTCAATTAAGTTGAACTTCATCTCATTATATATTTTCATTTGATTATGACAGTATAAAACTAAACCTATTTGTTTCATATTTCGATATTTATATAACCTTTTTTTATTAACATATTGCATATTTAAATCAAATAATTGTGTGTGTAATTATGATTATTTAATTTAATTATTAAAATTAAAAGAATATATTTTTATCGAACTTGTGTCTAATCTATTTGTTTTAAGATTTACTAGTTGATTCGATTTAAATTCATTTTAAACCGCACATAAATACTTATATTTTTTGTACTAATCTTAGTTATAATATATTTCGTGAATATGTCTGACCGGTGAGGAGTAGATAAAAATGTTAGCTTGGATACCACTCACACTAATCTTGAAAGTTGTGAAAATAGAGTAAATGTTCATAAGTAAGTTAAGTCTAGGCATTATACGGAGGATAATATGAGATTAAGTTTGTATTTAAACATTTGTTTTTCATAATAAAAAGTTAAATATCCTGATGAAATAGTTGTTTTAATCTTAAGTTATAATTGTAGCCTAAGTTATTTTTATTTAAAAGTATCATGTATCATTTTTAATTTTTATACTTGAGTATTTACAAATTATTACATATTTTGATGTTTTGTTTAAATTATTAAATTATAAATTAATAAAATTTGAAAATAATTTATTTATTTCGCTCTAATTTAATTAAATTCTTATTATAAATTTTCAACAATTTTGAAAAATTACACTTAAATAATAATATTTTTTAATTTTATATATAATAAAAGATAACATATATATCAACATTTTTATTTGAAATATATATATATATATATATATATTTTATAAATATATATGAGTTAGTTTATAAATTGATTACTTTAACTTATTTAAGAGTGATCTAAGTTTAATTATTAATTAATTAAGTGAGTTGAATCTATACACTTAAATTTATTTGATAATTTTAATGTTACTTTACCCATATTATCTACTGTGAATAGTTATTTTAGTAATATTATTTGTATTAAATTATTATATATTAAGTGATGTTTAAATTATTTATTAGATATAAAATTAGAGTCGTGAGGATGAAATAATTATAAGAATACGTATTAACATGAATAATAAAATTATGTTACGTGAATATACATTTAATTGTGATAAAAAAAAATTTCCCCATGAGTTCCATAGAATGCTCTGGACTCCCATTCCTAGCCTCAGTGGTGGATTCGTTTCAATCTGCTGTCATTCAAAATCATTTTTCTCCCATTCCAATTTTAATCTCTAAACGCTTCATTTCTCTTACACTCAGGTTGTCAATTTGGAATTTAGGGTTCTTGTTCTTTGCTTGCAAATACGAATGGAGGATTTGGTGAATCGTGTTGATGGTTGCGATCTGATTTAGACCTACGGGACCCAATTGCGAGTGATAAAAGCCCCTTAGTTTTGGCTTTGGCAGCGCATGTAGTCTCTCAAAAATCGATTAATTTAAATCTCTACTGCGAGTTCACTACGAAAATTGGACAAAAATAGGAGGTCTTAAGATGAAGATGATTGATCTCTCCACTTTCGTTTTCTATTTTGAAGACCCAGCTAAATTGGAGCTAGTGTTGAACAAGGTCCCGTGGAGTTTTAATAACATCATACTCGCGATCCAGAAGCTCCTCTTAGGTATGTTTTCTTCTGGTTTGACATTTAATTCAACTTCAATTGGATTCAGCTCCATGATCTCTTGTTGGATTAGAGGACTGAGTCCATTGTCAGGAGAATTGTTGAGAAAATTGATTCAATCATTAAGATTTACAAATTTTCAATGAATAATGGTAGCATGAGAACAGCTCATGAAACGAGTAATGGAGGTTTTGTGTTTGGCATGAGTAGTGAAACGAGTAAAGAGAAAAGAGGTGCTAAAGCTGGAATGCAAAACAAGAAAAATATTGTGGCAAATGTTGGCAGGGGAAGGAATGCAGGGAAAGAAAGTGGGGTGAAAAGCATTAAAGGTGGGAAACGTCCATAGAATGGCTTGGAGGAGGTGACTTTCATGTGTAATATTCAAGTTACACCAACTCAAGAGGCTAATATTGCTCATTATGTTGCTAGCTCACAAGTGAACTCAGGGGTTGCTATTTTGGATCAATCTGGCTAAGCTCGTACAGCTTTTGCTGGGATTGTTTTTCAATTTGGCTGTGATTTCATGTTTTTTGGGCCTGGTTTGTTTCCTTCACTGGTTTGGTTAATTTGTTAAGAACTATATTGTATTATTTGTTGTCTTTGCTGTTTTTGTATGTGTCTTGTAGCACTGAGTGTTGCTTCATTCTTGTAGAAAACTTATGGTCTCTATTATTATAGTTGAATGGCTAGTTTGATTCTTGGTGGTTTTCTTTAAATTTTTTGTTACTAGTCTTGTTTGCTAGAAGATTTGAAGATTTGTTTCCTGATGGTTGCTTGCATGCTGCTATTTATTGGGAACCTGTTGTGTTGCTTTTTTGTTTCTTTTGTCTAGTTTGTATCTTGGTAATGATTTAGAATTTGTTGCAACTTTTAATAAAAATATTATACTTTCATTTGATAAAAAAATTTGTGATAAAAAGCATTTTTATGGTCATATACTTCTCTGTAAAGGATCCCGATCTATGTAAATGGCCAATTTCCAACCCAATTAGTTTTAGTAAATGAAAATTTTTATTAAGCTCGTTTGGTACATATCACCGATCCTAGATGTTTGTTTTTTATTGATTATATTATAAGTTTCTCTCTCTTATTTAATAAACTTTGAAAAATATGTGAGATATATTCGAACATAATCCGTAACATTTTGAATTAGGCTAAATTGAAAGTTTCTTAGTAAATGGAAAACTTATTAATGAAGGCTAGATATAATTAATGATTCAATTATAAAAAATAATTGGCTCATCAATTAATAAAGGAAGGTTTTCATAAATCATGATTTGTGATATAACCATTAGATAGTTGACGCAAATATATGGGGCATCATTGAGGCTAGTAATTCTAGTATCAATTTTAGTTCGCTTGTACAACAAAGATGAAAAGCAGCTGTCTCCATTGTAATGTTGAAGGCAGAACTATTTTAGCCCAGGAATATTATTGCTTAAAGATTAATTTTATTGAGGCTAATTAGTATCATACCCTACAAGTAGATATATTTATGAATAAATGATATATTCCACCTTACATACGTATATCCAATATAAATCCATAAATTTGCGCAAGTCAATTTCACTCATTAAAATTAATCTTACAAAAGATGTAAGTTAGAATTTTCTTACGATTTTGAGTCTGTCTGTTATGATTGAACAAGAGACTCTAAATGAGTAAAGATATAAGCTTTTATATTGGTTTATTTTAAAGAGTATAAATAAATTGTTAGATTTATTTCTCATATAATTTTGAATTTTTGGATCAGAATAATAAGATTTTAAGATCGAATCTTTATAATAACCTTAATATTAATTAAAAAATTTAAATCTGATAAATTTTGTAAAAAGATAAGGATATCTATTGAGAAAAAATCAAACTATGTGTCCTTATAAAGATAAATTAATCCTAATACTTGAAGGAGAATATTGAGGATTATAAATGAATTATTTTGTCCTATACTTGAAGAAAAATATTAAATAGTATAAATAAATTGTAAAACTTATCTCACACAAATTTTGAATTTTTAGGAGGATTGATAGCTGAAACATCTATATATACTCTAAGCTCAAATATAAAAAAGGGGCCATATAGAAGCTGAACTTCAAAAAACTGGGAGATTCTTGAACCCAAAGATTTAACATCACCTACCTCTGTCACTCTTGTCTTACAAGCAAAACTCATACCAAGCTCCACCACATCTCTCTCTTTCCCTTTTTTTCTCTCTCTCCCCTCTCTCCTCTCTCCTATTCCTTAGTTGCTTATGAATCTAATTCACCTTCTTCTTCTAACCCATCCTTTTGAAACCTTCACATAGAGAAAGGCACTATCTAATGGACTCATTACAAGCCACAACAGGGATGCGACGTTCCACAATGATGGAAGCTTCATATGGATACTTATTTCAAGAATTGCAGGAAAGATTTATTTATTTACTTTGGTTATTCTTGATACAAAGGATTTTATAGTATTCTCATTCTAGTTTTTTTGCTTTTTCTTTATTGAAATGAAACAGATGATATGGAATGAAGTTGGAGAAGATCAATTTGAAAGGGAGAAGGTTTTGCTAGATATAGAACAGGAGTGTCTAGAAATTTATAGGGGAAAAGTTGATGCTGCAAATGTATCAAGAGCACACCTGCATCAAGAACTGGCTGAAGCTGAGGCCCAACTAACTCATCTTCTTCTATCACTTGGTGAACGTGCACTCCCTGGAAGGGTAATATATCACAAGTTTTATGAGTTTTCGAATCGATAGGAAACCAACTCTTTCCCAAATTAAGCTTTTAGTATCAGTTCTGTGTTCAAGGCTTAATAATCCCAATTTTAAATTACAAGTGTTTGTCTTATGTATAGAGTCTACACTTGCAAGGGTGATAGATGTATAAAAACAATATTAACCCTTCTCCCTAATAACTTAAGTTTTTAAGAGAGTTGATGACCAACAATTTTTAACAATTAGTAATTTTACTTTCTTCCCAACAAAATTAAACAAATATATAAAAATTTAAAACCTTGCCTTGCTTTGTCTTATCAGCCAGAGAAAATCGCAGGAACACTAAAAGAACAACTAGATTCAATAACCCCAGCACTGCGGGAGATGAAATTAAGAAAAGATGAGAGGGTGAACCAGTTTCGAGCCATACAAGGACAAATTAAGAAAATTTCTTCAGAAATAGTAGGTGAATCAGAGTACAGCAACTTGTCATTAAATGTCATAGTAAACGAGAACGATCTTTCACTAAATAAACTTGAGGAGTATCACATAGAGCTTCAAAGACTCTATAATGAGAAGGTAAAGTAACTACAATTGAGAAATTAGATGTTTAATGAACAATGTTTACAGGATACTCATCATAGATTTGATATGTTATGGCCTTTATTTGTTACCTTTGAAGAATGAAAGGCTCCAGAGTGTGGAAAAACATATAGATGCAATTCACAACTTGGCAGCAATGTTGGGGATGGATTCCTCCATGATCATTACCAAGATCCACCCCAGTTTAAATGAATTGTGTGGAATGTCAAAAAACATAAGTCACAAAGTTTTTCACAAACTCATTGCCACAGTAAAATCCCTTAAAGAGGAGAAGGAAAAGAGGCTTGAAAAGGTGATACTTACCTTCACTACCCTTAATCTGAACAAAAGTGATTAAGGTATAGAGTAGCATTATATTTTAATCACTTTATTTTAACAAATTGAACATATTAGACACATTTCTTAAAACGGATGCACTTTAATCACTTTACTGATGCATTTTTGGATACTTTAGTCATTTGTTTGTCAACTTTTGTTTTTTTGAATAATTTTTTTATCGAAAAAACTTTAATTGGATTGAATTAAATTAAATTTTTCTAGTAGGGTTTGAAATAAATAAAAAATAAAGCGAATAAAATGATTAAAATTGTTTAAAATATCTATATATATAACAATAAGTTAACTAAAGTGCATAAATTTAAAACAAAGTGATTAATATATTCAATTTGTTAAAATAAAGTGAACTAGTGTATCTTTTTCTTTGTATTAAATTACATAAAATTGTAGATTTCGTTGCAGTGGTAATCTATGTGTACAATGAAACACGATACTGAAAAATGATTAAATCAGAGACCTTATGCATCTATGTGTGTACTCAATGCAGCTTCATGATCTTGGTAAATCATTAATAAACTTGTGGAATCTGATGGACACACCATATGAAGATCAAAGATCGTTTTTCCATGTAACTGGTTTGCTGTCAATCTCAGCAGCAGAAGTGTCAAATCCAGGAAGCATTACACAAAATATAATACAGCAGGTAAATTATGTTCATTACACCTAATAAGTAATGACTCACGAATACTAGAATTAATGAGATAGTAACCTCTGAATTTGTCTCAAGACTGAAGACGAAGTCAACAGGCTCGATCAACTAAAAGCAACAAAAATGATGGAGCTGTTTCTTAAGAAACAGAATGAGCTTAAGGAGATATGTAATAAGTCACACATGGAGATAATTACTACAAGAGAAGAGATGGATAACACAATGAATCTCATTAATTCAGGTGCAATTGTTGATTAATATCAATGTTGAGATAGATATATTGCCCTTTTTCGGATATATTTAGTTTCACAAAAAAACTGATATTTATTTGTAAAGGAGATATTGATCATGCCAATCTCCTTGCAAGCATGAATGAGCAGATATCAAGGGCAAAAGAAGAGGCTTTCAGCAGAAAGTCTATAATGGAGAAAGTGGAAAATTTGATTTTGGCACGCGATGAGGAGCGCTGGTTGGAAGAATATAACAGGGTTTGTAGTTTGTTCCCTCGTACATTAATTTACAATCTACAGTGATGATGGAACTAATCTTTATAATCTTATATATAATGTTAGCAATGTTATACTAACTATTACCAAAATGTGTAAGAGTTTATTAACTTTAGTTGCATTATAAGTTTCCTAATTATTGGAAAGTGAATTAGAAGACTAAAACTTCAAAAAATGTAAGAAATAAAACACGTGAAGACACATGTGTTCTTTTTTTAGTTGTTATGTGTTCTTAAATCAATAAATATGTGTTTAAATCTATCAAAATTTATATTTTTTGAGTTGTAATTGATTTATGAAACACATAACAACTCAAAATAATACGCATTTGTGTATTCACTTGCTCTATTTCTGATACCTTTTGAAGTTTTGGAATTCTAGTCTACTAAATTTTAATGGACTTGTCGACTCAAAGTTAATGGATTTTTGTACTTTTATTGTTTAACCAAAGTTTGTTTCCAGGATGAGAACCGATATACAGTCAGTAGAGGTGCTCACAGAAACCTTAGAAGAGCTGAACGTGCCAGAGTAACAGTCAACAAAATACCAGGTTTCTCTCAACAATTAATCAAATTTGCTTAGAAAACATATTAAGCATAATAATGGTATGATTTTCAATAATAACTAAGCATATGAGTAGGCAATGTTTTTCGTATTCAATATAATCATAAAAATGCCAGTGAACGGAACCAGAAGATATATGGAAACAGTATACTGTCATTTGTCAAAGGTCTATAGCTAATAGCTTCACAATATCCACCTCAAAGCTAACAGTTAGCTAGGTTCACGTCTATAAATTCAAATGATAGGTTTATTAAGGCTATGATTGAGATAATAATGCTTCTAAGGAATGGACAAAATTGCAGACCTGATGGAAGTACTGATAGCAAAGACCAGAAGTTGGGAAGAAGAAAGAAATAAAGTTTTCCTGTACGACGAGGTTAGATCAGCAACTATATATGATATTACCGCACAATGCTCATAAATTAGTCACACCATCATCTGTTTATAAATCCAAAACCTTACCTATGTGAGAGTAAAACACTGTTTAATTACTAGATTATCATTAAACATAAAACACACACACATGATCTATACCTGTAACAATAATCCATGACTTACGAAAATGACCACATTGAAGAGAGAGGTAGAAAGAGCAAAGCAGAAAATGGAAATACACCCCAAGTTCTGATTTTTGAAACTCTCATAATCAATGATGTGTAACGGTGTAAAATGAGCCGCTCTCATTTAATATTGATCTATTGAGTTGAAAAAACTCAACTTATTTATCTTATGTGATTATCTAAAAATATTGTTATAAAAAAAATAATTATTATACAAAAATAGTATTTTAATCTATTTTCTTATTTTATAAAAATATATGATCAAAACATAATATTTGTAGCTTGTAAAGTTATAAATATTTATTTATTTTAATTTTTTAAAAATATAAATGATTTCGTTAATGAACAACTCAGTTAAATTCATTTTAAAGTGCTTTCAAAGTGAGATGAAGTAAAATTAGCTTTTAAGTAAACTCATTTGTATAATAATAAATGGAAAGATTAAATGTACACCTCTATGAGTGTACTTCTACAGGTCCCTCTTCTAGCAATGTTGGAAGAGTATAATGCTGTAAGAAAAGAAAAGGAAGAGGACAACCAGAGACAAAAGGTTGGTTCTATATTCAACAATGTTCCGTCTAGCTCACAGGACAGACAAAAAAATGCCTATTTTTAGCTCTCAATTATTAGTTTATTACCTCATGTGCAGAAGAGTCCTTGTAACACCTATTATAACCCACAGGAAAAGAAGAAGGCGCGAAATCAAGTGATAATTAAGCAAGAAAACACTTTTGGGTCCAGGCCAGGTACAAGCAGTAGGCGTCTGTCCAACAGAAGCTTGAACGGAAGCTTAATGAATTCGACGACGCCTTCCCATAGAAGCAATTTAGGTGGCCAACCCATAGTGATGTAACTTGGTACGGGCCTCCCATTTGTACCATGAAACATCCCAATTATTTATATGCCCGTCTCGTCTTGTGCCATATATTGCTGAGACAATATGGTAATGGGATATCCCAGTGTCCCTAACGAGCCACTTTTTTTTCTTCTTCTTCTTTTTAATTAAAAATAAATAACAGATGAGAAAAAAGATAGAGTACATACACAAATTTACTGAAATGTAAAACCTTAACATTTGAACGCCATGTCATTGAAATACAGTGGTTGTGGTCATCACTGTTGACGTTGACGAACATGCATAGAGTGGTTACTCTTTTTTTTCGTCTTCTTTTACCCCGACTATATATATAAAAAAAAGAGAAGGTTGGAACATTAGTAACTTGCTTGAAAAATGATTGTCCATCTTTTTCGTAAATTCCTTCTCTTGGATGGTTTAATTTTTGAAAAACTGAATCTTGCTTCTCTTTTTCGGTTGTTTGGTTGATGAGAAAATATCGTAAGTTTTATTTTCTTGCTAGATTGTTTGGCTTTTGAGAAAATGAATATTAGTGTTTTTTTTTGTTCACGAGAAAAGATTTTAATTTTATTTGATTTGTTTGGCATTTGAGAAAATGAAGGAAAATATGACAAACTTCTGGTTTTTTTTTATTATCAAAAACAGTAGTGACTTTATGACAAGATATTTAAGATTTTTTTAATGATCAATGCTATAAAAATAGAGAAAATTAACGCAAAATAACAAATTAATTATCATCAATTCTAAATACGTACAGCTAAGACCCCGAAAATGGGACGAATTTGACATGAAAAGAGTTTAAAATGGCACCTAATTCAATTGTCCCAATATCCCAAATGTGTGATTACATGTCACACGTATAAAGGAAGGAAAGAAAGCACAATTTCATAATAAGATTAAAAACAACTTGAGACCTGTACTTTTCTTTCGTTTAAAATACGAAATATTTTTAGGAGTCTTTACGATTCAATCCAATCTTATTTTGAGTAATTTTTTTTACTAAATTGGATTATTTATATTACTTAAATCAGGTTAGATTAAATTATTTAACTATTACAAATATTATAACTAAACTGTTTGATCTAGTTAATAATACATAAATATGATACAGTTTAATAAGATACAATCAAATATTTTCTTTATAATATGTAAATAGATATTATTATTAATAACAACAAAAACGAGAGATATATATAGAGAGAGAAAGAGAGTTTAAATAATGAATAGAATAAACAGTCCAAAAAACTTAATACAACACTTTATGAATAACAAGAAGCAACATTTATTGTCTTTCTTATTATAGAACTTATCTTAATCTCTTAAACTTTAATTTCTAGATCTTTTCTATCAACTCAAGTATCTTCACGATTCTACGTCCAAACAAGAGATCCAACTTGACTAGTTTAATTGGTCAATAAAGTAATCGTTATATTATGAAGGAGATACCAAACAACAATAAGACATCCATATAACAAAAATTAGCATTAATAATAGGTTTTTTAGCATGAAAACATACATGCAAAGCTAATTTTGCTTTATGTAGAAAAAATAAAATAATCAATTAAAATAAAAAGGCTTAACTATAACACTTTCAAATATCGAGAAGAAATATCAGAAAAAAGTAAAAAAATGAAATTATTGAAGTTTTTGCAAAGTTTACTTTTGAAATGAAATCGAGAAGATATTATTATTAACACATTGTGTTGATATATATAGTTGTAGAATTACATGTGATGAGCACACTATAACCATTAAATTAACTAACTACTTAGTTAGTTAGACTACACACCCTCACAATAATGGTTATATATTTTATTTGAATATGGGTTCGTATATTTTAAGGATATTTGCATAGGTCTTTCATTCGAGGTATTATGGTTTCACCCGGTTGATATATACATGAAACTAACATCAGAAAAGGTAATACATTTCTTACGTTTTTCTTAATTCTCGAACACGCTTGACCATTTAAGACTTTAATAGAAAGCGAATTAATACCATTTGGATTACTTGAGATATTAAAAATACACAAGGAGAAATATTATATATATACTTTTGAAAAGTATTTACTTTGTATTATTAAGTCTCTAATTTCGAACATTTAATATTTGTTAGTTATACCTCTTTATTTTATGTTTATAAATATGAAATATATTTATATAAAAAATTTTAATTAAAAATATGTCATCTCATTGGTAATAGCTTTTATAAATATGAGGTATTTAAGGGTTAAATCATTGGTTTGAAACCGGGGAAAGACGAAAGAAATACGTCGTAACTCAATTGGAGGTGAAGTTCACGGACTCTCACTTTATAAAAATTATGGACCAACACAGATAATTCTTATAAAAAAGTGTCATTTTTTAATGTTAAGATATATTCGTAGAAGGGTTTATAGACTCCATCTACAATTCAAAATACGTTGTCGAGTTCTTTTTACATTCCTTAAGTCTTGAATCTGGAATAAAAAATAAAATATTAAATGTATATAAAAAATTATTTTTTATAATTTAATAATTGATTATTTTAAAAATAAATTTTTTGTTAAAAACAATAAAAATCACTTTAATAATAGTGATTTTCAAAGAATATTATATTACGATAAAATATATTATAATATAAATCAGGATTATAACGTTGCATTTAAAATAAATAATGATCTTATCAAATAATTTTTTTAATTATTATTAGATAAAAACTTTATTAATAATGTATTTTGGGGCCATAATGATGACTAAATCATTACCCATTTCTTTGTAAATAAATCGACACTAGCCCCTCTTCGCTCTTGTTTCTTGCCCTGTCCGTTTCATCGCTAGTCATTGCGTTTTCGCCTCTCCCATCCTCTCCTGCCGATCTGTCCTGTAATTGAGCAGGTGAGTTTGCTTGTATTTTCATGAAAAATATTGACTAGTATACCGAGATTTTCAGAAATAACGTTGGTATAAGGTTTCTCGTCTATCATCTAGTCGTGCATCTGAAAATTCGGAATAAATACAATAATGTTTGTCGACATGAAAACGTTAAATACAATTTGTTGACTCTTTTAGACAAGCTTTACTGACTAGAGTTACTCTCAATTTAAGACCTGATTTCTGAAATGTGATCGATTGGGTTTTCTTTTTCCTTCTTTTAGGTTTTGTTTCAATTGATTAGGTTTTCGACATTCAATGGTATAGATGCACTTTATGTTTCTATTTTTACATTTGGTTTCCTTACAGCCTTCTTTGATTCGAAACCTTTTATAAGTTTTCAACATTTTCTCTCTCTCGCAGCCGTATTGCTCATTCTATTGCTGACAGTTGACGATCCTCCTTTAGCTCAGTTCAGGTAACGCCCGTTCCTTCTGTTTCTCTCTAAGTCTCTATTTTGTCGCACCTTCATTTTAAAATGGCCACTGCTTCTTCCGTTTGTCTTTGTATCTTCAAAAGGCCGCATAATTTGTTTATGGTAACGTAAGAAACAAAAAAAAAGTAATCGAACTTTTGCTGTGAAAATTGGGTTTATTTATTTGCTGTGTCCATTCTAACGCTATATTGCTATTTTACATTGGTTGAAGAGAGAATTTTATTCTGGATAGGGAATAGTATGAATGCATTGTCCATTAAAACCCATTATGTTTCTCATCATATATGTTTAGCTTATGGCAAATGACTTCTCATAAGTTCAATTTTAATAGTCTCAAGGTTTTTGTTTGAAACTTAACCTAGAACTTTAATTTGCTTTTCAGTTGTGTTACTATCAACTTTTATATTGTGTACTGTTTGAGTGTTGTAATTTAATGCTGTTGGAGAGTGAGCTCGGTTCTATTTGAGATTATATTTTTTTAATCTGCTTTGCTTTGTGTTCTGTTTCTAATTATTTAGAATTGATTGTTTTTGAAAATATGCTCACCCCTATCCATTTGCTAACTATTTAGTAGATTATATGAGTTAAAGTTATTGAGAGGTTGAGGAAATGGATTCTCTTATCAACTCAACTTGTGATTTTCTTTAGATTCTTTTCAGTGAAATAGTAACTTTTTTTAAGATTCATTCATTTTGGTAGTAGATGTTTGCTGTTTGGACAATCCTGGTTCCCTTGATATAAACAAATATGCAGGGGTATTGACGAGACTTGATAGTAGAGCCTTATCTTATCATTATGAAATTAAGACCAGACACTTTTTACTGTGACATGATTCTTGTATGAAAATTGCAACCTTATTAGTAAGAAAAAGTCTATCACAAATTTGAAATGAATCTCAAATAATGCGATATAATGTTATTGATAATTATAATTGAGTTCACATGACAGTGTCCAATAAAAAATTGTCATGTCGATTGTGATTGTGATGTATTTGTGATATATAGTAGTGCTTATTTACTCAATACCTACCAGTCAACTCTATTTATTAAAGAGTTGTGATAGATCATAAATGATGTGTTTAATAAGTACAATTGAGTTCACAAAATGCCATACAATTATAAGATGCCATCTCATTTGTGTAAATCACAAATTTGTAATATATAATAGTGCTTAACTCGTAGTGATGAGTGATGACTGATGTGGAAATACTATTTGGGGACCATCATAGCATGCACTCTTTGGTTGATGTCTTTAAGCATACTTTGGATCGAGTTCCCTTCTAGTATTTTCCTCAATCTTGCTGTGGTTAATTGGATATGTTTCACAATTGAGTAATGCTAAGCAGCACTACTCAAATGAGTAGTGACATACACCACTATTTATATATGTATATAATCATTAATTGTCATGTAAGTAGCGATAGAGTCATTACTCTATTTGGTAGTGTTATATATCATTTTCTTTTACACTTATATTATTGTACATTGTAATCATTTTTATGATTGGTTGAAGTAGAGGTATAAATTTAGCCGAGAGGTTAATGAGATTTATGGTATAATCTATTAATTTTCAAAACTCATCTCATCTTATCTCACTTAATGTTCAATGAGATGAGATGGTAATAAGACGATATTAATTGGGATATTTTATTTGTTTCTAATGGGTTTAGATGAGACAAATAAAAATACAAAAATCATAAAAAATATAATACATATTATTTATAATGTAAATTTAATAAGAAAAATGATAAATATATGTTTAAAGTGACGTCTATTAAGGTTACGATCTAAATGAGATGAGACCATCCACTTTTCATCCCTAGACTAAGTCAAAGGATCTAAGTTTATCAAATTGGTTTATGAATTTTATCTTTTCTCTGAATTTTCAGATGGATTGGCAAGGGCAAAAGTTGGCGGAACAATTGATGCAGATTATGCTGGTGGTATCTGCCATTATGGGCTTTATGACAGGTTATGCCATGAGGTCGTTCCAGATGATGATCCTCATATACGCTGGTGGAGTGGTCCTCACCACGCTGGTCACAGTTCCCAATTGGCCTTTCTTCAATTGCCACCCGCTTAAGTGGTTGGACCCTAGTGAAGCTGAAAAGCATCCAAAACCTCAGCCAAAACAACCTGTGAGTTCAAAGAAGAAACCCTCAAAGAAATAGATCTGATTAATCAAAGAAAATGAGCCAATATTTGCTCCAAAATTCATTTGTAATCTTGACGCCACCTTGCTAGAAATTTTCAACTCATGCTACATAGCTACAGTAACTTGGTGATGGGTTTTAATGAGTTTCAAATTTTAAACAGTGACTATAAAGAAATTACGAGTTCATTATGTTCGCTCGACTTGTATGGCAGAGATCAATTTTATTTCCTACCTACTTTTTACATGATGACTAATTTCTTTTTTGCTTTTATATGACTCATTATTTGCATGTTTGACTTTAAATTCTCCTATAAAAATATATATATATATATATTCGCATGTAAATTATATTTTTGAAAATGTGATTTTTTTATGGTATGTTGAAAAAAAAAACATATCTTCACCGGAGAGGAGGTTAAAATGAAATTTTATTTGTTAATAGGGATATGTTATGCAGTTAAGTCATTGTACATATACAAATATATGATGGCACATGCAAGAATAATTTTAAAATGAATTACTACGTTTTATAATCATCGCAGGTTTGTGCAGATTTTGTATTCCTGCTATAATAACGTAGAAAAAAAAGATGGGCTATTCGACGTATCTAAAAGTCAGATTCATAGTTCTATAATTATTTCGTATCAGAATTTCTCTGGCTCGTGATTAATGCCCATCTCTACTTACGAAGGGCAATAAGTGGTTGTGGGTAGGGTGTATAGTATAGACATATGACTTTCATGTCCGTGAGAGTTGGAAATATATATAATGGCACATCATTATCTGTTATGTAGACATTGCTTTATTAATATATATTTTTCAAAAGCAAAAGCAAGCCATGTGAACCTAACCTTTCATATTTCATTTATTCGAACTCGTGTAAGATTTAACCTAAGTGTATAATTGTATTAATATTACATTCTATTGATTTAAAATATCACATCTTACTCTTACTGCAAAAGTAAATAATTTCCCATACTCTGATCTCGCACCCACTGATATTTAAAACTTAGATTCCACAACTGTTGCAACTCTCTAATTAGGAAACTGATCACTGAACATGCATGTCAAAGTTATTAATTTCACTTGTTAAGTGTTGAGTATTTTAGCCTAGGGTTCCATTTAATATAATGTGCTTGCTTTTGGCATGTATAAAGTTTGAGTTCTTTATATTAAGTAGTGTAGTTATTTAAATAATAATAATAATAATAATAGAGTGTACTTGACATGTCATATAATATGATTAATTAGTGTAAAGTAAAAAAATTATAGTGAATTAATATAATAGGTTTAAATTTGTAAGTTAACTCATAGCTAATCTCATTATCAGCAGTAGGAGGAGAAGGAAAAAAAAACCTTATATATAATGTCTGTAATGTTTGTTTCCCCTGTGATCTAATGAATCTAATTATCTTTTAGTATCATTTAATTTTGATTTTAATAACTAGCTAAAATAAATGCACCTTCAATTAATCTTCAACTACTTAAAGCATCTTCAATTAAGCTTTAATTTTACCCAAAATGGTAAATTCTAATTGACTTATATTTGAGCTAAAAAAATATGAGTATAAATTCTAAGTATTATTATAGATATTGATATATAATTTAATACATGCATATATATATATATATATTAGATAATAACGTTTATATTATATATTTAAAAAATATTGATTAATAGATAAAAAATTATATTATAATATCATTGATTTATAATAATGCAAATAGTTGCTTAACATATATTGGTTTTTATTTATATAAAGGGAGACTCACGAGTCGTCAACCATCCAACGTATAAAATAAGACAATATATTCAGATTCAAAAATATTTTATTTTTTTAATTAATAATTATTTATTATATATATTATAAATAAATATTAATAAAAATAGTTTTATATGTTTAGTTATATTTTTTTGTGTATATTTTTTATTAATTGTTATAATAAAATTTATTATTAAATTAAATTAAATATATAATAATTAATATTTTTTTAAGTAAAATAATGATGAGATTGAATGCAGAGATTTAAGGGTAATTTAATTATGTCATAAAGAAATACCCTTTACTTTACCATCACTGTGTGGGTCCATCGATTACCTGTTTAAATTCGCTAACGACACTGTAATATTCCCTAAATATATATATATATAAACGTGAAAACCTTGATGAAACTCCGTTCAAGTTTATAATTGCACCGAAATCTTAGGCCGAAGATTGGACATTAACCAACCATACGATTAGTTAGAGGTGTGGATAGGTTACTTACATTATTTTTTAAATTAATTTTATTTTGATAGTTTTAAAAAATTTAACTTTTAATCGAGCTATATTATTAAAAAAATTAATCTTTAAAAACTAATTTATAAATTAATTTTGAAGAAAATTTACTTGAAGATTTTAAACTTATAATTATAATTTGATAGTTTTATTTTATTAAAACAAAAAAATATCATATAATTTAACTTAAAAATTATCAACATCATATTATATTTATTTAATATTTTATTATTAGGAAGTAATAAGATGATTTTAATATATATTATATAAATATAGAATTGTAATTTTTTTTAAATTATTAAAAATTTATTATAGAATAATTATAAAAAATTATAATATGTTCAACAACTTACCGAACATAATATGAAATAGTAAATTCAGATAAAATGTTATATTATTAATCAAAAATATATAATTTATATAGTAATATAATAAAAATTATTAATTTAATTTTTTTTTTTGATAAATTTGAGGATAATTTGAATGAGACTTAAAATATGAGTGATAAGACTAAGAATAGTTAGTTTTAGATTTTATAATTTTAAATAATTTTATAATTATAATAATAATATATGAAATAATAATTAAAAATATATTTTAAAAAATTAGTGTATATTAATAATATAAATTCGGTTAAATTTATTAGATTTTCATAATTTAAAACTTCTGATTGAACTGTAATTGATTTTGATATTTTTTAGATTTATTTGAACAACTTATCTTTAAAAAAATATATATAAAGTGGACTTGATATTAGACTTGTTGATTTTTGAAAAAAAAAATCTCACCTCTATAATTAATTAACAAAAAAAAAACCCCAAAGTCGTATCGTTAGTTATATAAAAAAAATTAAAAAATAAAAAACCAAAACCATATGATATGATTGATTTATGAGAGGAATAAAATACACAAAATGGCGCACCACAATATATGATATTTACGTTTTAAAATTTTTGATATCGATGAACATGTCCTATGGTCAAAATGTGAATGACAAGGTATTAATTAATATTATAATTAAAATATCAAATAATATTAATAAAATATGTTTATGATTAATTTTTTATTTATTTTTTAAATAATTTTTCATTAAATATCTTTATCATAATTTATTAATCATAAAAATTATTTATTTAAATAATTATTTTAAACAGTTTAATTACCTATTTTATAATTTTTTTAATTCATTGATAAAAAAAATATAAAATACATTTATATTTATATGTAATATATATAAAAAAATTAAGTTAAAAAAAATAAGTATTGAATTGTTTTGATACAATTGAAGATTTATTAAAAATTTATAATTTTATTAGTATATAATTTTTAGTGAATTTATATTTTAACGTTTTCATCCTTAATAATAATATCCTTAAAAATCTCAATATTAAAACAAAGATATATATATATATATATATATATATTTTTTTAAACTTGCAAAATAGATAGATAGCTTGTGACATTGGATAGTGCTGAAGCATGAAACAGGCACTCTAATTTATCGGAATGAACAAATCATGACAAGCATTGCTTAAAGATTCTCAATTAATTTAATATTTATTTGGAAAAATACAATTAATTTAAGGGTGACGTAGAAATTAATTATTTACGTTGTGTCGTTGTCTGATTAACATGTGGGATAAGATCGTTTGCATTTAATATATATATATATATATATTAGCTCTTGTTACAGAGCTATCTAGTGGCTCAAAGATTTGCGTATTTTGTTGTTTCTCACAGATCCCATTGAAAAAGAGAGAAGAAAAAAAAAAGGATAAGAATACTTCACAACCATATAACAGAATGAATATTAAATCTGTAATATTATTGTTATATTTATAATATTTTTACAATTTACTAACTACTGTATATTCACTATATTTTCATATTTTACCATAACAACAAAAAAAAATTAAATTCTCCTAAGTTTTTCAAAAAGAAAAAAAAAATTCACCTACCCTTTATATTTATTTCATAAAAGTGAATTTCAATAATTTTGTAAACGAATTTAAATATTAAATAATAAATTTTGAAAAAGTGAAAAAGAAGGTGGCTTTAAATTTTGAGGGGCAAAAAAAAAAGCATGTTTACAAATTGTAACTTAGAGTTATTTAATATTATTTAAATATTTTTTTAATTTTATTTAAATTTTTAATTATCTAAAAACACTTACCCGTATTATGTAATCGTAGTACATAAAGTAAAACCTTATATTAAAACATTTGAATTGACATGATTGAATTTTTTGGAAAAGTAAGGAGATAATACAAGTTTATTGATATCATATCTAGGGGTGTTCATCGGATCGAAACCGTTGATTTTACTGTCATCCGATCCGATCCGACCATCCGCTCGGATTGAAACATCCTAATACGCAACCGATCCGATCACTTCTTACATCCGCTCAATCCGATCCCGTAAACTATTCGGATGACATCCGATCAATCCGATCAATCCGACCAATAAATTTAATTAACTCTATTTTTTTGTATTTTTAAATAATTTTTTTAAATTTTTACATAAATCATAACATAAAATTATTTGATTTAAAAAAAACATTAAAAAATTAAATAAATATATATTAATTATTTATATATATTTAATTTAATAAATATATATAATTAATTTCGGTCGGATCGGATCCGATCGGATGAATCGTAATAAAATCCGCCATCCGATCCGCACTTAACGGATGGAAAAAATCTCAATCCGATCCGACCATCGGATTGGATCGGATCGGATGAAAAATCAACGGATCGGATCGGATTTATCGAATTGATCGGATGATCGGATTTTTTGCACACTCCTAATCATATCCATTATATATCATTATTGAAAAAATAAATAAAAAATACAGAAACATATTAAACTCCTCACTTTTTTGAAAGAGTAATGTTATATATCATGATTGTGGTGTTATCTTAATCTATATATATATTTTTGAATAAATCTATATGTTATTTTATGACTAGTGTATACATTTTTTATTTAGAATTTGACTTACAAAAATGGATCCACACAAATAAATTAAGATGTATATCATCTTGAGAACCCAAACAAAAAATATCCATTTTGAAAAGAACCAATGCCACAAAATAATAATAATAATAATAATAATAATAATAATAATAATAATAATAATAATAATAATAATAATAATAATAATAATTTACCAAATGCGGAAATAGAAATTCTTTGGTTGACAATATATAGTAGTATCTATCTTGGGGATTTATTTGCTCGTCCATATATACTTTAATTACAAACAATTAAAAATATGAGATAATGATAATGACAATACAAAAATATCTATATTTCTCTTTGGATTTTAATATATTTGTTTGACTAGTTAGGAATATAAGTTTTTAATTACTGAGGATTAACATATCGTAATCTATGATCAATTATTAATCGCCAAATTTTAGTTATATCTTTTAAATTTTTTAAATATATATCTTTAAATTACATATTTTCAATGATTTTAGACATTAAATATGTATTTTAAAGATTTTGTTTGATTTAATTAGAATTTATCTTAATAATTTTTCATAGCTTTGAAAAATGGAATAAGTGGTGTCGTGGGAAGATAAGTTGCACAACTCATACTCAAGTTCAAGTATACTAATGTAAAATGATTTTTTATTGAATTGGTATAGAATATTACTCTTTTAAGTTTTGACACACATAGCATTCAAAAATACATTAATTAATAAAATTACAACGTATCTTAGCCAGCTCCAAGAGATTTGAAGGATGATTCTTAAATTATGTTTTTCTTATAACCCAAAATGTATTGTATATTTGTATGAGTTTTTGTCTATAATATTCATATCACATTCAAAAGTTTAAAAAGATACTCTTTATTAATTTAGTTTTAAAAAAAATTCTTTATAACCTTCCAATCAAATATCAAGTAGTTTTTTTTCTTTCTCTCCTTTTAATTATCATATCATTTTTTTTGTTTTTTTTTTCTCTCCTCTTTCAATTCCGAACACATTTTTTTTTCTTATTTTAAAAACAAGACAAAAAAATATTTTAATTATCCTTTGCAACTTTAAAGTGCCGAATACAAAAAATATAAATTTTTAATAAATAAATTTTTGAGTGAATAAAAAATAATAAAAATAATTTATATTTATAAAATACAAAAATATATTTAATAATAAATATATAATTTGTTATAACAAATAACTTATCAAAATTTTATTATAAAGTAATTTAAAATAATAATAATAAATTATAAAATAATTACAAAATTAATAATAATAATTATTATAAAATAAATTATAAAAACTGGCCTAATAATTATAATAATATTATATTAGATAATATTTTTACACAAATTTTATGATATAATGTTTTATGTTTGTATTGTATATTGTAAAAAGGTGGATAGAGAGGTTTCACAATTTGTTTTAATAATTTAATTATTTTTATGAATATTATTTTTTATATCATAATTATAATTAATATTATAATTATTTATTATTTATAATTATAATTATATTTAATAATAGTAATAATAATGTATTATATTATTTATGAATTATCAAAATATTTAGCATATGATTTTCAATATATGTATAAATTTATATTTATTTTATTGTAAAATAAATTATTTTTTATTTTTTAAAATAATTTTTTTAATATATGATATGATAAAAAATATTTATGTATTTAAAATTAATTATAAATTTATAAGATGCTAATATTTTTTTATGTTTATAATAATTATTTTTTGTAAAATAGAACTAATATATATATATTTTTAAATAAAATTGATTAATAAATGCTTTCAAGTTTAAGGTAATATCTTGTATATTTTTTTTTTAATTTTACTTAAGTTTATTTTTAAACTATTATCTAAAAGTTGTCTATTATATAAAAAAACCCATTGTATTGTAACATATATAGTAATTATTTTCAAAATTGAGTTATTTGGCTGTCAGTATTCATCTACTTAACAATTCTTTATTAAAATAAAGCAGAACTAAAAAAAACTTTTTGTTTTTCCAAGAACAAAAACAACCAATCACTATAATGTTTTGCCTTATAAAGTTTTATTGTACTTAAACTCCAAACACTCAATAAATTCTATGCTATTAAGTGACTTTTTTTTTTAAATCAAGTCTCAAGTGTACTTTACCACTTAATAAGCCACTATATTATTTGAGTTACCAGCATAAATAACATTCATTACACAAGTAATAAAATCTGATGAGAAAAATTATTAATAACAATCAATGATATATATTAATTTAAATAATATATTTATATTATTATAAATGTTATTAATATTACCCTTAAATTAAAAAAAAAATTTATTGAAAAAATTTATCGATTAAAAATAAATAATATTATTTTAATAATTTTTATATTAAAGTACTATTATTTCATATCAATTAATTAAAATAACAATTAATTTTATTTTATTTTAATATTTGATTATTATAAATATTTATTTTAATATTTTTTTATTTTTTTAAATAAAAATATAGTTAAATAATTTAGTAAGAATATTTATTATTGTTCATTTTCTAAAATAGTTTTATATTAAAATTTATTTTTCTTATTATTAATGATTCATGTTTTATTACGTTTTAATCACTTAACAACAAAAAATAATATTCTAATAATAAAATTATTTATTATTAATTTATCCATTTTTTCAAGATTAATGATTAAAAATGGATTAAAAAATACTTTCTAAAATTTGAGACATCAACTTCATAATTTATAGAAATTTTATGAGCAATATTATTAATATTAGTATATATTATTATATACATAATTTTTTTAATGATTTAGTTGTACAACATAATTTTCTATATACATGGATTAAAAAATATATATGTTTATTTTTTTATAATATAAATAAATATATATATATTTATTTTATTGTAGTAAAAAAATTAACATATATATTTTTTATTAAAAAAATTTAAAAATATAATTTATTAAATAACTAGTTCATTTATCAACTATAAGATTTATTTTATTCTAATCAAACAAAATAAATAAAAATGTTTCATCTTCTTGTTTTTTTAAGTGAAAGGTCATCTTAGTCATTTTATATATACAAAATATATAATTTAATTCATGAATTTTGAGAAAATGATATTTAGTCTTTTTATTTATAAAAATTGTATTAAAAACATATATTTATTAATTTTAAATTTATTTAAAAATAAATAAAAATTATCAGAAATATTCTAGTCATTAAACAAGAATAAAAAATGATAATAATCCCATCGATTATGTTTGTAATTTTTTTGGTTTGATAAGATAATGATAAATGATGAAAATACATTATCATTATCTATTTAAATTTTTTTATTAATAGTTTTTTTTATATTAGAAGAATAAGAATAAATAATACTTTTACTAAAAAAAATATATATCCTCGTAACATCCTTTTTTCTCAACGTTCTTAACTCGCAATTGGGTGTTTTTTTAATTTCAATTTTCAAGGAAGGCAATCTTTAGCAAGATATCATATTGTATATGTTATTTTATCATATCTAGATACGTGTATATGGGTTAGTTTGTATTTAAAATAACATCAAAATTAATCTAACATAATCGGTTTGTGAAAAATAATAACTAATTTAAACTAATAAATTTTTTAAAAAATCTAACTCAAATCAAATTTTTTGGTTTGGTTTATTTTGGATCAAGGAAATCTTTTTTTCCTTTTTTTATTAATGAATTTTGTTTATTAATATTTTTTTAAAATTTTATATTATAATTTTTAATGATTTTAATTTTAATTTTATTATAATATCTAAATAGTATATTTTGATGTCATTTATCATAAAGTAAAAAAATAAAAATAAAATAGAAAATAATAATGTTTTATCCTATAAATTTTACCATTTCTCATATTCAAGTTATATATAATGTTATCTGTGTAATATAAATTTTAACGATAAAAATATAAAAAATGATGTATTTATAATAGATAAATAATTAAGTAACGTAGAATTAACGTGACTCTTGAAACTGTTAGCTTGTCGTTCATCTGTTTGATCGTAGTTCATATAGGTGATTAATGAGAGGAAGTTGAGGTAAAATTGAAAGGTTGGAAGAGGCAAAAATATTGAGGTGTCTATATTGGACAGAATAATAAAAAAAGGAGAGAAATACAAAAAAAAATATAAAGAAAATGTTTAAATATAATTGTATAAAATAATAATACGAATATAAAAATAAAAATAAACTATGTAAATCTATTTTTTTAAATTAAGAAAATGTTTACTCACCGTAATTTATCTAATAACATTTTCTTTAATCATATACTTTTTAACTGAGAATTTTATATTAAACTTTTAAAAAAGACAAAAAAAAAAAAATCAAATAAATTTTAATTTATTCTTTTAAATTTTTCATTTTTATTTTCCTCGTGTTCGTGAAACACGTTCTTATGATGCAGTCAATATATAAGTTACTTTGCACAATCCTGAAAATCTCATTCGGACAAGGTCGAAGTCTGGTTTTATCCTAATTGCTGCTATTTTTGCGTTGCTATAAATCCTTACTTTGGTCTTTTGGTCTGTTGCAACAATATTCCACCCTTTCAAACATAATCTACTTATAAGGATCTTCCCTTTCAAACATATTCTACTCTTGTGGATAATCTCCTGTTTTTCAGGTAATTTCTTCTTCTTCTTCTTCATTCTTTTCTTTTTTAATCTTTCCATTTCTATTATTTTCTGTCTTTATTCAGTTTTTCTTATTGGATCTGGTAAATATCAACATTTTTCATTTAGATTCGGCTACTATTTTTCTTCTTATGATTGTTTGTCCCCGTATTTTTATTTCTTTTATTCGGTAGATCGAATCAAATTTTATTCAGCCGTAAGTTGTGAAAATATTATTTTGGTAGACTTTAAATCTGATAGGATTTAATTCTTTGATTTGCTCTCGTCAAAATTGTTTAGCTCTGTCGGGTTGAGATTCGTGGCTACATATATATACATATAATAGAAAGAGCTTATATTTAATAGAATAAGGTTTTTAATTTAGATCTGTCATGTTTTCAATTAAAATAGAATGGGACAGATTTATCTAGACTCTAGAATGACATAAAAATTATATTCAGATTGTTCTATATTGCTGCTACCTCTCACTCAATCAATTCAAGGAGTTAGGGGCACTCATCTAGGTTTGGAGAAAAAATTAGGGGGGAATGGATTCGACAACTGACTAGCAGGCATACGATGTTTGATTTTGTTTGACAAAATGCTCAGATCAATGGTAGAAAATGGACCTATGCCCTCGTTCTATAGAAGTTTTTCTTCTAGTTTTGGATAGTCTATTGTTGATGTTTATCTGTTTTGGTGGTTTAAAATCTCTGTTTTCATTTTCTTTTGTCTCTGTAATTAACAAGCTGGTTGACACAGCAATTTTTAGCTGAATATTATTATTATTCTATAATTTCTATCTGCTTACCAAGTCTGAAAGACTGTGGATTTTGTTTGACATATCGATATTATTATTATTCTATAATTTCTATCTGCTTACCAAGTCTGAAAGACTGGATTTTGTTTGACGTATTGAATTTAATACAACAGTCAGTTATTCACTGAAAACGATAGTCCAATTAAAAAGATTGTTGCATATTTTATTAAATCCACTATCTGTATAACTGTTTTATTAATTTGATAGTTTTGTTGGCTGATCTTATTTGATAATATAGGTGATTATCAAGATGGAAGTTATAGGTGGCTAACATCTGCCAATTTTATACGGTGTTTACTGGTATGAGTTCATGAACCTCTTTTACTCCAATAATCACAGATGAGTTTCTGTTTATGTTTGTTCACTTTGTGGCATGACTATGCACTATGATTTGTAGATATTTGGGCAATGTGTGGGAGACGAGTAGAGACCAGTGGTTTACCAAATACTCTGCGTAGACAAATTGAACGCAACTATTTTAAAAGCACAACATCTGTTATGGAATTTGAATCAGACTGGACAAAACACAGGAAATCGTTGGCTTTTACCGCTCAAGTGATCCGTTCTGCAACATGTTTTATGCCTTGGTCTAATAAAATTCCCATGGGCGAAGGATATCATGAATTTCTTTAGTTAAACGTCTCCCTTTTGAAAATATTGATTCATTCTCTTTGGAAATATTACTGATCAAGGATGGAAATCATCTGCAGATCTACCTAGCTGCTAAATCTTGACATGCCACGTATTTGAATAGACAAGAGATTTAAAGAACCAACTATGTGTTTTACCAATTCAGTCAAGCAAGATACTCCTATTCATACCAAAAACTATCATAGTCGGACTTCTTCTATTATGAATGATTGTAAAAGCCCTATTTTGCCAGGGCTGCCCGATGATGTGGCAAAATACTGTCTTGCCCTTGTACCTCGATCAAACTTTCCAGGTATGGCTGGTGTGTGCAAGAAATGGAGGTCTTTTATCCAAAGCAAGGAGTTTATAACTGAGCGAAAATTAGCTCGAATGCTTGAGGAGTGGATATATTTCTTAACTAGGGATTCTGAAGGCAAGGAAAGCCATTGGGAGGTTTTGGATTGCATGGGACATAAGAACCATCTTCTTCCTCCGATGCCTGGTACTGTCAAACATGGGTTTGGGGTGGTCGTTTTAAATGGAAAGCTTCTTATCATGGCTGGCTATGCAGTGACCAATGGGACTGCTTCAGTCTCGGCAGAAGTCTACCAATACGACACTTGCCTCAACAGGTGTGTTTTTTAATTTTCTTTTTTTGCGAGGATTACACCTTCCTGAACATGTAATACTTATATACTATCTATTTTGATGGTTAAATAGCTAGTTTAATTTTAAGGCTTTATTGTGCTTAGCAATATTTGCACTTTAGGCAAATGGCTTCTGGATTAACTGATTAGAGAAACTTGGTGTTATTCTAGTGTATCTGAGCTTATTTTACTTATGTGACCATATCTCCTATAACTAAAGCAACTCTAACTTTACGCGAGGTAAAAGAAAAATGACTAAGTTGCACTCTCTGACCGGATATGCTGGTTCCGACATAAGTGGCTCTGATAAGCTCTTTTTCTGAAAAAATAAATAATGATTTGGTTATTCTTTGAAAATAGTGCAATATTGTGGTCCCCAAATAGTAAGGGTTAACCTCATAGAAGGGCAATTCTTTTGGTTACTTAGCCACGTTTTTCAGCTCATTTTTGTGACACTGTTTATACTTTGCAGCTGGAGCAAATTAGCGGACATGAATATGGCACGATACGACTTTGCTTGTGCAGAAGTAAATGGCATGGTTTATGTGGTAGGAGGCTATGGTATGGATGGTAACAGTCTCTCTAGTGCCGAGGTATACAACCCTGAGAACAATACATGGAGCCTAATAGAAAGTATTCGCCGCCCAAGGTGGGGTTGCTTTGCTTTTGGATTTGAGGGAAAGCTATATGTCATGGGTGGAAGGTCAAACTTCACCATTGGAAACTCTAAGTTTGTTGATGTCTACAATCCTGAGAAGCATTCATGGTGTGAGATGAAAAACGGTTGTGTCATGGTCACTTCTCATGCTGTACTAGGAAAGAAGCTCTTCTGTATGGAGTGGAAGAACCAGCGCAAACTTGCGATTTTCAATCCAGAGGACAATTCATGGAAGATAGTGCAGGTCCCATTGACCGGGAGCACTAGCATTGGGTTTCGCTTTGGAATATTGGATGATAAACTATTACTGTTTGCACTAGAGGATGTACCTGGTTACCAGACTTTATTGTATGATCCAAATGCTGCACCGGGTTCAGAATGGAAAACTTCTGAAATTAAGCCATCTAGTTCATGCTTGTATTGTGTTACAATAAAGGCATGAAAGGTGTTCTCTCTTTTATGTTGGAAACCTTCTTTATTGCCCAACTTCTTGCATTGACTAGATTAGGTTTTGTCATGTAATGTTAAAATGTTAAAATTTAAGCATCTTTTGTTGTCTCCTATTTTATTTGCATCACACGATGTGGTAATATGTTGTTTTATAAAAACATTTACTTCCTTTGCAAACTGGATTTGTTAGGATTAGTTTTTAAATATTAAGCATAATTTTATTTGTTGAATACCAAGTTCCTGGTCCAAAAAGGACCTTAAGGTGATTCAATAATGGAGGTTATTGCTTGTGCCTCACGCAGCTGCTCTTCTATACAAGCTTAGCTAACTGTTTTATTGTGTAAGCTTGCATTACTTTGTATCGCTTTGAGAGCAATAAACAGATAGCATTTTAGTTTTGTTTGGCAAGTTTGAATGGCTACTAAGGTACCCTCAATGGTACTACCACACATGGACTTCACATGTCCAAATGGGCATCATTTGAGCTTATGGCATATGATGATGCTTACTTAGTAGGATGCTTTGATGACAGGTGCAACACCAATTCTTTTTGCATTTTCTTTGGTGATAATCTTTTTTCCTGTCGCACCTCTAAACAAGAAGTTATCTCACGTTCTTCCATAGGATCTAAAGTATCATGCATTGGCTAGCATAGCTACTGAATTACTATGGTTTCAGTTTTCGTTGACTGAGTTCCATGTTGTTTGCTCCTTTATTCCTCTCATATTTTGTGACAAAGTGAATGCCAAGCACTCAACAGTAGCACAAAACCCAATCCTCTTTGTTGATTGAGCTTCGTGTTGTTTGCTCCTCTACTCCTCTCATATCTTGTGACAATATGCCAAACACTTAATAGTAGCACAAAATCCAATCCTTGATGCACGCACAAAATACATCGAGATTGATCATCATTTTGTGTTCTTGTCATCTCTGGTGCCTTAGATGTTTAGCATGTTTCTTCATGTAATGAACTGGATAATTTGTTAACCAAACCACTTTGGCACTGCACAACTTCAAAGTCTTTGTACCAAATTGTAGGGGTGTCCACGGTCCGGTTCGGTCCGGTTTTCCTTAAAAAAAATCTAACCGGACCAAACCGTTCATATTACTAGAACCGGACCGGACCGGACCGTTTGAAACGGTTTTAAAAAATAAAAACCGGACCGGACCGTTTGACTTATAAAACCGTTCGGTCCGGTTTATTTCCCGGTTTGGTTCGATTTTTTTATAATTTAATGAAGAAAAATGTGAAATTTTTAATATATTATTAAACCGGTCCGGTCCGGTTTGAACGGTTTAAAATTAATACAAACCGGACCGGACCGTTTGATTAGTAAAACCGTTCGGTTTGGTCCGGTCCAATCCGGTTTTTGGACACCCCTACCAAATTGTGCCCCACACAGCTACTCTTCTATATAAGCTTAGCTAACTTGTTTTAGTGTGTAAACTTGCATACTTTGTATCACTTTGAGAGCAATAAACAGATCGCATTTTAGTTTTGTTTGGCAAGCTTCAATTCAATAGGCCAAGGAAGAACAGAGCTGGCACATTGCAACCTCTCTTCAATATATATTATATTGCGCTAACAATAAATATAGGGACTATTTTTTTTTTGGTCGGAATCATATATAAGAACTTGGTTCTGCAGAATATGAAAAAGGGTACCATCCGAACTTCTAGCGGTGTGCAAGTGTGCAAAGTTCCATCGTAAGACTCCTGGTCAATAATTCTCTTCCTAGAACCTACAAATATTGTACATAATCATTGCACCAAACAAACATTAGGCACGAGTTTACACAGAGAGCGCTCATGTACACACATCCCAACTTAAAAAGGTGTTTAATATAAGTTTTAAATAGGTTCAACTGAACTCGTAAATTTTGAACCCAACCTTGATTCAAAAGTATTTTTTAAGTGTCCTAATGTTTTTAGCTGCCTTTCCCCGGCCACTCCCAATCTTTTTCATCACGCTGGGGCAATGCTTACAGAGATGTTCATGGCATTCTTCTTTGTAGCAAAAGAAGCTTGAGTCTCATTTACAAGAATTCTATCTCATCTCGCTATTTGAGGCTTCAAAATGATTGAATGCAGACTCCCTCCACCAGATTTATCGAAATAAAGAACCACCATTGATACTAGTAGAAAATTTTAGAGCACAACTATTCCAAAATTACAATCGACAAAAGAAAGGAACTAACTTGCTGCACCACTCTGAATATATATTTCAGAACTAATTGGGTGAGGATATTCAGCAGTTGTCGGTTTGTATTTCATATAAATTTATGAGTTGCCTCCTGCCTATTAATGAATCCCAACTACAACCTCCTAACTCTCTGGGTAAGCTTCAGCCATGATCAATAGCACAAGAGATGTCCAACCAGTAAACAGGCGTGCACCTTTTCCTTTGCCATTTTGCTGATCGTACTGTTCCCAGAAAAACCCAGTTTGGTAGTAGTTGCGAACAACATTTCTGTAAATAGTGGAAAATATTTGAGATGAAGAAAATAAAGCAAATTCAAGGGAAAAGGAAACATATATGCAGCATGGATGTTGATGCTACCTTATCAGATTGCTCCTCAGTTCATCGTAGTTGATTCTTGCTTTTTCCCGAAATGGTCCAATTTCTGCAACAATCCCACATTAAGCCAGTAGTACAAGAGAATTTGGAGGGAAATAAATCATATTTGTTTTGGGTGACTGTACCTTTAGAATAATGGTGAAGTGCTGAAAGAATCATGTAATTCATATTCATCCAAATCGGACCCCTCCAATAAGGAGGGTCATGCTCTGTATTACGTTTCATGTACATGGAGCTGAGCATAAACATGCAATACTTAGTCCTTCATAGTCAAATAATGTTCGGTAACTGTGGTAGAAAATAAGCAATACTCACCTTGTTTTGGCAAGAGAACGAAGCCCGAAATCAGTCCACAATATACTTCTGTTTGCTATGAGATCCAGCTGTTTTTCCAAAATCCATGATTGCTGCACAATTGATAATTGGAAAATTACTGATCATAGTCAATAAATTGCAGTAGTTTGAATGGGAGATTTCATATCTTTTACACAGATCATGCAGGACTTACTGGTGGAATGATCCTCCACATGAATGGGAATAAACTCACATAACCAATATGAGGAACCAATCTCAATTTTGGATTTTCTAACACTTCCCGGATAAGTTCTCTAGGTGCATAATTCGGTCCCACCTTCAATTCCTTCCAATTTAATCGAACCTAGCATAAATAGATCAATATATTAACAGGTGAACCAAATGAGAAATAAAGGGTTCAAGTATCAATTGAGATTTACACAATAAACATATACATCATATTGAGTGATAGAAGCACATCTAAAAATAACACTACGTCTACATGACAGAAAATGCTAGCATCCTATGATAGCCCATCCAAAAAAAAAACTCATTACAAGTTACAACCATCCTCTTGTTAGCATTTTTGAGAGCACTCAACAAAGTAACATAGTATAAATCTTTACCAAATGAACCGATTTACCACAAGATCAATACATGTGTGGTTGCCGATGGGAAGGAAAAAAGAAAATTACAAAATATGGGTTGACATGTTTGGGATATGCCAATAAATTAACTCAATTGGAGTTAAGCATGTAACAAATGCAATGAAGTTTGCAAATACAGCATGAAAGAAAGGAGTTGCATCAAACCAGATCATAAGACTGCAGTATACCTTTTCTGTGTGGTATCCAAAATCAAAATAAGCTCCATATGCGTCATCAAAATGCATCTGTTTAGACATAAATAACTATGTAATAAGATATGAAAGCAAAATTGTAATTTGATTATGAGGTAGTTATTGCAACATACAAGAAAGAAGCTTTAGGTGTATTTCTACTATTCTTCCCTTCTACCCACCCAAACTATTAAAAGTATATTAGTGAACAACGTAATAAAAAATATCAATATAGATCAAAATAAAACACCACAAAAGCACAGATTACCAAATAAGTGTCAACAAGATGATCAAAAACAGTTGCAATGAGCAGGAAATATGTAGACAGACCTGATTCAGAATTTCAAAATCTGAAAGCAGCTTCGATGTGTCACCATATTTCTGTATCATTTCATTTTAAAAGTCAGAAAACAATGGTATGTTTGGTTGCTTTTATAGTTTTTCTTATTTCAGTATCAACCTTTTTAGATTCAATTTCCTTGCCAAACAACCCTGATATAGAATGCATGCAATTAGCTGCAAGAAGCATCCAGCATCTAAGATCCAGGTGACGTTCATCTGCAGTGGGATGTGAAGCACGTGGATAGTCATCCAGCCCAGAAGAGAGAGTCTAGAGATGATAAAATTGTCAACATAAAATAGTCATTTAAATAAGGAATTCGCCAAATTCCAAAGAGAACAACGAAAATCTACCAATAAAAAATATAAAATACATTGATGTGTGTTGCCTAGAGGAAAAACCATAATAAGTTACTCAACAAGTCCAGCTATCCTACCTTTCAGGCTTTTCTTTAGGAACTTAGTTATTATAGATTTGCATGGCAGTGGCAACTAACTCTTAGATCCAAACTTTTAGAACTGTGTAGCTGGATGACAATAATACATCACTAAGATCTGAGTGCCTCCTTAAAATAAAATAACTTTAGGAAGTTAGTATAGATTTGCATGGCAGCGGCAACTAATTCTTAGTTCAAACTTTTAGAACTGTGCAGCTGGATGACAGTAATACATCACTACGACATGAGTGCCTCAATAAAATAAAATAACTTAGTTGTGAAACAATACTGTATATGTAAATTGTTTTCATATAACGCTCAATATCTGTAAAACATAATCACTCCCACAGTGAGTTCAACATAATCTTTAGGAACTATATAGGAGCCGAATATTAGATAACCTTTGGAATGGGAAATAAGATCCAACCAAAAATTCGACACATCCAACTAGGACTAGATATTAATTTCTACTTCATGAAATGCAGGCTGTTAGCATATTATTCCACACAAAAATGTACAGATCCAACCTCTTATGGATGTAAATTGCCATAAACATTATCCCATATCTTCAATTTGATGCAAGACTTCAACTAAAAGAAGAAAATTACTAAAAATTCATTTGAATCAAGTACTTTAAAGTGTATAAGATATTTGTGATAGAACCTTAGGATTTAGTTCACGAGTTGTAGTGTTGTCTCTCCCATGCCAATAATAGCCACTGATTTCCTTTCCTATTTTCATTAAGATGATAATCCAAGTTGGTCCAGTATTATTCCAGACAGGTCATAAAGTAAAAGATCAACATTAGGAAGCTTCCAAAGAAAATAAGTGTGTACGTATGTGGGTGTGGTGAGCCGTTGAGTGGGTGTGGTGAGCCGTTGAGTGGGTGAGGTGGGGAAGGTAAAGCAGAGGGTTTGAAAAAATATCTTGTTACCTGACTGGGTTGTATTGAACCACTGAAACCAGGCTTCCAGGCGGACAAAAGCCCGTTCAAGGAATGAAGAGATCTTGTTACTTTCAGAGGAAGTAAACTGGTTTTTCTTAAGACCATGCAATAGATCTGAAAATACCAACAGTTCAAGCCAAACAGTAGGGATCATTCTTACATCACATTGAAAAAAATTCATGCAGACAGATAAGATCGTGAGGAATTGAAAAGGGAACATGATAAATTATCCTAGTAATGTTGGTGAATATGCATTTGGTTGGGAGAGGAGAGGGGGGAATGAAACAAACCCATACCACGTAAAACCAAAAACAGAGTTGGTGGATTTCCATTCGTTGAATGCTGAGAAACAAATTCATCAGGGACCTTACTGCAATAACATCAAATGGATTTAGACATTATTAACTGGCATCATCTAGAGAGATCCAAGTAGCTGAATAAGTATATGACCTTAGAGCTTCAGCACCAAGAATTTGCTCGCGTGGAATCCATCCATCAATATTCATTAGATCTAACCAGTGTCCAATGATATCTAGAGTAATATGGACATCCCATCGCCTGCTCAACATCAAATTTAAGTTTATCAGTCAAAATAAATGAATATGTTAAATCATGCAGCCACGCAGGGTATTACATTAGTAGCAACTATGATTAGTCAAGAGGTGAAATACCAGATTAATAATTGATGAAAGCCTTCATCCCACAAAAACCCCCTTGGAAAGAAAGGCCGGCTTGGAACAGCCGTGTAAAGCTCAGCAGGCCAATATGAAATAAAAGTATTGTGGTCGCCCAACTGCAAGAGAAAACAGGACACTGTATGAACTTGTCTAACGCCCACATTAATGATGGCCAACAATGTACAGTAGTTCACAGTTTAAGAGATTTGTTTCTAGAAAATATAACCAGTTATGACATCAACTTTTCCCACCACTGTTAAATAGTCAATCCAAATAACCAGGTAAAATTTCATGATTAAGACTTCAATAGGCTTCATATAGAACCAACTAGTCACATGCTCCTTCGGAGATCTGATTCTCCAAAAAAAAAACATTACCAGAAAAAGGGATAATTATAAAGAGAGGGAAAGAAGATTACATTGACATCTTTAGGAAGTGAAATTTTTGACTGACCATAGAAGTAGCCAATTCCACCTAGAAGGCTTCCAATTGCAGCCTTCCCAGCAAATATCGATTCCGAATCAAGCTGAACACAAAATTACATGATTTTAGAATTACTGTTTCAGGGAAAATAAACTACACATGCGTGATGATGAAAATGAATCCACAATGGTTATTGAGCAAGTATTGCATAGAATAAGTTCATGTGCTGTCCAACAATGTAGCATGTTGAAGGTTATCAAAGCACATATACTTCCTATGTACCTTTTTATCCAGATTAAAGATATTCTCAAATTTTGTGTCAAATTCTCTCTGCTTCTCCTTCAGTTGACTTGTCAATGAAGAACCTTTATGTTACAGAGTAGAAAGTGTTAGAACTGAAATGACTATTCAATTGGAGGTCACTGTCCAATCAAATGATGAAAAATTAGCAAAGACAGCCTCGTATTGCTAGGTATATCCTTGTGCCATAATAATAGTGTGTTTATGTTATAATCATAATTAGTTTCAGGTCCAGAAAGAAGCATCAGAGACAGCTGAGCCTGGTTACAACTTACAACTAAGAAACAGATCTAAGTAAAATGGTTGACCGTGAAAGTATTACTATACCATGGTTTTATCGAAATTTATCTAAGATAATCTTTGCATGGTGGCAGCTTTCCATTATGTTTCTAATGAAAATTAAGAAAAGAATAAAATAAACCTGTCAAGCGACTGATTCGTTCCTCCACTCCAGAGCTTTTTAAACCAGTTCCAGAGACAAAGATCATATCTATTTTGGAGGGAATCTTAGCAGAAATCTGCACATAAGAAGAGAATGTTCAATAAAGAGATGCAGAAGAAAAGAATCCAGATGTGAAAAATCATGGTTGCAGATTGGTTTCTGAAATCAAGAGCAGCAATATTAATCCATGACTACATACCTGAAAAACCACAGTATTTGAAAAATCATCGGCTGAATCAGGTAGCTCCAATCGACCAAGCTTTCTGATCTGAAAACGACATGGACTTGAAAGCAGTCAATAATAATTACGGTACCTACCAAAACATTATATTATCAAACTATTAAAATAAAATTTTGGATGCAGACAAATAGTTAAATACTTGTGTTGCAAGAGTTTCCTGGACAAGATCAGATAAGTTGTGAATATGAGGTGTCCTAAAACCAGAGTAATGAACTTCCAAATCATCCTGTAGAAGACAGCAGGAAGTGTTAGTTATCCAACACCTTATATAAGCCCCATAATCAACTTTAATAGAGATTGATATGAAGCGAGATGTAAGGTTAAATGGCAGTGGGTACAATTTTCGTACATTGTAATTCAATACAAAATACTGGGTGTACAGAGGCAAGTGCCATTGCTTCATTTAGGTTAGTATTAGTAACCCTAGTGAGTCAGGACATGGTAAGCAAAGGAAAAAGTCCTTAGGCAATATAATTCTTGCTGGTTGTAATTAGACAATATAATTCTTGCTGGTTGTACTTATTATCTTTCCTACATCACATTTCAATCAAAAGAAAAATGGAAGAATCCTAAAAATAATTACAAATAAAGAGCACACTTTTGGAAATTTTACCTGTGATTTTAAGTGTAGCTGCCAACTTCCAATATCCATTCGTGAACCTGATGTCAGAAGAGAATTGTCATGAATGTCTAACGTATCTCCACTCAAACTTAAAGCATTGTCATCCTCATCGGCCAAGTAGAAAAACAGATGTCCACTTGTCCATGGTTCTTCATTCATCTTAGATCTGCAATTGGAGAAGGATAAAAGAAATAAACACTAAAGAACATGAGCAGTGATTGATTTAACGAAGACACCCCAGTTTTACCAAGAATGATAAGGAACACAGATACACAGAGTTTTAAGGCATAACTGCCGATAATTCAAGTTGTCAGATGCAATGTGGAAGAGTGAAATACTCCTGTCTTTCATTGGAATGTCAATCACTTCGTAAATTAGATAAACCAAATGTAATGGAATAAGGTCAGTCTACTTACTGTTCACTTTGCATATCGATCCTAACCGCCCAATCTCCTCCATAACCACTTCCGTCCACCTTTGATTTCAAGAAACTTGTGGTCATGGTCAAGCCATGGTCAACAATCACTTGGTGTCCAAAATCACGGCCATTATGATTTGTCCAACCATATTTGCTAAGATCATCAGAATCTTGGCACACGTGCCGCATGAAATACCTCCCTTCCTTTACACCAATCCACATCAAACCAGCAATCAAAGACCGAGGAGTTCTATACAAGTACAAAAATTAGTTACCAGGCGTAGACTCATTTGTAACTCAGGAAGTTATATAACATTAAAGTACCAAAAAACACACAGTTCATGAAACAAAATCACTTTCTGCAATTAAAAGCAACGAAATACCTGGCACGAATCCCAAGATAAACATGAGGACGATATGTTCCCCAGTACAAGCTGTCCTTGTGGTCACCTTGAAACTGCCACAAACCAAAAATTCAATCACACTACAAACACTCGGATTTAGAAAATTCCGACGACAATATTTACGAATTAGCAGTTTACCTGAGGAAGGTCCATGAGTTTTGGAGCAGGAAATGGCGTGACAACCCTAGGCCTCTGAGCTATATCAACTGGCTTTATGAGATTTCTGATCAACAACAATATGATGAAAAATGCTAATACAATAAGCCCTAACATGAGCTTGAGATCGACATTGAAGATTCTAATAACACTGGAATTCCTATTCGTATCTCTACGGGATCTGAAATTAGGTTTTTCACGACGAGAAGAGAGATCGTGATCGTCGTCGTTGGCATGTGCGGAGGATTTGATTCTAGCTCGAGCACTTTTACTGCTACTCCCAGTCATTTAGGACCAGCTGTGTATGGATCCTCTATTTCATAAATGAGCTTAAACTCAAAAAGAGAGAATACTCAAAAATAAATTTTCATACATTGAATAGTACCGGACTAACGAGAAGACATTACCGAGAGAGTGAAAAAGTGTGAGAAATGGAGTCTCTCGAACTTGGAAATGTTGCTCACTACCATACGTGCCCGCCCGCGCTTGTAATACGTGGGTCGCGTCGCGGATTGTTTAAGTTCTGGATGGTGATTCTTACAAGTTTTAAGTCAAATTGATAAATTAATTCGAATCTAAGCAAAATATAAACGAATGGTTTAAATCGATTCAAATTAACTTTAATTATTAGTTACATGTATTTTTTAATTAATTAATTTTTTTATAAATAAAAAATATATTTAATAATAAAAGTTTATTAGTTCAAATAATATTATATAAAATATTAAAAATAAAAAAAATAATGAACAATTAACAGACATAACATTATCTAAACTTTTTTTTTTTTACTTTTTAGACAAACACACGACATGGAATACAACTCGATTTTTGTAAAATTATTTAAATTGATTTGAATTTAAAACAAATTTAATTTAATTTAATTTAAATTCGTTTTTATCGAGATAAAGTATAAATTATTACTCTTACTCTTAATTTAAATCATAAATCGACTATGCGTATAGAATATAAGGCCCACTCTCCCGAGGATAAGAAACGGACAAAGGTTTTCTTTTTCCTTTTTAGCGCTAGCCGCAAGGATGGAACAGCTGAAATAAGGGTTTTTTTTAGGCTTAAAAAAAAATCAGTTACTCGGTCTATTTAATACAAAATTGTCTAAATTTGTTTCATTGCACAAAAATACTCAAAAAAAAAAAAAACTATCAATCATCTTTTTACGTAAATATTTTTATTTATTAAATTCAATCTCTTTCACTTACTTAATATTAATTAATTAATTAACATTATAAATTTAATTAATATTAATTAAATAATGTGATAAAATTTAATTGTAAAAATAATTTTGTATAAATGGAATAAAATTTTGGATACCTTTTTATATAAAGAAAAAAGTTCAAATATTTTTACTTAAAATGAATTAAATTTTAGATATTTTAAAATTTCTTTGAATTTTTTAGTATAATAAAAATACCGTTCTTTAAAACTTAACTATAAAAATAATATAATTTACATTTAATTTATATATTTTATAATTAAATTTTTTTTAACAAATCATTTGATATTAAACTTCTTTTAATATTAAATTCTATTTAATTCAATCATATTTAATATTATTAATTTTTTTTTGTTATTATAAACTATAGGCTTATTATTTTATAAAAAGAATTCTTTTTTTCTTATTAAATACATCACTTCATGTTACAATAAAAAAATACTGTTCATACTAGCTACTCGGATTTTAAAGTTAGTGTTGTTTTAATTCATAGTATAAAAAATGGTTTTTTTAATCCCTAGTAAAATTAATCAACTAATAATAAAAAATATTATTTAATAATTATTTTATTAAAATATTATTTTTTGAGTATTGTGATTTTTAATTTCTGCAAATATACTTTTAATTCATTTTAATCATATAAATTTATGATAAAAAAAATTTAAAACTTAAGATTTTTTTCGGTATTAAAAAAATTCATATTAACTGTAATTTTATAATTATTAAAAATTTGAATTTTAATAGTATTTTAATCATTTTTGCATAAATAAATAATATTTTATTAAAAAAATTATTAAAACAATATTATTTGAATTTAATTTTTCAAATTAAAGACTAAAAATTAGCTTTTACAATCTGGAACTAATGAAATAGATATTAAGCGCTAATTTGGACCGACGCTTTTCTGTATATAGTAAAATTAAAGTTTAACAATTGAAAGCCTCTGCACTTATATATGACAAATAGGAGAAGGGATGTATAATGCATTCATGTATAATTGTATACTATGTTGAATGACCTCAAGTTGTGATTGTTTAGACTTTTCATTGTAATATTTTATGTGCGCAACTATTATTTTTCATGTCATGTAGGCTGAGAAACATTAAAAGTTTGTGTTGGAAATATGAATTTTAATTAAAAATGAATAATGTCAAATTGTAGTCTTTTAAATCTTATTCTCACGTTAATATTTTACGTCACTTAAGAGATATATAAAAAAAAAATCATCACTTAAGAGATATATATAAAAAAAATTGGCTATTTTGTTTCTGTTTCAAAGGACACCTACTTTGTGTAAGGGAAGAGAATCTAGGTAAATGTGATACCGCACGTGTGCGTCGTCGTCCGTTTAGTCGATCGAGTTAAGCCCGTAACATTTTATTTTTTTTTGGATTTTTTTAATTAAAATTACTTTTCTATTCAAAAAATGATCGTTGTTTTTTTAATAAAAAAATGATAATATCACACATTTTCTCAAACCTATAAATAAAAAGTCCTTATCTTTCAGTTTAATCACATCGATTGAAAATAACTCTTACAAAAGAAAAGAAGAAAAAACTCTTAAAAAGAAAAGAAGAGATACTAAATTGTTTTGAGTTTTCCGAGCAACATAAGCTTTAGATGTGTAGTATTTCGATTTTCATCAATAGAGTCAAATTTTGAGACAAAAAACAAAGATTTTGAAGACGACGAGACTGTATTTGTTTGCATAAATTTATACATAACCTCAAAATGTCTTAAATAGTACTCTAATTAGAAAATATGTTTATAATTCACTTTGTTTGAAAAAAAATATTTTAAGGTTTATTCAATTGTGAAAAACGTGCTATTTTAAGGTTTATTCAATTGTGAAAAACTTGCTGAGCATGATGAGTAAAAAATCAATTTTGTTTTTATTTGACACATCTTTAAAAAAAACTTAAAAACATATTTTAACAATTAAAAAGACTCAAAAACACATTTTTTAAGCCAGATGATTTAACAATTTTCAATAACCCACGACATTTTTCTCTTAATTATATTATTTGGAAATTCCTCCCCCCGATTATATATATGGTCTGCATTTTGGTTCCTGCCGCCAACACAGTATCAAGTGTTAGGCTATCTCCGCTTCACGTATATTCCATAATTTACACCAGATTCCAATACACATTAATTACCACAACTATCGCTAGCCAAAACTGATATTGATCTAAGGGTGTTATGAACTGCATCAAAGTTTAGTTTTATAGTTCCATATATATATATATATATATATATATATATATTCCCATCTTCTATTTATTCGCCAGGCCGTGTATGATCTTCTGTGATTACATGCAATTCCTCAACTTAATACTAAGCATTACTCATAAACCTAAAAAAAAAAAAAAAATTGTATCTTTCATATATTTTTGCTTTTCATAAGCTATTCCACAGTAGGGTCGGACTTATAGGTGTATTTTTTTAGTAACTACATCCGGTCGCATCACCTAGTTGGTTGAAGTCCTCTAATAAATGTTAAGTATATTAATACGGACATGGAACAATACCATTTAATGTAAAAACAGGGGAAAAAATAGTGATGTGGAATTTTGGATAATAATACACATAATATATGCCATAAACGATCTCATCAATTATTAAAATAAAATTTTAGGTTAGGTAAGATGAGGGTAAATTGATAGTGTCCAATTTTCATGTACCAATTATTTTGTGAAAATTCATGTGTTGCCATTCATCCACATACGAGTGGGCAAGTGGTTATAATGTTCAACAAAATAGCATAAATATGGAAATAAGAAAAAAGATTTTATAAAATGATAAGAGTTTCATTTTAATTTTAATTTTAATTTCCTTCACGTGATTTAGATGTGTTTTTCTTCCCATTCATTTAATTTGCAAAAAAATGTGTTATTTGCATGTTTAAGATTTTTTAAAAAAAAAAAAACATGAAAAATATATGTATTTTTTAGGGGAGTAAAAATTAACAATCTTAATAAATAGATCATAGAGTGAAAAAAATTCCTTATTTGCTATAATATTATTGGTTGGTGTTTTTTTGACTTAAATCTTATTGGTTGTCGTTTTTTGACTTAAATCTTATTGGTTGGTGACAATGTCATAAATGAGGCAAATAAGTTTGGCTTGGGACTAAAATAGGAATGATAGTTTATGTATAGGACAAATAAATTTGGTTTATGCCTAAAATAACAATGTCATATATTCAAGTTTGATTCTGATTTTAATTACTAATAATATTATATGATTTGTAATTAATATCTTTATTTTATTATACATATCTCAAAACTATAAATATTTCTCGTATATCATACTTTTTTTTAAATAAATAAAAAATCATTAAAGTTTTATTGTTTTATTAAATAAAAAAAATATTATATCAATAACATTTAAACTTGAATTAACGATGATAGAATAGAAAATCATATCATTTGGAATAATTTGTTGGTGTGTGCTAAAACAATGGCAGACACAAATGCTCAATGGAGTAAAACATGGAGCAGACAACAATATTAGTGGAGCCATAAAACCTGGATGTGCAGGTTTTATGGATATTGTTTAATTTTCGTTTTCCTTATATACATTGTAAACTCTTGTAAAAATAACAGAACAGAAATAACATGAAATATACATGATAATTATCAGAGAAATACAATATTCTGACATGGTATCAGAGCAAGTTATTGCTGACTAATGGAACTACCTGCTGATTTCGGTTTTTCTATTGCAGATTTCTGATTGATTTACATTTTCACGATTTGATTTACTGCAGATTTACTTTTCAGATTGATTACTGATTGCTTCCATTTCATGTTGTTTTTGATTTCTGGTTTACACTTACCCTGCGAATCGATTTACGGGGTGGCCATTTTGGTTTGCGCTTTCACTCGCGGTGTGGCGGTTCCATCGCTTTCTTGTTTGGAAAAGAAACAGAACACAACGATAACAGGCTGATTTCTAGTTGGTGTGAAATTATCACAGTTTCTCTACCCATCAACCTATATTTTGTGGTTTGTCTGTGGAGTTGTCGGTAACCATTCTGTGTGGGACAAGGAGGAACCGCACAGTAGGTCGCTTGAGGAACGCAGAAGAAGGCGTTGAGGAACGCCGAGGAAGAAGAAAGCTATGAGGAAGAAGAAGGCTGTTGAGGAAGAAGAAGAAGGCTACTGAAGGAAGAAGAAGCTGAGGAAGAAGAAAAGGTCATGTTGAGGAAGAAGAAGAGGTCAACTTGAGGAAGAAGCTGCGCGAAAATGGAAAAGGAGGGTTAGGGTTACGGAATTTTTCTATATATAGTGTACGAAGTGTAAAAAAAAAAAAATTTTTTTTTAGGGTTAGGAGAAGAAGCTGCGCGAAAATGGAAAAGGAGGGTTAGGGTTACGGAATTTTTCTATATATAGTGTACGAAGTGTAAAAAAAAAAAAAAAAAAAAAAAAAAAGGAAAAACGGTTAGTAGGTAAACTCATATTTTTTTCTCATACTCGACCTGATATTGCTTATGCTGTGAGTGTCGTGAGTCAGTTCATGCCGCCAGTGAAGACCATATGGATGCAATCGTGCGAATACTTCGTTACTTAAAATCCTCCTGGGAAAGGACTTATGTTTTCAAAGAATGGTCGATTGGAAGTCCTTGGATATACTGATTCGACCGCGGGAATACGAAGGATAGGAAATCTCTTCTTGGGTACTTTACTTTCGTGGGAGGCAATCTTGTCACGTGGAGAAGCGAAGCAAAATGTAGTTGCCTTATCCAAAGGTCGTTCAATTTCGAGGAATGGTCGAGGAATATGTGAGCTCCTTTGGTTGAAAAAACTTCTAACCGAGATTGGTATTGCTCCTAACTCGAAATGAACTTATTTTGTGATAACAAAGCCCATTGCCATATCTCACAATCCAGGTTCAACATGATCGCATCGAAGCACGTTGAAGTGGATCGGAACTTCATCAAACAATCTTGAAGAAAAGATTATTAAGCTTCCATTTGTTAAGTCGAAGATCAATTGGGTGATATACTCACAAAATCGTATGCAAGGAACTTCTACAACTCAGTTGGGCATAAGAGACATATATGCACCAACTCGAGGAGAGTGTTGGTGTGCTAAAACAATGGCACACAAATGCTCGATGGAGTAAAAACATGGAGCAGACAACAATATTAGTGGAGCCATAAAACCTGGATGTGCAGGTTTTATGGATATTGTTTAATTTTCGTTTTCCTTATATACATTGTAAACTCTTGTAAAAATAACAGAACAGAAATAACATGAAATATACATGATAATTATCAGAGAAATACAATATTCTGACATAATTATCTGCAGTATGGACCAATGCCGTTCAAATATTGGCTGATTAGTGACATAGATGATTTGAAGCACTTGTTCTATCAAACAATAATTTATCGGAGAGTTTCTAACGGGTTAGACAACGTACATAGTTTACAAGTTATTGTATTTCTTGATTAGGGAAAAAAAGAAGAAGTTATATTGTATTTCTCTAAAGAAAGAAAAATTAAAAATTACACATCAACAAGAGTTAAGAAAATAATTGATTTTCATGCATTACAGAAACTCCCCAAAGTGCTTGCACAACTTAGTATGTGAAGTATAAGTGGTGTTACACCGCTTTAAAAGATGTGTTTGTTTATGCTTTTTGCACCTGCAAAAGCAATTCTGACCTGGGAAACATGTTTCTGAATCACCGGAAAACAATTTACCACAAAGTGCTTTCGGAGCTACGAAACACCTTTTGTGAGTAAATTATGTGTTTTTTTTTTCATAAAATACTTTCTTCTAAAATCACTTTAACAGAATCAACTTTTAGCATAAACCCAAACAAAAACTATAGATATCCACTAATAGAAGGAAAGTAAACCCAAAAAAAGTTATTCACATTATTCATATTCATAGAAGCCTGGCTAGCTTACCTTCCACCAGCTCCAAACCATTTTAACCCACACTCAGCGTTTTCTTCCGGTCGCTTAAGCTGAGACTTCGTACCAAATTTGGAAGGCAACATTGTGAAGACTGTGACGCTTTTCTATTATTTGTGGGGGTGACGTTTTCAAAAGCAAAAGACTTAGCTTCTTCTTTCTTATGTTCATTTGAGTTTTGATGAAGGTCATACAGAGGATCTCCACTGAAACTCTCGTTGAACAGCTCAATAAGTTGCTTCTTTACATCAGACGGTGAAGATTTCTCTATGGAGATGAGCGTACCATCCTTGTTATGAAGAGACTTGTCAAGTTCCGTGTTCTTAGTAATTAAGCTGTTGCTATAATATGAGTTGTCATCTGTATAAATTTATACAGATTTAATAAGAATATAGGTAAAACATTTATTTACCTACTATTAATATTATATTAAAAAATTTAATTTATTAATTTTTATATTTTATATTTTTATAGTTGAATGTCTTTTTCAATCAAATTAATAGCAAAGAAAAGATCAATTTTAGTAGAAAAATTACAAGTATTTAAAAGTTATATTTCATGTCGTATATTATAATTTAAATATTTTAATTTTTATTGAAATAATTGATTGAAAAATATTTCAAACAAAAATATTAAAAGTAATAAGTTGAAATTTTTTAATTAAATATTTAAATGTTTTAACCAGAAGAGAAGAAAATACAGATAACACTGTGAGAGAGACTCTTAAGGTAATCATACCACCATTAACACTGAAGAAATCTTCAGAATCAGATTCTAAATAGGTATGAGAATCGAAAAACATCTCGTCTTTTGGACCTGATCATCATCAAAGATTATATAATTAGCACTGTCAATTTTAATGGTTACAATTGTTATCAGAGTTAAGCTCAGGAGAAGATAAATAAGAAAAATGGAACTTTTATATATATATATATATAAAAGCCATAGCCTTAAAATCGGAATATTTTAGCACTATATGGGCTAATACTAACAAGGAACAGAATATATTTAAAAAAATTTAAACCTTGATTTATTAATTTTGGAACCATATTATACAAACTAACCAATTAAAATTCCATTTGAAGAACAATTTCATTTTATTCACATAAAAAATACACGTTTAATTGAAAATTAAAATAAAATAAAAAAATATTCATACTTAGTTGATCTCCAAAACTAGCAAGCTGGGCTGGTGAAGACTCAGCTCTTTGTTTTCGGCTTATGGCTTGGTTCTGTTGAAGAGAAGATTGTTCCTTGTTGAGAAAACAGTGAGCGTAGGAATAGCTAGGGCATTTAAGATTAGAAGCTGAGTCTTTGGTTTTAAGAACGGAAGAGGTACAATTTCCCATTGGTCTATCTGGAAGAAAAATCAAATACACTACAATTCATAACAGAGAAAGCAATGCTTTGTTCTATGATCTAAATTAGATATCTTTGCAAGTGTTAAAAGACAGAGATGTGAATAATAGTAGTTAGTGAGCTTTATGCTTAAAGGAAATAAAAGCTGTCGTTTCGTCCAACTAGAATTCAGAAGATAGTTGATTGGTCTTGAAAGCAAAGTTATGACATTTGCAGTAGTGGGGTTCCGTTTGCTTATTTATTTATTTATTTATTTTTATTTTAATGTTTTTTTTTTCTAAACTTTATTTTTTTAAAAATACAATCTTTTTATATTTTCATTCATTAATCGGTCGAAAGCTTCAGTGTCTTCAACTCATTTCTATAACTTTTCATGGATGTTTTATTCCGTATATTATTCAATAATTAGATTAATTTTTCTTTTTAAATTTTATTGATTTGAATACATATTTCATTATGAATGAAAAGTTTTTATTTTAATGTGACATTTATTTATTTTAATAAATAATTATCAAATATACATGGAGAAAGATTTATATTTTATGTTACATATATTTTATTTTTAATTTTTTTTTACTTGTCGTAGATTTACAAGAAAGGTAATAAAAATGGTACAAGAGAATTGAAGGTTAATTATGAAGCTCTTTTACCCGGGTGGTTATATTTGATGTGTGAACATATAAAATAAATAAATTTGGCAAGTGAATTATATTATATATGCCAAAACCAACAACTACCAACCAAATATTTTACTTTTAAAATAATTTTGGCTGTTATATTGATTTGAGCTAAAAGTAACAAAAAAAAAAAGGCATTATTAAAATGTCTCTTTGTTAAATGAGAAAGATGGATGGATTTAATACTAATGTTTATTCGGTGATGGATAGAGAGAGGTGGATTACAACCTGCAACAAGAATAAGATATCGACGTAAAAAAAAAAAAACTGTAGAAAGAATAATAAAAATAAAGAAACAAAAAAATATTATCGTTATCAACGTGCCTGTTTAACTTAGAAAATTTAAGACATATATTAGATAACCAACGAAATGTCCCCAAGTAGCACTATGCTTATTTTGTCGGCTATCAATAACTGTACAAACATTATACTAGTTGAGGTTTTGTTTTGCTTAGGTCTCTTTCGGTTAAAGAAGAGGGCACATTTTCCTTACAAAAGACGGAAGGGGGAAGAGTAAAACAGAGAGTGAGTGAGAATATGTGCAACATACACGCAGTTTAACACGCAAAAACATTGAACATATTCAATACAATGGGTGAATATTTCAAAGAATATGTGTTTTTGAATTAAATACTTTAATTTTTGATAAATTGATGAATATTTTTCAACTAGTAACAACTTATATAAAAACTTAGTTTTATACCAAATTATGTAATAAAAAGTTTAAAAAATCTTTAATTTATAACTTTAATATAATAAGAATATATTTTCGCGTACATTACATTTCTCACGACACAACAGAATTCTTAATATGTAATATATTATATCCAATAAGACATATAAATTATGATAAATGTAAAAAATTATATACAAAAATATATGTAAATGTAAATAGGTTATATTTGTCAAAATTACAATAGATGTAACATATTATATAAAAGATACATATAAAAGTAATATGACACATCCAATGAGTCGTCATAACTCTAATGGATCGTTCGTGATGAATGACGTTAAAGATCTTATGGGATCCAATATTATTTTTATTCTATTGAATTTTTGTAACAAATGTATTTTTATATTTATATGTATGAAATTATAAGTTTTAGATTAAATTTTATTTCAAAAAAATATTATTAGAATGAAAAACATATTATATGATATAATATTCTCTTTATTTATTTAACACCTCTTCTCACAACAACGTTATTATCATGCATTTTTGTGTTTCTTTGACACCTTTTGTTTTAAAAAGACGCATCAAAAAATTGGTAACTTGTTTTGTTGTATTTTTTTATTTATTTACAATAATAAGGACTAGTAGCAGTTTCGTTATTATTGTGTTATCGAGACAAAAATTGTCAAGAATATTTAATACTTCAACTTAAGTATCGTTAAACAGGAGTACATACTCTAAGAGATCTTATATAGAGAAATTCCTCTAGGAAAATATAATGGCATTTTTTAAGAAAGCATACTAATTTATCCCAAATTCCAATATCATTTGGTAAAAAAAAAAAAAAATTGTCAGTTCGTTCCCTACCATCGAATTTAAAAAAATATATAAAAATAATATTACATAAAGATAATAGATAGCGTTACAGATATAAAAAAAATAAAAAAGAAGAAGGTATTAATCATCATTTACAAATAAAGAAGGGAAAAAAAGGTATTTCTCATACTTTGGACTTGCATTTCGTTTTTTTTTCATGGGTGAATGACAAAATAAATGATCACGCATCCGTCCAACGCTCATAAGGCAAAAAGAGAATTCAGGAAGCATATTCTGTAGAGTTCTTTTTAGTTTTTTTAAAAGTTCAATCAATAAGATCTGTATGTGGAAGAAAATATAAAATAGGTGAAATTCGTTCACGATCCATCTACATTGGGTTAATAATAGTGTAAACAATAAAAGAACTAAAGAAAAGAAAAAAAATATGTACACAAACTAAAAAAGATGGAGGGAGTTACTTGCCCAACTAAAGGAATGTTGAAGACTTGAAGTACTTCCAAAAAAAGGAATGTTTCAAAGGGTTTAAACTAACGTACACGCACGGGCATTTATCTTAACGCATGATGAAATTTCAAAGGTATATACGCGTTCAAACATAAGAAAAGCCAAGCACAAGAAACAGGCGTCATTATCAACTATGACAAGTGACAACCCTTTATATCTCTCTCTCTCTCTGTCTCTCCTGGATCTATCCACACATTACAAATTCCTATCCCTGACGACCTCATAAAAATTTCCTACATTGTCATTATAAAACCTATGCTTCATTCACCAATTCCCAACTTCTCTAAGTAAGAATTGCAAAAGGGATGGAGGAGAATAACTTGCAAACAAGAACAAGGAGCTTTCGAAACGAAGACTACAATAACAGAAGGGCATTTTTAAGAAGTTATCCTCTTCAATGGGGAGATGAAGAAGAATTTGAAAAAGAAGAACCTATTGAGAAAGAGACGTCTAAGGTCACCAATGATCGCAAAGCTAAGAAACCAATGAAGAAGATTATTTTATCACTACTTAGCTGGGGTGGTGAGAAGGTTTTGGTCATAAGGAGGTTCAAGCATAAGGTTGCTATTTATGTTGTCACTTGCTTGCCTCTACGCTTTAGGCCCCATCCTGCCCTTATTTCTATTTGACAATGACTCTTCAGCTTATTTACTCATCTTCTTCAACATAATATCTACTCATCTTCGTCCATGTTTTTTCATATAGATCAGAAAGACCATGCATGTTTCCAATGATAGACAAATATTACCAATATACAAAGCATTCCATATTTGTTTTTATCGACTTGATCACAGATAAACATGAAATTAAATACCGTTGCCACATGGTTGCAGCGCAATGGCACCACAATTTGTGAGGCTTGAAAATGTAAGGTTAAGATTGGATCCACTGTGTGTTGTGGAAAGTTATAAAAAACATCAACTTAAATACCATTTCATATATAGGGAAAAAAACATTAAATTTTGCAACATCAAACCTATTATTCTTTGCCAACAAGAATCAGTGCAAACTAGTATCATGCACCTGACAAGAGGATTGCACTATCTCCCATTAAATAAGCATCTTTGGTAAACAAGTTATTGATATGATGCTCTGACCACGTAATCATTTCCTGCCCAAGCCAAACACCATTGAAGGCTTTGGAGTTTTAAACTTGAATATACTGCCTAGTAGTCTCTTATCCTCTTGCAGAGCTTATCTAATATTTCAAGAGGAAGTCAAATTTCCCCGGAATCCACTGTCCACAAACTAAAGATGCATGCGATATTCTTTAAATGCTCATTTTCAGGGCCACAGCCAGAAAATGACTAAAATCTATAAGAGATGAAATTCAACCTAAATTTTAGGAAGGCTAAAGATGGGGAGCAAGTAAATTTAAAGGAATTATAAAGGAGATGTCTTGATAAAAAGGATATAAACAAAATTAAAAGCTAACTACATTTTCTACTTTCCAGCATGTCTTGCATAAGCATTCCACCTATCCCGTCAGATGATTGAAAGAAAATCAACTCAAACCTGGTACACTTAGCAAAGGAACTTAAGGAGCAGTTACTTCTACCATTTCCTGTTCTACTGTCTATGAGGTTACTCGGTAATATTTGTAATGAAGTTCTCCAACATAGTCACCTGGTAGCTTCTTCCGTCCATTTGGTCCAACGTAATACACCGACTAAAAATACAATTTATCTTCGGTGTGAATTTTATATTATCAGAAGGTTCTCACGGTGAGAGAAAGGGGTATCACTAATAAATGCTATTTTATACATATTTTTAAATATCAATTCATTTACATTTACACATATTTTATTATTATAATACGTTAAAATTATTATTTTTTTATTAAAAAAATATAATTTTTTTAGAATTTTAGAGATTTTTTTTGAAATTTTTATTTATTTTTTGGATTAGGTGGATTAAGTTAGAATGGTTCGTGAATCAACTTAGAAAGCTCAATCAACGCGCCTCATCCGTTCGAGTGTGCCACGTGTCAACCAACCTGATATGACACGTAGCACCACGTTGTTCACCCAGCTCCAACCACGCATGTTCTAGTGTTGCAACTATCCTCTTTCGCAAAGTGTAGTGCACCATTCCTCTTCAACACGCCACATCAAGTGCGTGGTGTTCATTCTCCCTTGCGCGTGTCATTTTTCCTCAGAATGCATTTTACTGTTTGATTAGCTTTTTATCTATCCATGGTAGATATGTGTCAATTTTTCCATCTAACGGTCCAAATTTAATACAAGTCCAAAAACCTAACTTTTTCTATATATATTCCCAAACAACACCACACCTTAAGTACAACAACTAAAATATACTAAAATTGAGAAAATAAATCATCTTTGTACCATTCTTAAAGATTCTTGAAGGAAGATTTAAGAACAAGTTGAATATTGATATTTTTAGTTTCTTTAGCTCTAATAATTAATCCTAATAAGATTATTTTCTTTACTTTTTCTTTATTTACGATGAAATATTTATTTTGTATATTGAATTTTATGATTAACATAGCTAGCTAATATTTATGTAATTGTAAACAATTTTCAAACTCTAAAATATGATTTAATTAATTTAATGTCATGGTAAATTTTAGTTTCAATTCTTTATTTTTGATGTGTTCTATTTTATGTTTGAATGTCAAAACTAGTTTATTGCATACATATTTTTATTGATATTAATCTATAATGCTAATGTTTTTATTCGAAGTAGCACCTTGTAATCATAGTTTTAAAAAACGCTAACATTAGTGCGTTTTTTGCACCTAAGTAGCCTTGAGAATGGCCTATTGATTGTTGGAAATGCCATACGCCTTTTATCCATAAGGCTTTAGCTTTTTCACAAGTATTGAGGCTAAGCATTGATGCTATTGAGGCTTATAGCCTTTGTTTCAGTCAAGAAAAAGAAAATTTGTGGGCTAGAAAGCAAAATTAAATCAACACTTGAATTTCTAGACAAAACCTATTAGTTGTTTGACTTAATAAGTCATATAGAAGTTGATAAAACCAAAATCTATACTCAAAATAAATGTAAAAGTGAAAAAAATCCTATTTTTTACGGCAACACCGCAGAAGTTCTAAACATCAACCTCGTATTCTTTTGCTCTCTTTTTTTCTTCTCAATTCCTTCCATCAACAAGCAATCAATAAGCATTTGAAGAGACAAAAACAAGTATTTTTCCTTGCTATTTTTCTCTGTTTTTTGCTTTTTTTCTTCTTGTTTTGTAGTTTTTTTTTATTCTTTGATATCTGAATATCCATTCCCCCTTCTTTCTTATTGTTCTTGTTATATATTGCTCCTTAGTGAGAAAATTAGAAAAGTCCCACATTAGTTAGGAATGAAGATGGGTGTTGGATTTGGGGCTATAAATAAAGCCATCCTTCACTATTTGTAAACATCCCAAAATTTGTAAATCTTTCTCTCTTTTGTAAGGGTAATTGATTAGCTCAATTTTGCTCAATTAGTTGTAATTTTGGAGTTCATCCATTTGGAGATAGTGGAAGTGGTCAACGACGCCCGAGGACCTAGGTAACATTTATACCGAACCTCGTTAAATTTCTCTTATTATTTTTTGCTTTAATATTTCTGCTTCAATATCTGCTTTAGTTTATTTTAGCATTATATTTCCAATAGCATTATTTTGTCAGGTTAGTTTGAGTTCTATTCATTTAAATCATAAGTGAATAGTAACTACTTAGAATAGGGAAAATATACCCGATTTTCCCAACAATTGGTATAAAAGCCAAAGATTTTCTACCTAGGCATTTGTTTGTATTCCGTTTGTTTGCTATTGGAATATAATTGCTAGTTGTTATAATTTGAAGAAATGACGGAAGAAAAAATTTCTTTCAAACAAAGGCCAGTCATCCACGTCAAGCAAAACTATGGTGATGAACGCAAGGTTCGAGGTGGAGAAGTTTGATCGAATCCCATTATTTTGATACATGTAAAGCGAAGTTCTAGATGCTTCCTGTTTCAACAAGGTCTAGACATCGCCATTGAAGAAGAGAAACCAGATGGAGCGGATGAAGTAGAGTTGGAAAAATATCAACCGTTAGCGTGTGGTACAATCCGTTCGCGGTCTCCCAAGAGAACAAAAGTACACGTCACGAAGGAGACATCCGCATGGTAAGTTGTGGAAAGGCGTTGGAGAACAAGTTCAATGAATGGCGAGAGTGGACAAAATCGACTTATTTGAAGAAGTTGTTCCGGTTTGAATACCTTCCAGTACTACAATAAACGACCACATTACTACTTTTAATCAATTAGTAGCATTTGTTAAATATGGATGAAACTTTTAAAGATGAAGATTTAGCCTTGATGTTGTTAGCTCCCTTCATGAGTTTGATCATCTTATTACGAGCTTACTCATTGGGAAGGATAAAGTGTCTTTGAGGAAGTTTGTCTTACCGCTTTGTATAGTTATGAAATTAGAAAAAAGATAAAAGAGAAAGCGGGAATGAAGCAAAGCAGAGGCATTATGCCTGTAAAAGGACGTCCGCAAACACAACATAAAGGAAGCGAGAGGTAGATCTATCAAAAGGAAGACTTGGTAAAGATGAACGTGCCTTTTGTCATGAGAAAGGCCATTGGAAGAAAAATTTTCGAAGCCGCAAAAGAAAGGAAAAATTGTGAAATCGATGTGTAGGCGAATAAAGCAATTCAAATTCGATTTTGCATTGGCTGGTTGTCAACAAGATCTCATCCTGGTGATTGGATTTTTAATTCAGGGATGTACTTTCCCATATGTCTCCTAAGCAATTGGTTCTTTAACTTTGAAGAACTAGGCGCTTGGAGTTGTTTCACGTAGTAATAATTATCCATGCAAAGTTTTGGGAATCTGACAATTCGTTTGAAGAATCAAGATGGTTCACGAGGTCTTGATGGATGTTCATTATGTTCCGGATATGAAGAAGAATCTCATTGATATGGGAGTCTTAGAATCAAAAAGGCTTAACCGTGACCATACAAAATGGGCATCAAGGTTACTTGTAATGGTGACGATGAAAAGTGTTCTGAAGAATAACTTGTACTACTACCTTGGTAGATCGTTATCGGGATAGCATCGCTAGTCGATTTCGGATGAAGAAAGAGATTTAGAAACTACCAAGTTGTCGCGATATGCGTTTGGGACATCTTTGGTGAAAAAGCTTTACGTATTCTAGTAAAGCAAGGCTTGTTAAAAGGTGCGAGAACCGACAAGTTGGAATTATGAGCATTGTGTATATTGGGAAGCGAAAAAGAGTAAGCTTTTGTGGCACTACTCTTCATAATACAGTATTTTGGATTACATCCATACCGATGTATTGGGCCAACAAGAACTCCGTCCATGAGTTGGCAAACATTATTATGTCACTTTCGTTGATGACCTCCGAAGAAGTTTGGGTGTATCTCTACGGAAAAAGGATGAAGTGTTAGGGATTTTCTCAAGTGGAAAGAAGATGATCGAGACCTCAGGACCGGTAAAAAGATCAGCGTCGAGGTCCGATAATGGCAATGAGTACCAATGAAACGATCCATTTATGAAAGTTTGTGAAGAACGGATAGTGCGACACTTCACTATTTGAAAAACACCACAACAAAACTAGGTCAGAATGTATGAACGGACTTTGTTGAGAAGGTTCGGTGTATGTTGTCAAATCTTGGTTTAGGCAAGTAGTATTGAAATTTGAGGCCGTAACATATGTACGCCATCTGCGTCAACCGTCTACCATCGTCTGCCTTCGCTGCAAAACGCCGGGGGTATGGTATGGAAAACCGCCGGAGATTACGATTTCTTACATGTGTTTGGTTCAATTGCATACTACCGTATATGATCAAAGTTGGACCCGAAGAGCCAAGAAAGCCACTTTTTGGGGATTCCTTCGGTTCTAAGGGATATCGACTACGGTGCCTTGAAACGAAACGATAATCTTTACAGAGATGTTACCTTTGATGAATGCATTGTTGAGAAAGGTAATCAAGAAGATTGATGGCACTTTTAGAGCAGGTGGAGCAAACTCCGAAACAAGCTGAGTTTGAAAGCAAAATTGTTAATCCAATTAGTGAAGATAAGACATAAGTGATCCTCCATCGATGTAAGATGAATCGGATGAAGAGGTTTTAACCCAAGAACCTCCACAAGAACAAGAAGAAACTGAGTTGATGAGCCACGGCGACAAAATATCAGCGCGTACTGCCGATACAAGGATTTTGAAGACTCTAACGCTCAATTTAAGAATACAGAACGCAGACTTTCGGTTTGCATGATGATGTTCCTTCCATATATAAAGATGCAATCGAAGCCCCTGAAGTGGAAAGATGGAAGGAAGCCATGGATGAAGAAGAACTTCGTCTCTTCGAAGAATAAAACGTGGAAGTTCGACACAACTACCTAATGGCGAAGGCACTGGATGCGAAACGGGTGTACGCAAAGAAAGATGGATTTCTAACAAAGATGGTATTATTTCTGAGCAAGGCAAGGTCAGAGAATCTGCTGAAGGAGGGAATCGATTATAATGAGGTATTTTCTCCATTTGTAAAACATTCTTCCATTAGAATTTTGTTGGCTTTGGTAGCACTCGATTTTGGAACTAGTTCAACTTGATGTGAAAATCGCGTTTCTACACGGTGACTTAGAAGAGGAGATCTATATGTCTCGTGTAAGGGTTTATTGTTCTTGGTAAAGAGAATTGGGTTTGTAAGGTGAACAAATCATTGTATGGATTGAAGCAATCTCCGAGGCAAGGTACAACGATTTGATCGTTTATGTTAGAACAAAAGTATACCGTAAGCACACGTGATCATTGTGTGTATTTTCAAGCTACAAAATGAGTCTTTTCGTCTATCTCCTATGTACGTCGATGGTATGTTGATTGCATCAAGAGCCAAGCGAAAATTGAAAAGTTGAAGGCTCAACTAAGTCGGGAGTTCGAGATGAAAGATTTGGGAGAAAGCTGCTAAGATTCTCGGTATGGAGATAAGTAGAGAGAAGAAGGGAAGCTTAGTTTGACCCAGGAGTCAATATTTCGAATACTACAACGTTTTGGTATGAATGAGACAAAACCCGTAAGTACTCCGCTACTCTCAATTCAAGCTTAGTGCTCGATTATCTCCTAAGAATGATGCAGAAACGAGAATATATGGCAAAGGTACCATATGCAAATGCGCATTGGTAGCTTGATGTATGCAATGGTGTGCTGACGACATTTCACGTACGGTTGGTCTTTGTACAGTGCATGATCCTCAGTAAGGACATTGGTTGTCAGTGAAATGGATTCTACGATATATTATAAATCTTGTAGATGTTGGTTTAGTATTTTCAGGCGGGATAATACCATTGGTCATGTACGGTCGGATATTGTGATTCTAACTATGTAGGAGATTTAGATAAGCGTCGGTCAGCCACCTGGTTATGTGTTTACTCTTGCTAGAGCACCGATCGCCGATTGGAAGTCTACCTGCAGCCCACGGTTGCTTTGTCTACTACGAGGCGAGTATGGCAATTAAGCGAATGAAGGAAGCTATTTGGTTACGAGTTTGCTTGAAGACTTGGGAGTTGGTCAAAACATATTAAGATGTTTTGTGATAGTCGAGTTGATATTCATTTAGCAAAAACCAAGTCTACCACGCACGTACAAAGCACACGACGTTCGTATCATTTCGTATGCGAGAGATTATTGAAGAAGGGTACTGGTTCGGAAGATTAGTCTGACGGAGAATCCCGGATATGATGGCCAATAACGGCAGAATCAAGTTCGAACATTGTCCTGACTTGATTAACATCCTACAAATCTGAATTGGCATCGGCGTCGTTAATCTAGCAACTGAAGAAATCATTTAAAACCACTAAGTCGCTAAGGTGGAGACTTGCTATATATTGCTCCCAGTGAGAAAATTAGAAAAGTCCCACATTGGTTAGGAATGAAGATGGATGTTGGATTTGGGACTATAAATAAAGCCCTCCTTCACCATTTGTAAACATCCCAAAATTTGTAAATCTTTCTCTCTTTTGTAAGGGTAATTGATTAGCTCAATTTTTCCCAATTAGTTATAATTTTGGAGTTCGTCCATTTGGAGATAGTGGAAGTGGTCCAGCTCAAGATCTAGGTAACATTTATACCGAACCTCGTTAAATTTCCGGTGTTATTATTTTTTCTGCTTTAATATTTCTCGTTTTCAATATACTGTTTTAGTTTATTTTAGCATTATATTTCCAATAGCATTATTTTGTCGGGTTAGTTTGAGTTCTATTCATTTAAATCATAAGTGAATAGTAACTACTTAGAATAGAGAAAATATACCCGATTTTCCCAACAGTTCTCTTCTTTCTTTGTTTTATTTTCTTATTCATTGCTATTATATTGCCAAATTTTATATAAACTATTTTCCCCCTTTCTATGGGTTGTTTTTTTTTATGAATTATTTTATTTGTTCTTCTATTGTTATATCACAATTCACACCTGATCTGATTTTTTTTATAAAAGCTTGACATATTTTTAACTTCTGTGTTTACAAAAGCTTATATCATACTACACAATTACCTTAGTTGATTTTGTTTACAAAAGCTTGATTTATTTTCAACTTCCATGTCTATAAAAACTTATATCACACAGCATAATTACCTATTTACCTTAACTGATTTTGTTTAAAAAAGCTTGATTTATTTTCAATTTCTATGTTTACAAGAGCTTTAAGTTGATTATTTTTATTGATTTATTTTCATAATGATTTCCTTTTGGTTTTATGGTTGATTTTTATTTAAGTTGGTGAATTTTTTTTATTGAAATAGATGCGAATTTGAAGTTAAGCTCTCGTAGAACTTGAATATGACAAAAGTTGCAAAAAAAAGATGGACGTAGACAAAGAGGTAGAGGTAGAGGTAGAGGTAGAGGTAGAGATGGACTTGCAATTCCTCTAAGTAAAGGTGGAGATGATTCTACTACTACTAGTGCACCTCCACCACCACCTCTGCCATCATCATTGGCACCACAACCACTACCTATTGTTGAACCTCAAGTTGCAAAAAAGAATGGCAATACTAAAAAGGATCCAGCTTGGAAATATTACAGATTGGCAAACTTCACTGGATAAAAATTAGGTCTATGTCGATTGTAGTTTCTATGATAAATTGATATATGGTTGTATAGCAACACTTAAAGAACACTTTACAAATACAAAAAAATGTACAAGGATGTCTTTTAGTTCCATAAGACGTGTATGAATATATTTGTAGACTTTTAAAAAAACACACACATAAATAAGACTGAATCATAAAGAAAATTGGATGAGATGGTCAATTTTGGTTCATATAGTGGAGGTCACTAAAATATAACATCTTGTTCAACTCCAAATATAACCAATACTACTAGTGCTAGTACTAGTCAAGAGGGATTTGAGGTCTAATGGTTAGATATCTCAATATCAAGAATGATAGTGATATTGAGATATTTGGAAACTTCTATAAGATATCTACAAATGCACAAGAGCTATTAAAAAATGTTCAAAAGAATATCAGAAGGCACTATTTTAAAAATGCAATTCCATTCAATGTGGTTAGAAGTCCTTTTCTCAATATGCTTTGATCTTTTGGAAACTAGGGAAGAGACCTTAAAGCTCCATTAATATATAACCTTACCACTTGGATTTTAAAAGAAGTGGGAATAACAAAAACTATTGTTAATGATGTAAAATTGACATGGAATAATACAAGAGTTTTTATACTTTCAAATGGTTGGAAATATATGAAAGGAAGGAGTGTAATCATTTTTTTGGTAAATTGTGTTGAAGGAACTGTTTTCTTGAAGTCTGTTGATGCATCTAATGCTATTAAAGATGCCCAATAAGTTGCTAGATAAAGTTATAGAAGCAATGAGAGAGAATCTTGCTATCTAATTTGTAACAAATAATGCCTCAAATTATTTGTTGATGCAAAAAAGAAAGCACTTATATAGGAAACCATGTGCAACCCACTGTATAGATTCGATGCTCGAGAAACTTGGTGAACTACCCTAACACAAGAATGTGTTACTAAAGGCAAAGAAAGTGATTAACTTTACTTATAATCATAGAAAGGTTTTGAATCTTACGAGACAATTCATTAACAAAGAAATTGTTCGACCTGTTGTTATAAGATTTGCAAGAGCATATCTCATTTTGGTTAGCATGTACAAATTGAGCCAATATTTGAGAAAGATGTTTACTTCTCGAAAGTGATCGATGAGTCCATGGGAAAAGAAAAAGGAAAGAAAAGAAGTGACCAAATTGTTCTTAAGGATAATTATTTTTGGCCAGGTGTGTCATATGCTATAAAAACCACAAAGCTATTAGAATGAGTGTTTAGAATGGTTAATGGTGAGAAACAATCTCTCATGGGTTTCATTACAATGTTATAGATCAAGAAAAAGAAGAAATAGTTGCAAATTTGGGTGGAGAAGAGATATCTTGCAATGAGATATGGAAAATTATTGATGAGAAGTAGCAATTTTAATTACATCGCAAGTTGCATGCTGCTGCTTATTTTTTGAACCCTAAGATGTATTGTTCACACAAGTTCTCCAACCACTTTGAAGTCAAGATGGGTCTTTATGCATGCATGAAAAAGTTGATTAAAGATGAAAGAGTTAGAGAGGATGTGATTATTGAATTGGATTTTTACAAATACAATAGAGGTTTATTGGATACAAGTCAAGCAAAGGGTTGTATGTCTAAGCAAACTCCAGGTAAATACAAGAGCATTTTCCTTCAATTCTCAATTAAAACTACCATGTGTTGATTTTTTTAATTTTGCAATTGTGTTTAATAAAAATGTAACTGAATGATAGATGACATTTGGAATAGATTTCCTGACCTCCAAAGATCAAAGTTTCGCTGTTAATATTTTGAGTCTCACTTGTTACTCCTCTACGTGAAAGAGTGATTAGAGTACTATCAACTAAGTATGAAAATTCCTTTTTTAATTGAAAATTATATAAGTAACATTAATTATGATATTCTTTATATTTTGTTAATAATTTTTTAATAGATTCATACAAAGAGAATAAATCGCTTGACCACATTTAAGATGAAGAAATTAGGGTACATTATATATAACAAAAAACTAAACATGAGACGCCACAAGAAAAAGACAACAAAAGGAAATGAATATCCTTCCATTGTTGATAATGTAACACCTTCCAATGATGAATGGGTAATTGGTGTAAATTATGTGTGATGAGAATTTGAAAAATCATGATAGTGATGAAGAAACAATTCAAATGGATCAATAGTCATCAACTTCAAGGAGAGGTAAATAATAGTAACAATTACAACACTACTAAAAATTCTCAAACTATAGGTATTTTTAAACTCTAAATATTAACAATTTGGTTTTTATTTTTAACTTTTGTGATAGAAGTAGGAGAAATGAGTCTATTGGTTGATGAAGAAGAGGATGATGAATATGACAAAAGAGATGAAGGAATTAATTACTTTTGTGATGAATGTGGTTATGATGATTATGATAACGATAATCATTTTGGTAATTATGAAAATTATCTTTTTGGTGATCATTCGAACGAGAATAATAATAAATATGATGATGATGATGGACTCTAAACACAAGATATCCTAATCCAATCTCGTCATGCTAGCTTTTTGATGAACTTTGTTGATGTCTTTTCTAGTTTATTTTTATATATTTTAACTTTATTATATTTGGATGTTTTAATGGAGATTGGATTGGTATGTTATGAATTGAGGTTATTAGGATAATTATGATGTTATTTTGTGATAATTTCTTTTTTATTGTTTATTTAAAGTTTTTTATTCTTTTTTTTTTCGTTTTAATTTGAGGCTTAAGTCTCATACCGCCTCAATGCTTATGCCTCGCCTCAATGGAAAGGATACGCATTAAGGCTAGAATAGGCTTTTTAAAACCTTGCTTGTAGCTTCTGTAACAAGTATGATTGAACGATTAGGTTAAAAGTATTCAATGGTTTAAATCTTACCTAGTTTAGTTATTATTTTTTTAAATCATAATGAAATGAATGAATTAAATCTAGTAAATGTAATTTTAGGTTGTTAAGAATTTAAGTTGGTTAATAATTGGATTATTAATCAATTACACTGTAAAAAAATATACGAAGTTTTAAATGGATCAAGATTTCTAAAGCTAAAGTTAAGATTTAAAAATAATTTAAATTATAAAAGTGATTAAGAACTTAAAGAAACTAATTTTGATTCATGACATGATTAATTAAATTGTAGACTAATAATGAGAATATTTCCATGATTACATCTCTCATTATTTATTCTCAAAATCATGCTTTTCTATTTTCTTTATTTTTATGTTATTTTTATCTTTTTCAAAATCAATTCATACCCCATTGCTAACTTAAATCAACTCCCTAACAAATTAAAAATTAGAAGTATCATTGTATCAATTTTATGTGGATTCGACTCTTACTTAAATTATATTATTACCGATAAAACAATTATTTTAATAAAAGTAAAGTTTAAGTTTTGACGTATTTTTTCTAGATATGTCAAAATTTTGGCATTGTTACCGGTAAACGAATCCAGGTCACCCGAGTGATAGGTGGGAATACTTACTACTATCCTACACTGATTAAAAATACAATTTATCATCGATGTGAATTTTAGATCCTCAATGGGTTCACACACACAAGATGAGAGAGAGAGAGAGACAGGGGAGGGGGGAGGGGGGTACCACTAGCAACTCCACCACTGCCTCTATCACGGAATGTTGCATGGTAAATAGCTCTCCTGGCCAATTCAGCAGCTTCCTCAACTGACAGATCATATCGGTATCTAAAATGTTCAAGAGTAACCTGATCAGAACAATAAGCTTGTTTTGAAAATATATCTGAAGTCAAATATTAATAGATCAGTTTTACGGAGAAGGTGTGAATAACTGGAAGTGCCATAACATTATGGAAATGAGAGATCCTACACCTGCTCCCACGAAGGCAACTCATAAATCGTGAAGGCCTTTCTCAGATATATAGAAAATTAGAAACAAAGGAGTAAGTTAGTAGCCAAGTATAAGAGATGAAGTACATAACAGTATCACACAACATGATAGGGAGCATGATAATTTCCTAACAAGTACATTCTTAAGTATCTCCATTAGATTTTTACCTGATAACCAGGTGCTTCTATTTATTCTGTATTTTTCAATTTGTTATCTTATATCAGATGTTACAAGAAACACACTCCTTTTTTCTTGCCTAATTGGTCGGAACAGAAGTTAAATGCTTCAGTACTCTGGTCCCAATCTCATAAAGGAAATTCAGAGAATGTGCTCAAAAGTAATCAATTTTTAGAACAAGTACCACAAACTTTACAGCTAAAGAGAGTACAAAATGAAAGGGATAATGAACACACTCACTGTCCAGTACACCATAAGCATAAGGTGAACCAGATCCAACTGAGAATCGTTGTCCTTTCAGCCTTCCTCCCTCACTGTCCACATAATATAGTCCAGGACCCTGCATCTGACAGCAGATAAGAACTGTCTACCTCATACGAACATGTGATGACACTTGTATTCTCCTTTAAAAAAATAATCATTGCATTACCGCTTTCATCCCATCCAGCTATCATGGTACCAACAGACAAACCCATGCCACACGGCAGGAGTATAGAATGTTTGCCAATAGCTTCAATGCACCTGTGACTGAAATTCTACGCCTGTTTGAGAATTCATGTAGTCAACACTAAGTTCCAGCAAAGAATTGTCCATAAGCAATTGATATGAAAAAGAAAACATGTAATCTTTGCCTTGATTCTCAAAAAGAAGACATGAAATATTTAATATACTTAATACATGTGTACAACCCATAAAGCATGATGCTAACCACTTCCTTGCTAGAAAATCATGGAAAAAGAGTAACCCTTCAATGAACAAGGACAGGCCCCTATCAAATTGCATAGTATCACTCAATTTTCCAAGCACGTGGCTCTACATAACCACGTTTATGTACAGAAAAAAGGTGAATGATAATGACACTCCCACCATAACAACAACTAGATCAACCCAATAATATGTTGTACAAACTGTTAAACCTCAGAAATGAAAAGAAAAGAGGCTAAAAGATATCCTACCTTGATCCCGAAATTTCTATGCCAAAATTGGCAGTCAGCAGCTCCTCCAGCCATTGTGCCATGCATGTAAGGATTTATTTCAATAATTTTCCTCACAGATTGTGAAGCTGGAAAAAAAGAAACGGTAAATATAACCTCAACTTAGTCCGATCACAAGTAAATAAACAGTTTGCAGCATATCAATAGAAAATGCTAGATTACATAGAACAGTAAAGACCTATATAGTATATACAAACAAATTTATTTAAACAAACATAACACAGTCCCAAAACCAAAGCCAATCATGCATTCATGCCTTTTAGTAGAAAATCATGAACATCATCAACTCAAGACTGTCAGGGCATCTTTACAGGCAATAGAAGTTTGTAAACCTTTTTTTCCCCTTTTCCTTCTATTATTAAACCTTAAGCAAAGAGAAATTGCATGAATTCAGACAGAGAAAGAACTCAGCAAAATCAGATACAAGTGAAGTATAGATGCCTGCAAGCTGACTTACATATATAGCCTCCCATGCTAGATCGAGAATCAGCAGCAACAATAACACCCTCCTTGAAAATGAAAGCAAGAGTGGTTGTCCCTATTGCTGGCTTAACCATTTGTATTGCCTCTTTCTGAAATCCATCAAACTAATAGCCAAAAACGACAAGAATATGCAATCAATTATAAGAATTTGTACTACCTAAGCCAGGATCAAAGAACATGACCAAAACACAAACACTCACATCACTGCTATTAGGAATGGAGAATGATGGGGCGGTCCAAAAACCATCAAGAAACCTGCTGCTTGCCCAAAGATTGGAGCAGTTGATTCAAGACCACTAGCGTCAAGCTTCATGATTGAAAATCCTAAAACAATAAAATACAGAAAGTTTAAACCTAAAATTGTACATATCATTAAGCACATGAAAATCCAGCAATAATCCATATTATAGAAACTCCTATTTCATTAATGATGTGAGCTAACAAGCTCATCCACGCAATGTCGTAAAAGGCTATTTTAGATATCGAGGTCTTTTTCTCTGATTAAGCAATGTGTAAGCCCAAGGCATAAGCCTCGAACTTAACCTTCAAATAAACCTTAAAATATAAATAATTACAAGGGAAAATTACTACAAAGCACTCTAAGGTTTTCAAAAACTACAAAAACACCTCTCAAGCTTAGAAAATAAGCAATTACATCCATCAACTATTGACTTATTATTATATTTTTCCTAAATTTCTCAATTGCAATTTCCCTTACAAAAGCTATAAACAATGACAAGGGATTTAATTGCTATTTTTAAACCTATTGATCCCAATAACAATTATAACCCAATGATTATGAAAATAAAAAATAATTAAGCAAATTATATCAAAGTCACTATGGACGTGTCTCAAATGGTAGATCACTCGCTATACATACGATAAGCACGGACTTGAAATATAAATATGCTACATCTATATATAAATAAGATTTGACAGAAAATACAAAGAAATTAATCCAATTATGGTCCATGAAATATTTCTCCTTTTAAAAAGAAGAATAACATCATAAAATTTAACCACTATGTGAAGAAGAGAGATAAGTAGATAACTAAAAGCTAGTTAATATTCTACTATCTCTAATTGTGTTATATGTATTTCAAAATTCAAATTAATTAATACACAATTAATTGAGGAAGCATTGAAATTCACAAAAACACCATGAACTCAAAATAGACGTGGAGGTTTGGAGGTAGCATGAAAAGTGTTAGAAATTGGTGGTAAACCAATTCTCCTAAAAGTTTAACCTATCGGGAGAAGAGTCAACAATATTTTTATATATCTATCACTATCCTACAAGTATTTGTTTAATGCATCATGTATGTTAAACACTTACAATTCAACAATTGAGATCACTAGAATTTAAACGATCTCCACCTCTAATACCATATTAATATTTTTTAGAAAATCAACTCTCTCAAAAACTTAAGTCATTAAAAAATATCTAAGAATACATTATCATTTCTCATTTGTTGAACTTCAAGTGCTCGAGAACTAAAACAAAAGTTGTCCTAATTTGATTGTGCATAACTTGAGTTTTTGAGCTTTTTTCGGTTCTATCAAAAATTTCTAATTTCTTATTTATTTAATGAACTTGGGTTGGGTTGTTTGGTACATGGTTTTGGTTTACTAACAAACTCTAACATCTATGAAAGGGTAAAACTTAACATACAACTCACGTGTATTACATGATACCATTACCCATGTATGTTGGGCAGTTATAAATATAGTTAAAAAAAAACATTGAGGTGACACCTTGAGGTAAGGTAGCTGATTGGGGCCTTAAGGCACCTTATCTACATAATTTGAGGCTTATGTCTTTCACAATGAGGCATATACCGTGAGGTTATGCGCCTTGAGGCACTATGAGGTTTAAACCTCTTTCACGACACAATAAAGAGTTAAATTGTGTTGTTTTAAAGTTAGGCCTAAACTTTTTATAAAAACCAAATAGCCATTAAATGAAATAAAAAGAAAAGTAAGAAATGAAAGGAGTTCTTTCATAAAACCAACTGAGCATACTTATGATGAATTTTTTTGGTTTATATTATGTATAATAAGAAATTTAAACATAGGCACATAAAACTTAATGTACTAAAAGAAGATGAGGATTTTTTGGTGCTTAATAACGTGCCATCAGATAACAAATAATGTGTTGGTGATAGAGACTTATAAAACCTACGATTAAGGAATACAAATGAACTTCATAATGAGCCTTTGGATGAAGGGATAAAAGGAACATCATACAAAAAAGTGGAAGATTCTTTTAGAACTAAAAGAAAAAATCCATTAATAAAATATTAAGAGTAAAGGTAAGTGAAGAAATCCATTAATAATTAGATATGATGATGATTCAATGAATGATAAAACTAATAGTAACGATGGTATTGATGAGTGATGAATGAAGATTTGAATTAGTAGACTCGAGGGATAAAATGAATAAACTAACAATGACCAACATATTAAAACATATTTCGTGTGCTATTTGTGATTCATTTTGAAACTTATTTTGTGACTTTATTTATAAGGCTGTAACTTTATATCTAAACTACTTATATCATTTTTACATTTTATTATTTATGTCTTAATTTTTAGTGTATTTTTACTCTATATAATAGACTATTAATAATCTTATGTATTTTTTTAATTTTAATTGAGGCTTACGCCTCACACTTCCTTAAGGCTTACACCATGCCTCATTTGGGATAACTACCTTAATATCCATTTCAATCTTTTGGAACCTTGGTTAACAATATTATAAGGATTATAAGTGTTGATCATTTTCATGGACAAAATATTTGCATGTAAACTTGTTTTTAAGCTTGCTATCAAGTCTATCAAACAAAGTCGAAGAAACGTCAGAATTTCAGATAATCGTACTTCAAATATATCTTTTATAATTATAATACATAGGATTGCACTCACACATTTAATAGCACATATTCATAAATCTAGAATTATTTTACTACTAAAATATAGAATAAGATATAACCTAAATTATTATATAAGATATAACCTAAATTATATGCTAAATCTTAGCCTAAAAGATAGCCTAAAATACACTTTAAAAGAACTCTTTTGTAAATAGGAGTCTTCTTGATTAATGAGTATATTTTAAAATAACTCTTCTTTAAATAAGAATCTTCTTAACTAATGAATCTACTTTAAAAAAATTCTTCTTTAAATGAGTATTACAAATCCTATTTGTAATAGAAAATATTTATCAATTACATAGGATTAAGGGTTTTAATTTTTCCTATAAATAAAACCTATTGCTCATTGTTTCAATCAAACCATACAAGAACATTATTCTCTTCTTCTTAATCTTTCTCTCTTGTTTTGCAAATATAAGATCATAATACTTTAAGCTTCTTTATTTGATTAATCTATCAAATATTGGTTGTTATATTTGATTGATTAATAAGCTTAATTAATTTATGATATTTTGATCATATGTTCTTACAGCTTATTCTTTATATTTGTTCTTGAATTGTTAGATCAAAAAATTGTATTTGTCGTATCATAATTATTTGGTTTGATTATTAATCTTTAAAGAAGTTATCATTAATGAACTTGTGCTTAATTTACTTGCTTTAAGATTTGCTACTTGATTTGATTTAAGTGACATATGTTTTAAATCATTTAGTTAGGATTATTCATTATTAAATCTGTTCTATAACACATACGGATACTTGTGTTTTTGTACTAACCATTTTGCAATTGATTCGTAAACGTATCTGATTTACAAAAAGCTTATTGAAACGTTGGTCCGAAAACTATTCACGTTAATATTAAAAACTGTGAAGACAAAACAAGGACTCGTAAGTAATATACATTATGACAGTATCTTAGGGAGGATAGCATAAAACTGAGTTTGTACTTAAACATTTGGTTTTCGTAGTGAAAAATTAGATGATTCAATGGACCGGCAGTTTTCCTCTTAGGTCATGGTTGTAAATAAAATTGTTTTCACTTAAAAATATCGTATGTTATTCTTTCATTTTCACACTTTATTTTTACATGCAATTATATATCTAACCGTTTTGTTTAGATTATTAAATTATAAATTGATAAAAATTGAAAATAACTTATTCACCCCTCTAAGTTAATTAGTTCCGTATTTTATAAATTTTAAAATATACATATTTTTATTTTTTAAATAAATTTAATGGTTGAGTGTATTATATTACATCTGTCACGCATCTTCCAAAAGTGTAGGACATAATTTAGAATAACCCTATTAATACCTTCTTCTAGCATTAATCACTCGCATTAACAAAATAAGTAATTTTACACGACTTTCATAAATTGAAGCTATTTTCATTTGAACCATTGAGGCCTTCACAAACATGAGTTGCTTACATGTTACAATCACTCTCACACCTTACTATTGTATCTACTGAAACAAACAAGTGCTATGAACTATGAAGATAAACCCCCTTGAAAATACCCCAAATTAGGTGGGCCATCGATTCGCAATTTTTAACAGAGGCAAACCACGTTTAAAGAACAAATTGGAAAATAACCCTAAAATACAAACACATTTCATGGATTCTTGCAAGTATCGATACAGATGCTAACGGATGAAAAATTCGATTAGGCAAATTATTAGAATCCCTCTTTCTATTCTAGGTATACTAACAGAAAATCTCAAAGAGAAATTAATAAAAATCAATGGGAGAACAACGTTCCTGTATTCGAATTGCTAAATCAACCGATTCGTTCAAATTGACAATGAAATCACCTGTTATAATGAAAAGAAGCACACTTTAAGCACACGAACTAGTATGCGTGAGCTCCAAGCCAGCCCAACCCGTCACTCGCTCCAATTTTCCAACTTTGAAAGGGACAATACACTCCGATCACATCCACGTCTGATTTCAGCAGTCATAACTCAATATATATCGGAATCAAACATATATATTTATAAGCTTAATAATTTAATAAGAGGAAAGTCAAGTATTTAAAATTTCATATAAAAAAATCTAAATATTTTTATTAGATATTCATAAAATTTATAAATATATAACACATTTACGTGTCTCAACCTTTTGTTTTCTTGGAGAACGTGGAGGACTATAAATAAGTATAAAAACCTCATTTGCTATACATCAAACAAAACAACTAAACAACAAGCCTAATATTTTTTCCATACTTTTAATAAAAATTCTTTTACTATGTTTTCTTGAATATTTATCTTCTTTATTTCCACCGGTCTTAAATGCATATTTTGCTTGCTTAATAACTAAACTACGTAGCATTTGGGTAACTAAGTGATGCATGTAATAATTTGTATTAGAGCTTGAATGTGTGCTGGTTTACAACCGAAGGTTTTAAGAAGATCGTGTGAGGATGTAGAAAACTATAAATAGGTATAGATACTTAATTTATAACACATATAAGAACCAAATAACAAATCAAAAAGTTTTTTATTATTTTTTTCGTACTTTCAATACAAATTTTTTTATCATATTTTCTTAAATATTCATATTCTTCATCTTCACTAGTCTTAAATATATATTTGAGTTGTTTGCTAGTTAGACCTACTTAACATTTGGGTAGCTAAGTAATGCATATGGTCTTGAAGAAAGTAGACATGTATCAGTTGGTATCAGAACCTAATTGTATAGGGGTTTGAAATTGAAAGTTTTAAGAAGATCATGGCCAAGGGTGTTGCCAAGAAAAGCACGACCAATACTACCTTAGTGGGTTACTCCTGAGCATGAGCACGAAGGATCCAAAAAAATGATGTCTAGTCTTGAGATACGTTTAACTCACCTTGAATCTTATGTAAGCAAAGTTGATACTAGTATGGAAGAAGTTGATAAGCGTATGAGAGATCTTAAGGGTAAGAATGAAGCAATGCAAGAGACAATAGCTAGTATTAGGGGTGTCCAAAAACCGAGCCGGACTGGTTTAAACCGAAAAGTCGGTCTAAATCGGACCGAACCGAGCAGTTTTGTAAATGAAATGGTCCGGTCCGTATTAAATAAAACCAAATTTAAAATGGTTCGGTCCGGTTATAAAATATTATAAACCGGTCGGGTCGGACCGGACCGGATCGAACCGGTTTTATTAAATAAATAATTTTTATTATTTAAAATATTATAAACTGGGATATATATATTTTTTGTTTTTGAGTTTAGGGTTAAGCCGTAACTCGTTAACTCTTAACCTTAACACTAGAAAATCAGTCTCTCATTTCCTCTGCGCTTGCTTTCACCACTTCGCCGTCTACACTTTGCTTTCGCCACTTCTTCATCTACGCTCTGTGTTTGGCCGTCATCGCTTCTACCAATAACTAGCCATCGTTCCTTGTGTTGATTCAACCAACAGCTAACCACCGTTCCTCGCATCTCTTCCACCAACAACTAGCCATTGTTCCACACGTTACTTCAACCAGAAACTAGCCACCTCTCATCGCGTCGCTTCCACCAACAACTAACCACCTCTCCTCGCACCGCGTCGTGTCATGACAACAATGGACGAAAATCACGAAATAGGTATATGGTCTAATACTACCGGAGTACTGGTAGTAGTTTTTTCCTGAATAAACTAAATGGTAAGTCTGAAATATAAACTCTGAAATCTGAATGGTATGTCATTTTTTTGTTAGCCTGAAGACTCTGAACTGTGAACTCTGAAGTTTGAACATTTTTTCTCACAGAGTTCATTTTTTTAAAATGGTGGAAAGTGGAAACTAATTAATACTGTTAGAACTTATAACTTCAGTTAAATTGTTCGTGATGTTTCCCTCTTTAAAGTCAATTATTTTGATTAAGTTCTCTTTATAGATTAAATATATATAGTTTATTTTATTAATGTTTGATCATTATGAATTTCAAGAGGTACAGGTCTACCCAGAGAATAAAAAATCTATGTCATCAAGAATATGTACATCTACATAACTCATTTTTTCAGTTTAAGCTAATTATAATCATCAGGATACATTCCATCTTTCTTATACCCATCATGATCTTCTGTTAGAAGGTAGAGTTATTTTTTGCCTGTTGGATCTGATTCCAATTCCCATCAAATTGTTATAAGCATTTATTTGATCTAGAAAGTTAATTAAACTTGGAGCTCAAATTCATGTACTGGTAGTGTGGTAGTAGTTTTTTCCAGAATAAACTGAATGGTAAGTCTGAAGTTTGAAGTCTGAAGTCTGAAATCTGAATGATATGTCATTTTTTTGTTAATTTGAACTCTGAAATCTGAATGGTATGTCATTTTTTTGTTAGCCTGAAATCTGATCTTTACAAATTGCCTTAGTATAATCACAGTTCACAGAATACATTGATCTTTAGATTCTTTACTGCATAAATGTGTTTTTTATTAACATGATTTGTTAATATAAATTTTTATATATGATTTATATATAATCTGTATTTTTGTCATAAAATGTACATAAATTGTGGTGTTTTTGTTTTATAGGTTCTTATTAAATCATATTAGTTAATTTTTAAAATGTACATAAACAATGTTTAAATTAATATTGTTATAGATTGCATAAAGTTTCTGAATACCAAACTGTATTATTAATTCATTAACACATGATATCATATATATAGGTAATGCAGCTATAAACTAAATATTTATGCAGATAATTATATTTTAAATGTAACTAATCCACAAAGTTAATAAATAATAAAAAAATAGTTTTTATTATCATTCAATTGTACAAAATTACCATCTTTGTAATGTAGTGACACCAAACATTTTGTGAAGCCCTCAAATTCAAGGTAATGTCCTAGATTGTTGTCTTATGCTAGAATGTTACACTTTGGTGACTTATATTATGTTAGTTTTGAAATGATTTTTGATTAAGTACAAAAAGTAATATTTTAATATATTAGGAATATGTACTAATCTATATTCTATATATAGATGATGATTTACATGAGTTTATTGGACCAAATCAATTTACAGACTTTACTATGTCTATGATTGAAGACATTGAACCTGAAATTCATCCGAATGAAATGGAAAATCCATCACAGAATTTAAATGACTCATCTTCAAAAAGGGGAATAGAAGTAATGCTCACTCCGATAATGAATCTGATATGAAGAAACCAAAAAATTTTAGGTCATAAATATGGAACCATTTTTCATATATTTTACCCTATGATTTGGAAAATCCTAGAGCTACATGTCATTATTGTAAAAAAAGTTATGCTGCTCATCCCACAAGGAATGGAACTACTTCAATGATATATCACTTCAAAAATTTATGTAAGAAGATTCCTAAAGAAGTAGATAAATGAAAAAGATGTTAAGTTTTCAAACACAAAAAAGAGAGGATGATAGGACAACTCATAAATTAGTTGATGTATCATTTGATGCAAACGCATTGTGAGTCGCTTTGGCAAAAATGATTATTATTGATGACTTGTCTTTTAGGTTTGTTGAAAGGTAAGTGGATTTAAAGATTTTATATCTGAAATTTGTCCTAAGTTTCTATGTACCATCTGCAAACAATTTCTAGAGTTGTGTTTCAACTTTATTTAGATGCGAACAAAAGTTTGAAGATCTTTTTCATAAGTGAAAAGCAAAGAGTTTGTCTTACTAGTGATTGTTGGACTTCAATTCAAAATATTAATTATATTTGTCTAACCACTCATTATATTGACAAAGATTGGAAATTACAAAAGAGAATTATAAAATTTTGTCAAGTTGAGAATCATAAAGGTGATACAATTGGAGAGTTGATGTAACGTAGCTTTATGGATCGTGTGTGTATGTAAGGTATTCACAATAACACTTGATAATGCTTCCTCAAATGATACTGATGTGTCATATTTGAAAAAGAAGCTAAAAAATTGGAATGATGGACTTGTTATGAGTGGAGAGTTCTTTCATATGCGATATTGTGCTCACATTTTGAATTTGATTGTAAGAGAAGGACTTAAAGATCTTCGTAGTACTATTATGAGTATTGCTGTGAGATATGTTAGATCCTCTCCTTTGAGATTATAAAAGTTTAAAATGTGTTCTATTAAAGAAAATATTGAGTCCAAAAGAAGTGTTATGCTAGACGTGCCTACAAGATGAAACTCCACATATCTAATGTTAAAATCTTCTTTAGATTTTCAAAAAGCATTTGATCGTCTTGAAGAAGAGGAAGGAACAAACTTTATTTTTATTTTCATGAGGAGCGATCGAATGTTAGGCCGCCAACATTAGATGATTGGAAGAATGCTGGTGTTTTTGTCAAGTTTTTGAAAACTTTTTATGATTCTATTTTAGCATTCAGTGCATCTTTATGCACCACTTCAAATTTATATTTTATAGAATTACATAAAATTCAATCTCAAATACTTACATGGTGTGGTTCTAATGACTTGTTGTTGAAAAATACGGCTATTAGCATGAAAACAAAATTTGAGAAGTATTGGGGAAATGTAGACCAGACTAATAAGATGTTGTCTGTCAGATTTGTACTTGATCCAAGGTACAAATTGTAGCATTTGAAATTCTTATTCAAGATATTTATGATTTAGAAATTGTTCAAAAAATTGATAGATAATGTCAAAAATACTTTTATGGATCTATTCAAAGCTTATTATATGTTAGTGCATGGAAAATATTTTCAATCTAATGTGACTCAATCACAAGATGTAATAGAAAGGATTCCTTCATCTGAGGAAGCAAGAAAGTTGAAGTTTCTTAAACGATTAGAGGAGAAAAATAGTTTGGAGTTGAAAACTGAGGTTGAGAAATATTTGAACACCCTATGCGAAAATATCATGTTGGATAAGTTTGATATATTAAAATGGTGGAGGGCAAATTTTTTTAGGTTTCCTATCATCTCTCTCATTGCACGTGATGTGTTAGCAATTCAAGTTTCAATCACAATCGGGGACCGCTTTTAGCACAAGAGGACGCATTCTTGATCCATTTAGGAGTCTTTGAATCCTAAAATGGTAGAGACATTAGTATGTAGTCAAAATTGGTTTTGTTCTTCCATTAATAATGACAATGTCCTCTTATCAGAATACAATGATGACCTAGATATTTATGAAGATGTTGATTTTGTTTGATTGTAAAGTTCATTAAAGACACTACAATGATCGTTGATGATTAATAATGGGGTAAGTTTTAAATATTATTATCTAATGATGTATTGATGTTGATTATGAGTTTTGATATTTGTATATGTTTAAGAATTCTTTGTAAATGAGATATTTGGAATTCATTTCTTCATGTCTATTCTTTTTTTTATTTTAGATTTTGATAACATCTTATTTATTTATTTATGTATTCAACAATAATATCTATCTATGTATAATTATAAATGAGCATTATATTTGATTGCATCCTATTAAATTATATCATATTAAACTCAATCATATTTATTTATTATTAATTGTTAAAAACTATTAATCAAACCGGACCAAACTGTTCGGTTTTAACATTTTAGATAGCCGAATGGTCTGGTCTAGTCCGGTTTCAACTATATGAACGGTCCAGTTTGGTTAATTTTTTTTAGGCAAAACCGGACCGGACTATGGACACCCTTAGCTAGTATTGAGGATAAGGTGACTCAAACCTTAAAACAATAATTTGTCACCATGGAAGAACGCATTATGAAGTTTTTCGTTATGACCTTAACAATGAGCTTGAGAGCTTATTGTGAGGAACTTAAATGTGGTACTTAACCTTACGGAAACGTACATAACCTATGTTGTCACCACACGTGATTCTCCTTAGCTTGACATTTGATAGTCAGATTTTATATGTTTATTTTCATCAATTTTAAGAATGAGCATAAGTATATTCTTTTAATATTTAGTTAATTTTTGTTAAATAAATTAATATTTTTCCTTTTATTCCTTAACAGTACATTTTTAATAAAATTAAATAATTTGTATCGAAAATGTTCTTAATTTCATATTTTTTGTCCACAAATATAATTTCAAATAATATAGTTCTTAATTACAATTTATAAAAATCGAAAATATAATTTAAATTAAATTGGCTTAATTATAATAATTTAAAGTTTAAAAATTTAATTTAAAATTAGCAGCTTAACTGTAATTTAAGAAAATTTAAAATGTAATTTGAAATATATTTGTGGTGAAAATATAATTAATAAAAGTTATTTTTTCTTCGCAGAGAGAGATTCCAGCACCCTTACCATCCACACGTCATTTTGAACCGCCGATCAACGCATCAACCCGCTCGGATGAGAAATGTTGTTCAAACCCGACTATAGCAGAAATGCCGTCAGAGGATTTCCTCCATCGCATGGCTCTGTCCGAGCTGGGCCCAACCGCCACGCAAGCCGCTGTAGCGTGGTCCCACGTGTTCTGCTACGCATCCGCCAAATGTTGTAATCTCGTGCTGGTCGAACCACGTGCATCTTCCTCTAACCATTTAAAGTATGCCACGCGGTCCAACGTTCCTCGCACCAATCAAGAGCCGGACGCGTGGTACGTTTCGGGGAATGCAAAAGTGTCGACCCTCGCACTGCTCCAACCGTTGTCTCCCACGTTCGCGTGCCATTTTCCCGTGCGCTCGTTCCCCGCGTGTACGGCTTGCTCACCCAATGATACGCCGCCACGTGGCCTTAGTAAATCTTGCAGCCGAAATAATCAAATGCCGACACGTGCACACAGATTGAATTTAAAATATCGAAACGGCCTCCCTCTCGTTTTCATCTTGCACGCATGTATTAAAATACGAAATTCTATTTTCGCATGGACGCAGATTTAAGGGAAAATGTCGGGTTTTGTTTTCGATTGTTTTTTACGCGTGTAAAAAAATGTATTATTTTAGATGTATTTTTTTAGCTATAAATAGGTGATATTATGAAGGTTTTTTTTAAGTTTTTTTTTTGTTTAGAATTTCAGAAGAGCCTGGGTCGACGGTGGAACACACGCCATTTTTGGCTTCATTGTTCTACATGTACAAATTTTACGATTTGAATTGTTTAATTCTCCTTTCTTCTTCCTTTAATTTTTTTTTGCATCTCATTTAATTTTTATTTTAAATTAATGAAGTAATTTAATTTTTCTAGTGGTTGCGTATTTGATCCGAATTTATTAAGCTTTGATTTTAATTATTTTTTGACAGATTTATAAGACGTTTCGATTTGTTCACTTATCTTGGCTTAATGCTTTTTTGATTATTTATGAATTTATCAAAACGATTTGCTAATACATTAATAAACTCGGTATAAGGCATTTTGTGGTATATTGCTCGTCAGATAGAATGACATGTATGTATTAAGGATAGAAATATACCCTAATTGTATATGGCCTTTTGAAAACTTAACGTAGAATTTAATCTTGGGTGAATTTAATTCTCATAGAAATATAGTGAATTAATTTAACGAGGTGTGTCTATACGGAGCTCGGAAGAGATGTATGGATAAAAATAGAAGTTTTCGGTTGACAAATTAAATGTACTAAAAAAATATAAATTAAGAGAAAATAATATGATTGGAGTGAAATAATTTAGTGAAAATCTGCAATCCTAGATTTCTTTTATTTTATTTTTAAACAATTTCTTAATCAACGATTGTTTTGGATAAAATCATAAAGATGCAATTTTAGTAATCAACAAACTATAGTAACAAATCCTCGTGGGAACGATACTTTACTTACAAATCTTATTACTTGTGACCGTGTATACTTGCACGATTTTCGGTGTGTTGCAAAACACACAACAAGTTTTTGGACCGGACCGGACTATGGACACCCTTAGCTAGTATTGAGGATAAGGTGACTCAAACCTTAAAACAATAATTTGTCACCATGGAAGAACGCATTATGAAGTTTTTCGTTATGACCTCAACAAGGAGCTTGAGAGCTTATTGTGAGGAACTTAAATGTGACATGACCTTATGGAAACGTGCTATGGCCTATAGGGTTGTCACCACATGTGATGCTCCTTAGCTTGACATTCATAAACCTAAGACATATAAGGGAAGTAAGAATGCATGGGAGCTTGAAAACTTTATGTGGGGTTTGAAGAAATATTTTACAACTATGAAGATCGAGGATAAGGCTACGAAGGTACACAATGACACTCTTTACCTCACTGATACCGCCATGCTTTGGTAGATAACGAGGCATAGAGATATTGAGAAAGGTACGTGCTTTATAGAAACATTTGATACTTTTAAGAAATGAAGATATGGCATGAAGTTTCCCCTGACAATTGAAGCAAACAAAGAATATGTGTTACTATATTAAAGAGTATACCACTTTTACTCTTAAGATTCCCGATATGTTTGACAAGGACCATTTCCTCTTCTTCATTGTTGATTCTAACCTTGGGCCAAGAACTAGTTAATGTGGAGAAGTGCACAAGATCTTACTATTATTATTGTCGTAGTTGATACCTTAACCGAATACTCTAAAGATTCATCAAGATCCAAGGATAAAAGGGATTGTTCCTAACAAAGGTAGGGGAGACAAAGGCAAAAGTGTATCCAATTAAGGTGCTTTAAGGAAACCTTATAATAGAAAACACCAAGGTAAGAGAAACACAAAATCAAAGTATAATTGTTATTTTTGTGATGGTATGTATTGGATGAGAGACTATCCAAAACGAAAGGCTCTCAATGCGATAACTATTAAATTTGATAAGAATGGAACACAAATTGGATCACTTCAAATTCTAAATGATGTCGAGGCTTCTACAAAGCCACAATCAAAATGATTGATGTATATTGACGTGGTTCTTAAGACGTTGGGGAAACTCGAAGACTTAATATAAAGGCTTCCAAGGAAGAAGGTTCTATAAAGGCAGTGAACTCTATTGCCAAACCAATTCAAGGTATTGCCTATTAGGTGAAGGAAAAATAGAGGAATGGAATGGAACGTTGAACCAATCCATAGTACTATAAACGATTTTATAATAATATTGAGGATGGAATTCCTTGACCAAGTAAAAACATTCCTACTCACTTTTGCAAACTCAGTATGTATTATTGATAGAAGTAACACATCCTTGGTACCTACAACAAAGCCCAATATGGCCAACATCAAGACTTAGTCTGTTATGCAATTCAAGAAGGGATTACGCAAGAAATATCAGGAAAGTTATCTAACATTTCTTAGACAACTAGAAGGAGATGATGATGACTTATGCACAAGTGATATTCCTAATCAAGTGCAATAAGTCCTTGAAGATTTAAAGGACATCATGCCAAATGAATTACCCAAGAAACTCCCACCTATAATGGAGTTGGATCATAAGATTGAATTGGAACCGAAAGTAAAACCGCCTACTATGAGTCTATATCGAATAGTTCCACCTGAGTTTGAGGAACTTAAAAGACAACTTAAAGAGTTGCTTGAAGCCGAGTATATTCGACCATCTAAAGCCCTTTTATGGAGCTCTTATGCTATTTCAAAAGAAAAAAATGATATATATTTACCGATGCGCATCGACTTTCGAGCTCTTAATAAAGTAATCATCAAATAAAAATACCTTATCCCTCTCATAGTTTGCTTATTCAATCAACTTGGAAAGACATAATACCATACAAAGTTGGACTTACGCTCTAGTTACTATTAAGTATGCATAGCCCCATGCGATGAGGAAAAGAAAAGACTGCGTGCATGACAAGGTATGTTTCTAATGGGTTTCTCATTATGTCATTTTGCCTCATTAATGCTCTTGTCATTTTTTGCACTTTAATGAATAATTTTTTTCACATATATGTAAAATTCAATCATTCTTATGTTATGGAATTATAAGTGCTCAATTTTTTTAAAAATAGCATTATGAAGTTAAAAATATTTGTATTAATTCAAATCAAGATTATTACAATAAATTAAAATACATCAAATTATTATCACGATAACTCTTAAAAATTATTTTTAATACAAGAACAAACTTTTTTTTAACATATATTTTTAGTTCTTTAAATTATCCAACCTCTATTTATAATTTTTCAAATTGTTAAGATGTCAAATCTGTAACAAAACTTGATCTAAAATTGAACTACAATAATACATAAACCAAAATCAAAACATATCAAAACAAAATATGCTAAGTGTAGCTTATCGAGGATAAGCCAACAAGGAGTTTGAAGTCTATTATTCAAAACAATTGGTCAACAATGGTAATTGAAGAGCACTATGAAACATGAAGAATTTCTTATAAATACATATTATTTTTATTTATTTTTCAAATACAAAAAAATATCATAATTTAAATTTAATTAGAACGAATTAAATGTTAAGACATAATTTATTACCTAGATTGATCATATGCATATAAATTAGTCAAATATAAGTTGTTAACTTATATTGAGCCATTTATGATTGTACCATATTACGTGGTAGTGAAATTTCGAGAAAAAATTAAATTATTTTGACCATGTTACTGTGTTGATAGTAGTGGAGATAACTTAGACGTAATTAAAAAATATGTTTTAAATAATAAATATATTTATATTTATGTTGAGTTGTATATTGTTAATTTAGTTAATTTTATTAGGAAATAAATTGCTTTAGTTTCCATTGTAACACATGTATGTTTTCACATAAAAGTATGAATTTAAGTGGTTTATAACAATATTATATGCTATGTTATGTATAAACATGACGTGTTAATATAATTAAAATTATTATTAAATATGTGATTATTTAGTAGGTTTTGATTGTAATTGATTTTTTTAATTATTTCTATTAAATGATTGTTTACTAATTTCATATTTTTATTTCTAGATTACGTGGTAATCTACTTTTTCTTGTGAACAAAAGTGTTAAGTCATTAAAATGTTACTATCACGTTTCTCTTTATCAAGAATACTTTAGTATAAATAAAAATGATTATCCTTAAATTTGTAAAATTGAAATTTGTTTTACATGCATGAAATTAAGTGATAAAAGTATATAAAATATTATCCTTTTAAGGATAACGGTGGTATCAACCTTTTTAATAAACGAAGTGTTTCATCGTGGCAGGACACTACGAAGACTAACTCTTGGAATATCACATGCATTCCATGACCCAACTGTACGTCCATTTAACCATAGTCTGCTTATGATAAAGCTTTGAAAAAAAAACAATTTTGCTAACAAATTGATTAATTATACAAAAAGCAAATAAATCAAATGTTAAACAATAGTAATATTTTAATACAATTATAATGGAAGTAATAGTTTATTATTTATATAATTATATGAGTTTAATTTTAATTATTAATAATATTATATTATATTAATTATAATTTAATTTAAAAGATTATATTAATTATAAATATATGAAAAATAAAATTTTCATAATATGAAATTTACCGTACACGTGATCACGTTAACATTGTGAGAAAAGATACCCACTCTCTTTGACAAGTGGTGGATGGATTTTATATTTTCTTACCCAAATTGCCAAATTATAATGTATTTTCAGCACCGTTAATATTGGGGTGCTTTAAATGTTGCACGAACTTAACGTTTTAAACACCTATTAAAGTCAAACCCAAAACGTCTTTTTGGCCTGTGATAATTGTCCCTCGAAGACATTTAACGTTCTAATTAATCTCAGTGGACAGTGGCTACTTAGCCTTATTTGAAATGAAATAAAGTGAATTCATCGTCAACACAGTATCAATGTTGATTTAAATAAAGTAAAATTATTCTTTCCTATTAATGAAAAGAAATAATTTATTAATCCTATACAGTATGTTTATTTTTAGTTATTATAACTTTAAAAATATTATATATATATATATATATATATGATATTTTAAATTAATAGAGTATAAAATAAAATATAATAAATTTTATTAAAAAAAATTATCCACTGATTTATTAAAAGGGTATTACACCATACGCTTCATGGTAATATATAATTAATAAAATTATTATATAGCATCACATCATACATTCTGTAACAATAAACAACATCTCATCTATAATCTACATCATTAATTGATGATTATATTACTTTTTTTAATAAGTTGTATTAGAACTATATATATATATATATATATATATATACTTATTTAGAATATTAAAATGGTGCGAGTTGGATTAATATTTATTAAAAAATTGTAATTAATTTTTATTGTTTTTTAATTAAATTTAGTTATTGTTTTGGGTTAACTTATAAAAAGACGCCGACATTTATAGGTTTTGGTACCAGATACACCGACAAGGCCCCAACACGTCTTGTTAAGAAAATGTAAAATAATTGACGAAGGAAAGGGGATAAAACAATAATGATAGCGGCAAGATTTTTAATCGTTAGAATTAATTTTTTTATTAATAATAATAATTTTATTTATTAATATTACTATCATAATATAATTAATTTTAAATATTTTATAAATTTTTGTTATAATAATATTAAAAAGAAATAAAAATTATCAAAATAACAATTAAATATTCTCATTTTTTTTATTTAGTTTTTTTACACATCTAACTAAACCAATTGCCGGGTAAATAATTTTTTTTTTATTTCCCTCAAATGACCTCGAATTTTTGAACTATTTCGTATATTCCTTTCCATTTACTCCCCCACACCAGTCAAGAGAGAATAACCAAAAGAAAAATCTAATCTACTTACTAACCCGTCTATGCGAGCTCCGAGCATTTCGTTTTACGAATAGAACTCCGAAGCTTATAACTGTTATTAAATGGAAATGTACAGATCATAGAAAAACCCTAACTTTCTGATTGGTTCCTTGGATTCTTGTAGATGCTGTTTTATGAAGCCTCTTTGGCTAGCTACGTTTGTTTTGGTACGTTCTTCGTGTCTGAACCCTAGCTAGCTTCCCGACTCATTTATCTCTCTTTTACACGTATCATGGGGGTTGCAAAAGAAAGAAAAAAAAAAAGTTAACAACTAACCGCTGTTCAACGACTAACGTTTTTCGGATGAAAAACAAACTTTTTTTCTTTCCAAAAATGATTTCCGTGTTTAAGTTCGATTCGATCCCGCGTGCCAATTGCATTTTGTGATGATTTTCCGCGTTTGAGGTTGATGAAACTACCTTTAATTTTGCAATTAGTTTTTGTTTTTGTGTGGGGTTCTCGTTTTCTGTTTTTCTTTCTGTGTCGTAATTTGGAATCTTCAAGGTTCTGGGTAATTTTTTAGAAGGTCATATTCGAGCTTCTTCTTTTAAATACTATTTTGGAAATTGGAATTTTGCTGATTGATAATATGTCCATTTCAATATCTGTTTAAATGTTTCTTGATTCATCCTTCTTCTATTAATTTTTATTATTGTGCTTATAAAATGTCTAATGAAATTGTTGTTCTTCCTTTTTTTTTCCCCTTTGTTGTTTTATTTTACCTTATTTATATGCGTAGGTACTAAGTTGTTTGGATCAACTGTGGCGTGTTGTCTTCATATACTTTCCGCTATGACTGTTCTTTATTTTCCTGCTCACATTCTAGATCGTTTTCATTGATTTTCAATACTGTGCTTCTTGAAAAAGAATGAGGAAATCTATCTCCCCCCCCCCATTTCTTTTTGGTAATGATTCAAATGACCTAATGCTGCCACAAAATTGAGCGTATATAATTTGTTGGCTTGATGCTTTTTCATCCACTTCAAGCATTGGGAATATGGAAAGGTATTATATTAGAAAGTTAATTTATTGTCACTCTTAATCAGCTCACGGTTTACCGAAGCATTTATTTATCTCTACCCATTTTTGCAGCGGGTGAATTGTTTTCTGGGTCCATTTACCAAGTCTAAACATGCCTGATTTATTAGTGTTTCTTCTTTCCGATGTTACAAAAATTAATATCGGCTGTGATGAGTTTGACTTCTAGCTGTCATCTTTCAAAGCTCTTAAGTGTAGAAAAGTTCGTTTTGCCTTTGCCAATTTGTTTTTATTCTTCTCTTGCAATGCAGACAATATAAACTTGCATTATAGATTTACAGGCTGAACTAAATCATGGATATTTCAGAAGTTGAAGAAAATCTGTTTGCAGCTAGTGATGCCAAGGTACTTATATCGCATCACATGCATGTTGCTTAACGAAGTTGAGTTTGCCATTTTGGTCCTATGATTTTCATACGTCCATGCCTAAATTCAAAATTCACATAAGTGGTGTCTATTCATAGATGATACATTCACAAAGTTGTTTTTTCTTTTTTAAAAGGATCATAATAAAATATTTTATTGTTAAATGTAAAAACTGTTCTGTATGTTTGTTCTTTGCCTCTGCTACATCTATTAGTTTACATAATGTATTAGTCACCTTTGTTTCCTTTTGTAGTTACATGGAGAAATGTGCAAGACACTCTCCAGAATTTATTGCAAAATAATGTCAATTTTCCCTTCCTTGGAAGCAGCACGACCTCGGAGCAAATCTGGTATCCAGGCTTTATGTTCATTGCATGTAGCACTTCAGAAGGCCAAGAATGTTCTTCAACATTGTACTGAATGCAGTAAACTTTACTTGGTGAGTTTGCTCTAACATTGCGTTGGTATCATATGCACTAGATATTGTCCCCTTCAATATCAATTTGCAATATTTATCATAGAACATTTTCAACTGGTTGTCCTCAAATCGAACTCAGTCTCCATTTCTGTTATGGTGCAGGCTATAACTGGAGATTCTGTTCTTTTAAAATTTGAGAAGGCAAAATGTGCCCTCGTAGATGGTCTTAGATTTGTTGAAGATATTGTTCCGCAATCCATAGGTTGTCAGGTATTGTTTATTATGGTTTGTTGATTTGTTCTTTTGGCTGGTTAATTGCATTTGAATATTTTTGAGTTTGATGTTTTACTCACTAAATCCACCATTTTGTTTGCCAATGCAAAGAGCTGGTACAATGTTGCTTTTAGCATATTTATAAAACAGCAAAAGAATGCAAGACTTTTTAATAGTTATTGGAAATGCCATGGTACAGTTAAGTGAAGAGTGAACTTTGTCTATTTTTATTTTGTTCTTGGTAATTAAGTAATATAATTTACTATATGAGCTCTGAAATATATATAGAAGTCTTTGTTGATCTGAGTATAAAATATATAAAGATGAGAAAAAAGGTTTTGTTGTTTTTGTCTATGGCTTGACATATTGTCATAGTGACTTGTTTAGGCCCAAGAAATCACGTGTTCTCATTCAAGGGAGTCTGTTGGAAATGTGCCAACAAATGGAACGTAGGGCATGTTTATTAACAATGAAAGGGAGTCATTCTCATTCCCTTGTTTACTTTTTAAAAACATGGTGGAAAGGGAATAAGAGCTCTACAAATTTGGGAGTCATTTCCATCGATTGTTTCTATACTCCTTGGAATTGATTTCCCCTCCCAAATTCAAATGATGCAATTACAAAACTATCCAATGTTTTTCATTATTACTTGTAAAAGGACATTTAAATAAATTAATATTTTCATTCTCAATGCTTATGGTTTTTTAGTAAACACAAAGAAAGGGAATGAGTTTTATACTCTCTCGTCTCCAATCCGATTCATGTTTATTTTCATTATGAATTAGTAAACACACTCGTAAAGGAAAAGGAAATAGGGTTTATATGTGGGCTAGACTGCTCATCTTAATAGGTTAACCTTTTGGATGCATGTTGATCTTAGTAAGTTCTAGAATCCCCTAACTAGTTTTTTTGGAGCAATGTAAAATCTGGGGTTGAGAAAGTGGATCTAAGGATTTTGGCTTAGTTGATAAAAGTTAAGGTTTAGCATTTAGCCTTCCTATAACATTGTCTGAAGTGAATGCCAGTTCTATAGGGGTACGCTAATTTTTAAAGAATCTGGTGGGCCTTTATACTTGGCAGTCTGTTAATCTTTCATGATAGCAATGGCATCTTTCTTAAGCTGCAATTTTGTGCTCTTAGAATTTTGATGAACTTCCCCTTACCATAGGATTTATATATAAGATAGAGCTGCTATTGACTCAATTTGTTAACCTTCAGATACAATACATTGTCAATGAACTTGTGGGTACTGTTCTTTCGCTTGACCCTTCAGAGAAACAAGTTGGTGATGAAATAATTGCGTTGCTCCAGCAAGGGAGGAAATTTGATAATAGTGACAACAATGAGCTGGAATATTTTCATCAAGCTGCTATTAAACTTGGAATTACCTCCTCGAGGGCAGCACTTGCAGAGAGAAGAGCTCTCAAGAAACTCATAGAGAGAGCCCGTGCTGAGGAAGATAAGCGAAAGGAGTCAATAGTGGCATATCTTTTACATCTTATACGAAAATATTCCAAGTTGTTTAGAAGTGAATTCTATGATGACAGTGATTCACAGTGTTCTGCCCCTTGTTCCCCCACTGTTCAGGGTTCAGTAGATAATGTTGGGCCCTTGGGCAACAATTATACTTTTGAGCGGCATCTGTCAAAACTTAGTACCTTTACTTTCAACCCTAATTGTGGGAGATCAGGCCAGATGCCTCTTCTGCCTGAAGAGCTTAGGTGTCCAATATCATTACAGCTCATGTATGATCCAGTCATTATTGCTTCAGGGCAAACATACGAAAGGATTTGCATTGAAAAATGGTTCAGTGATGGGCACGATACATGCCCAAAAACTCAGCACAAGCTGTTACATCTTTCATTGACTCCAAATTACTGTGTTAAGGGTCTTGTTGCCAGTTGGTGTGAACAAAATGGAGTTCCTGTTCCCAATGGTCCTCCAGAGTCACTGGATCTTAACTATTGGAGGTTGGCATTGTCCGAGTCCGAGTCCAAAATTTTAAAATCTACAAACAGTGTAAGTTCATGCAATTTGAAGGGGGTCAAGGTGGTTCCTATGGAGGAAAGTGGTACTATAGAGGAGGCCTATAAAGTAAACACGTCTCCATCAGAAGAGGAGCCTGAGCTTAATGTGCTTGATAATTATGAGGAATATTTGACCATCTTAAATGAAGTCAAAGATTTTAAGAAAAAGTGTAAGGTGGTGGAGCAACTAAGACGCTTGCTGAAGAACGATGTGGAGGCCAGAATATGTATGGGGGCTAATGGGTTTGTTGAAGCGCTATTGAGGTATGTAGAATCAGCTATGTCTGAAGGGAATGCTGCTGCTCAGGAAAGTGGAGCCATGGCACTCTTCAACCTTGCTGTCAACAATAACAGGTATGCCATTTTTTATTTTATCTTTTACTTTTCTGGGCTTTAAAGGATCAGAGGACTGTTTAAGCTTTATTGCAGATATAGCAATTTTAAGACAGGCTATTAAGTTTAATACGGAGAGATAGAGGTATAGATTGGGATGGTATGTCTCATTAATCCATGGTAAACTCATTCATTTTAGTAACCATCCCATTTTTGTCCCGCTCCATTTTAGATGGTGCAGGTTGGGATATTTGTCCCAAATGGGTCGACAAGTAAAAATACAAAAGTAATAGGAAATATGAAGCATAATTATCTATAATATGAAAGTTTAATAAAGAAAGGGATAAATGGTCGGAATAGTCCATTTCATTAAGCTTTTAGCCTTTAGGTGTCACTTAGCTAATTTGCTTTTAACCAGTGTCATTTAGTCATTTTTATTGTTAAAAGATGTCATCTAGTCATTTTAATTGTTAAAAAGGTGTCAATTAAGGACAAACAATATTTTATATTATTTAATGATTTTTATTTGTCACATGACAAAAATGAAAGAGGAATAGCAAGTCCTTTATATGCTTTTCCGAGCTCTAAAAATAGCTAGAAGGAAATAAGAGGAAGACATTAAATGACCAAACTGTCCCTTTAATGAATCTCTACCAACTATTGAAGTATACAAAATATTAAAATAATTATGTTATATTGACGCTTGTCCTTCTATAACTCATTTTCCATAAACAAAAGGACCGAATGAGGAATGACACCTTTTACAAAATGGCACCCGCCCTAAAGAAAAGAAAAATGATGGAAGGTATATTAAGACTACAATTTAAATGGGATGACAATCTTGAACCATGAGTCCATTAGGGATATTAAATGGGATATAGATGCAATCGTATAATTCACTTTACATATCTACGGAGAGATTGTTCCATGTAAGTCTTGTCCTTTTTTTTTTAGCTTAGCCATAATAATTGAAACGAAAATAATTTATTTTAAATTCAAAGCATTAAGGTGTAACAATAATTTGACATTAGTTTTCTCCCCGACAGAAACAAGGAAATGATGCTAGCAGCAGGCATAATTCCACTGCTAGAGGAGATGATCTCCCATACCAACTGTCACGGATTTGCCACAGCCCTCTACCTCAATCTCTCCTGCTTTGAAGAAGCTAAACCTGTCATTGGCTCGTCTAAAGCTGTCCCGTTCCTAACCCAGCTGCTTCAAGCTGATACTGGTACCCAGTGTAAGCTTGACGCCCTCCATACCTTATTCAATCTCTCTAATTTTGCCCCCAATATACCAAATCTTCTTTCATCTGGCATCATCAGTGGCCTTCAGTCGCTTTTGTCCTCTAATAATAACACATGGACAGAAGAATGTGTAGCGGTTCTGATAAATTTGGCTTATAGTCAATCAGGTCGAGATGAGATTATTTTGTCTCCAAGCATTGTTAGTGCATTGGCAACTATATCGGATGTTGGGGAACGTGTCGAGCAGGAGCAAGCTGTTTCATGTCTCTTACTTTTGTGTAACGGCAATGATAAATGCTGTCAACTGGTGTTACAAGAAGGTGTGATCCCTGCACTGGTGTCAATGTCTGTGAATGGGACTTCAAGAGGAAAAGATAAGGCTCATAAACTTCTAATGATGTTTCGGGAACAGAGACAACGAGACCAAGCACCAGCAGATAGTAGTAATATGTCCATGCCCATGCCCGTGCTTGCTCCAGAGTCAAAACCTCTATGTAAATCCATCTCAAGAAAAACGGTGGGAAAAGCTTTCAGTTTTCTACGGAAGAGCAAGAGTTATTCTGTTTATCAGTGTTAAATCTCATAGTGCTTTTAATTTATGGGCATTGTTACTTTTTCTCTTTTTTGAAAGAGAAGCATGTACAGTCCCCCTGTAATTTATGGATTTTTGTTTCTTTATGTGGTCTTGCTCTTTCAGTTGAGGAATACATGTTAAAAAAGGTGTTAAAAAAAACGTAGAATATAAATATTTTTTTTTTGGGTCTACGGGTAGGGTTTGAAAGCCATATCAACTTTCATTTCAATTGTTAAATGTCCGTCGGGTGACGTGCAGCTTTTAAGGACGCCCCCTGCGAGCTGTGGGTAAGAGAGAAAGCTGTTGCGTATTGATGAGAAGTGTACTGGGCATACTGGCCCTGTGTTAATTTTAATTTCCCTGATACAGTAGCCGTCGATACCAAAGAAAAAATAGGAAGAAAAAGAAAGACGAAATGATCCAAAGCCAAAAATTGGTTAAATAGACTAATATTTAATCAAGAACCATGAAGCCCGTCTAGCTCAGTTGGTAGAGCGCAAGGCTCTTAACCTTGTGGTCGTGGGTTCGAGCCCCACGGTGGGCGCTTGATTTTATGTTTTTGTGTTGAGTGTTTAACATAAAATTGATAGAAATGGTACAGAGTTACACTTTAATATAATAATTAATTTAAGAGAGAGCATGTGATAAAACTGAAGCATTTTTTTTATAAAAAGCAAGTAATGATAAATTATTAATTATTAAAATATTTATGTATTAAAATTATTTATTTTAAATAACATAAAACATTATTATTATTTTAATTAATTATATGAATTCTTATTTTTTATTAAATAATTAATATAAATCAAATAATAAATTATTAGTAATTAAAATATTAATAATTATTTATATTAATAAGTATAAATTTAATAATGAATTATTGGTAGTTAAAATATTGATAATATTGTTAATAACATAAATAATTATTATCTTTTTGTAGTAAATTATTTTAAATATTATTTTTTATTAATTAAATAATAAATTATTAATAATTAAAATATTGGTAATTATTTTGATGAAAAATATTTTTTTATAAGTTTAATTATTTAAAATAATATAATAAATGATAATTTATTTTTTAATTATACTAAATCTTATTTTTTTTATAAATTAATTAATATAAATTAAATAATAAATTAATTTATTAAAATTATAACAATTTATGCTATAACTAAATCACCTCACCGACATCTCCCAATCTCTTTAATCACGTAGTCATATCATATTAAAGTAACAGTTACAGCACAAGTTGTTGACAAAAAAAAAAAAGACAAGTACAAGAAAAGTTGTGAGATGTCGGTGAGGTGATTTAGTTACTATTGATTTAACACTGATGGATAGAGATTATTTATTTTTGATATTTTTTGATAAAATATTTAAATTAATGATTATAAAAGAGATTCCATACTGCGTTTCATACAATTATTTTTCAAAAACTGACAATCTTGTGAGGCAATTCTCAGTTATTTGTGTTAAGAGTGAGCGTGAGCTTACTCTTGTGAGCCGTGACTATTGTCACGATCTTATTTTTCAAGTATCGATCGTGCGATACTTAACACCGTCCGTTGCATTGAACCTGCCTTTGAATCCGAATGAAACTCTAAAGAGTAACTTGTAACATAAATTGATAGAAATGAAGTTACACTTTAATATAATAATTAATTTACAAAGAATGTTTTGTATTATTCTAGAGAGAGTTTATGTTACAAGATACTAAGAATTCCCAAAATGATTACAAATGGAGACCAATGGGTCTATTTATAGTGTGGCTTCAAGCTTAAGGTTGTGTTACATCTTTCTAGATCATTTTACCTCTAGAATGTACAAGAGTATTCTAGTGTTATGTACAATATGCCACAAGGTTATAGGACCTTTTAGCCAACTCTAGAGTCTTTTAGGAGTGTCTAATTTCTTCATGCAAGTTCTAGAATGTTCTGTAAGCTTTAAGCGATTTCTACATCTTTCAAGAACCCTCCACCATGTTTCAGAATATTCTATTCCATTCTAACACCCTCCAGCGTGCTCTAAAACATTCTAGAGTCTTCAAGGCTTGAGTTGAGTTCATTAGATTCTAGTTTATTCTAGATATCTCTAGATCACTATAGAACCTTCTCTTGTAGAAAAATCTAGATCCTTTGGACAAGCACCATTTATTTGGATTTTACGGGATGATTTGAGCAGAACGTGACACTATACTGACTTCGTTTCCTCCTTCTTGCTTTGTATAACACTCTGATATATAGTTGGAGTTCTGAACGAATGGATTTCAACAAGAAATTTCATTAAATTTAAAACAATATTATATATTATAAATATTACAGTCACTTAATTTTTATTAAATATAATTATATATATTTAAGTATACTATTAATAAAATCATAATACAAAGATTTATCTTAAATTTATTTAAAATATATAGACTATTTCATTATGTTTAGAGTAATATTAAATAAAAAAATTAATAAATATAATTATATAAGTTTGATTGTATTTGTCACTATTTCGTCAGACCATTGAGATTAATCTATTTGGACTTTTCCTTTGTGTTCGGGCTCAAGAAATGGGTTTCAGATAAGCCTATTGTATTTTGTGTCCATAGCAATGAGCTTTCGAGTTCCAATTTCCAAGTAACATTTGGCACCAATATAATATATCTTGCCGAAATTCTAGGGAAAAAAACATTTTGAAATTCTATTGAAGTATTGAATTGGTATAGTAGCTTTGGCTAAAATGAAAACTTTATAACAAACTTTTGAAATAATATACTATATATTTATTAAGTTTAAAAAATAACATTAGAAATTCATATAATAATTTGATTTAAGTTAAGTTTTGAATGATCATGTTTATCAGTAACGACATACCTTATATTAAATAATTTTTAACAAGACAAATATGATGGTAATAGATTTATAGATATCAAATATATTGTTATCTAAATATAGAAATTAAGTGTATAAATAGCAATGATAACTACTGATCATCTTTGAATCCGTTATTCAAAGACTTATATATTAATTGTAAATTTTGTATATATTATTGACACAAAAGATATAGTTTAAAAGATAATGTTAATCAAATCATCAAACGAATTTATAGTATTTTATTTTTAAAACTTAATAGACTTTTAATATTAAACTCAAATTTAATGTACTAAAATATCCAAATAGCCTCTTGTAAAGTTTATGTTTTGATGTTTGTCAAATCACTTAAAAAATACTTTTGGCAAAATCTAAATTTGTTATAAACATTATATTAATCTTGTTTTTTATGTTATTTCATGTAAATTCCATTGAAATTTGTATAATTATGATTAGTATGTAAAGGTGTAAATGGCAGAGAGAGAGAAAGACAGATTTTATACAAGGAATTAACCTCGTGACTATATCCCCGAGAGATAATCCAACCAAAATATATAAAAAAGAAGGTAATAAACTCTTTTTTTTTAAATTAGTTTAATTAAGATTTATATAGTTATGGTTTAAATGTAACAGAAATAATATATATAAATTTTTTATTTCAAATATATGGCCTCGATTATGAAAAAATCGTAACCATAAGATATACTTGTGACTACAGTTATTATAAAACTATGGTCATAAGTACAACTTATGACTTAGATTATTATAAAACTGTGGCCATAAATAACGACTTATGGTCTCGGTTATTAAAAAACCGAGGTTATAGGAAGTACCTATGGTTTCGGTTATTGAAAAACCGAGATCATAGATCGTTACCTATCTTTATCATTTAGATCTCGATTTTTATAATCGTGGTTACAAAACTATGGTTACGATATATACATATTATATTGTAGTAGTGAGAAGGTACAAAAACTCTTAGTTGAGGAAGTTAGAGTCAGGAACGAGAGTCCAAGTAGGCAAGTAGAAATAAACCACGTTTTTGTCAAAGGAAACCAAGTGAAACAATAAAACACAATTCAATTTCCATAGAGGTTTTTTAGGATCAAATATAGTTGTTAAAGACAAACTTTGAGCTTATTCCTTTTGTTAGTGAGAGAATAACGTGTCTAAGCTTTACTTTGGCTGTAAGAATATGTGCATTTGAATATTTGATGTTGGATTCTCTTATTCGTTCCTTTGTTTGGAACCTAAAAGATGAGATACACCTTGCATTTGAATAATAGAGGCTAGGTAGACTGGGTGCTTGAATTCTCATGTGTTGTTTTTAATGTAATTACATTTGTTAACAAACACACTATGAAATTAAACAATTAAAAATGTAGATAATGTATAGTAAAAATGAACAATTTTATTGATATGTTTTTAGCTTATTATAGAAAATATTTAGAACACCAAAAAATTAAAAAAATAAATTTGAAATGTAAGAAAGGATAAATTAACTACCATCATGTATAACATCTATATTGGTTCAAAACAAACTAACCAAAATTCTAATAGAGGTTATATTTTACCTTAAAGGAAAATAAGTATCACAAGTTGATTAGATTATATCATTAATATTATTTAGTTATATATTAAAAATTATGTGATTTAATTCTCTTGTTTTGAAAATAGAAATCAATTAATAACACGTTACATTAGTTTAGAAATTTTATATTAAAATGTTAATTTTTTGGTTAAATAATTAAAACATGATTAAAAATGCGAGTTTTTAACAATAATAAAATGATAATTAATATATAATATTTTTTTAAAAAATATTTATTTATTGTTATTATTTTATTTTTAATATTTTATTATTTTTTAAAAATCCAGAATATATAATTCAATTGTTTTCTATTTGAATATATTTATTGACAATTATTATTTAAAAAATATCACATTAATTTTTCTTTTATTAATCGTGTTTTAATCACTTAATAAAAAATAATATTTTAATAATATAATTATTCCTAAAATTTATCCATTTTACTATTAAAATAATATAGTTTATTTTTAATTTTTTATCAAGAGAAGTTTTTTTCAAGATGTTAAATCAAGATTAATAAAAGATATTATTTTTAATGTAAGCGATCAAATAACATTAATTATCTAATATAGATGACGTGTATGGTCTCACTCCTTATATTATGATTTATGAGTAAGGATGGATATGGAATGAAAATTATTACACTAATAACCATAAATGTCTTTCATTGATTTTAAATAATTTCATGCATGTAATAACTATTAGTTATGAATGTACAATTTTTAATAATTTTAAAAATATATTTAGTTAAAAAAATTAAAAATTAACATAATATTTATTGTATTAAATTATTTAAAATGTTAATATTATTTTTTATTATTTAGTTACTTAAATAAAATAAAAAATATATGTAATAATAATAAAAAAAATTCAATCTAATTATTTTAAATTTAGTATATTTTTAAAATATATTTTATAATGTAACTATATGTATATAAAAAAATAGTATATTATTAAATATACAATATCAATTAATCATTTAAATTTTAGAATAACCATTACTCCCTACTACTAATCAATTATGATTAATTTTAGAAAAAATCATTTAAATTTTATGTATAAAATATTATTTTCTTCAAATTTTATATGATACAATTATTCATGTAATTTTATTTTTAAATTCATTATATATATATATATATATTACTTAAAAAACATGTGTGTCATATTTTTAAGACAAAAAATGTGTTTTTTAGATTATACAAAAAAATTGTGGATCGGGTAGATAAGTTGAAAATAAATTTCATTGATAAAAGGAGTTTATATCATGCAATTAAACCAATATTATTAGATATAATACTTATTAGTACCCATATTAATCTTTTGGTATAAATTTTTGTGCAATACTTTAAAAGTATCCAAATTATAAAAAAGTTACCAACTTAGTTCAAAAAATAGAGAATATATATGCACGAAAAATTAAAAGGTATTTTAATTATTTTTATTCTTTTTTTCCTTATCTTAGATTAATTGTGTTTTACATCGATAACATATGAGATAATTTATACAAATACTTAAAATATGTACTTTATTATAATTATTCTTACAACGTATATGTAACGATAAAAATAAGCCTAATTTTAAACATAATTGTATCATTATTCATACGTTTGAATATAATTGTAACTTTAAAAATGTAAGTTATTAACATATTTTTATTATTACTCATATGTTGTAAGCATAATAGCAACAAAATAAATATTTTGAACATTTTTGCAAATTATGCCATACATTTTAAGCATAACACTTAATTAACATTTTATCTTCTTTTTTTCTTTTACCCATTCTGTATGTTTGGATTTAGTAACGAGATTTAATGTTTAAGATTTAATATTTAATGTTTAGTAATTAGTGTTTAGAGTTAAGTATTTAAGGTTTGGTGGAAAAAATAAAAAAAATTTATACAAAATGTGTAATTTTTTGAAAATATGAATACTTTTAAATTACAAATAAAGAACTTGAGTAATAATAAATACCAAAAAGTACCGGCCATTTCAATATTCTTTAGAAGTGCATTATGGTATATCGACCATCGAAAAAACATAATTTTTGATCAAATAATTTCATTTTTGTAACTTGTAACAAATCATCTTAAAATTTATAGTTTTATACTAAATTACATATTAAAAATATCAAAATATGTTCATTTTATAACTTTAATAAAATAAGATAAAACTTATATCCACTATATTTTCAAAAGTTAATGTTGATGATTCATCAATACTACAATGATTTCATTGTAGCTTCGATGTATGTTATATATCACATACAAAGATATAAATGTATATACCAATTTACATATAAAAATATATATAAATATAACATATTGTATTTGATCGATTAATGGAATACTCGTGAGTCACCGACGATGGTCATCAGAACTTTGTAGGTAATGATTGTCGGAAGTATTACGTGATATATTTTTATTTTTATTTTATTGAATTATGTTACAAGAGTATTTTAATATTTATAAATATACATTTTCAATTTTGTGATAAATTTTTGTTAGTTTTAAAAAATTGATAAAAAAAGTAAAAAAAAAATGTTATATATTATGTCAATATTTTCGATAAAAGGCCCAATTTACAAATTTATTCGTGGACTTGGGCCTGGCTATATTGCGTAAAAATATTAAAATGTGAAACGGTTCGTCTCTTATTTCACGTTTTTCAGACTTGTGAGAGAAATTCTAAGCCGTTGGGTTGATTGAAAGAAAGAGTGAAGAGTACAACACAATTCCCACCACAGCAGGTCCATCCTTTTTGCTGCAACGGAATCGAATTCGATTTTTGAGTCCTCAATTATACGCAGAAGATTCTAGGTCAACTTGTTCTCTTAGCACTCTCACATCATAAGCGACTGAAAGAGAAAGCTGCTGGATGTTTGTAGCATGAAATTGTAAGTTTTAGCTTTAGATCGAATTATTTTCTTCTTCAATATCATGATTTCCAAAAATCTGAAATCGAATACTCCTTCTGGTAAATTTTCAAAAATTTGTATGTCTTGCTTGACTCCTTTAGTTTCTATCTTATGCATCAGGAAATTGAATGAGAAAGTAAAATTAAGGCAACGGAGAAGAAACGATTTTTTCTTCAGTTTGCATCTTTATGTATGATAATGAAGTGTTTTTGTTTGAAGTGAGGGTTACTTTGATTAAATTTGGTTCTTCCCTTTCTATTCCTATCGTCAGAAGTTGAACAAGCCTTACTTTGATATTCTTTTCGTTATCTTCATAAGTTTTAATTTGTTTTTGTTCTTTTCTTGCATCATTTGGTAATCCTTGCCTTTATATGACCTTTGCCTCTGATCGGGTTCTGTAGATTGGAAATTTTTTGTTCCAAACATGGATGATGGGCTTGGTAGGTCTGCTTTTCCCCCGAACATTTCCCACTGATTTTTTCCCCTTCTTTGCGCAAGAAGTTTTTATATGTGTTTGCTAATGATTTAATTTGAAATATATGCTTTGAGTCCTTTCGTGTCAATTTTCCAGTTCAATTAACTCTTTACATAAATTATGAATTTTATATGCACTTTCACTAATGAAATTTTCTGAGTATAGGTTTTTTCTCTAGATATTTTATGATTTTTTTCTGGATTTTCTCAGAAACAATCAGCTTATAAAATATACATGACATTGATAAGTCTTTAAATCTCTAAACTGCTAAAATGGTATTTCTGTGCTAGATTGCTGAAAAAAATACTTTGCGATTTTTTTATTTTCCTCAAAGGATGGGATCCCATATTGGGGAAAAACAAAACCCACATGGAAGGGGATATGCGCCCACCATCTATTCACTCCCAGTCTCCAAAAAGACCGTGGATCTTCATTGTTAGGAATGGTTAAACATAGCCTCAATGGGTTATTCTTTCAAAATTCTTGTGCAAAATTCTCACTGATATAATGCCTCTATTTCTAACTTATCTCCTGGTGGAGTTTGCATCATTTAATTACTTCCATTAAGTATGATGACTAAGATGGATGCTAATCATACGTATTTCATAGAAGTCTTCTGATGAGTATGGATCTTTTCTGCTTAAGCTATAAATGAAACTGATCGACTCCATCTGTTTGTGAAGAAAGCATTAAACGTTGCCTATGAAACTTGGCCAATTGTTGAAAAGTTTGAGTTTATATTAACAGATGGATTGATAGGCATGCTCTGTTCTGTTTGTTACAGGGATCCCTGGTGACGGAAGATGTTTGTTCCGCTCTGTTATTCATGGAGCTAGCATAGGATCAGGCAAGCCTTCTCCAAGTGAGAATCTTCAGCGACAACTAGCCGATGAGCTGAGAGCTAAAGTACATAATTAACTCGATCTGTTTTTTAGTACAGCAGGACAAAATACTATTTTGGCTTGTTTTAGGTTTTAAATTTTTTTTTAGAATACCCTAAAAATGATTTACCTATATCAACTATTAAGCACTACTTTTAGAATGATTTTTTTTTTACCTACTAGTCACTGTTATGTGGTTTTCCTTTTCATAAGTACTGTGAGTAAACAAAAATGGACCTCGTATTTTGGTTAGTGCCTGGCTGCTCTCTTTGGTTTTTCATGCAATCATTTTAAACAAACAAGTTGAATTTTTCATAAAAAAAAATTTATTTTGTTCAAGAAAACTGTGCATGGCTTGGACAGGTTGCAGATGAATTTATTAAGCGGAGGGCAGAGACAGAATGGTGAGAGCTCTTGTGGCTTGTTGGTCCTAAAGGCAACATACTTAAAGTTGTCTATCCTTTATGTCATGTGTTTGTTGTTGAGATGATAGGGGTGGCAATTTATCCTACAATTCCAAACACGAACCCAATTTGACACTACAGGACATAAATTATTTTTTAATTAGAATTAACTATTTATTATAAATATACTAAGTATTTTTACCATTATAAATAAATAAATTGGTTAAAAATAATTTAATTTTTTTTAAAATTAAAAATTATGTGACTGAGCCGGAAAACACAACACTACGTACACAACCTGCACAAATTGTCACTCCTAGATGAACACCCTTACTGCTTAGGAGCATGATCTACTTTTCAAACATTGACCAATGGCTAACTCCATAAGCATTTTAAATTGAAATGTAAAATAAAGAAAATAATACACTGCACGTAAGAAATTAAGGTATACCCCTTGCAGGTTTCTTGAGGATGATTTTGAGACCTATGTTGATCAAATGCGACAACCTCACATCTGGGGTGGTGAGCCTGAGTTGCTAATGTCCTCACATGTTCTTCGGTAAATCATTTCTTTGAACATCTTTGGCACTGCATGGTTTTGTTAGCCACTGTGGAAATTTATTTTTTGATTATTCCTCCATTGATAGAGATTAAATTGACCTTTTACCTTAAATTATTTTAGGAAAATAAGCTAATATAATCACTACTCTTATTCTAATATGAACACTCTACTTGTACTTTTTATACACGTGAGGGTCAGATATTTCCCAAAATTCTATGCATTTACTGCTGTCTTGTGTCTTTTACTTTTTTTTTTAAAAAAGTTCTAAGATTTTCTAGATCATTTTGTAATTTAAGCATTGAAGTTTAAATTTCCCTGTAGATCCCCAAAGCCTGTTAATTTTCAAGTTATGAGAACTTTGGAAGTTAAAATCAACCAGTGTGGAGATACGTCAATTTCAGTGCTCTTACATCAAGTCCATGTACTACACAGCAAGAACTGCCAAAAAATTTTTTTTTTTTTGTCATACTGCTGCCCTTAACAATTCTTCATTTTATAGGATGCCAATTACAGTTCACATGCGTGACAAGAATTCTGGTAGCCTAAAGGTCATCGCAGAATATGGTCAAGAATATGGTAAAGACAACCCCATTCGTGTCCTTTATAATGGCTATGGACACTATGATGCATTGCAGATTCCAACTGCTGGTACACAAGCGAAGCTGTAAGATTCTTTCAATCCTAAGCCCCCTTGTTTTTTCGGCAAACATGTATGCATATAAGGTTGTAATTGTCTTATTATTTTCATCCACCTTGAAAAATCACTAGGATATTGGTTAAAAGTGTCCCTCTAAATTGAAATGCTTTCATTTTGACTAGTAATTAAAGAATTGCTTCAATCATCCTTGTAAGATCCATGCCCTATTTTTTTTTATTTTAGATTGGTATTGCTCCAGTTGGTCAGGTATAAGAAAGGAGATTCTTGTTTATAGAATAAGTCTTATCATAGTACATAAAATAAGCGGCAAAGTAACTATTACCAATCGCCATTTTGCATGTCGAAGAGAACAATGAATTTACCACTATAACTATTTGGTTTTGGCACCAAAGCGTGCATGGCTTTTTTTTTTTAGTCTAATCCTCTCTGTTTCTGGAATTTTGATTTTCCAACTTCTATCTGAGATGCCTCTGATTGGAAAGTCCATTGTTAACATTGATCAGAGGACATTATTAATGAATCAAAGGAATAATATGATACATATTTTTTGGCAGGTGCAAGCAAAGATGAATAGAGCAATGGGAGCATTTGTTATGGTTATTTAACTGCTGTAGGTTGCATAATAATAATAATAAAATATCACTTTCACTCTTGCCTGACACAGATTATGTTTTCTTTCTTTTTTTTAACCCTAGAATTAATAGGGCAAATCTCAATTTGATCAGAAGCATAACTTTAGTGAGTGTAAGGTTGTAATGCATTTGAACAAAAGTCCAATTTCAATTTCCAACTCCTATCGCACTCAAATTGAGTACTTATCGTTTGAACTTAAAAAAAATGATTGGAGAATTAGTATGTACCAACATGGTATAAGACTTTTATCACTTTATGTGTCATCAATATTTACAACTATATATTCATAACGTGTACCTATTATAAAGCAAAGACTCAATTTTTTAGTTATTTTTTACCACGTATAAGTGAGATAGGGGAATTGTATTTATTAAACAAATAACATGTTAGAAATGAGACAACAAAAAGGCATTCCGAAGGGAGTTTTGCCAATAAAACCTAGACCAGGTACTCGGTTTTATCCCTTCTTATCCAAAATGGTAAATGGACGATTGCTTACTCCAGTTATGAAAGTTTCATAGCGACTGCTTCATGTTGAGATTCTACATCATAGGAAATTACAAATCCTCTCAGAAACTGGAGAAAAATTTAAGCAGGCCGGATAAATTTAATAAATTATGCCTCCCTCAAATGATCCATATATGTACAAGAAAGACCTTGCGTTGAAGAACATATAAAAGTACGGGTCTGTACAAAACAGTCCTGGTAGAAAATCAAACATGACTATTCATTATCTTTCCATGCTTCACGAAGGAGTTGATATCTGAGTTGTTGATGGCCCTTTTTCTTTAGTATTGAGATTGGTGTTGCCGTGGAAGAACCCTTTATGTTGTCCACGATGATTGAAGCAAAGGGTGAATCCAATTCATCAAGCTCGCCATCACTAGTGTATGCCTTTTTAAGCACTGATGGCCCATTTCTCTTAAGAGTTTGACTTCCCACTTCCCCCATAATTCTTATTAACGATGCGGCTGAAGGTGGTAAATAAATAGTCGGACTTGCCATGAACGGGAAACTTGTATCGAAGTCTTCCTCGTTGTACGAATTATCCTAAAGGGAAAAGGAAAGTTTTAAATGGAATTTGAACTTCAATTGTATGACTTAAATTTGTTGCTTCTAAACTAGGACAGTCACTGGTCAATTAGAGTAGGAAAATTATCATTTTTGTGGTTCGCATAGTTGTATAGTAATAAGACTCTCCTCTCATTTCAACTCAGATATTCTAAATCACCCCAAGTAAAAAAATACATTTTAATTATCAAACTAATAATAGTTTGATCTGGAAAAAAAAAACAGGAAATTATCATTTTTAGGAATTACCTCCGAATCCAGAACCTCAAGAACTTCCACGGGAATGGGGTTGGGAGAAAATTCATCAGGGACAAAACTGTACAGAACCCTCTTGATCAACGGTGCCGCGAATGTAGGACATACCTTCAATTAATTGAACAATGATACCATTATGAGAGAAGGGATGAGATATTACAAGAGCAAATAAGTATGTCAAATATGCAATAGAAAATATTTAGGTAACAGCTCACACCTCTTTTCGAGTTGACCGATCAGCAAGCATTTCAAATGGAAGCATCATAAGGTCACTCAAAGCATTAAGAAGACGGAAAGGCTTAAAGGGTGTTTGAAGCTTTGCTCTATCATTTTGTTCATTATTATCGTCAGGAGCATCAGTGTCATCTATATCGAATAGATCAGTAAGCCATCGAGACCAGCTGCCAATCTGGAGACACAAAGACATTAGAAGAAAATGCTTCCATGAAGAGGAAAATAAGATTGCTAATTTCTTATTAAGTAAAACAGTATGAGCCTAATTGTAATCATTTTGAGATTTCACTCATGGAGTTCCAAGAAACTATGAAACTTATATTCAATAAAAAAGATGTTGATGACTAGCTTATAAAATGTTGAACAAGCAATTGCATGTTCTTTCTTAAAAGCATCCATAGATAACTTACTGCATTTTTCAGCTGCACACCAGCCCCAAAGCTAGATTTTCCAGCTGGAATGGGAAGAACATTAGAATCACTTATGGGGTCAGACACAGGATCTGTTGGCATCTCTTCAGCATTTTCACGCAGAATAGCATTGAACATTGCCACGTCTAATCTATTCACCAACTGCTCCATTACCTAAAATATGATGAAAAGCATTTAATATTTGTCAAAGCGCATTTCAAGCATTATCAACTTCCATGAAAATAAGCAAAAGAATACACTGTTCCACAAAGATAATGTTTTCCACTGAATATGACCAGAATTTCAACCTATAATATTAAGTTTGTTCAGCATACCGTTGTAATACACACGTAACACATACCAAACGAGCCAGCACATGCAAGCAGCCACACTCGTGTCCACCAGCTCGAGGTGGACAAAGCCTTTCACATGCATCTTTGAAAGCCTTCTTCCACAGATCAATGGAGAAATTACCGTGATCAAAATCACCTAAGTTATTCCTCTTTCCATAAGCTTTCTTTGAGCTGGAACCTTTGGAAGCTGGAGACTGCATATGTGGAGTCATAGTCTAAAAAGAAAAACAAGAAAAAAATAAATTAGGGTAAACGCAAGAAGGAAAAAGGAGGAAACAATTATTATTAAGAAACAATAAAACATAATGACTGACCTGCCACCACACTGATTCAACAATTCTCGAGAATATCCAAGCTTCAAACTTCTCCAATGCCAGCACAAATACTTGTGGATCATCCCAACCATCAGACCCTTCAGTAGTGTTGCTTTCCCCACCTTTATTTGTGGAGAATCCATTTGTTTCCAATTCAACTCCATCTGAGATATTTACCCCAATTTCATGGTTAACTGATCTAGCAGGAAGTTGCAATTTCTCTAGAGTCTGACTGATGATGGTTCTCAGCACAATTGAATTGGACAACCAGAAAGTTAACCTGTTTATAGACACCGGAGATAAGAATTGAAACGAATAAAACTGAGCAGTGTTTCTAAACTATAGGAAATATCTACAAATTGAACCATAGTTTATTTGTATAGTCAAAAAGGTTGGTGGCCCTCAGTGTAAAGATGTCACAGCAGTCACTCCAATGTCTCATATTTATACTTTGCATCTAAAATACATAAAAATGTCTCATATTTATGCTTTGCATCTAAAATACATAAAATTCCTCGGGTTTATTATTATAATCTTCTGGTTATAATAGTTTACATATCAAGGCCATTATTTGGTTTATGGGCATGACAGGTCATTATGGAGCAAGTTTCACTAATTGAATTTTAAGAATGCTTTTTTTCCACTGATAAGTACGCACCTTTGAACATCATTACCACATGCTTTCGAGACCAGAATAAGTCCTGATATTGCAGCCCTAGCTGCATTTGCCTTCTTTCCTTTGTCTTTGCAAACGTGAAAATAGAATCTAGATAGTCTCCGAGCAGGAGCATGTATTTTATTTGTAGAGCTTCCATGCTCCGCAACAACTGAATAAAGGGAAACCTCAAGAGCAGCAGCTTCCTTCAACTCTTCCTTAAGCGTTTCAACTTCAGAATCCAATTCAGCCCTATTTGGTAATAATTCTTTCGCAGTACGCAAACCGGCATCTTTACAACTTTTGGCTACTTCAATCCCATTTGATTTTTTCCTGAACTTAGAATTGTCTGACAATCTATTGTTTTCAACTGGGTCCAAAGGCAACTGCATTGTTTTCACATGCTTTAATTTATTACTCTTGACCATACTGTTGGATGCTCCAGTATCTCTATTGTTGGGCATAAACGTATCACTTCTTAAAATGAATTGTTTTGTGTCAGCATCTTGTGAAATTCTACTTAGTTTGGCTTCATTAGAACATTCTTTCACCCTCAACTGATTATCCTTCTGCCCATTTCCTTCTTTCTCATTATTCACCATGTCTCCCGAATGACTGAAATCAGAATCACTAAGTGTAGCCTCTTTGACATTTGCTTTCTGTATCCGCTGATCCTCTTGAGTGGCTCGAGAACTTGTACAGCTTCTGTGGTCTATGTTAATCTCCTCCTGAATACAAAAGGAAGATACAACTTCATCTGCTGGCCTGCAAACATCACTGTACGTAGTGGATTTTTGTGCATATTCTGGCATTCTGACATTTCCATCAACAAGTCTTTGATTATGGTAACCGGATTTTTCATAATTTTCTTCGTTGCCAAAAGATGAAGACGAAGACTGGACAGTAAGGGTAACTGATTTTTTCAGGCCAGGTTTTGGCTCCTCTTGTGGAGTATAGGGAAAAGCAGCACTGTAATTCGCAGAGCTCCTGAGCTTGGATGAAATTCCCTTAGATGAAAATTGTGATGAATTTCCTCCTAGATGGTTAAATGTTCCGGCAAGGGCAGTTGGCCCTGTGTGTTCTCTAACAAGCCCCTCAGAAATCCTTTCAGCATTATCCTTTTCAATTTCTGAGCCATTCTGCAAATCAATGTTGCGTGACTGTTAATGATACAAATGAATTGGCTCAAGAAAAATTAATAGTTCCATCCACTTAGACACAGTTAAGCTCCATTATTGTACCCACACTAGGATGGTATGCAAAAAACTGTAACCACCTTATAATTTAGCAGTTTTTCCGAAGTAAAAAAATCTAAATAATGTACTAATGGATTGCGCTTTCCAAATGGAAATATCAGAACCAGATTAAGCTTTTCACTTCTGGGTGTGGTGGAATATGTCCATCCTTCATCCTTAAAATACTCAATCATTGAACAAAGAGTAAAATCTGTTTTTAGTTAGAAATTTCTAGTGCCAGGTAGTTAACCTGATTCTAAACTTTGAGAAAAAGATCTCAAACCATGCTAGATAGTTTGAGCGCTTTACTACAACTGAAGTTGCAATTAAATCCAATTATCAACAAAAAATATCAGGAAAACAATGTCGAAACAAAGGAACAACTACAACCTGATGAAAATGTAATCTATAAATGGCAGCTTTGCTGACTGCATCAAGCAAAGGATCCAACCTAAAGGTATCAAAATTTGGAGATGGGTTTACATACCTTTACACTCAAAGAAGGTGAGCTGGATGTTGTCTCAAAAGCAGAAGAATTGATAGTATGTGATGAATGTGAAGAAACATCATCGTCAGCATCATCATCCGTAAATGATGCAATTTCAGCTTCATCCTCATTCTCTCCATTCACAGATCCAGAAACAGATCCATTGACATCCTCATTCTCTTTACCTAATGGCTGAACATTAATATAAAGAAGAGGTTGTCCCAAGTTCTTAGAACTCTTTTTCCAGTTCACTGGTATGCTCATAGTAACGGGTTCTTTGATAATCTCACAGTCGGCAAAATTTACCACCGCCGATCCTAAGAGCTGACCTTTCATTCCCTTGTCATTTCTAAATTCATACAAGTAGAACTCCAAGTTGCTGTTCTTCTGGTATCGATAATGCACTAGGCCTTTTCTTGATGTCTCCTTCAATAATGTGACCTGAAGCCTGAAAGACTCACTGAACTCAATGCTTCCATCTCCAACACCAGAAATAAAGGATCCAGAACCATGACCACCATTATCCCATTGAAGCAATACGGATTGTACAGGTTTTGGAGACTGAAATAAGGGCCATGGTTTGATCTCCACCACATCTATAACATAATCAATCTGGATTGCAACCTTTTTTCGACTCTTTGATCTTATGCCAAGAACCATTTTGTTGGAAAATATTTGCAACTACTCTTACTCAAAATCGTCAATAACAATGCCTCTATCCATGAAACTAATGCAAAGAGGGGGACAAGTCATAAAATGTTAAAACTTAACTGACAGAAATCGAAGAAAGAAATCAGATCCAGGAAATTGTAGTTAAAAAAAAATCACAATGCACACTTTTCCCGGAAGTTCAATTCCCGTAGTTGAATATTTCGAAATTTGATCATAGCGGAGAGGAAATGAAGCACAAAAAGACAACGTGAGAAAGCCTTTGAACTTAAATTACTAATATTTTGGAGCGTGTAACCAACTTCACTCGTTTTGGCTCATTTAACTTAAATAAATAATAGGAGAATCTCCTCACCAGCTTGACACTCGACCAAGAAGGCAAGAATAAAATGATTCTTAAAAGAAAAAAAAAAGCAAGCAAGCAAGAAGATATTGAATATTTAAATTCAATGAAGAGAGACCCTTTTGCTAGTAAAGAAATTAAGATATTTTTTTATAAACAATAATGACCGAAAGGTAACTAAAACTACAGAAAACAAAACAAAGGCCGATTAAGCTCGGTTGGACATAGCTACTAACAAAATCACAAAAACCAAAAATTTATACCTAGATCTGTGAAATAGATCAGTCAGGAACACTCAAAGACGACTGTCCGCAAAGCAAAAGTGAATTCAAGCACAGTAAAGAAAAATGACAGTGACAGAACAAAGTTATTATTATGTAAACTAAATATCACATAGAATTAGATTTAAGCATACTAAATAGAAGAGTTCGATAGAAGAAGATGAATTCCAAAGCCATTTCTGAAAAACCAATGAACTTACAGCTACAGTGAGGAGGTGAGGACCAAAGGTGATTGGTGAATTGAGTAGGAGGAACAGAGAATTAAGGTGAATTGTTGGTTTATATTACTAGTCAAAGATCTTTTATTATTTATTTATTGTCAAAGAGCTTTTAAATTTTAATTTGCTATTTTCAAATGAAGTCCTACGTAAGGTCAAAAATGCTATCGTGATAATACGAAAAGAGAAATGAAAGCGCGTTTCTCGGGTAAAACGTTGAAGAAATCCGGATTTGTTGGGCCAAATATACAGTTGTGGAGGTGTTATTATAATCCTATTCTTTTTTCTTCATCACATATAATGAATCATTTCTCACCTTCAAATCAAGTTGTAATTGTCTGCATTATAATTGGCTGGGTGAATCATTCTAGCTACTTTTTTTTATTTTTTAATTACATTTGATAATTAATGAAAACTTTTTTATAAAAAAATTAAAAATATAAAAATGAAGAAAAATGTTAACAATAAATGAACTAAACAATTTACAAAAATAACTAATAAATTTAAGCGCTCCATTATGAGATATTTTGGCTTGGTCATTCACTCTTTTTTTAATCAAATTATTATATACATTTTCATGAAGAAAAAAAATGAAGATATGCTAAATTTTCAAGACTATTAGAAGGACGACAGCTAGTTCAATCACTCAAAAAGAAATGTGGTTGGACTGTATATTCATGGAGCAGCAAAAAAGATGGTTGGCAGTTTAGGTGTGCAAATGTTGATAACTTAGGAAGCTCTATCCATAAAATAGTTAGCTACACCTGTAGAATTTACTGCCTTGCTATTTAATAAAGGAAGATGAATACAGCCCAGTAGAGAGTTAAGATGTCTAAATTAAAACCTACAGCCATAGTGAAAGATTATCAGTATATTTGTGTCACCAAGAAGCTCTCCTTTTTTTTATTTCCTTAATCTGGAAGCTGATACACCAAGAAGCAATTGGTTCAGAGACTGCCCTACTGTATTGCTCCTTGTTCATCCTTCTTGTTGATGACGCTAATCAAGAATAGTCTCCGGGCATTATATATGACATGAAATTGAAACGTGTGTATCACTAGACATTTTATTGGGTAAATAATGAAACTGGAGAAGCAAGCTATGCTGTTTTATCCAACCAAAAAGAAATTTATGATCCTTTCATGTCCATTTGAGCTGCCCAAATAGAAAGTGAACCAAACACAGTGGCCTTCACAGAAGTCAGCACCTACGGTTTTTCAACCCCAGTCATTTTGAGTGGCATTGCCGGAGCAATGTACTAGCGTCTTCTTTTTTTCTCTTTTCTTCTTCTTTTAACAAAGTGACAAAGATTATAGCATTTACTTCGTGCCTCCGTACAAGCACATATAATTAACCAAAAAATTCATTAGAATGTGTCTGGTAATATCTAGAGAACAAGTATCTACCTGTTCATAGATGATAAGCGCAGTTGTATAGTTGATCGATGTGATACATTTAAAGAACAGAAGAAATACTAACATTAGCAAAGGATGCCTGAGCCAACAATTCTTCCAAAATCCGAAACAGCTCCCTTTTATTTTACTTTCCACGAGATGCTTCAAAGTATCAACATCTCTGTAGTAGAAAGAAAATATATGATGATTATAAGATAAATAAAACACTAATGATTATAAGATGAATAAAACACTAAGCTTTAATGCAGCTCAGCAGCATACTCAGTTATACTAACGAATAAGTGCATGCTATGTATAGTTGAAAAGATGGAAAAGAAACAACACTTTCTGAATAACCATTCTTTTGTTATAGTGTTTGGTTGTAATTTTAATTTTTGTTCGCAATAACAGCTGTCCTATGGAACTACTATTTCTAAAGCGAAGAGGTTCCAATACATATTTTATGTTTTCAAGGAATATAACGAAAATGATAAATGCATAAATAATGAACAAAAAGATCATACCACTTCTATGAAAACTTCATCGCAAGATAGGAGGATACACAATTACAAATATTTCTGTTACCTGTCTCTTATTCCCAAGATCGGTGTTCCCAATTCATCAGTAATTGCCAAAAGGCATTAGTGAAATCACATGATTATATTTCAGTTTGAACAAGACTGTTTTCAAAAGAATCTCAATCCCCAAGAATATTTATTAACAAGAGAAGTTAATGAATGTACTCCTTATCCACTCTTAGTCTTTAATTTTTGCTTCTCAATAAGGATAATTCAATTACTCTTGTTTAAAACTAGATTCACACATTTAAAGATATCTACGTAAGTCCCCGTCTAAAGTACTATGATACCACCTTATTGATATACGCACGAGACCAACCTCAAGAAAAGTAACACATTTATTTCGCTTTCCTCAACTCTCAAACCCGATCCTGAGGCTGGTTTCCTATGTATATCAACCAGGAGGAATCATAATACCTCGGACGGAAGATCTACATAGATATCCTTAAATGTGCGAACTCAAATTCAAACAACTCTCATAAAAACAATGGGATCCAATTATTTTGACATCAGAGTTAAGTGAGAATACCTTCCACCAAAACAAAAAAATTATAGAAAAAAGGATAAAAAGAACCATCTGATCGAGTTTTACAAACTTCATGTTTGTAATTTATATTGTCTGTGAGCGGAAAAAGCTTTTAGCAACATATATTTGGCCCTCTATCAGCACAGAATGGGTCATTTTATGCCATAGCAAAATAGCATCAAAAGATCTCAAATTTATGACAGAAAATCAAGCCAAAATGTCCAATATATGGTTAGTGGTTACTTTACGCTTCAATTTTCTTCCATTTATTTCCAACTATTGTTAAAACTCCATCAAGCTATGTAAACATAAAAGATGAAGCTGCCTGTCTAGTAGCTTAAGCTGCAGCTTCCAACAATTCCCTCTCAGCACGCTCCATGATTCTTCTCTCAAGTTCTGGCCTAAAATGCCTTATAAGACCCTGCACAGGCCAAGCTGCAGCATCACCCAATGCACAGATTGTGTGCCCCTCAATCTGCTTGGTCACTTCCTGAAGCATGTCAATCTCTTCCAACTTAGCATTTCCAACTTTCATCCTTTCCATGATCATCCAAAGCCATCCTGTTCCCTCCCTGCACGGCGTACATTGCCCACAACTCTCATGCTTGTAGAAGTACGACAGCCGTGAAATTGCATCAACAACATCAGTTGATTTATCCATCACAATTACAGCTGCAGTTCCCAATCCCGACTGGACAGCTTTAAGTGCATCATAATCCATCATCACATCATCACATGTGTTCTTAGGAATCAGAGGAACAGATGAACCACCTGGAATAACAGCTAGAAGGTTGTCCCATCCACCTCTAACACCTCCACAGTGTCTCTCTATTAACTCTTTCAATGGTATACTCATTTCCTCTTCAACCGTGCAAGGCTTGTTTACATGTCCAGACACACAAAATAATTTTGTTCCAGAATTATTTTTCCTTCCAAAGCTGGCAAACCACCCAGGGCCACGCCTCAAAATGGTTGGAGAAACAGCTACCGTTTCAACATTAGTAACAGTGGTAGGGCAACCATACAGACCAGCATTAGCTGGGAAAGGAGGCTTCAATCTTGGCTTCCCTTGTTTCCCTTCAAGGCTTTCCAAAAGTGCTGTCTCTTCACCACAAATGTAAGCACCAGCACCATAGTGGATATGAACATCAAAATGATAACCAGATCCACATGCATTCTTACCCAGTAATCCAGCTTCATACGCTTCTTTTCTGGCCCTTTCAAGATTTATCCGTTCATTCACATATTCACCTCTTATATATATGTACGCAGCACTAGCCCTCATCCCAACACCAGCAATCAGACAACCCTCCAACAGTTTGTGAGGATCATGCCGCATAATCTCCCTGTCCTTACAGGTTCCAGGTTCACTTTCGTCAGCATTAACAACAAGATAGGAAGGACGGCCATCAGATACTTTTGGCATAAAAGACCATTTCAGGCCTGATGGAAAACCAGCACCACCACGTCCACGGAGGCCAGACTTCTTGACCTCATTAACAATCCAATCAGTACCCTTCAGTACTAAATCTTTGGTTCTGTACCAGTCACCTCGTTTCATTGCTCCTTTCAAAAAAGGGTCATGCAAGCCATACAAGTTGGTAAAAATCCGGTCTTCATCTTTCAAGCCACCAAAATGGGTTTTCTCAGGAGGAGGGTGAGGGGGAGGTGGTTGTGGTGTACTAGCAGTTGTTGCACTTTGGGTGCTGAATGACCTAAATCCTGTACTGCACTTCTCACTGTAATGCCAAGCCAAAGTTGCACGTTGCAGCGAAAACATGCCCCTGATGGGTGCCTGTAAAGTTCCAAGATAGAAATTAATCTTGTTGGATTATGCTAGTATGTGTGTGTGTAACCTGTTCCTTCTGACTTGAGAACAAAACATCAATAGCAGGTTATTATATCACATGATATTTCGAAAAAGACACTTAAGAACGTCAATCGAATATATAAACCAAAGATAAAGAGTTTTTGCATAATGTGATGATAAAATAGTGGTACATCTGCTACATAATATTTTCTGTTAGTTATTTTGTTCTCCCCAAGCTCGCAAATTCCTGGATATTAACAGACAACATTTCAGATTGGCAAGTCATAAATCACAATCTAATGCCAATTTCTTTGCGCATATTCTTCTCAACATTTATAACTTCATTAGAAAAGTGAATCATACCAAGTGGTAGGAAACGTTTAATTTTGAACAAACGATACCAGTATTTTAGGTCAGTACCATTTTTTCCTTAAAAGTGAAAAATTGCCTTGAAATAGTAACACGAAGACGTCCCACCATTTGGGAATTTAAAGGCATAAACCTTAAATTTTTAAAGACGCATAATACACACTCGGAAGAAACTATAGGGATGTCCACAACACCGTACAAACCAATGTAACATCTACGACCAAATTATTCACATTCACAACTAATTTCCTGAATACTTGCTACCAACCAAACAGAAAGCAGATAAATAAGAGTATCGGATCTACGATCAAATAAATAATCAATAATTGTTTTCTACGTTCAATAAAGCGAAATTAATAAGGCTATGATCGAAGCCCTAGCGAAGTGTTTGACGATAGTAAGAAGCAGAAAAAATAGGAGGCGGGAAAAAACATAAATCTGAACTATAAGCGAAGTTGATCGCGTACCATAGCAGGAAGTGTGGCAGATGTTTGATGCGTTTCCGAATCTGCTTCTTGATCTGAAAGAGGGAATGATACTCACAGATGGAAGAACTTAGTACACTCTCAAACGTGCATCCAGCGGTTGTCATCGGACGGGACTTAGGATGAGATTAAGAAACACGTAGACACACTTTAATGGATCCACTCGGTACACGCCAAGGTGTTAAAAAGTTATAACTCGCGCGTTCGTGTGAAATCGGCACTAATACAGATGTTATGTATCAAAAAAAAAGATATTAGTAATTGAAAATTATATTTTAAAAAATAAAAAATATTTATTCATCAATAATATAAATTAATAACCATTAAATATTAAATTTTAAATTTTAAGAATTGAATTAAAATTATTTTTATTTTTTTAATATATATATTATTAAAATTATATTTTTTAATTATTAAATATATTATTTTTATTATTAAATATAAATACATAATGCATTGTGTTTTTTTATTCTTATAATCGCCTCCTGTGAAATTACTTCTGTGCCTTATTTTGGGTTTTTGACGGTGCCAAATTTTTTTTTTCTAAAATATTTTATATTTATATATCAATTATTATGATATATTTTCTTGAAAAATAAAATAATTTTTTAATTATTATATATATATATATAAATTTATATTATTAATCATTCTTATTTTATGACATTTAATAGGATTTTTTATAAATTAAAGAGTTGTGATACAACCACCGAAAAGTTTACTTCAATATATAAAGTTAAGATTTGAGTGCTAATTATAAGTTTTAAAAAAATAATGATTTTGAATGAATATAAACGAAATTTTTTTCAATAAAAAATAAGACGAAAATTAAGGTTACAAATTTAAAAAATATAAATTGAAAAACATAAAAATATAAACTTTATATTTTGTGTGATTTAATTATTCAACAAATTTTATTTTCAATTATTGAATATATATTGCATGAAAGTGTTAAAATTAAAACTCCATTTAAATATAAAATTATGAGATATATTTTAACATAACATAATAAATAAATAAAAACTAATATTTATTATACTATCATATCTTAATCATTAAAATTAAAAATAATATTTTTTTCTTATATTTTTTAAAAATCTCAACCATTAAAATAAATAAAGTGTCTTAATCATATCCTTAACTCAATTTAATAAAGCTACATGATATCTCCTGTTGCAACAAAATAATTATCAAAATTAAAAATAATATTAAATATATAATTTAAGTGCTAAATTTAAAAGGATGATATTCAAGATTTGTGATTAAAAAAATGAAAAAATTAATCTTCATTCTTTTTGTATTATTTGAATTATTTAAATAACTTTTAATATAAATACATAAGTCATTCAATTTTAAATTTGTGACATTTTAATCATATAATTTTAAATATGATTAAAGTCTCTTTTTTATTATAAAAAATAAAAAATTTAATCACATAAAATATCTTAATTTTAAAAATCAAATAACTTATTTATCACTTGTAAAAATTATGTAATCAAAATATCCTAATAAAAATTATGTCATCAAAGTATCCTAAAAATAAACAAAATGACTTAATACTTATGAAATATCGTATAGATAAGATCTTATATGTCCATAGGTCTTACTCATTTTTTTTTTATGTTAAAACATAAAAGCATGGATCTTGCACATTGTTAGAGATAGTTTCGTGATAAAAGCTCAAGCACATTTGAGCATTCTTTTAATGAAAGTATGAGATAATTATTCTTAATTCTGAAACCTTCACAAACACAGATTCACTCATCTCTCTTTTGTTTTTGAGCAAAAGACAGACGAAAAAATATATATGATAGCACAAGTTACAATTTTAGCACATCAATGTTGACAATACAAAGTAATGTCTATAACTTTGAGGCTTCATTTGATAGAGCCAATTTGATTAACTCCCTCCTTAACACTTTACCCCCTGCATTCTTAGGTAATGAATCAATGAATTTCAATTTCCTTATTCTCTTATAGGGTGCAACCTGAAACCAATATTTTCCAATATAAAAAAATTAATTAATTAATTAAAAAAACATGTCAAGCAAAAGTTAATTCAGTCCTAAAAGAAAATAGCATTAGAACATGTGAACAAAGACCAACTCAAATTCATCCAATAGTGTATGAAAACAGCATAAACAAATTAATTACCTGTTTGGCAATTAAGTCCATAATTTGAGATTCATTAATAAAGCTTCCAATTCGTTTCACTACAAAAGCTATAGGTACTTGACCTGCTTCTTCATCTGGATACCTGTCAAATGCTTTCCATTTTAACTTTAGCAATAGCATTACAATTTATATATTCATTACGATCCTAAAATATCAAAGCATCACACAGGAGTCACAGCAAGTTACTTAACGGAATCACAGCTGCTTCAATGATATCTAGATGGGATTGAAGCAGATGCTCCAGTTCTGCTGGGGCAACCTATCACAGTAAACACATAAGATATGATATTTCAGTGAGATAATCAATCAATATAACACAAATTTTGACAAAACAAAACAAAACAGTTATATTTCGTACTTTTCTTAATTCAAATGATAAAGTTTATGAACTAATTTTCATCGTGTAAATTAGTTTCATCAGTCTGAACACCGTAGTGGTTTCCGTATTAAATAAAAGATAACCCTTATTGTCAAAGTGACATCTAATTGATTCCCACATTTGACGGAAAACGATAGCACGAATATACAAATAATATAAAAACACTTAAAAAATAAAAAAGATATGAGTAAAATTTAGATTAATCAACCTCACTATCAGGCAAGAAGTTTTCGTATTTGTGTACGAAACTAACACAAAAAAACTATTATCTAAACAAATACCAACAAATCTAAAATAAAATAAACCTAACTGTTATCTATCTTTAGATGAACATTCTAGCAACTCTAGAGTAGAATTAACTTAAAAATATTCTTCTATCTCACGGATAAGAAAACTTCAACTTCCAAACGGAAGAAAGGATATATATTCTTAAAATATTAAAAATAAGAGAAAAAATATAACTTCTTTAATATTACTATGTTGATTATTTTCTAAGATACCTTATACAAATATAGAACCTAGTTATTTATAGTTAAAAAATCCTAAAAATAGTTCACAAAATTTCTTAGTAGCCAACAAGATTGTTTGGTTCACCTCTTTGCTAATGGTGGGTGAATTAGGTCGTTCTATCCCAATGGGGATTCTCTAGTGGTTGACAACGATACCTCCAAGGTACAAGAAAAACATAACCCCGTCTCAACCAAATCATCTAAATTCACATGACTATAATCCATTGTTTCTAAATGCCCACGGCTTCAAACAAATTTTGGTTTTCTTTAGAGTACATGTAACTTTATAATTGATCTTAATTCTAAGACACGAACTCAGACACTCGGGAAAAATCAATTTTTGTGATTAGATAAATCACACAAATGATATAAAGGGCATTAAATAGAAATAAAAATGCATTTAATGGCTATAAAAAGTTCAAATTCCCAAATATTCCTTACATACAAATTTATATCCAAAATTACATCTCAAAAATACAAAAACAAGGTATTTTCTATGAAGTGGCTTCTTCTATCATCCCTTCAAGTAGGTTGTTAAGTTCGACCTCATCACCATAAGGTGAAGGTTACGGAGTATCAGTTGGGGATGCCTTAAACCTGTTACTTTGAAAGGCTCACATCAAAGTAAAATAAGGCACTATTAGCTCCTACTTCTTGGCCTGAGTCTTAAGGCTACTAACCACGAAACTCACACCGTTTCTGTAAGCTTTAGTGCACTCCGCTTTCAAAGTATCTACCAAGGTTGAAAGCAAGCTCACTTGATCTGACATCGCACACATTTGATTTTGCATTGTGCGAACCTTTTCCTTAGCCTCTTTGGTAGCCTGCTCGACCTCCTTAGCCATTTGCTCGAAGTGTTTAGCTCGTTATCCTTGTTCATAATAGTAGCTATCCGCTTTCCTTAGTTTCTCAGTTTTATCTAGCAAGTTGCCCTTCATCTTTAAATGTTTGGCTTCATACTCAGCCATAAGGATGTCCTTTTCCTTCACAACTTTTTCATATTTCACACCCTGCAAGCGACTAGCCTACACCTTGCGTTTGTAACCTCTAAGGGATAGCTTGCCCTCTCTAGTTAAGCATATGACCTGCATACATTAACAAATTGGTGATGCATAATATATATGATAAGTAGAACAGTTGGAAGAAATAATGTAAAACCTCACCTCAATCATGCGATCTATCATCAGCTCAGTATTTGAACCACCCTCCATTCTACGGGCTGCCTTGACTTGGGACCTCTTAGCATCAATACCAAAATGATGAAACAGATACTTCTTTAGGTCAATTCACCCAAATATTACTTCATTGAAATAGGTAACCGGGGTGTCCAAAACCATGATGTCTTTCAAGATGACTTCGTCAAACTCGAATTCATCCATATCCAAGGGGGTTTTTGTCTATAATGGTCATTTTCTATTCAATAGTTTAGAAATAGGCTTATTTGTGTTTTAGTTTAGAAATAGGCTCCTTATTACCCATTCAACAATTAGCAGGTCATTTTTTTTTTTTGTATTTTTCCAGTTTTTCATCCAACTCTATTTTTCTCTCTTTTTCTCTAATCACCATTTTTTTCATCTCCTTATCTTCTAAAAAAATCAAAAATAAAATATTCTCTTCTACCAACTTTTAATAAATAATAAAAAAATATTTATATAATAAAAAATATTTTTATAATAAATAACTTATCCAAATTTTATTATAAAATAATTTAAAATAATAATAAATTATAAAATTTAAATTATTAAAATTATTAAAAAATTTACTAAAATAAATTATAGACATTTTAAAAAAATAAATTATTTAAGATTAAAGAAATTAAAAAATAGATTACATTATAACACATATCTTTAATATTATTATAATTTTAATTATTATTAAGATAACAAATATTTATTAACAATAATTTAATTTAAGTATTAAAATATAATTAATTAGATATAATTTATTATATTAATAATAAAAATAATTATAATAATATTATATTAGATAATATTTTCACACAAAATTTTTGATATAATGTTTTATGTTTGTATTGTATATTGTAAAAAGTTGTAGAGAGGGACTTCACAATTTTTTTTAATAATTTAATTTTTTTATGAATATTATTTTTTATATCATAATTATAATTATTTATTATATTTAATAATAATGTATTATATTATTTAGGTTATTTTTATTATAATAAGATAAATTAATGTTATAAAATTTTGCAAAACAATTATGTAAGTTATAGTTTATTAAAAAAGTTATAGTTTTTATGTAATTTAATTATTCTTTATTATATATCACATTTTTTCTCTCTTTTTTTCATTTGTTTTTTCTAACTCCCATTACATTTTCTCTCTCCTTTTTTTTAATTAGCAAGCCCATCGATTACGTTTTTTTAAAAATTAATTATTTTTGTCTTTTTCTTCTCTCTTTCACTAATTTCCATAACCTTATTTTTTTAAAATATACCCATTCACCAATTTTTAATAAATAAAAATTTATTTTTATTATAAATAAAAAATAATAAAATAATTTATATAAAAATAATAATGTATTATATTATTTATGAATTATCAAAATATTTAGCATATCATTTTCAATATATGTATAAATTTATATTTATTTTATTATAAAATAAATTATTTTTTATTTTTTAAAATAAAATTTTTAATATATGATGTGATAAAAAAGATTTATGTATTTATATTAATTATAAATTTATAAGATGTTAATATTTTTTTATATTTATAATAATTATGTTTTATAAAATAGAACTAATATATCTTTTTTTTAAATAGAATTAGTTAAAAATTTTGTTTTCAAGTTTAAGGTAAGATTTTGCCTATTTTTTAAAAAAATCCTACTTATGTCTATTTTTAAACTATTGTCTAAGAGTTGGCTTTTATAGGCAAAACCCCTATCCAAGGCCTCCATGCCCTGAGTGAATTCTTTCCCAACCTTCCTCTTCTTGGTGGCCTCATGTCTGAGGGGTAAGGGAGAACTTGGTTGGCTAGACACTACTTGAAGGGATTCTCTGTTGATTCCATAAAGGGAACTTGGTCCCTGATTAGTGAAGGTGACATGAGTTCCAGACATGGGTAAGTAGGAACCAGATCTTAGATACCAAAAGTGTATTAAATCTTCAAGGTCAATATACGAGTAATCCATACCTATACAAGATAAAATTAAAACGTCAATAAAATAGTACAAACAATGAACTAAAGTAGTTACCTCGTAAACAAAATGACAACCTAAATACTCATTTGTATATTCCCTCTACACCCCAAACTTTTTCAAGCAAGCTATAGTAAATATTTCTCGATAGCTTTCATGCAAGGTGTTATATAGCTTGATCCTTCTAATCTTTTCTTTGCCACTTGGATCTAGTTTGCTCATTGGTTCACACACGAGATTAGGTGGTTCTAAAATTATGATTCCAAGAGTGACAGATAGGTAAGTTTACCCCGCTACCCCAGATATCTCCGGTAATATAAAATTATTTATCCTTTCAACCTGGACTACTATCGAGGAGTTTAAGATGAAGTCTATTCCAACAACACAAGATATATATACTCTTTCTTTGTCTAAGCCGTTCTTCTTCAAACAATATATGCTTCTAAGCTCGTCACTTATAAGGTCTACCACATGTTAACCCGCAACAACAAAGAGACACATGAAAGTTCGCTACCCATTGGGATTTACTTGGGTAGGATTGATATCAAAACTGTGAAGGGCGCAAGCTATCACCCTAGGGAAGGAACATCGGAGTCTGATTTTAAAGGTCGTTAAATGTATCACCCACTACCCCACTGGGGGATCATCGAAATCAAATAAATGATGAGGTATTGACATTAAACCTACACGGGGAGGGATTCCGTATTTGTGCCTAATTTCAATCAAGTCATTCGCTACTAGAATGCTATACATCTTTTTAATTTGATGTTTATCTTTGGTCCTATGAATGGGTTCACCCTGACTCTCACACTTTTCTTGGGATGGGGAACTTTAGTGGTCGCTAATATAGGGATCTTAATAACTGGTACAAGACCCCGTTAAGATGATGAAGAAACCGCACAGGATCCCAATAAGACGGGGAGAGTAAGGATGCTTTTCTTGACTGATACCCCTAAAATGGACCTCTTATCGTGACTCTCAAAGATCTCAGAAGGTCGTTTAGTTTGTGATGACTTAGTCACTAAACGACCTAAATCCTACGGCATTTCTTTGAAAGGATCCCCTCTTAAAGGAATATTCTTAATAGGGGCTTCATCGAGAAGAGAGTAAGCTACCCCATTTCCATAATGAGACATGGTAAGTAAAAATAAGAGGAAGAAATTACCTAAATTGTATGATGTAGGTCGTTTGAATATCGACCTGATGATAGAAAATGGACTGCTTCCCAATTGATTTCGTTAATCAAACAGGCTAAAATTCAAACCAAGTGTTTTTTCTAACGGACTGACAAAGAACAGAGTACTATAAAGATTTTTAACGATCTGAAATTCTCTTAACAAATTTAAGTAAGTTAAAATATATAAGATAAAAGTGAATTTCTTTATTATTTATAAAGGAGATAGGGAAGTTGAAAAGCTTACACAGTGAAAATAAAATTAATTAAAAGAATATGCTTTATAACGATCTGTTAACCTTGTAACTAGGGGAATTTGTATCAGATAGTCCACCTAAATGACTATATATCGATGAGCTTGTTGAGTCGAAATTTCTATTTATAACATGTAATGATCAAGTAACGAAGTAGTATTCCCTTAACTTCTCAAAATCAAAGGAATAGGTGAGTTAATGTTTGGTATTGTACATGTAACAAGTATGCAACTTAGCAACCTAAGATACCTCGTTACCATATAACGATCTGATGAGTATGAAAATCAAGACCTGATGAGTCTGAAGATTTATACCATATAACGACCTTGTCACCATACACCATCCTAATGACTTGGGTGACCAATTTAGAGGCCACAGGTAGTGTGTATATAACGACCTGCAGATGTAACGCTTATAGCAACCTGGTTTAACATGAATTATATTGTATGTATTTTAGCTGCTTATATGAGAGATCCGACCTATGTAACTTAGATACATATCTACTAGGTGCTATATATACCTCTTTAATGAGGAGAATACATGATCTGTTTATTTATCAATATTTTTTATTTCTCATTAAAAATCACTATAATCTCTAACACATTAAATTCTTTCCAGACACTTCTCATTAAAGAGGTATATATAGCACCTAGTAGACAAGTGTCTGAGTAACCTAAGTCAGAGCTCTCATACAACAGCTAAAATACATACAATACAATTCATGTTAAACTAGGTCGTTATAAGCATTACATAAGCAAGTCGTTATATACATACTGCCTATAGACCCTAAATTGGTCACCTGGGTCATTAGAACGGTGTATAATGGTGGTGAGGTTAAGACTCATAAGGTCTTGATCTTCATGCTCATTAGGTCGCTATATGGTAGCGAGATATCTTAGGTTGCTAGGTCGCGTACCTGTTACATGTTTAATACCAAACCATTTCTATGTGAAATTATAGTAATAAAAAAAACTTTAAATAAAGGTTTCTATGTGAAACGCTAATAATACATAAAAATTAAAATTCTAAACAAAATAAGCTATTACTAAAGTATAACTCTAAGCAAAATAAACAACTTTTTTCTTTTCTAATCTTATCTCGTATTACAATTAGTCCAATTTCAAATAGTACACACAATTTTTGGCTAAATTTTATCACGTGGTGCACACATGATAAATATATGAGGGTATGGTTGCCATATTAATGCGTTTTCATCCATGAAACAACTGATGAAAAAACTTCTTCCGTTGTTGAACACGCAATTACCTATTATTTAATACCCCACCTACCTAAAAACAGAGCAATTATCTAAATGTATTGTGAGAATGCTACAATAGATGTGAAAATTATCATGTTTCCCAGACAAGTCTTTTTCAAATTTCTACGTGCTATGGTAGCTTCAGTCACTTTTTTGTTAACTTTCACTCGTGTTTATTTGCTGCTACTAGAGTTTCACTTTTATTTATTCAACTGCTTTAGTTTTCATATAATTCTGTACTTCTTTGTTGATGCTCATTTTCTGTTTTTCTTGCATGTTTCTCTCCAAACATAATGTATTTCGTTGGGTAGTTGGCTGTTTATGAAGAAGAAAGCATTAAAATGACAACCACACCCTCATAAATTTGTCATGCGCGAGTCCCATTAAATTTTTCGCCTAAAAATTGTATTTACTATTTGAAATTGGACCAATGAAGCACCTTAAATTAAATGTTGGGACCAATTAGATGCCACCTTGACAATAAAGGGACAACTGAACACATTTTTTTAAAAAAGGGTACCACTAGTTACCGAGCCTGATTTCATCTTGTAGAGTTCACCAATGAAGTATACTACAAATGGAACTTTATCGCATGCATTTTTGGGTATTTATCATTTTGAAAAAAATATATACAACATATTTCATTAGATGCAGAAACTAAAGAACAGCATATTTTTTTCAATACAAGCACTTTGGGTGTCATGAAGTAAGGAACTAGACTCAACCAAACCATTAAATGAATATGAACCAACATATTCAGCTTATAATCACTAGGGGCAAATATATCATGAGAGTTAGAGATCACTTAACCTGATAGCCTTTATACTTGATTAGTTCCTTCAACCGATCAACAAAAAATAGATTGCCTTCATTATCAATATAACAGAGGTCGCCAGTTTTTAGCCACCCCTCTGAATGCAAAATTGAAGCAGTTGCTTCTTCATCACCAACATAACCTGCAAACAACAACCAACATGTCAAGGAAAACTATGAGGATCAAAATTATTGAATATACAAATTATGAGATACTATAATTTAATTTACGATGTGGTGCCGTTTTAGTCATTTTACTTACGAGTTTAGTGTCAATTGATATCTTTTGATGGTAAAATGTATCATTTAGTCCTTTTTAACATGTAAAAGGTTATAGAAAGACAAACATCACTATAACATGATTATTTTAATATCTTGTAAACTTTGAATAAATAGTTTAGTTATTTAATATATTTTATATTTTCGTTTAAATACATACAAGTCAACTTTCTCCTATTTCATTCTTACAATTTTCAAGCTTATAAAAGCATATAATGAATATGCTATTTCTCTATATTTATAAAAATCATTAATTAATATAAAATATTGAAGTCTAACTTCATTAGAATTTTTTTAACAATTAAAAGGATTAAAAGACACATTTTAAAATGACTAATTGGCATGGTTAAAAGTAAATGGACTAAGTGAAACTTAAAGCTTAATAAAAAGATCTATTTGACCTTTATCCTTTAATTCAGGATAAATAATTCTTTTTGGCCACCAAAATACGGTGATAGTTATAAAAATACAAGTAAACTTTAAATTATTAAAAAACTATCCTTGAACTTTAGCTTTGTTTTAATTAAAAAAAACTTTAGTTTTGTTACGTCAAATTTAAAAAAAAAAATAAAGGAAACATTTTAAAATGATTGTAATTATGTGAACTTTTTTATTAGTTTTTGATAAATTTAAGGGATATTATGTAACAATAACTAAAGTTTACTAATATTATTATAATAATTTATAATTTAATGATAATTTTTTAAAAATTACTATAATTCACCGGTAAAAATTCAATTTACCCTTCATAATGGTGGGTCCTTTAATCCAAAGCTCGCCAGCCCTTAAAGGAGGTAAAGAAGTGCCAGTTTCAGGATCAACAATCTTCGCTTGGGAATTTGACATGAGCTTTCCTGTTGCACCTTCTACTCGGCTTTCTTGCAAACCCACTGCTACAAACACTCTTCCTGTTGTCTCTGTCAGTCCATATGCCTTCATATCAGATTCAATACCGTTATTAAATGAACCTTGTATGAACAATTAACTTCTTTTAATATGAAATAAACTAATTACCCACTTTATTTTTTTTATTTTCTATTTCTTTTTCATATACATTCATCTTCGCACAACTATATAACAAGTAATATGTATATAAACTGACCTGTAACAGTTGCACCTGAGGCAAATGATTTCTAAATTTCTCAATCACATTCCTCCGCAGAGGAGCGCCGCCACATGCAACAACCTCAAGAGAACTGAGATCATAGTCGTCGAGGACACTTACATCTCTCACAATCGCCACAACTAACGGTGGAGCCAACGCCACATGTTTGACTCTAAACTCTTCAATGGCTCTCAGCATTTGGCTCAAACTAAACCTCCCTATTCCCGTTGACACCAGAGTTTGCCACATTCCCAGAACTCTTAAAGCGTACCCGAACCCGTATATGTGAAAGTACGGAACCGTACAAAGGTTAACCGTATGGGATGACTTATTGACCTGAGTAACCGCAAAGGTACTAGCAAACACGGATATCCAATTACGATGAGTCAACTCAACTCCTTTCACTCGTCCTGTTGTCCCCGAGGAGTACAAAATCGTCGCCGTATCGGATTGATTAACATCAACTCGGCGAAACTCTCTGTCCGTACGGTTTATCATCATAGACTCGAACTCGGACGAGTCGAGCAATATGGTGCCGTATCGAAGAGAGGGAATTTTATCAACAGTTTCGGAAGTAGCAAAAGCGATAACGGGTTTAGAAAGCTGGATTTGGCGGGAAATCTCGGGCTTAGTACTGGCTGGATTTGAAGGAGAAACTACGACTCCAAGAGATAATAAAGAGTAGAAGAGGATAGGAAGGTAGAGCGAGTTAGGGGAAAGAATGAAGACTGAGTCGCCTCGGACGAGTCCGAGTATCGTTTGGAGGGAAGCAGCTAAGGTTTTGAAGCGGTGAGTGAATTCGGGGTAGAGAATGTGATGGCCTGTAGATGCGTCGATGAGAGCTGGAGTGGATGGCAATGGAGGCGAGGCTAGGAGGTGGGAGAAGATGTAATCGATGAGAGAGAGTGGTGTGGTTGGAGAAGGAAGTGGAATTTTGGGTCTGAGACTGTGGTATATTTTAGTTTCTGGGCAAAACCCACCACAGTTGGGATTCACTGTTGAAGCCGGGTCGTCGTCGTCGTACGCCATTGTTGGCAGTTTCAATGTCAGTACTTCTTTCTTTATTTTTGCTGCTTTGTTGTATTGGTCGTACTAAGATAATGGTGTTTGAGAATTATAATATAATTTAAAATATTTTTAGGTTTAGTTTTATAGTTAATAAGAATTATAATAGGTTAAAATATTTTATTTTTTTACTATATATATATATATATTATATATTTTAAAATAAAAAATAATATTTTTTAATTTTATTTTATTTATATTTTTTAATTTTTTTTAATAATTATCATTATTTATATTGTTTAAATAAATATAATAATATTTTTATTTTTATTTTTATAATTTAATTTCAATTATAATTCTTATTCTTATTATATTTTTTTACAAATCAAATATATCATAAAATTATAATTTTAGCTATCATGTATCTTATTTAATTTTCTTTATTAAATTTTTAAATTTTAGACTAAATAATATATTAAAGATATTTAAATAGTATAAATAATTCATTGAAATAAAAAATTTAAAATTTACATAATTTAATGCATGAATAAACGATTTTTTATTAAAAAATTATACAATCAAGCACATTAAGAAAAAATATTTAAAAATAGACAGATTTATAAAGTATTTGATACAATTATCTTTAAAAATTATTTCATTGTTTTTCAAAATTATTCTGATTAATATATTATAAAAAAATATATGTGAAAATATATATACAAATAGTCATATAATAATAAACATATTAATTAAGCTTAACGAATATACTGCATTTTTATATAACTATGTTGGGATGGACGAAGTTGATCATATTTGAATAATAATAGTTAATTAATAATGGAGGATAATTTAATTATAATTTTTTATTTAAAAATATATTTATTTAAAAAAATTAAAAAATTAATATATTATTTAATTTATTACATTATTTAAATTATTAATATTAATATATATTTTTAATTATTTAACACATATTTTTAAAATAAATAAATAAAATTTAATTTAATTGTTTAAAATATTTTATTTTAATATTAAAAGTATATATTTTTATATATGATTTTAAAATGTAAATCTTTAATAAGTGCACGTACAGATTTTAAATGGCATATTTCGTACCATTTTTATTTAATTTACTCTTAATGTTTTTAGACTAAAGCATAACACACTCTATCCTATCCTAATTTAAATGAGATATATGAATTTAAATTAATTTTAAAATTAAATAAATATTTTCTTATTTTATTTTTTCTTTTAATGTCTTATATGAATTATTATAAAGATATATATTTTTTAAAATAAAAATTAAAAATATGAAAAATAATTTAAAATAAATGTATTAAAGAAAATTAAATTATAATTTTAAAATTAATTACTATAAAATATTATATTTTATTCATTATTTTTTACTGATTTATTTTTTAATAAAATATAATATATTTGTGAACTATTGAGTAAATAAAATGTAACATCTTTTACATTTTAATATATAGATTAAATGGAACCATTTTATTTTTCATCTCTAGATGCATGCATATTGCATAGGCAGGATGATCTCGTGACTCGTGTGATGATAGTTGTGCCACGTAGGATGATTGATTTGGTATCAGTGTTTTTCTTGTCTTTGGCAAAACTGGTATCAGTTACATCAATATAAATACGGGGTAAATAGCTTTTTCTACGTTATTATAAAAATATTATGGAATTTTTTCAGGCTTATCTATCATTAAATTTTGTATATATTATAAAGATGTTATTAAAAAAATTTATTTTTATATTATTAAAATATTAATCGACCAATGAAATCGACCAATGAAATTAACAGTGAATTATAACATATTTATAATAAAATTTAATGATATAAAAATAATAATAAATTTATGATATTTTTATAAAATTTAAAAATATAAAAATATAAAAACAATAAAAAATATTTAATATTATTTTTATAATAATATAGGGTAGAATTTTTTTTCTCATAAATTGTGTAATAACTCTCACTATTTTCTTTTTCGTGGTTTATTAAAAAAGTGTATTATGTATTACTTTATTAAAAAAAATACTCGTTAGCACTTAGCATGGAGGTGAATACTCATTACATATAGGACAAAAATGTTATTATGCTAATAAATACAAGATTTTAGGGTTTTTTTGTGGAGAAGGTTTTTTTTTCCTTTCTTTTTTAGGAATGAACAAAGCGACAAAGTTTTGTTTATTAGGAAAAGCTTATTCAATTCTCGCATAATATATTCGAGACGTATTACTTTTTGTAAGAAGTAAAACTAGGGTTATATTAAAAAAAAAGAAAAAATAAGTAAAACTAGGGCAATATCACAATTCACAAGAGCAATGTTTACCTCTGGTAATATGTCTGGTAATATGTCTTACTCTAATTGCATTGAAATATATCTTTTTTTTAGACGAAATATATCATCTTATTCCTCAAATAAAAAAAAAATCAAAAATATCTCACTTAATACTACTATTAGTCATGGATGAATAATATGTTTAAATTGTATATTTTTAATTAATTTATATTCGATTTGATTTATATTAAATTTAAAAAAATTTAATTTAAATCAACCTGATGATATAATCAATTAGAATCTTAATATATTGAAAAATTTTGAATCGAATAATCTTAAATTAATATTTAAATTTATTTATAAATTATTATTTTATAATATTTAAATTTTAAATTGATTTATTTATATTAAAATTTATTATTTATAATTTTAACTAAGAAAACTAAATAAATCATGAATATATTTATACAATATAAATATTTATATTTATTTTTAAACTAAAATAATAATATAACATAACCATAGTATGTATAATATTCAAATATAAATATTATAAAATAAAATATACATTTATTTATAATTTAATAGTAAATTGATCCTAATAAGATATAAGTGAATTATAAAATCTATCAATCAAAATAAAAATAAATTATATTCTTTTTAATCAAAATCTAATTCGACTCTAAAATTTATCAATCACATCCGATCCAAATCTGATAAATCAAATCAAATTTTTAAATTTAAATAAATTGATTGAATTATTTGCTTATGATTGTTATTAGGATAAAGCATGATTAATGATGCATTTTAACCTTGTATAATTAAAATTGTGGTTATTAGTAAAAAACATTCTCAAAAATTATTGTAATCGATAAGTTGTAGGATGTGGATAGTTATTAAAGCACTTAAACTATGTTTAATTATAACATAAAATATATTATTATTATTATTATTATATATATATATATATATAATTATATAAAAAATACAATATTTAAAATAATTATACTGAAATTTTATTTGTTATTACTTTTACACTTTTTTTATTTTACTTAGAAACATACGTTAAATAGTTAAAAAATAAAAATTAATATTAATATTTTAAATAATATAATAAAATAAAAATTATATTAAAATTTAATTTTTTAAATTAAATATATCTTTAAATAAATATTAAAAATAAAAAATTGAATTAAATAGTAAAAAAATTATCATGAATCGATTACTATTTAAATATATTTAAAATTAAGATAAAATAATTCTTACTATAAACATAATGTTTCTATCGTCTTACGTCAATTCTTGACCAAGATAATGATCAATGTACAAATTGTGTGTGCAATGAATACATAAGTAAACATATCGCAACAAGTAATATATTGATAAAAAATATATATTTTCTATTGAGATTGTTTTATTATAAATTAATTTTTAAAACAAAAAAAATAAAAATCAATTTTTTTTATGTTTTTATATTTTAAGGAAACAAAATTAAAATAACTAAAAATAAATAGCAATAATTAATTAAATCAGATTTACTAACTAAAAAGATATATGAAAAAATATCTAAGAATATTTAATCCCCCAATTTTCTAAAAATCTAAATCTCTAAAATCATCCTAATATAATTATCAATTAATTATATGATCATTTAAATCTAATCTAACATGTATTTCTCTCTAAGTAAACTACACACCATATAGTAATTAATGTAATCACACTCTCATCCTAATTAAATTGTGTACTACTCATTAAGTTCATCAATTATATATCACATACATATATGCTTAGAAACTATGCATGTTATTTACTCAACATAAATAATTAAACAATTCTCTCAAATATATTTAATTGTCTCTATAGATAAATTGTTGTTCAAACAATTAATAGCATAAAAATCAGATTAAATAATATAATTAAATTATAATTATAATTGAGATAAAATATTAGATCATCACATGGTGAAAATTAAGTTCATAAGATCTATAGATTAATAAATTAACTAGATATAATTTTGTTTATAAAATTCATATTTTTGATAAAAGAAAGACATAAAATTTGATAAAGAAAATATTATAATAAGAAATACAATCAATCTCTTGAATTGTAATGCTAATCTTCTCTTGAATATCCATCAAAATTGTATCTTTTTTTAAATTTTTTTCTCTTTTTAGCTCCAAAAACTAACAAAAATTATGTTAATAACGATTCATTAAGGTTTACAAGGTGATTTGGGGCTTAAATATACCTCAGTTGCAATCTGGACCATCAGATCAACTTCGTATGAAAGGCTAAGATCAAAACAAATAAAATCAACAACATTAGCTAATTACAGTGCGACACGTGACACACAGAATTTGCTGGGCGAATCAGAGTGCGACACTTAGTAGGGGAGACCGATCAGAGTGCGACGCTTAGCAGGGGAGACCGATCAGAGTCAACGCTCGCTTAGTCAATGCCACGCGGCACAACGTGATTCGCAATAACGGATGGTGTGGCATACAGGTGGAACGTAGGGAGCAATCACATAACAAATACGTGGCATGGGTGTTTAACCACGTTCCAAAATCGCATTGAACGACGTGATGAGTCGCTGCATCACTCCTCATATTCACTGATTTACTATTCGTTGTCCATACTTACATGTCATCCACGTGATTTGTTCAATCAACTCCTTTACTTGCATAGTATAACACGTGTTAATTTTTAATTAGTCTTATTTTAAAAATCTATAAAAATTTCAAAAATTCTAGAAATTAGATTTTGATTCATTTTTATTAAAAAAATTATATTTTAATATTTTTTAATCTAAAAAATATTATTTATTAAATAAAATAAATAAATATTAAATAAAAAATGCTATAATAACTTTAGTTTCTTACGTTAATCAGATAAGTGGATAACAGGATAAAAGGTATGACAAGTGGTATGCTCAACATCTCTGATTCCTGATAGTTTGTTTACTTCTCTAATTTTATTTCTTTCAATCACTTAGAATTAAAATTTTAGTTTTTTTTAAATATAGTATTAAAATATTAATAAGTAATGAAAAAATAAAATTGGATAGTAAAAGATAATTTTGAAATATTGGCTCGCTCCCATATCGCTTCGACTCACACCTGTGGAGCATCAGTTGTATGCTCTTAGCCATGACAATAATTATCTCAATTAGATTTTAGTTTAAAATTAGAAAGGAGAAAGGAACTGGTTTAGTTGTATGGCCTGAATCACGAGCACATTCCTCAAAGTGTACAGTCCGGGAATTCATGATGTTTACCCTTTTCTACTGCGATTAACGTTCATTGACTTCAATAACTGAGTTTATAACAAACAACAATTACAGTTTCAAGAAAACCATCGATCTCATAAAAGATTATATTAAGTATATATTTATCAATTAAGCATGAAAAAGTGTGATTGATACACGTCATAATTTGATCAATCAATGATAAATAATCAATACTCAATCAACTCACAATTAATATGTGAATCAAATTAAAACATACTAATAATATTCTAAAATTATGAAAAATATTTTATTTATCTAATATACGAATAGAAATTATTATTAGATATGAAATATCATTCAATATTCCATGGAAAGATACCATATTGCACGAATATGCCCTTCATATTCCACCTTAATTTTCACGTTCTCTATCCTTTTACTAAGATTTAACTTTTTCTATCAATTACAAGAAAACTAAGTTAGACAGTGACATGGATTTGACACCACCCTGTGTTTTGCAAGATCTGAACATTGATGAAATCCAAGAACGCAGCTAGCAAAAATCGGTTTTAACAAATCTCCTAATCGGGCAAAACGCTGGGAAAGCTGAAATAAAACATGAAAACTAGAAGCAAAAGTTGATTAAATTCTAGGTTAGTCACAGTACACTGCTGAAATTTAAACAAAAAATGAATGCACTTTTCAAGTTGTTCAGACTTGTGCAGATATCTAATAAAGAACTCACATGCTCTGGACTCTGGTACAGATTAAGAGTTAGTGCAACTAAAAATAAAGGGATGACATTACATCTAGAGACACATCACCATTGCTACCAGCAAAAGTAAGGTAATTTGAAGGAGAATGAAGAGGGCAAGTGACCGGTTCTTCTAATGTAATCTGCTTTTTCAGAAATCTTGACAGCTTTTTCATTCAATTTGGACTCTGCATTTGAACGTTTTTCTTCAGAAATTCTTCCAGTTGCTGCAAGTTTATTTGCCAACCTTTCTTGTGCCCTAGCTTTATTCCTCTCAACTTTTATCTGTTAATAAACCAAATAGTTAATAAATTTAGAAATCTGAATGAATATGCATAAAAAATATGCCCTATACATTTGGTCTATGTTTACTTTATTTTAGGTAATTGATTAGCTTTCTCAAATTATCAGGAGTAAGATCTAATCCCACTAATATCTTCTCTCTCATCCCATGCCTAAAGGGTGTTTATCTATTGAATTAAAATAAATTTATAAGATATTATTTATTGTTTTTAGATTAGTTGATAGACAACTGGACTGTAGTGGTGTTCGATTCTCTCTGTATTATTTTCAACGCTTCCTACTTACCACGGAATAAAAGGGCATTCAGTGGAATAAATTTCTCCCACTTATTGCATGGATGAGTACAGTATTCATCACAATTTTAAGGCCTTAATGGGTAGATGGTATGCAGACAATGTACTTATACTATCTAAATAAGGAAAGAAGTAAAAAATAACAAGTGATCATTAATGCATATGAAAATAATTGATAAATTACAAAAATAACTATGAAAGTTTATAGCAACAAAAATAATATTCAATAAAATTTAACATATTTTAATTAGACGATATTTGATATTGAATAAATCTTAATAATCTTAACTCAAATTAAACAACGTTTAATATTAAAATAATGTATTTGAATTTTTATAATTGTAAAAATATATGAGTTAGATATAAAATGTAATATTTTTTTGGTTAAAATTTTAAGTATGTTATTTTTACAAAATAATTTAGAGTTTGGTCACCTCCATTTTTTTCATTTCCATTTCAGCCTTCCTCTTCTGGTGATTCTCCCAGGCTTGTATCGTCACCTCTTCGCGCTTATACCTGCAAAAGTTAGATTGTGGATCACAGAATAGTATAGGGAAACATGTTTTCATTAATTATAGCATTGGTTATGGGTCAGTTAGATTGTGCTTCTGTTAAAAGCTGTTTAAGCTAAAAGCAGTTTCAAGACAAAGTGCTTTGAAGAAAAATCTCATTATTACTTACGACAATTTCTTTCAATTTTGATTTGTAAGGCTTTTAACGAAGTTCTTAAGGAAAGGAAAGGCAAAAAAAAAAAAAGGACTATCTAGTGTATCATATGGTTACTTGGCCATGTATTTGGCACGTTCAGCCTCATCCCAAGCCAAAGCCCGGGATTCCAAAGAGTTGAGTTTTCCAGCATGATCTGAGTTCTGCTTTTCAGTCTTCTTGCAATCATTAGGTTGTTCTACATATCTTCTGGCTGGACCAGTAGTTCCTCTGGCAGAAGGCTTAGCCTCCCCCTCGGTTGATTGCAACACATGTTGACACCTCACTGGAGTTGAAGATCCTGAGCATATGGGGCTCCTTGTTGCAGGAGTTGTGGCTCTAATAGGAGTAGCTGTTCTTGAAGGCGCTTGACTAGCAATAGGAGTCATCTCAGTCCCCATATCCCTCACACATATAGACCTAACAGTTGACGTTGAGTTTTCCACAGGGTTATTGATTCTCCAAATTGACTCACCACAATCTATCTTCTTTGTTTCAACGTCATTTTGAGATTCCATTGCCGACCCATGACAGTCATTGCCTACTTCATCCTCCTCACATGAGAAATCCTGCTCTTGCTGAGGCACAGGAGCTATAAGTCTCAAATCATCAGCATTTGAGTTTCTGGGTTCGGTTTTGTGTTGGTTTTTGTCCCCTCCTCTTGACAAACCCACCAACCATTTCTGAGCATCGTCCCATTTTGTTGGTGTTGGTTTACCCAAAGCTGTTCTATGGTGAGAAGTACGATTTGCTCCATCATTCCCTTTGTGAAACTCAAAACTACCATTTGAAATCTCCTGCATTTTTCCTTGATTACAACACCCCTTTTCCTCTATAGATCTCATTCAAACTAGTAAAACTGAACTTCTTTCACACACAATCACAAACACATAGCAAGCATACAATGGTGTCCTCAGAGTCCCATTCCAAATTACTCAACTCAACTCCAGAAGATATGAAGTTAAAATGACATCTTAGATTTATCTCCATATTGATAAAGACCTTAGATCTCTAGCACATTAAGATAAAAAATTGATGGAGACAAGACTAGAGAACAATAGTACTTTGATGACCTTCACAAAAGCTGGCTCCTTATAGACGCATCAATCTCCCTAATCCCTATACATAAACTGGAATCTTAAGTCTTAATCATAGATTTTGTAAATGAATACAACACTATAGAGGAAGATAACATGTGGTACAGATTACTAACAAAATATCAATCTTCAAAATTCATACATAAACACAAAAAAATAAATCAATAATACTCTACAGAACACACAAATATCTGAAACTTCTCACACTATTGCAGCAAGGGACCCATATTGGTTGTTAACTAATCTTTCAAAGTTTTTTTTTTTTAAAGTGAACCCAGAAACCAAAGGTAAATAGAAAAGCTGTTCAGTTCAGCACATTGATATTGGTTAGATGCTGTGCAGAAAAATGTTTCTTTTTTGTCGCGAGTTTGCATATAAGAGATTGTCTATAGAGAGAGAATAATACCTCAAAACTATAAAATTCTTGGACTTCACCGAGTTAGAGATGAGGTCTTCAGATCAGATCCACTGATGGTTAGAAAAATCTTTATAAAAAAAAACTTGCATGGTTAGTTTGAAAGTTGAAACAACCAACGTATGGGATTGAACAACAAAAAGGTGCATTAAAAGAAGCTGTATACATAAGAATTTATGAATTATAAAAGTGAATTCATAAATTCATCCTATAATTTATGAATTTACTACTAAAGTGAACAACAAATAGTTATATTATTAATATATTTATAATTGAGACTATGATCATATTTTTTATTTAAAGTATTAAATGAAACAAGTTATTTAGGTTTATTTAGACTCAGTACAACTCAATCTAAACCCTGTCCATCAACTTATATATTGAATTTAGCCGTTTCGTTAGGCCCGTTGACCCTTTTTACCTGCTAATTTTTTTAATATAATTAATAATATAATATTCTTTATGAATTACATTAATTTTATATATAAATTTATTTTAGTTTTTAATATAAGAATTTATATTTTTATAAGTAGTAAAGATATATAGATTTTTTATTTTTCCTATATTAATTAATTTTATATAAAAATAATAATAAATTTTTAAGTTTAATATTTTTAAATAAAAAATAAAAATAATAAATAACCTTATATTAGATTTATCTTTTCTTCTATTAATAACTTTAAATAAGAAAACAAATAAGTTTTTTAATATAAAAGTTTATAAATAAATACTAAAATAATTTTATAGATAATTTTTTTATTTATCTTTTTAATATTAAAATTTATGTTAATATTAAAAATTAAAAAAAATAGTCAAATACTTTCTATCATTTTAATTTTAATTTTATTCTTTAAAGCTATTAATTTTAAATCATATATAATATTCATTAAAATTAATCTTTTAAATAAAAATAAAAAATAAAAAAATTTAAAATAGTTTAACGAGTTACACTTAGATTAACCCCATAACTTATTGAGTTAAACAAGACTTGACATACTAGTGTAATGGATCACTCTAAAAGTACTTAGTGATTCGTCTCTTTACATTTTCACATTTTAAAATAACTTATATCTGCGAGCTATTTAATAGTAATATAAAATGAGTTATATATTTCATCTTATGTATTATTTAATATCTTTAATAAATTTATATTCAAAGTTATCTTATCTTATTTAAATTATTTAATCTCATTTCATTTTATTTAAAATTATCTATAATAATTCATACTTATTATAAATAATCATGTTATTTTTTATATTGATTTTATAATTTTAATTGTAATATTTAGAGACATTAATATTTTAGAGGCATTATGATTAACACATTATTAAAATACTTAATTTTAATAACTAATACTTAGTTTTAACTTTTTTGAATTGTGTTTTTTTATAGACATGTATTTTATATGATAAATTAGATAATGACATTTATGAAAATTTAAGAAAAAAATAAAATAAAAAAATGATGATTATATTTCCTACACAATAAAGAATAATAATATGAATTTTTTATTTTAAAATTTTATGTTATTTTGTTGAATTTTTAAACTCGTGTGATATTAGTAATGTATTGATATAAAAAATAAACAATAAATTTAAATTATTCTAGCATTGTTATACAAGGTTATTAGTATTTTTTATGTCATATGTTATTAAAATATTATATTTTAGTTTCTTATTTTAATTATTGGTACATCTTTATTCATTAAATTACTATTTTTTGTTATTGGATTTTTTATTAAATTCTTACATATATATTTATTAAATTTTACATGTGTTTGAACATAAGATACAATTTGAAATTTTTATCATTGAAATATTCGAATCTTGATACATGGTGTCTGAGTCTTGAGTAAAGCTCATCTCTATGAGTTATATTTTAAGAGCATCATCACGAGTTTGAATCGTCTAAATATCGATCATTAGCCTGATCTCTTAATATGTCGATCATAAATAATTTATGTATTTATTATTATATCTTTAATAAATTATGATGTATATTTTTTTATGTAATCGAGACATATATGTATGCGTAATAATTATATTAAAATAGATAAATTTATTTTTATTATTTAACATCTCTTTAAATTGGATCATTTTTAATAATATATCACCGATTTTCACCAAAAATAAAAATTCATTGTTAATAATAATTAAAGGAATTACATGTATTTTAACAATATAATATATAAAAAATACCATTATGTTAACTTGATTACGTGTAAATTACAAAATCCTAAAAAAAAAAAATTAAAAAAAAACTCACCAAATTCATAAATTTTACCATATAATAAACTCACCAAATTTACAAATTTTACCGTATAATAGTATTACATTATATCTCAAAGTGAAAAGTAATAAGTAACTGTTAGGTTATTAGGTTATGTTTGTCAGTATAATAGTAACATAAAGAAAATATAAATTTAATGAAAATAATAATAATAATAATAATAATATTATTATATTTATTTGAATAATATAATTAAAATAAAATTTATAAATATAAATATAAATAAATAAATATTTTTAATTTTTAAATAAGATAAAATAAAATATATATAAAAAATATAACATTTTAATTTATTTTTAAGAAATATAAAAGAATAAAAATTATTATTGGAATAATTTATATTATATTTTAAATTAATAATTAAATTAAATATAAAAATATTTTTATATATAATAAATTTATTATAATTATAAATAATATGATAAAAAGCTATATTAACTAATAATACAATATTTACTAATAATAAAAAGCTATATTAACTATGAACCAACGTAACTTCAATTTTTCTTTTTATTAATGTCAGAAAGATAATCTTGGAGCTTAGATACTGGTAGAGTTGTAGGCACGTGGATGGTTAAAGACATGTTGGCAGTGGAGTTGATGACTTGAAGGTTAAAAAATTGATATCTGTGGTGACGTCGATTTCTGGCGCTTGCACATGGCAAGAATGGGCTGTAGACAGAAGCCGTACAATTGGTTAATAAATGATTGTATTATTGCGTAGATGTCTTGAGTGATTTTTTTTTCCAAAATGTTTTTAAGAGAAATTATCATTATTATTAAAATACGAGATTAATAAAAATTAAAATTAATAAAAAAATTTAAATATATATATTTAATAAAAATTTAAAAAGTAATTTAATTAATAAAAATATATTTTAAAAATAATAAATAATATCTTATATTTTTAAAAAAATATATGTCTTAAATTATAAATTATAACTAATTTAAAATGAAATGAATTAGAATTAGTTTAAATTAATCAAATTTTAATTTAATTAAATTAACAAATATGAATTTAAAACTAAACTAAATACAAACCAATTGATACAAATTTGTTAATTGTGTGTTTGTTTAATTAATTGATTATTTTTATAAATCAAAATATATATTTTATTATTAAAGCTCAAATACTATTACATAAAAAATAATAAAATAATATTATAATAATTAATTTTTAAAATAAATTACAAATTAACTCTAAATGAATAAATCACGTGCATAATAAAATATACGAAGATAATACAAATCATCACACCTTTTATATTACAATAATGAATTAATTACAAAATAATAACGTTAGTAAACATAAGTTAAATAAAACTAATTCTTAAAATAATAATCAATTTTTAAATAAATTTGACAAAAATAAATACCATCAAACTTCTCGTAAAAAAATCAAATGCTATCATATATTTATAAAAACTCATAGTTTAAACAAATAATTCTAAATATTAATAGAATTTATCCCGAACATTAAATAAAGAAATATATAAATAAGATTAAATAAAAAAAATTTACTCTAAAGTTGAATACATGAAAATAAAGCTCTCTTAATATATTTAAGTAGACATAAAGAAAAATCATCTTTTTTTGATAACATGTAAAATATTTTAACTTATTTTAATAGACATAAGACTCTTGTTAAACAATACTAGATATAAGGTTGTTAGAGAAATATAAGGTTGAAAGGTTAAAAATGAATTGATTGAAAATTAAGAAGAAATATGTTTTTCTAATTTTTTTAGGTATTAAGATAGAGTATAAATAATAACGTTTACTATTTATAATTGTTTTAAAAAAAAATATTTTGAACTAACTAATTATATAAATTAACGCTCTTATTCTACGTGATTAGTCATATCTGCATGAATAAATAGCACTCAGAAAATAAAAAAAAATCACATAGTGAAATCATAGATGTTGACGTTTTATTCCGGTAGAGTTTCACTTATGTCTAAGATTCGGAGTTTGTTATCCTGCTAATATTATAATTTTATTTTAATATTTTTTAAAATAAAATAAAATATTTAAAAAATATTAATTTAATATAATTTTTATTTGATAATTTATATAATAATAATATATTTGTAACAATGAGAATATATTTTAGAATAATCAATTTATTGATTATTTAAAAACATCTTTTAAATTAAATTTAATTAATTAATTATCTGAAAATATTATTTAAATATCGAACATGTATTATTATATACGTAAAAAATATTCAACTAAATAATAAATTACATCAAATTAATACCTTTTAAATGAGTATTATTAAGATATTATTTTAAAAATACAAATAAAAAACACTAAAAGTAAAATTATAATACTTAATCTTAATAGTTGAATACTTTTATTTGAAATAAATTGTGATAAAAAATAGAAAAATGTGATAGATATCTATTATTAACTAATATAGTTAGATTCTTTTTTTAAATCTCACTTATTATTATATAATAAGTTGTTATAAATAGATTTTTAAAAAATTATAAAAAAATTTAAAATTTATAATAATAAAATAATGTTTTTTAATACTAATTTACATATCTTTTAATTAAAAATAAATTTTTTTATTTTTATTGATATAAATTTTATAGATATTATTTTAGGTAATTTTAAAGTGTAGTTTATTATTACTCTAATATGGTACCCTGTAATTTTTTTTAATAATTATAAACATATATTCATAAATTTCATAACTATACATTTAACTTTTGTAATATTTTAAACATGTATTTTGTGAGTGGATCATCTAATAATTTTTTTTTATCGATCTTTACTTAATTTTAAATCTTAACTTATGATACATATAATTTTATACTATTAAATAAAAATTTTATTAGAAATAAAATTAAAAAGAAAAAAGAAATAATCATTACTTGATAAAAATCAACAGAGAAAATGTAGGATTCATTCTCATTCATTAATATTAACATTTATTTTATAGAAAATTATTCTATTATACCTTGTGATTTTTTAAAACTATAAAAACTCCTTTCAATCTTAAAAAATAGATAATTATACTCATTCTATTATTATTTTATTACAATATTAATCTTTGAATTTATAACTTTTATTGACTTTATTAATAAAATATCCCTAAAAAGTTAAGAAATATTGATAAAAAATATATAATAATTATTTCAGAAAACATATGTATTTATAATTGACCATTTAATTTGTAATATAAATATTTATAAAATAATTAATTACTAATAACTTTCTTTATATATATATATATATATATATTTTAAACAACAAAGACATCCAATAATTTTAAAACAATATTAATTACATTTCTTTTATTTTTTCATAAATTTATTTGCAATGGAAATTATGAAATTAATGTATGAATGTTATAATACAAATTTGAATAGTATTTTTAAAGTTGATTAAAATCTTTCGGGTTATATAGTAATTTTTCTTTTATAACAATATATTTACATTAGAAAATGAATTTAAAAACATGAGCTTGTCAGCAGTTAAAAATATACCAAAAATATAACATATACATATATAAAGTTAGTATTATTATAAAGCAAATTGAATTTTTTCAAAATATTAGTTTAGTTTTTTTTTTTTCAAAATTTTAGGTTAGACATTATCCCAATAATCTAATCATCTCTATTAGGAATTACATTTTTATCTAACGGGTCCCGACCCGTTTGAAGCAGATCGAGGCAAGATGCATCATAATTTATTCCATTCAAAACAATTCGGATCACAAATGAATCGAATTAGAACCATTCTTACTAGGACTTTAGCCCATTCTTTTGAAGCCAAGCCAAGCCAAGTTGTTGCTTCTACAAACTTTGTGTGTATTTTGTCTTGTTTAGTCTTTTGTATAAATTTTGAACTATAAACTAACTATCACAATCATTTTGTTTTCTAAAGTTGCAAAGTAAATATGGTTGTAATCAACTTATTTCTAACAGGTGTTAATTTTTCTTAAATCTAAATTTGGACCCAAAAGTCCATAAATATTTGTTAGCATTATATCTAGCTACATTTTTGTTTATCTCGAGGAAGAACCCATGAAAAATGGATCAACGTGTTGGGTATTTGCACCAGATATTTTCCAAGTCCGAATGATCCAAAATTAATTAGTTCATATTGCCTTGTTAGTTAGCTTGGGTTGGGTCGAGCTTGATCCCTTCCTTATTGCCACCTATATGCTACTTCATAATATATATATATATATATATATATTAATTAAATACTCCACCTCTCAATCGTTGAATTCATTTATATAAAACTACGAATAACAATAATAAAATTAACTATTTATAAAATTTTTAAATTACAAAATTTACTTCAAGTTTATATATTTTTATTGTTTTAAATTAAATATAATTTATTTTAAATTTATATATTTATATATTTTAATTTTTTTTAATATTTATTTTAATTATATTTATTAAAAAATTTAATTACTTATTTCAGCCAAATACTTTTTTATACTAATCTTTATCGATTAATGGTTATTATATTTTTTTTAATTTTATTTATATTAATTTTTTTATTTAATAATATATAATGATATAAATTATTAAATAGATTTTAATTAAATTTAAAGACTAAAATTTGAAATTAATTAAATATTAATAAAAAAAAATTAACATTTACTCCACTCCCAACTACATATAATTAGATTTTGATGAATGGATAAAAAATTTGTCTAAAATAAAAGTAAATTTATAATTTTTCATTGGATATATCTTTAAGGAAATAACTTTATTTCAACCCATAATTTTTTTAAATTTTGTAAATATTTTTAAAGATAAATTAATAAATTTATCATTGAATTATTATAAATATTATAGATATATAATTTTATTTTATTGAATAATAAAGTATAAATCTATAATTAAATTATTTATTATTAATATAAATCTATCATTGAATTTTGTAAGAATGTTATAAATTTATTACTAAAAATATAAGTTAACTATCAAGGAAAAAAAAAATGTTCGAACCTCATTGGATTATATTTAACCAGCCCTAGCCCAAATATGTTGGCCATTTCAAACCAACTGAAAACAATTGATGTCGCTGATAACAACTACTTTCTCTTCATTATAATTTATTTCTTTAACCTTCCATGATCAATATTCAATACACCATGCTCCTAACTTTATTTCAGTTTTTCTATTATGGGGTTCATTATGAAGAGGCTCAGTGTTCTATACAGAGAAAATGCCAAAATTAAGGTTTACCCATTTGGCTGCACCCAGAAGAGAGTCTTATCCGACTTCAATGTTTTCAAGAATGAAGACGATAAGGTGCTTCCTGTTCTCATAGTTGGTGCAGGGCCTGTGGGTCTCGTACTCGCTATACTTCTAACAAAATTGGGTAAGATGCTTATTCTTTGTTCCCTTTTTCAATTTTTCAGTTTCTGATCTGTTGAATGAATTACTCTTGTCTAGAAATCATAGGACTAGAAGCAGTTCCGAACGTCACTAGTGGTTCTTTTCAACTTCGATATAGACATATAGTCTATTGTTAAAATCATCTGCGCCTAATTGTTTACAAATAAACGGCTTATATTGTCATTGTTAATCTGAATTTTGCTGATTATGGTGTACTGGAACCAATTTAGCTAGGAGATATTCTTGACATCCTTGTAGAATTCTCGCAATGGGGTTGATGCTGAAATGGGAATTGTGAGAAATTGTTGTTTAATGAGATACGGTATAGTTTATATTTAAATATTCATAGTTGCGGAAAAGTTTGATCCTGTTGTACGAAAAATGAATCTATCATGATGAGAAAACTTCACGTTTACTTTGCTATTGTAAAAGCTTTGTAATTAGAGCATTCCAACCCCTTTTGTGTGCCGTATTAAGTTGCTCTCATTCCCACTAAGCTGGAATATATATCCCGTTCCTTGTTAGGGGTCAAATGTTCGGTTATAGAGAAAAGCAAGAAGTTTTCAGAGCATCCCCAGGCGCATTTCATCAACAATCGAACCATGGAGGTTGGCACTTTTGTGTTGAAATTATGGTTCTGGGTTATTTGGGAAGCATTATTAATGGGGCTGTGTATGCTAGGTGTTCCGCAAGTTGGATGGCCTGGCACAGGAGATCCAGAGATATCAACCACCAGTAAAGTTGTGGAGAAAGTTCATATATTGTACTTCACTATCTGGTTCAATTCTTGGCTCAGTGGACCACATGAAACGACAAGGTGTAGTTTATCCCTCTAGTTCTTCACTTTTCCAGCTCTTGCCACATAGAAGGCTGCTTCTTGATCTTATGCTTGAAATTGTAGAGTGTGTTCATTACAATAATTTAGGGCCTTTTTTCCCCTCATTAGGTGACTATTTGTTGTTAATGTAGATGTAATCATATAAATATGCCGGAAATATATGTAAATAGTATTAACTATTAAGCTTTTCCATGTAATTCTATCTATCACCAGATTTTGAGAAAGTTGTCAGCCCAGTCTCCGTTGCACACTTCTCCCAGTACAAATTGACAAGTTTACTGCTCAAGCAGCTCCAAAGTCTTGGCTTCCAGTTTTGTGCCTCGGAAGGCTTGGAAGGTCTTAACCATGGTATCCTTGAAAAAGGGAAGATATTAATGGGGCATGAGTGTTTAGCTATTGATACCAGCAATGATTATGTTAGTGTAACTACATCTTTTCTAAAGGATGAGAAGCATATGGAGAGGAATATCAGCTGTAAGCTCCTTGTTGGTACAGATGGTGCTGGAAGTACCATACGCAAGCTTGCAGGAATAAACATGACAGGTGAAAGAGACCTACAAAAGCTTGTCAGTGTCCACTTCTTGAGCAGAGACCTTGGGCAATACTTGCTTAATGAAAGATCTGGTATGCTGTTTTTTATATTCAATACTGAAGCTATTGGGGTTCTTGTTGCTCACGATCTGAAACAAGGAGAATTTGTTTTGCAGGTATTCCTGGCTATAGAATAGTTTTTTGTTTTTTAGTTTTTAGTTTTTTTTGAATTATTTTTTAAGTTCTCAGTTCAGTTCAAGCTAGAAAATATGCTTGTTTTCTCTATTATCTTGCAGATACCATTTTATCCACCTCAGCAAAACCTCGAAGATTTTAGTCCCGAGGTAATTTTGTAGCAGACATTATTTCCAGCATGTTGAAGGATTTCTTCAAGGTTCAGTTCTGAATAATTAATTGGATGAGAAACTTTATATTTTCTGCAACAACATGAGAAAAGCATTTGCCATCTGTAGGACATAGTTATCAAATATGATACTGAGGACATTTAGTTATTCTAATTATCATATTTGATAATTAGAATATTTACTAATTTCTTATGGATTATGGCATATAAGTTAATTTTTTTTTGTAGATGTGTAGGAAGTTAATATTCAAATTAGCTGGTCAAGAGCTTGGAGACCTAGATGTGATTGATATAAAGCCATGGGTAATGCATGCCGAGGTTGCCGAGAAGTTTCTCTGTTGGGGTAACCGAATAATACTTGCTGGTGATGCAGCTCATCGATTCCCTCCTGCTGGTGGATTTGGTTAGTAGAGTTACTTATTATGAAGGAAATGAAATCCTTTTGATGTTATGAGGGAATACATTTTTGACCTCATGACTCCTACAAAAATATGCTTATGAGAAAAAGTCCTACATTTGTGCAACTAAGGTAGAGGAAATAAACAAACTCCTATAATGTGGCTTTCTTTCTAAATTATGAAAAGAATTTAAAATCACTAGTCCTCTTTTCTTTTTGCATCCAATTCTTGTGCCCTGGAAATCACATAGTACGTTGCCTAGTTGCTTAGTCTATCCTTCTCAAAGTAAAGGGAGCATGATGAAATCATACCAATCCTAGTTCCCCCAACCCTTTCTCTAATAATATCATTTGGCCTAAAAGAATACTTTTGTCCCACTAAGAGAGAAACAGCTATGCCTGAAATTTATTTATGATTTATGCAGGAATGAATACTGGAATTCAGGATGCTCATAATCTTTCCTGGAAAATAGCGTCAATAGTAAAGGGTATTGCACCATATTCAATACTTAATACTTATGAAACGGAACGTAGGCCGGTATTGGTTTTTCCTTTTTCACTTTCATGAGATGAGTGATTTTCTTTCCAAGATTGAATGGGCTTTTGACATATAGTTATCATATGTCATTGCCTTTTCAGATTGCCATTTCCAATACAGCCCTTAGCATTCAGAACTTCAAAGCAGCCATGGCAGTTCCTGCAGCACTTGGTTTGAATCCAACTGTTGCAAACTCAGGTACTACATAATAACTTATTGAATTGATGTTACTTTTGTGTCTGGATCTATTATTGTAGCCTCTTGCGTTGATACTATGGCATAACCTCCATGCTTTTTAGTGCTGTACAACAGTTCCTTTAGCCTTTTGATTTGCAGTGCATCGAGTTATTAATGATGGGCTCGGTTCCATTTTACCATCGGGATTACAGAGGGCAATTCTGGATGGAATTTTCTCAATTGGACGGGCACAGCTTTCAGAGTCTCTTTTGAATGAAAAGAACTTCCTTGGATCTTCGAGACTTGCCAAGGTAAGACAAATATTTGAAGAAGGAAAGAGCCTTCAACTCCAGTTTCCTGCTGAAGATCTTGGTTTCAGGTATCTTTCATTGTTCAATTCTACAGTTCCAACAAGTGCCTACGATGATTTTGAAGTTTTTCCTGTGAAACATTCCAAATACTGGATTTTCAGATTGACTTACGAACTAGTTTTAAAGTTTTATGTTGTCCAATAGCTATCACAATTTGTCAGTTTCAGTTTTCAAACCCATTAGATGATTCCTTGGTCACCTCAACAAATATATAGCTTTAGGTGCCCATCTAATTCCAGGCCACTGATCTTTTAGGTATCTCAAAGGAGCACTTGTTCCTGATAACAATAGGGCAGTGGGTACTCCAGAAGCACCTACTGGTAGTCGGAGGGACTATACTCCTAATTCAGATCCAGGATCCAGATTACCACATATGAATCTGAGGATATTGTCAAATTCATCAACTGAGGTAACTGTCAACTTTCTTCATCTTTAATGTTCAAGGAGTATATAAATATGACTTGTGTTGCCAACGGTGTTATTCAAACATTTCAACCCTGGATCTTGTGTTGCTATCACATTTTCTTTTTCTTCTGCAATTTGTATTACTATGAAATTTTAAATCAAGTCATGATTTCGTAGGAAAATATTTCAACCCTGGATCTTTTATCTATAGATAAAGTGGAGTTTCTTCTTATGATTGCACCCCTGGAGTCTTCCTACCATCTAGCTCATGATGCTTTCAAGGTTGCTGAAGAATTCAATGTTCCCATCAGGGTATGCATATTATGGTCTGCTGGTAGTATTGAAGGAACTGAAGCAGGAAATAGCAAGGCTTCAATGTCACCTTGGGAGAACTACATTGACGTGTTGGAGGTCAAGAGGTCATCTGATTCATTGTCATGGTGGGATATTTGTCAGATGACTGACAAAGGGGCCATCCTTGTTAGGCCTGATGAGCATATTGCTTGGCGAGTCAAATCAGGAGTTGTTGGGGATCCCATGAAGGAAATGCAAAGGGTTCTTTCTGCTGTTCTGGGTTTGCAGTCAGAATTTTAGGAATTAAAACCCATCAAAGTTATATTTATCAGTCATGCTACACCTTTTGATGATCTCCATAACATAGTGGCTGGGAGACGTTCCAGTTTTCGGTAATACAATGTTTTTTATGACCACACTATGTGATTTCACCACAACTTGGTTTGTTTTGGCAGATAAAGCCTTGATAAAGGAGCTGCCTTACAGCTAGTAGTTTATAATTATCTACTTGGACCCTAATATTCTTCACTGAGATTAGAAAAATGATAGAAATGAACACGCTTTTATTAATTTGAACTGGGAGAAGCTTCTTAAAATGTGGTTACAGTGTTACCCAGTGGCTTTGGAAATGCTGGGATGAAAATTAATTGTATTATTTATTATTTTTCCCATTGCAAACATGAAAACAATTCTCCATCATCTCCTTCTTGAATCACTTTAGAGCAAGAACTAAGGGTTGGATGCTGTTTTTTATTAGCATACATAATACTCATAATAATTCTAATGTGTTTTCTTCCCGGAAATGTTAAACCTATATTCAATAGAAATAGAGATGGGGAGTTTCTAACATTCTCTTTGAATCGCCTTAAATTGAAGGGAAAGGCAAGTCTTGAAACTGCATTACTGCTTGTAAGAGTTTGAACGCTCCCATTTGTTGTCTTTTATGTTCATACTGTATGAATTTCATGAATTCTATTTTCGAACAATGTGATAATCTAGTATGAAGAACCTAGATGGGAAAGCCGAGCATTCTTGGGATGTGTCACCTTGCAACTAGTATACCATGTTCTATTTTCGTCCTCAAAAAGACTTGTTTGGTGTTTCTACACCAGATAGTATGTTGGTTGTTACCACAATATCCTTTAAAACATTTTTCTTTCGTGTTGCTAAGAGACATACAAAGTATTTTATAGGATGCAATTTTACATTACCTAGTTGCCAATAAGACCCGTTACTCCCAAAATTTGAGTTTCTTCGGTCTAGCATAAATAAAGGGATGGTAAATCCTGCGCATCACTGCCAAGGCTTATAGCATGGTGGCATTGCAATATGATAGAAGCATAGGCAAATATGGGAATATGGGATTAAGTCAAATCGTGTAAGATCAATAGTGTGTTCTTCAATCAAATTAACACAATGCAGCTATTAAATAGTCATTTTGCAATCAATAAAATTACATCTTTTCAATGTTAGTCTTCATACATGAGTTGCCACATGCATGAGTTTCCCAGCTAGATTAAAGACAATACAAAGTTCCCCATTCAAGCCACGTAAAATATGGTTCTTCTATGCGCTATTACAATTTCTGTTGATTTAGTTTCCAGATATGCTGTCAATGATGTGGCTGACCAATATTTGAACGTCAAGAAGTACCGCTAACCATTGTAATCAAATGGCCAATGGATGCCGTCACAATTCCGAGCAATAACCCAACAATAACCTATTGTTGGAAAGAGTTGTGAGAGAAAATAAAATGATGGATGAGAGCAGCTTTACATTTAATCTAACAGTAAATGGTAGAGGTACAAAATGCCCCCATAGATATGTTTAGCCAAATCATAGAGTAAAGTGAGTTAATGTACATGTAGTCTAGCAAAAAAGCTCTTGATGATGGTTTTCATTTCTTGCTCATGACATATCATAGAACAAAAGCAACAAGCCATAATGAACGGAAAACAGGAACTTGAATTTTTTAAAACCCTAAAATCAATTAGTATTGTCAATAATGAAGATACTTATTCATGGGTTTTGCATTCTGAATTGGGGGCTGGACCATACGGTCCATATCTACTTATTTTCATACATCATTTGAAAGATTTTCTAAACCAAAAGTCATGTCATCTAAAATGAAGGGGAAAGGCCATGTAATGCAGATATCTATCATCAATAAGGGGATGCAATCTAAGGCACTATACAAACCTGGGAAGGAGTGTGGCCAAGAAGTTCACGCAGTGGTCTGCTTTCAGCTAGAGGATGCTCAGCAGGAAGTTCGTAGACAATTTGATTCAAAAGCTGAAATTTGAATATCCAGTTTACATGCATGGGTCAACAAACTCTAAGATGAATGATGATATAAGGCATATAATGATGTGTGTACTTATGATAAGAAACCTTCATTTCTTATTCCAAACATTTATATAGTTAGAGACAAGGGAGGATAAAGAAAACGACATGTTATTACTAAAAAACAAAACCAGGGGGAGAGAAACCTCTGCTTGGCGTCCAGCATGTAGCCTCACACCCGTGGCATCATACATCACCTGCCACCAAGGTCTCTATGTTAGAAATGTATCATGTGCAATATTAAAAATAATGAAACTCATTATTTCTATTTTATGGAGAATAAGTTGCTGTAGCCAAAGCTGGCAACAAGGACATTCAGCTTTGAACTTTTTTTTCTTTTAGAAAGATAGCAGCTAGTACAGAGTCTCATGGTATAATTGTGTTTTGAAGATTCATAACAAAAATGCATGTGAGTTATAGTCTTCAGCGGCCAGGAAAGTAAAAATGTCAAGAGCTAGGATTTACATTTACAAATTAACACTCCAATTAATCTGACACAATAAAGGGAAAAGAAAAGTTATAATCAAATTGAAGGAGAATGAATGATGGAGTCATACAATACATGCTAAGATCAAAGCAACTGCGAATTCCGGTCCTCCAAAACCTTCTTGGAAACCGATGGCTGCTGCAAGGGCACCAACAGTAGCAGAATGAGAGGATGGCATTCCACCAGACCCAATAAGTTGCTTCAGATCCCATTGTCTTTCCTTATACCTGCAAATCTAGAAAGCTTAAGAATCTTAGGATAAGATAAACAAATAGTTCTGAGAACCAAATTGATTCATCCAAATTTAGGAGCATGTATCTGTTGGTAAAAAAATGGCAAACAAGTTCCACATTGATAAAAGGAACAAAGGTAGTAATAGTCCATTAACTTTGATAACAGGGCATAAAAGTCCATTAATTTTTGGGTGGAGTACTAGAAGTCCAATAACTATTAAAAAGGGTACTAAAATTCCAAAACTTCTAAAATAGTGAAAGAGAGATCATGTAAGATTGTAAGCTAATATGTACGATTTCAACAAAGGTAGTATTGTCTTTTTTAATTTTACCACCACTAAAAATAGAAAAAAAAACCAGAGGATGACAAAAACCAAACTGGGAGGGTTCAATGAAAACAAAATATAACCTTTATCCAATTCAAAATTTTGAACTCAATGCTAATATTGTTTGTGCCCTGTTTGTTCACAAAAAATTGACTAAAGAACTCAATAGTAATAACTTATTTCACATATGTTACCTAATACTAATTTTTATTGCAGGTTAGTGTTTATGATTCAGAGCTGCATTACGAGCCATTAAGAAGAAATTACAAAGGAAGTTTTTTTCCCCCTCTTTCCACTTGTTTCTTGTAAGTAGCTTAGAAGTTATTTTTATCATACTTTTTTTCTCTCTCCCTGTTTTCAATGGTGGCAAAATTAAAAAAAAAAAACAATATTGCCCTTTTTTAAAATAACAAATGATTTCTCTTTCATAATTTTAGAAGTTTTAGACTTTTAGTGCTAGGTGTTAGAAATTAGTGTAATTTTGTGAACTTTTGTCAAATTTAATGGAACATTGCTACTCTTAATCCTTGATAAAATACCAATAGTAGCATCTATTTTCCAAAGGGTTAACCTTTGGAGGGGAGCACCTAAAAAAAAACTTTAGAAAGAAAGACGGATGCTAATTTTGGTTCTTTCGACATTTAAGAGCATAAGATTTCAGGCCTCAGCTTATCTGACTCAAAAACCGATAGCTAAATTGATTCAACTTCTCATATAGATCTGCTGGAAAAAACTAACAAATTCTCCAAGTAATGTGGGTATAAATACATTGGCAACTGGGTAAAATTAATAGAGAGAACCCATCTATTGATTAGCAACTAATATCTATATTTTGAAAGATTATTGAAAAAAAATATGCATTGTATGAAATACCATAGATTCAATACAAAAGGAAAATAAAAAAAAGTACCAGGAAGTGAAGAACTTGATGAACTGGGCAATAAGAAAAGCAACCAAAGCAGAAAGAAGAGGGTAATTCGTATAAAATGAAGCCGATGACGAACTTGTCAATGATCTTGTTGTCCTCCCCATCTCAACAATCTATTTCTTTCTACGTTACAAAACGAATACCCCAAATCCCAATTCTCTGTCTTTATTATTCCCTATAAGAAATGCATATGTTATAGAAAGCGAGCTAAGAGAGGAGAAATAGACAGGGTGATTGATTTAAGAATGGGGTAGACAGCGGGTGGGAAAAAGTTGGTAATTTGACGAAGAATGATCAAAAAAGAAAGGCCAGAGGAGAATCAAATAGGGGATTTATACCGACACCGGCAACTGGATTGACATTGCTTTGTTTGGTTGCTTCCATGTTCTTATTTAGCTAACGGTCTTCGGTCCTCCCTCCCTCTTCTATTTCTCTCTCTCGTAACGAGTATGTCCAACAACAACAACAAAAAATTTTAATAATACGACCAACCATGCAAATTTACCCACCTGGATTGATTTATTTTGGATCCAATTCCAATAAAATTTAGAATCAAACATTTATACAAATAATGTATAAATTAAACTTAAAATTTATAAAATATATGAATTGTTAAATATTATATGTAATTATTATATAATTTTTTTCATCTTTTAAATTTATGCATTAATTTAAAATAATTCAAAGTAAAAAAAAAACTAGTTTAAAATTACTCCAAATATTATAGGACCCAACGTCAGCTTGTATTTAATTTAAAAAATCTAATACAGTTCAATTTAAAAAAATACATGATTCGATAATACGTAACTCAAACTCAAAGTTTAAGACTTAATCAAAGATATGTATCTAAATTTACATCCTTACTTATACCTTTTTTTTAATAATATATCCAATTTTAATTTAATTTTTTATTTTGATAAAAATATATTTTGAAAAAAATATACCAAATGTTACTCAATACAATATGGGAGTATATTAAAGAGTTAATAAATAAATGTTCATAATATTTTTATTTACTTTTTTATAGAGAAAAATGATCAATATCACAATCGAATGACCTTAGATTACACTACTACAAAAAGTACATATGGCCTCGGTTTTTAACCGTAACCATAAATCTATGACCATGATTATAAGAACCGAGGCCCAAGTGAGAGAGACCATATGTAACAACATATGGTCTCGGTTTTTTAACCGAGACAATAGGTACATCCTATAACCTTGGTTTTTCTAATAACCGAGGCCATAGATACACCCTATGACCTCGGTTTTCTAATAACCGAGGCCATAGATACACACCGAGGTCATAGATACACCTTATGACCTCGGTTTTTCTAATAACCGAGGCTATAGATACATCCTATGACCTCGGTTTTTCTAATAACCGAGGCCATAGATACACCCTATGGCCTCGATTTTTCTAATAACCGAGGCCATAGGATATACATAAATAAAAAAAATACAATTATTAATTACAATATTAAAAATTAAATCAATATAAATTACAATAAATTTATTAAAAGCAATATTAAAAATCATATTATAGTAAAATTAAAAGTATAATTACATTATAGAGTTTATTATACACTAAAAATTAATACACACAGTGTACAATAGAAATAACAAATACATACAGTGTACAATAGAAATAACTTGAGTATAGTATTTATTTTTATCTATTTTGAGACTCAAAATAGTGTGCCTGTGCACAGTGCGTGGTGTCTTTGGTGCAGAGTGCGACTATCGCGTGAGTGCACTGCTTTCTAGTGTGCTGTTTGTATGGGTGCACTTGACGTTAGTGCGCCCGATTACTGTGTGTCTCTTGCATTGGTAACACCATATAAAATAAGAATGAACCATAAACACAATGTACAATAGAAATAACAATAGATAAAATAAGAATGAACCATAAAAATTGTTCACAATAGACTCAAAACACAATCTAACATAGCATAAGCATAGCAAGCAAGCTAAAATGTATCACCAGAGGATTTTGAAGCCTATCACACAGAGGACTGATATATCAATGTATCATCAAAAACGTAGTTACACTGATATAACTAAAATGTAAATTCAATACCTAAATTCCAAGATGAAGCAAATATGGAATGAGGATAGACCTTTCCATTCGTGTATAGATCAGTGCAAAGATGGTGATATAAGCTAGAAAGATTGTCCCAACACTTATAAGCAATAAAAGGAGGGAAAATGTGACAGCACACTTGTATCTACAAACTAAGCCAAATAGGACAGAGTATCATATATTGTGAACAAGTAGATAGAGAAGTAACAAAAATAAAGTGCAAAAGAAGCTTGTAGGTTGAATCTGGTTTACCTCATAGGCTTTCAATGATTGATCAACATCTTGTTTACAAATCACAGTATAAATCTTTAATTGCAATAAGAGAAAACCCAGATTCTACAACTCAAAGAAAAAAATGCTCTTAGTTCATAAGAGATAGAACTTGGACACAAAATCCACAAAGAAACTACCTTGGAGACGTGCATGTATTTGGATTTCGGCGTACTCATTATCCTGTCAAACTAAGACACTACAATTAATATCTTAATATGTATTTGGATTTTGGCGTACTCATTATCCTGTCAAACTTATGCTCACAGTGATAACAAATGTAAAAGAAGACGTGCATATATATGCAAAATCAGCCTGAAAAGATAATATAATTCGAAGGGTAATTGGATCACAACAACAAATAATTTCATTTGTACCCCCTGAAATACATATATACTTTCTGCACAAACCAAACAAAATTATGAAATAAGGTACCATACTTGGGATAGGAACCAAATTCAAGAATAAGAGTTGAAATTTGTGATAAAAAACAACCTTATCATAATGAGAGAGCTAAAGGGTATTTACCCTACTACTGAAGCCAAAGAACATCATAAACAGCCTCCAGTAGTAACACACGTTTAACCAACACAACTGTACAAGAATTATGAAATTTGCATCTAAAGCTAATAAAAGAAAATTGAAGAATGAGCATTAACTTACCCCTGCCAATATATGGCTAGAGAATACATCAATTGCTGGCAAAATGCCACTACAATATTATAAACAAAAAAAAATTATTATCAACAACAGAACTTATATTTTTTTTATCATAACAGAAGAATTTATATGAGAACTCAAATAGTAAAATGAATTTACTTATCTCAGGATTAAACATCTGAGGATTAAACTATAGGATTCCATAAATTCAGACCAATTATCACCCATTGGAGCAGAATTAAGATAGATAAAAACAAAGCCAAATACCTTCTTCCAAGGTTCACCAGCTCTAAACTTTGGATCCAGATCTTGTCCAACATAATGAGAACTAAGAAAAATTTATCAGAAAAAAAGAGCCAACATGACTAGAGATTACAACTCAATGTAAACTAAAATAAAGAGTAATGATATGATATCCCAAAAATTAAAACATGGGTTCCATTAATCAGATCAAAGTCATCCCAAAAATTATAAACAAGAATTTTGAATAATGGGTTCATCGCTGAGAAAAAACAAAAAAACAAGGAATAATGACATATTGGCAAACAAAGAACAGATGTTGTAGTAGGAGGGAAAACAAGACGCAAACCATCCATGGGATGATTACCTAATAAACAAAATTTGAACATACGTACCTCAACTAGAGTGAATTCGAAGTGCAGATAAGTTGCACGATAAGGAAATACATATAAAGTGCGCGAGGGGGAAAAAGAAACAAGGGAATGAGAACGGCGAGACGAGGAAGACAAGAAGAGAATGGCCAGACGAGGATAGCGAGACAAGAATGGATGGCGAGACGAGGACGGACGGGAGTGAGACTTAGAGCAGCAGCTGGAGATTGGCCATCTCTAAAAAGAAAGTATATATATATATATATGCTTTGTATGAAAACCCTAGCCGAGAAAGGAAAAAAAAAAGAAGAAAAAAAGAGAAGAAAAAAAGAAAAAGGAAAAAGGAAAAAGGAAAAAGGAAGAAAGAAAAAGGAAAAAGGAAAAAAAGAGAAAAAAAGGAAGCATAAAAAAAATGATAAAATTTTTTGGTGTTAATTTTGTGTAAAAAGAAAGAAAAAGAGAGAAAAAAATTGATAAAGTTTTTGGTGTAAAGGAGAAAAAATTAATATGATATGTCTATGGCCTCGGTTTTAAAATAATCGAGGCCATAAGGTATGTCTATGGTCTCGGTTTTTAAATAACCGAGGCTAAAACCCTATGGCCTCTGTTTTTTAAAAAACTGAGGCTAAATGTACGAGACTATATGTATGTATTGTAGTAGTGTTATTATTTATGTTTGGAGAATTACATATATTATATGATTCAAAAGAGACGTTAGAGAGATTCAATGATCAAATCATTTATTCATCTCATTAATGAGGTATATATATATACATATATAGCATAAGTCATCGTTACATTGGTAGTTCAGCTCTGTTTGAGATGTCAAAGTTGACATATACATGACAAAATTACAAAAGATAAGTAAGCTTTTATTATAGGTTGTTTCTACTCATGCCACTAAAGAATTGGATAACCATAAACTAGGTCTTGTTCATCATGTCATAAACATTAGGTCTTACATGCAGGCTACAAAATGACAACGTCACATTTACTATACGAGCGTGGTGTCTTAGGTCGTTAAGGTTACATACTTGTTATCTGAATAATATCAAATATTAACTCCCATTTTCTCTTGATTTTGAGAAATTAAAGGAATATTCACAAATAACTCCAAACAAAATAACTTCCCTAACAGATATATGGACACCTTATATGACGCAGATAACCTCTTACATAGTGGTGGGTAATTCATTTCGTACCATTTAAACTTGGACTCAAATTGCCAATTCTAAGAATAATAGTTCGCATATTGAATATATTTGACATTAGCCCATCCCAAATCAACCCTAACTGATGACGAACTCTATTATGCCTCTTCATTGTCATAGGGGAACACTAGATAGACCTTATGGACAAGGAGATACTGTGTATGTACATCCTTTAAGAAAAATGGACTTGACAAAGTGAGGGCATATATTTCATCCTTTGTTGGTCACATGTTGATATTGAAACTTCCTAATAGTGCCACTAGTTGGAAAAACAATATTTTGTATATTATAGGTGATATACAAGGTGATAGAGCAAAGTTCAAGTCCATCATACTTGGAATCACAATTTGAATACATAGTGAGCTCCTCAATAGTTTAGGACTTGAGTTTGTTTATTTTTGTAAGCATAGATTGTACGAAGGTTGATTTTGAGGATTTGATTGATATGTTTGGTGCTTGCAATTTGGAGTTCACAATGCCAAGGACTAGCCAAAATATCTTGCCTCTATGGACTAAAGATTTAGTTAGTCTAAACGATAAACCTATTAAAATTCCACATCCAATCCCAATCAACTTTTCAATCATTCCTAACTCATCCTCACTGCTATCTCTTGATGTAACCTTAAAGAAAATGAAAATTGGTGAAACCTCTACTCCCCAAATTCATGACTTGGTCTTTGACGAATTTGAATTTGATGAAGACATTTTGAACAGCGTCGTGTTGCTAAACATTCCTATAATATATATTGAAGAAGGAATTTTTGAGCGAATTGAGCTGATAAGGGACCTCTAGTCATTTTGGCAATGACGCTAGATGGGCTAGGGTCAGACAAGTCTGCAAGGAGGAATGGACCTCCAATGGGAGATAATGGTTGATCGTCTCCTAGAGGTAAGATCATATATATCGCTTGACACTTCATTACTTCATATTACTAGATACTTTATTTCTTCACTATGCTATATATATTTCATTGCTTCACTTTGCTATTTTATAACACTTTTTTTAGGTTCTAACATTGGCTAGAGAAGGCAAGCTCTCTCTTAGGGCATACAAATACAAGGTACAAGATAATTACTTACAAATAAAGATGTACAAAAAGGCATTTGAGGATAATTAGCTTGCTATCTAATTTGATTGAGACCTCGAAAGTAGGGTGAATTTCATTATTAGTAGTTTGAAAATGCAAGCCGAGAAGCTGAATCAAATTGTGCCTTTCTACACTTTGATGTGGGCTTTTCAAAGTAGTAGGGGTAAAGTAGCTCCTGCAAATACCCCAGTTTTCTCACCTTGTTTAGGAATCGACCTCAGGGATTGTACTAAAAGATAGGTCGAGCATTCCACCCTGTATACATCTTTGGAATTCACTTGATGTTAGTTAATTGATGGCGCACTTGTAAATACCTGTTGTAATAGAAACGAGGTCTTATTTCTCATATAACCTAAACAACTTGTTAAAAGAAAAAGATCTCACAAGGAATTTCATTTTATAAGGGTCGAGGTAAATTAGGGACCTGTATTCCCCATCCTTTAAATGGTGAATTCACGGATTGACACATAAACATCGCTTATGACAACGAATTAGTGGGAAAAATAAGGTCTCTTTAGAATAAAGTGGGGAGTACTTGCTAAAGGAAATTATTAGTCTATATGTGAATGCAACCTTATCCAATAAACTAGTTCAAGTCAACGGGCTGGACATGTTATTTGCAAACACGATGTGTTTAGAATGACCTAAACCACCATTATGGGGTTTTTTACTAATTACTCACCCATTTATAAAGCTCACAAAAGAAAGAATGGAAGCATATATCACTTGATGATGTGGCATGTTTTCAATGTATGTACTCTTTCATGTCTTCACATCGTTTACAATTTACTTTTTTTTGTAACTCAAATCTTTGTGTTCTTTATCATATAGTCCTTATGAATCAAGAGTTGTACGAATTCAAGGCATGCTATAAATCCAGTGAATAAAACTTGAAGGATATGGGCAATGATCTGATCAAGAATATAAGCATAAAGAGGAGAAGGGTAATCTCCACATATTAGCTAAGTATTGGAGCAAAGAGCACTGGAGAAAGGTACTCACAAAATATCTACTTTTGAGAGTACTAGCCCGCATCTACACTTATGAATATAAGATGTAATTATTGGGACTATTTGCATTAACTTGTCATTTCTCTTTTGCACTTTGTAATTCAATGTGGCACTTCTTTTTTTGCGATTCAAAGTTGGTTTTCCTTAATGTGGATTTTTTATATTTAAAGAGAAGGTCCATTTTTGTAAACTTAGGATTCTTTATTAGGGCGAGCATTAGCCTCTTATCCCGTATCCTAAGTGGATGGGGGTCCATTTTACCACCTCACTCCATACTTGTGGTTATCACGTTAAGTTTTCATGAGATAGGAAACATATAAAGGTGAAATTGAATCCAACCCTTGTATGCACTTCCAAAATAGAGGGTCTACATTGGTGAACTCAAAACCCTTTCTTAGATAGACATCTGCCTCTTATCTCATATTCTAAGTGAGGGGTACATTTGGTCATCTCACTCCATACTTGAGGGTTATCACGTTAATTTTTCACGAGACATGAGGCATATAAAAGTGAAATTGAATCCAACTCTTATACATGCTACCCAAAGAGGGGGTCCACATTGGTGAACTCAAAACTCTTTCTTAGGACATACATAAACCTCTGATCTCACATCCTAAGTAAGGGATCCATTTGGCTACCTCACTTCATACTTGGAGGTTATTGCGTTAATTTTTTATGAGATAGAAGACATACGAGGGTGAAATTGAATCCAACTCTTGTATACGATTCCCAAAGAGGGAGTTCACATTTATGAACTCAAGACCCTTTCTTAGAACAAACATCACACCTATTATCCCATATCCCAAGTGGGAGGGTCCATTTGGCCACCTTACTCCATATTTGGGAGTTATCGTGTTAATTTTTCAAGAGACAGAAGACATAAAAGATTGAAATTGAATCCAACCCTTATATGTGATTCCTAAAGAGGGAGTTCACATTTGTCAACTCAAGACCCTTTCTTAGGATGGGCGTTATACCTCTTATTTTGCATCCCAAGTAGCGGGGAAGAGGGTTCATTTGGCAACCTCACTTCGTAGTTAGGAGTTATCGCATTGATTATTGTGAGAATTCTTCAGTATAGAATCTTCTTCTTCCCTAGGCTAGGCGTTTGCATACATGCCTTTACGCCTGCATATAGATTAGACGGGGATTCTTTGGTCTCCTCACTCCAAATGAAGAATGTATAGTTTCTCAAGTGATGATAATTCTATGGGTGATCGATTTGAGTTACCTACCTATTTATGTTTCACAAAATACAATGATCGTAAACATAACTAAAGTTAATAAGTCATACCTTGTTTTTAGAGTTAATCCCCCAATATTGACATCATGTTTTTCAATAATTAATTATCTCTATTTTCCTTGAAACTTTTACATTATGAGGTGTCATAGATTATGCATGAAGATGTGCATTTTCTCGCATTTTGTCTAGCTTGAACTATATATCCCTTATTGTAAGAGGTGATTTGTTGATAAAAGGTATCTCATTGTTAAGATGTGTCTCATTGATAAGAGGTGCATCATCAACAAAAGATGCATATTCGATAAGAGGCACTTTGTTGATAAGAAACACCTTAGTGCAAGGAAGTGCTTCCTTGATAAGATGTGCCTTTTTAATAAGAGTTGGCTTATTGATAAAAGGTGTCTCACTGATAAGAGGTACCTCATCGATAAAAAGTCCCTCATCAATAAGAGATGCTTTATCGATAAGAGGTACCTCATTGCTATATGTTGCCTTTTTTATAAGAGGTACCTCATTAATAAGAGATACCTTGTTGATATGAGGTGCCTTTTTGAATCATTTCATGAAATTTGAGATGGTTCCTTACTATCTTAAGTAATGGGTAGCAAGTAGTGTGACTCTTTTATGGGGTTGCTACTAACATAGTTGGTAATAAAGGCTTAAAAAAACTCATTGAAGCTTAGAAGTACTTCAGACATGTAGATCATTGAAAATTTTCTACGTTGTATTGAAGTATTGAAGTCAATGTCATGTAAAGAAACATAGGTCTAGATTAATGGATTTTCATGCACAACAATGTGTTCACTATTGAAGAAAATATGGGGCCTACTTCCAATCTTCTCAAATACTTTAATAATTTTTTATAGGTAATCAACGGTAACACTATTACATAACCCTTCTCTATCATAAAATGAATCATTCTATTATAATAATCTGATCCACTTGGGAAAACAAAAGGTAGTTGATTCAGTGAATGCCAAGCTGCTATTACATATTGTGTAATCACAGGTTAGTACATTTGATGAAGGTTTTTAGTCATTGGCTTACATTTGTTATATATGTTTTTGGTAGTAGATTTGGTTGTCTTCTAGGTTATCGTGTTGAACTTCCAAACCCAAATAAAAAGGGACTATCACGGCCATTGTTGATGCTTTTTTCAGAAAGAAAAAGGCACACGATGATTAAATTCATTTAGGAATTCAACATGAATGTCATAGAATTTATCTTTGATGTATTCATACACTTGAAAGATAGATCAAGATGTAGATAGCCACTACTTGAATGATCTCAAAGTAATTGAGTTCTCATTTTCTTGCACGGTTTATTATGGAGATGGTTGATTGGCCTCTCAAAACACAAGTTGTATTTGGATGAATGAGTTTTGAGAATGCTATGTTGATGCTGTTGCACTTGGTGGACTCAGATAATGTCTTTCCAAACACTAATTATTTTAGCTCCAATATAAAAAAAACATTTAACATCGTGATTTCTTCTCCAACTCATAACATGCTCAAACAATGCTTTGCTCAAGCCATATCGTGTCTCGACCCAAGTCAACTCCAATAATTTCTAGCACCAGTTTGTGACCTCTCATTTGAGTCCACCTTATGTGTACTTTTAATTCTCTTTAATTTCCTTGGAGTACATGGGGAAACAAATAAAATTATTGGTACAGTCCAGCCCACTTATTAGGCTAAATTTAACCATTGTTATCGAACCTAAACTTTGCATTTTGCTTCTTTATTTTAAACCTTTATATTGAAACTTACTCATTGTTTTTTAAAGTACTCTTTATGTGCATTTGTGCCTTTTCTTCAATCTTTCCTTTAGATCTCACTAATTATAGATGGGCTTTTGTAGGATCAGTTATGATAAGAGTTTTTGAGATGGGCTTAACGAGGTATTGTTGGAAATTGGTATGGGCCAAGATATCATAACAGGTGACGCTTATGCTCATTGGTATAGAGGTAGTCATAATAGGCAGTGAAGAAACCATATTGAAAATACTTGGCCGCTCATTCAGCCAACCGTTAGTCTTGTTCGAACCAGAACCAACTCTTAGGTCACTTGGTCTGCATCAATGACAACTTCATCTGTGGTCTTACCATAATAGCTAGGGTTTTTCATCGGATCAAAATCGTTGATTTTATACTCATCTTATCCGATCCGACCATCCGCTCGGATTGAAACATCCTAATCCACAACCGATATGATCACCTCTCACATCCGCTCAATCCGATATGTAAACTATTTAGATAACATCCAATCCGTAAACTATTCGGATGACATTTGATCAATTCGATCAATCTGATCAATTTGACCAATAAACTTAATTAACTCTATTTTTTGTATTTTTAAATAAAAAATTTAAATTTTCACATAAATCATAACATAAAATTATTTGACTTAAAAAAATATTAAAAAATTAATTATATATATATATATATAATTAATTTCGGTCGGGTCAGATTGGATTGATCGAATGATCGAATTTTTTGCACACCCCTAATAATAGCCCTTGACTCGCCCAATCCACATAATGCTTAATCTCAACTTATCATTTTCATTAGATCAATCCGAGGCACGCCATATATGTGCCAGTAAGAGCTTGGTTCATGATGGTGATAGATCAATGAATCTTTTATCTAAGGGTTTGGTTCATGATCTTCCTTTCTCCATGGGACTCCAGTCTACAAGAACTAGTACCAACGTCCTTACTATGGCCTTTAAGGTATCCTCGTTGATCAATTGGATAAACAAACTTTGTCTGTGGGATTATAGTTGAACTAGAGTGGATAGACAATGGTCTAAACTTAGTAGGCCCTAGTCGTTGGTCATGTTAAGAGTACCTGTTAGTGGGCATAAAATAATGTTTGATGGGCTCATATTCTAATGAGAACGTAATGGTTTCCTTTTAGATGAGATGACTTTTCAGTTGCAAGGAACTAGTCCATTTTGCCTTTGTAGCTACACTAAAGTCTAACTGGTTACAAAGACATGGTGTTTATAAATTGAGCTGGCTTATCATCTAAAGTTGCCAGATGACATCCCATTTTTGAAAAGCCAACTTTAATTTGTTTTGAAAGAGCTTCCATTAAAGATGTCACTTTCTCTTTGATTTTGTTATGCCAACTTCACTTCATACACCCCATGGCCCATATCCTTTCTGGTTTAGCCTGCAACCTCTATTACATGTCCATCTCGGGTAGACCTTCAAAAATGATGCTCTTAAGCCACTTTTCAGACAACATTGCTTGATATAACGATAATTTTCTTAATAGACCCTACCATTAGTGACTCGTGTCCACTATTTTGGTTTTACCCAAACAATTTTGTTCCTTTCTTGTGGCTCAAGTTGTCAAAGTGGAATCCTTTGGTGTTATGCGAGGAGATCTATATTTAGATTAGATTCTAGAACAAGATGGGGTGAAATGCTTCATAGGCTCAAGTATTGGGATGATGACATGATAGTTGTTTGATTGATTGGGATGACTATCTTTGTTGCTATGAATTGGAATAGTGATTGGTGTAGAGTGATTTTCCTATGAAATGAAGTAATTCTCCTAGTTATAGAATGAAAGGTTTCGAATTCTAGAGAAATGGATTGAAAAAATTTAGTCTTAGGATGAGTGTCAATTGTTTGGAAAATTACATATGATATAGGATTCTAGAGAAGCATTAGATAGATTCAATGATTAAATATTTTATTCATCTCAATAATGAAGTATATATAGAAACATAAAGGACATGTGTCATCATTACATTGATAGGTTAACTCTATTCGAGGTATTAGAGTTGACCTATACATGATAAAATTACAAAAAATAAGTAAGTGGTTATTCTAGATCATTTCTACTTAGGCCATTGAGGAATTGGATAATGATGAGTGCTCAAAAAACACTAAAATTACCATGATTTTATGCACATTAATTGATTAAAAATATATATATTTATATGTTTTAAATAAAGCTTCACTCTAACTACCGGGCGATTGTACCAACAAATAAAAGAACACTACTCTAAATCAGACCGGATAACTAAACCTTAAAATCTAATTTTCAGATTTAAGTTTGTAATGAAAAATAATATATTTCTCTCTAACATTCTTAATATAAAATCTTGAATAAAAATAAAATCAATTCATTTTATAGATTTTTACCTATTTAATATTTATGGCATAACAACGTTATTATTATATCATTTTTACAAATAGCAGTTAAATTTAATCACAGACAAATTAAATATAACATGTAAGAATAAAACATAAAACAATAACTAAAGAAAATAAAATCCTTACAAGATTGATGCCATTCCCGTTGCTAGAAAACCTCCAAACGGAATTTGCACTCCCATTTATTGAATCAAAAAGCAATAAATTACAAAAACATAACTAGTTCTTCCCAAAGAGGGAAGAACTCTAAAACTAAGCAAAACTAACTAAAACATAAAAAAAAACTAAAAACTAAGAAATTGAGAGAAAGAAAGAAGAGAGAAGTGTGTTTTTAGGTGTGTTTTGAAGTGAAGGGAAGGGGGGTATTTATAGGTGAGGATGGAGAGAAAAAATGAGTAAACAAATGTAAAACGCCGTAATGGGCGTGGTGAGGTCATTGATGACATCAAGATGACGTCATAAGCGGTACGTGAAAAATGGGGCGAAATGGCGTCGGCGCGGAGGCAACGGCGCGCGCGTAGATGAACATGGCCGTAGCGTAGTTGCGCAGATGAACAGTACCAGCGCCTTCGGCGCGGATGAACGATCCGCGCGCCTTGTACGCGTATTTGCTGGAGCCACGGATGGGCTACTCCGGGCGCGATTTTCTCCTTTTTGACATTTTTGACCTTTTCGACCCATTTTGTCCAATTTTTCCATATTTGTTGACCTTTCCCCATTTATTTAGTAATATAATTGTGATGTATTGCTTCCAGTATTCCTTTTTGAGTCTTTAAGTGACGTTTTTAAGCGAAAATACCTGAAAAACAATAAAAATACCCGTGATTCCGAAAAAGACAAATTTATATAAATATATGATAAAACATATAAATATATATATTTTTAATCAATTAATGTGCATAAAATCATGATAATTTTAGTGCTTTTGAGCACTCATGAGATAACCATAGACCAAGTGTTGTTCATCTAGTCATAGACATCATGTCTTACGTACGAGATGCAAAATAATTGCATCATGTTCATCATACGAGCGAGATGCCTCAGATCGTTAAGGTTTGCTACCTAGATGATACAAAACAAGTACTTTTGGAGTATGTGATAATGTAATATTTTAGGTCAATAAAAATCAAGATTAATGCAATATTTTTATTTTAAAAGAACAAATATATAATAGAGGCAGGAGATATAAAACAATTTGATCAATAAAAAGTATACTCTATAAATAATAAATAATATGTCAGTTATTAGTATGCTTTATCTATTATTGTCAAAAGTCCCGTAAGGTTAATTGAAAAAGAAAATCACAACTATGATATCACTTTTTGTTGCAAAGACTACTAAAATGTGCCCATTCTTTTATAAAATTTAGAGGATTTGGATTCCTAATGCGAATAGGTAGATTTTGATTATTTTATTTTTATTTTGGTACTTTTTTTAGTATTTATTCTCAACTTGAACACGTAAGATATTCTCATTTAAGTTACTAGTACATTTTTTATTCTAATACGTTTTTTATTCTAATTCAACAGTAATCATAATAAATTTGGATAGTTTAGAAATATCAATTACTGTTGAAATTGACCACAATGTTTATCATAACCTAAATATGTGTATTTGATGTATACCAAATAAAAATATAAGTCAAAAAGGATACCTAATGAAGAATAAGGATAATCTAAAATTACCAACCCCTCTCCTATGCATATTTTGCTATTCCTAAGATAGTGTTTTCAGTAATTGTATTTAGTTTGAATTTTCTTAATTAATTCATTTGTAAAAAAGATAATTTTGTAAATATGTAAAAAAAAGTGTATCATATTGTTAAGAAAAATATTAATATAGTGTTTATAAATATTATAAGACTTATCTTTATTTGATGTTAATATTTTAAGATTGGATGAATCGTATTATTTATAATCTATAAAAAAATTGTGGTATCAAAGGTTTAATCGATCAATAGATAAAAAAAAGAATAAGTCTCCCGTACCAAAATAAATACATGGCCTTCTAAAAGCAAAAGATAAGTAACTCAAATATAATTAAAATATATAAAAATAAGTAAAAAAAATACAAAGTGTTGAATTAAATGATACTTATTTTGAAGGGATTTTAATATATAAAAGAATGTATTACAATAATAAAATATATATTAATATAATATTTATAAATAGTATAAAATTTATCTCTTTTTAAGATTAATATTAAAAGTTTATAAAATATGGACCTGATTATCCTAGATGGGGTGAATAGGTTATTTTTAATTTTTATCAAGTTTATAATTTAATAACCTAAACAAAGCAGCCAGACATGTAATCGTGTGTAAGAGTAAAGTGCGAAAATTATAACACACGATATTTTTAGGTGGAAACAACCAAGGCCACAAGAATGACCTAAGAGGAAAATCACCGGTCTACCAGACCACCTAATTTTCCACTATGAAAATCAAATATTCAAGTACAAACTCGGTCTTATGCTACCCTTCCTAGGATACTGTCCCAATGTACTTTACTTACAAGCACCTGCTCTATTTTCACAGTTTCCAATATTAGCGTGAGTGGTTTCCAGACCAACGTTCCAATAAGCTCCCCACAAATCAGATCGTTCACAAATCAACTTGTTTTGCACTTGCTGAATGATCTACTTCTTGAATACCATATTTGATGAGTCAACTTTTCGACTATTCATATATATTCCTTAGCTATCGCCAGTCTAATGATGCCGATAATAGTAGTATTTTCTTGAATGTTTTTCGGTAGCTTTTCTTGCAATCGGTAGATTTTTTTTTAGCACACTGTAATTCAACCCTAATGTGTCTATATATATAAAGATAATAATAATAACCTATTAGTATTAGGATTAAATAATTTTGGACTTAATTTTTTAAAGCCCATTCAAAGCCTTAAAAAAAATATTTTTTAAATCCTCTCTTGAAAATATTAAGACACATAAAAAATATTTAAACACCAAAAATAATTTTAGATTTATAAACATGTATTATTAAATGTATAAATGTAATTCTATATGTGGTAGTTATAAAAGACATACCTGAAGTACGTATATCTGATACTCGAACATTTGTTTGGTTTTTCTTGATAAACTTGATAGTATGCCTAAAAACAAATTTACAAATAAATATTTTATCCGTAAAAATAACCAACACCCATATTACTTACAAATATGAACCATATTACTTATAATATATATAAAATTTACGTAACTTTCTTAATTTGTGTAGTAAATATTTTTATATTTTTATATATCTTTTATATTTTTTAAAATAAAATCTTGTAAAAGTACTTGCATTTAATGTTTTGGGTTCGAACTCCAAATTGGATCGACAATTATGTTTTCATGAGCTCCTCAATTACTCTCTTTTTTGGCCTCATAAACTCTCTTTTTCTTTATTATTATTACTATTATTATTTTTTAATATATTTAGATATTTCAAAAGATTTTTCCCCGAAATTATCAAAAATATTTAAGGGCTTCATTGTTTTATAAAGAATGGGCCAAGTTGGCCCTCGGATACAAGAGGTAATGTTCTTGTTTCTTTGTGGAGTATTTCTACTACTTCTCATTTTTACTAATTGTTTGACTACCGAGGAAATCCTAATTATAAATGTGGATCGATGCGATTGTTTTATACGAGGACTGGTGGGATAACTCAGGAGAGTCAAACACGTTATGTGTTTTTGAGGTTGTGTTATCAATTTTTTGATGGGTTTGATTTTTATTGATATCAGATCGAAATCAAACCAGTATCCAAACGTCTCAATCCAGATTGAAGGAGTCAACACTCAGGAGGAGGTCGCATGGTACCTAGGTAAGCGCATGGCTTATATCTACAAGGCCAAGACAAAGAAGGATGGAAGCCACTACCGTTGCATTTGGGGCAAGATTAAGAGGTCTCATGGTAACAGTGGCGTAGTTCGTGCCAAGTTCAAGTCCAATCTGCCACCAAAATCTATGTTATTGTAATTGTTAATGATAAATCGAATTTAGGATACTTTTCTGATATTTTTGATGACAAATGGTATTTTGACCGACTCTATTTCTTTTGTTCTTTATGTAGGGTGCTAGGGTCAGAGTGTTCATGTATATCCCAGCAGCATATAATAAGGTAGCTCTTATTTAATTTGTTTTGCGTTTTACTTGGTAGCTTCTGTTAATATGCATTCCTGAAAATGTTAAAAGAATTTTGAATGGTATTATAATCTATGGAGTGAGTCACCCTATGAGTCCCCTTTTTCTACGAAAAGGTACATATAAGTCCCTTTTTCTAAAAAAATTAGATATAACTCCCTTTTTATACAAAATTATATATAAGTCCCTTTTTCAAAAAAAAAAAATACATAATTCCCTTTTTCTAAAAAAAGTTACATATAATTCCCTTTTTCTAAAAAAAAGAGTACATATAAGTCCCTTTTTAAAAAAAAAGTACATATAAATCCCTTTTTCTTAATAGGTCTCCTTTTAAATTGGCAAGAGACATACTATCCTAGAAAAGGAAAAATTGTATCAATCGTCGACTAACTTTGGCAATAGTTTATTAAAAAGATACTAAAAATCTAAAACTTTTAAAATTGTTAGAGAAAGATTATTTGAAATAAACATGTGTTATTTTAACCATGACAATATTACCTTTTTTAATTTTACCACCACAAGAAACATAAAAAAATAAATTAGAGGATATGAAATGTTTTGCAACAAGTTGGAAACCATTTTCTTCATTTTTAAGCTCTATAATCCCAAAAACTTTACTCATTTGTCCTTGTTATTTTTCCTCTTCCCCCAAATATCAACATTTGGTACCCATCTCAAATTCCATTGTTCCCAAGAACTGTCTGGCTATCTCAAATTCCATTATTCCCCAAGCTGTCCCTCAAGGATTCCACACCATTTTCTTAGTTCTTGATACCCATTTGAACCACCATGGCTTACCATTTGAGATAATGACTAGGGAATGGGGATGAAATTAGGGAATTTTTTTAAAATTAATTATTGGAGAACATTTAATATTCGTTTTTCTCTATTCCCAGTGGTGCCGAAATTAAAAAGACGATATTGGTCCATTTAAAATGACACATGTTAACTCATATGATTTTTTTTATAATGGTAGAAGTTTTGAACTTTTAGTGTCCTTATTAATAGTTATTGGACTTCTAATACCCAACCCAAAATTTAGTGTATTTTTATGCCTTTTGTCAAAATCAGTGGATGATTGTTACCCTTCATCTTTTAGAAAATTAAGGGACCATTTTGTTTTTGAGCTGAAACTTCATAGCCTTATACCATTTCTTTTCAAATTTGTAGTTGCACTACTCTTGTTACAATGATTTCCTTTGTTTTCTTCAAAATTCAAATTACAAGGCTATATGGATGATCTGTTGCATTTTTTAGCATAATTATATCCTTATATTTGCTTTAATTTATCAGGCCACTTCATCTTACTCCTATTTACTCGTATAATTTACAAGCTTATACAAGATTGTTTGTTAGTTGAATATAGTTTTTGTAGGAAGTTCTTGCTCAGTAGTTGGATTTTTGTTCTTTGTTTCATGGTTGATTGATTATAGTAATGCTGGTGAAATCTCATGTTATGTTGTGGCATCATTCAGATAATGCATTTTGCATCTTATGTTAGGATCCTCAGTTTCTTAAAATTTGATTCTGTATTGATGGTTTTGATTTATATTTGTTTTATTCTGCATTGATTCTAATTACTTTTATTTGTTCTCTTGCAGTTTTGGATGAATTCTTGACAATAGATTAATGGTTATATGGAGAGATCTGTTTTAATGGTGGAAGTTGGTGCTTGCATTCTTTTCGTGTTGAATCATTTTTGTTTAATTATCAATATTGGACAACTGTCTAATACCAACTACTATTTTGAATCGAAAGTTTCTTAACCTTTTTGCTAGAATATTTATTTAGTTGTTGAAAAGGAAGTAACAAAATAATTGATAAACTAATTGGATCTTTATTGGCTTACATTCTTACCAGCATGTTTTTGTTTGAAACTGCTCTCCGAAATCCTCCTAGATTCAGGAACTGAAAGGCAAGTCGTCGGCATAAAATTACCACTGAGCTAATCACTATAATGCGCAAAGTGGATTTTTATAAGAAACAACAAAATAGCACTTTAAAACTTGTGATTACATAGATAGTACATTTTAGGATAAGTTCATATATTTTCATTAGATTGTAGCTTGAATTACATGATTTTAAATATATATTGTATCATTTTTTTATTAAATTTATATTATAAATAATTATGTATTATATTTTTTTTATTTTTTTATTTTTACTTGTTTTATTTAGATTCATTATAGATAAATTTGATATTTCAATATCATCTTATTGTTATTTTATATTATTAAAAATTAAGTGAGATAAGATAATATAGGATTTAAAAATTAATAGATTATATGGTTAATTTAATTAATATCTTATTTTATCTTAATTTATATATCTAATTTTTTTAATAAAATAAAGTTATAATATATCATTTTGTATAATTTTCATAGAATATTATTAGGATATTTTTATTAATAATTTTAAGAGTTATTTTTGTTAATTTTTCAATTTTTATTTGTCCTAATAAAGAATTTTTTTTATCCGAAAAGTACTAATTCGTCTAAGAAGTTGAAACATGTGATACATCCTTGTTAAGGTTAAAGCCAGTTAGCTCCCTCCTCTTTCAACTTTCAAGCAGGCAGTGAAAGCAATGCAAGAGCAGATTTTGCCAGGGAACCTCACTATTAGCACGTTGTGGATATTTGGAGGAACAAGTGAATTGCTGAACTCCCTCACAGTGACCTTATCTCTACATTTTATGCTGCTTATAATAATCCTCCACGGTCGAGATTGCAGCTGATGTAATCCCAACTTCGTGCCACCATTTTTGCTCCTGCTTCAATAACTTGTCCACCTTGCAAAGTGTTACCCAGTGCAACATCACTATTATACTCCATGGCTTTATTAACAAAGTGATGCATGGATGATTCTGCTTCAAGAATGCAAATGGGACAGGTTATATTATCATGTGTTATATATGTCTCGTTTTTAACTCCACTTTGGTTGGCAAAATCCTAACAGTGCGCTATAACAACATTAAATAATGATAAATGATAACAAGTAACGTGTGGGCTTCATTCACACTTTATCAGTATTGGAGGGATTGAACCAAATCAGAATCACTAACCTAATATCAGAAATCTAGTAACGAGGAAAAACTTTACAATAACAGCATCAAGAAAGTGCCATTTCTTACAAATAAATCAGAATCAACAATTGGAAATATCCCATACAGCCCTCTCAAACAAAACGCTACTAAAATACAAACACTTATGGAGGCTGATGGGAATAGCTGAGGTGGTAACTGGCACTATAGGAAAGAATCACATTATAGTGCAATTACACTTTGATTCCAGTTTTGGAGGAGGCTTCACGTTCTCCACCTTATTAGGAACTCCAACATTGTGTTTCAAGGATTCATCAATGTTTTCATCATTTTCAATCTCATTAGAAGGGGGCTTTGAATCCGTTTCCACCCGCCTTTGCCTGACTTTTTGAGATTTCAGAGAGCGTTTGCTAACACCTCTACCTCGTGGATCCTTCTTACGAGAATTAGATTTTCCCAATACTGTGACTGTTGGTTGGGAGCTCTCTAGAGGAGTTGAGCTATCCTTCTCCATTGCTAGGTTTGCAGCCTGGTAGGCCAGATCATGGATTATGGAGCTGCAGAAGAGTATTGTATCTGTTGCCTCTTCAAGTGTTAGGCTTCGTGTCTTACTTCCCTTGTGGCAATCTACCATTACAGCTGATTCTTGTTCTAACGGAACACAGTTATCAGCAAGAGCAGATTCTATAAACATCTTGAAACTGAGCTTAAGATTGAAAACATAATAAAAGAAAAATATTCTTTGATGGAATAGTCATCTTCAAGTTTGATATTGTGAAAAGGCTTCCAAATGGAATATGGAACTGCGGAAGGTTCTCCAAAGTTCCACTCTAAGCAAGTTTCATAAATGGGTAATACAGTCTTACCTCATATAGAAGATCCCATTGATGCATGCATGTTTGCAGATATTGAAAAGTTACAGAACATATAGACATAGTTGGATAATTTTCTATAGCAGTTAACAAAAATGTAATTAGGAAAACCATATCAAGAAAATTCCAAAAATCAGATTAAGAGACACTAAATTAGGCATGGACAAGAAGACAAGAGTCAGCCATACTATCACAAAGGACATTCATCTTGACTAGCCCACACATGACAGGAGAAAGATCAGGGTATAGCTTACAAGCACTTTCAAGTTTCAAGTTTGATATAGCTTCATTTTATCTTATGGAAGGTCAATGCAGAAGGAAGAATTTACACAGATCATTAATGCACTAAGATAAGATACATTAGCTCGGTCTCTCTAATTTATTAAAAAAAAATATCTCAATCCAGAGGATGGAGTTGCAAGGTTATAGTTTTTCCTTCAATTCACAGTTAATTGTCAGATATCATTTAATATAAAGGAAATGTCAAACAAAAAAAATTATGGAAACATACTTCTTGGAAGTAAAGGCATCTAGTAAGGTGCTAGTATGAGGATAAAAAACAGAAAAAAGATCAAAATGCATACCTAAGACACCTTGTGACTGGTCAGAGGTGGTTGGGTCTAGAACAGATTCTTTCATATCCATGTCAAAAGAGACCGAAACTAAAGGCTCCAACACTTCATCTAAAGTGCTCTTCGATGCAAGAGAGGCATCATCACTGACTGAGCTGGGGCTAATTTGATGACTTTTCTCAGAATCTATTGCAGATGATGCAATCAAGCAGCTGTGAGCAGCCAACTCAGCATTGCCTACCTCATCAACTTTAATGGCATTTTCCTCCTTGAAAGAAGATTCTGGATTTGCATCAACAGGTTCTATTTCTTTGAGATGAATTGCATTGTTTGCAAAGTCAGAGCATTTTCCATTTGTAGCAAAGCCTTCACAGGTTGGAAGCAATGTTAGCTTGTCCCCAAACTCATTAACATCTTTATCTCTCAGCAATACTATTGAAGATGTATCAACTATCCTGCTATCCTTGTGTTCATAATCATGTTCCTTGCCTATGGCTATCATAGTAAGAGATGCACTAGTAGTATTCGCTTCTGTACATCTGGAAGACAGCACCTGTTCTGCAGAGTTTAAGGGCGTCTTCTGGGCAACATTGCATTGCTTAGTGTCACAAAAGTACTGAAAGTTATCATCATGTGTGGTAGATGAAATATCTAGTGCTTGGTGATCACAGTTCGCAGTTCTTGAGAAAGATGAGTTGACAGTTTCAGGTTTTCCGGCATCACTTTTCCTGTCATAATCAAAAACCTGAAAATTATCTTCAAGCAAGCTTATTGAAAGACCTAATGCTTGATTAGCATCGTTCACAACTCCCATAGAACTTTTAGATTTTGTGCTCATGTCATATTCGTGATTCTCCAAGTCTGATATCTTGCCACTTAGCTTGAAATCAGTGGAGGAAGATGCAGACGAAGTCCAATGCCCAGTGGAACTTCTCATACTATTTAAACTATCTTTGGAATGTGACAGGTCACCATAAGGAATGCTTGTGGCTTTAAAAGTCCTGCCTTGAACAACAGGCCCCTTGCTACTACTTGTCCTGTTGAGTAGTACAGAAATACCAGCTCTTTCTGAAAAGTCAACCTTTGGATTAAGGTAGTCATCATAATGAAATAATTTCTCCCCAGTGCACTCAATATTAGGCAGGCTGCAATGAACAGCAAGAAGACCCGTCTCTTGCTGATTCGCAAGCCTATCGCCTTCCTTCAGTGCTGGTCTTGCAAGAGAATTCTCTTGCAAATAATCATCACTTTGCTCAAGGTAAGAAACTTTGCCTTCATCGTCATGCTCTTCATCATCAAGGGATCTCTTGGATTCATCAGCATTGGCATTTTGTAGCAATTCAGGTACAGCCATTCCATGTAACAATTCATGAAATGGTTTTTCTACTTGAGTAATGTTTATGAGCAATTGTGAGGAAGCCTCAACAACCATAGCCGTCTCTAATGCAGCTATGCTCAAAAGTTCAACTTTCCTACTACATGCTGGGCAAAGTTTACCCTCCCTCTCCTCTTGATCTGTGGCATTAAAATTGTGACCACATTTAGAACAAAAAGCCATGTTTCCTAGACCATCAACTTCTGGAAACTCATCCATAACATGAGAGGCTACAGAAATTGGACTAACTACCATAACACTATCATGTTGGCAAGAGATTCCATGACCAGCAGGATGACATTCGATTCTAGATCCTCGGTCAAAGTTACTAGAATGAATGTCAATTGATTCATTGGGTATTTCATACCCAAAGGATTCCTTTTCAATATCAATCTTATCAAAGGAAAACATTTCCTCATGAACATCGGAATATGGTGTTCGCTGACATTCACTGGCTGTATCATCATAATTGTGATCATTCCCTTTGGTATCAGGTGCCACACTTGTACCTTGCTCAGAACTAGCATTACTGCTGGTTGTAACTGATGAATTTCTTGAAATCAGAGGACGATAGGCAGAACTTGATTTTCCAACATAAAAGGTGGTACTAGGGACACTGGATAATAGAGGCCTAAACATATTCTGAGGACTTTTACGATGATCCTGCAATGATAGAGAAAGAGATTGGATGAGATGCAAACTATAAACTGTAGCCAAGCTTCATGAAACCAATGCTATATACAATATTAATCTTGTTTAAATCCAAAATCTTATCAAACTTGGACTTAAAATTAAGCATTTAAAGCAATAGTATGTTTTTAGCCCCCAACAACAAGGCATAGAAGTTCAATCTATAATGATTGCACCATTTTTGGACACTTAAGCCAGATGGCCTTATTTCAAATATGTGCCAAAATATATAAAATAAAAACAGAAAGTGACATTCTCCTTGGTTAGCAACTCAAACTAAGCAAGATTCGAATTGTTAAAGAGATTAAGAAAAAATATATTAAACATATTTACCATCCTGAGAAAGAGTGTGCATGTTCATAGAAACAATATTGAAAACAAACAGATGCATGCATGGTACATAGTCTTGTAAAACATTTACAAGATAACTGAATAAACTGATCATAAAGGACATAGCCAATTGCACTATATGATAAAATACCATTTGTCGAATGGCAGAATCAAAAGATCTTTTTGGAGCAGAAGATGGGGACACTATTCTGGTATGTTTCTTTGAGACTGCTAGAGTTCTGTTATTTGAGAAAGCAGACACTCTCCTCGGAGTTGATCTGTCTAAACTACCAACAGGAACTGACTGTAAAGAATCAACATCATCATCAACAGAAGACCCTATAGAACCTTTGCTGTGAGAACTAAATGGGTCTCCTTCATAACTATGTGGTGAACCAACACTTCTGGAAGGAGTTGGAGACATGGATTGCCTCCTGAATTTGGGGGAAGGGTCCCTTCCATTCCTAGGAGCTGGAGAGGAACCCCTTACATATACAGCTGGATGATCAGAAAGAGAAGTTCGAAGGTTGGGAGGGGGATCGGAGGAAAATCCTGGAATATTTGCTTGCCATGCTCTTATTTTTGGAGAAGCAGAGTTCCCCCGACTAGTCTTGACAGGTGAAGTTCCTCTTATGCCTGGTGAGGTCACAGAAGCACCAGGCCCGGTACTCCTTTGCCGGTGAGTGGGAGCAGATGATCTCGAGGCCGGGGTTGAGGGTTTACTTGGGGGTGTAGATGGTCTACGTGATGGGGTAGCATGCCGTACACTTGGACTTGGACTGGAATGGTGGGCTGATGATGGACTGGAGTGACGGGCTGAGGATGGACTGGAAGGACCTACTGATGATGGCCTTCCCCTTGACTGGAATGTACTATTTCCGGAACGAGGAGACAGGCTCAAGCGATTGGGACTTGCACTAGCCCTACTGCTTTGGTATCTCTTCTCCATCTGTAAAATATGTTAACTAGACGTAATTAATTACAAAATTAATGATAGAGTTCAAATGTTAAAATGAATAATTTAAGAGAAGATAATAAACATAACGGAGTCTTCTATAAAATGATCTGTCTACCTACCGAGGATGATCTAGATATAGAAATTGGTTGCTTGTAAGGCCTCCCCCTTTGTACGGAACTAACTGGGAGCGGTTCATCGTCCAATGAAGGAAAAAGTGGTGTGTCTGGAGGTGTTAACAACCTTTAAAATCAATATCACCAAACACAGTCAGGATCTCCAAAAAAGAAAAATGAAACAACAGTAGAAAAATTAACACAAACATCATGAAATGGTTAATGCAGTGCATTTCCCATGAACAAATTTAACAGGCTAACTCATTTTTTAATTTTTTTTTTGGTGCGGCTGAGAAATCATTTACTTGTTTATAGATGAAGATGCTGACACTTGACACATTGCAGACATTAGAATTTCCAGTTTTCTAACAAGATGCTTAAAGCATCAGGATTTATAAATTGTATTATGCAAGCACACGTGTAACTCCGATAACTTTTGCTAGCTGCTAATTGGATTACATTCCTAGTTACTCAAGAGTTAATTGTCTTTATCTGTTCCATGACAGCAAAATTTATAGTTTGAGGCAAAGAACTTCTATCATACTATGACGACCTCAAAACTGCAAAATACATGAATCCCAAACAAATGGCTTCTAATGCTTACCTCGTTCCCTCTCTGTAACTTACGAGCATCATAATATTTACCTCGTCATAAAAACAGCAAACCAACAAAAGAAGTTCAATCTTTCATCTAGAATGAAAAAGAAAAAGTAACTAACCAATCGTAGTCATTTTTCTCCCCGTCTGCATTAAGTAGATCACTACTCTCTCCTCGGGCAGGAATGGAGATCTCTAACTTAACATCTGATAAGTACCTCAATTTTGAAGCTGTAAAATCCAAAAAACAGATAAAATGCAAATCCTTAAGCTACTAATCAAAACCCAAATATAGAAAGAAATATAAAACTCTTATCTAAATACAAATCTTAAAATGGAAGTAAGCGAAGGATATTACAGAATGATTCTTCAAGGTCTGACGACTGAAGCAAGAAGTTCTCTCTTTCACGGGTCTGCATCTCATTAAACAAGGCGAGATCTTCATCTTTCTCTTTAAGAAGCAATCCACTATCAAAACTGTGCCCTCGCTTGTAATTGCCGGCTATCGGCTCCCTTCCAGGAGAGCACCTCAATGCTGGTGAAGGAGGCATCTCAGCCACCAAAACTATAATTTCTATAATTTATGCTCCCAATTACTTTAACTCCAACAAATACCAAACTGGGTTTTGATTCTTCATCTTCGAGAAATTCATATAGACTAATCAATTCTCAGCGCCAGCGACCATTAACTCCCAGTACCCACAGATGATGCGTCTAATTCAACTTGACACCAAAACTTCGTAAAACAAATGGACAATTAGTACAAATTATGGTAACACTGAAGCAACATTATCATTGGAATTGCAGACACCTAATCTCCACGAACATTTTATTTTAAAAAAATCCAGTTGAAATCTTATACATGTAGGCAATCTCAAAACCCTAGATTCCTTGAGTAGGATATACCAAAAGAGTAATCGCACCACCCAAAATACTCAAATTCAAACTAAAATTGAACTCCAACTGATCACTCCAAGCCTCCTTGGGAATTAAAACCATCGGAACGAAATTCACGAAGCTTCTGAAAAGTACATGCAGTGCTCTACTTACCAAGTCAATACTGGTTCAAACTCAGTAAAGGAAGGGCACTGAGCGCTACAAAGATCTCAAGCTCGAATATAAGAAATTCTGAAACGCCTATTACTATGCGATGAATGCTGTATGAATGTCGGATCTAGAACATTTCTTGTTCTTGTCTGAACGTACGAACGAAATTAGGGAAACGAATAGGTGCCAAACAGCCCTATATTTTCCATCATTTTCATCTTCTTTCTCACTCCTGCAAGAAAATTCTATGTTACTTTGGAAATAGAACTGAAATCGAGGAATGTCAACTCGTTAAACCTCCTGTTGTCGTTCGGATTTGCTTCTTTTCTCTACAGCAACCTTCATTCATTTCTATTCCTTTTTCATTTTTTGGTATATTTTATAATATTGCGTCTCTTCTTTACTACGATACTTATACTAAACTAATGCAATTATTTCCCCTTTTTTTTTCTCCCCTTCCCCTAATATAATGTAATTATATACATTAATTATTTATTTATGAACTAATAATTACAAGTTAGAAATCAATATCTATTTATTAATTTTCACTTATATTTAAACCAAATAATAATATATTCTCCTATCGGTCAATACTATAATAATTTTTATTATTATAATAATAAATTTGTTTAACTATTAATTACATTTTAATATAATTGTTATTAAATAAATTTATTATTAATAAAATATTTCATTACAGTAATAATTTTCATTTTGATAGTATCGCTACCTTGTAATAAATATTATTTTAGATTCTTATTTATTTATTTATTTTTAACGTGAAAAAGATATAAATACTTATTTTTAATAGGACTCAATATTGTAACTTTAAAATCAAATTATTAATTCTTTTAGGTTAAATATATTATTTATTCATTTTGTTTAAAAAAAGATGTAAGAACAAAATAATTATTACCTGTTTGTTTATATTTTAAAAAATAATATTTTATTAAAAATTTACTTAAATTATTTAGGAAATTTTTATATTGTATGGTATATTTTTCATAAAAAAAAACTTAAAAATATAATTTTTTTAAATAAATGGAATAAAAATAAACTTATAAAGTCTAAACAAAATAATTTCCACCGTTATTTTTCCTAATAATAGAGACCAAATTACCAACTGATCTTAAAGATTAATTAATTAATTATTATTAAATAATATATTTTATGTTATATAAATCTGTGATTTGATAAGGCAATAACATTCTTGATACATTGTGTAAATTTCTAATGTATGAGCTCATTTATAATATCTGAGAATAAAGTCAAAAATGGGTTTTAAGTGTAGAAACAAGTTTTGTTTTTTTTTTTTTTAGTGTCCAGCCGTTAAAATCACCCTTTTTTTAGGCCAACTCGAGTTTGGATTTGAAAGCTCCGTTATCGAGCGAATGGTAGAATTTTGAAGAAATTAAATAATTTTCGATCTAATATTAACTCAGTTATCTATTTAAAATCGTTAAAAATTCAATTGAATAGGTATAGGTAGGATTGATAACTTACCTTCAAATATTTCTTTAAATATCATAAATTATATTAAATTAATAATTTTTTAAAATTAAAATACACCAAATAATACCTTAAAAATATAAATAAAAAATAATATTAAAAATAAAATTATGATACTAAGAACAAATTCATTTTTTATGTTTTATATTTGTAAACTATTATTACCGTGGAGTTGTACCTTAATACGAACCGACTTAACGAGGTTCTGGCTGGGAATCATTATATAACTGTATTTAATTAAAATTATTATATTTATTAATTTAAAATATAAATAATATTTATTGAATATAAAAATATAATCACGTATATGTACTACTAGTTTCTATAAGTTATTTTAAAATTTATTTATTTATCAAATACAACAAAATTTCTTACTAAATTAATAAATTAAATATTAATTTATAAACACCATGTAATAGTTTCTTTTTGTAACTTACATAACTTAAAAAATTAAAAACTTAAATGAAATTATAAAAAAATTAAGTTTAAATTTTAAACCGAATACTTTAAAAAAAAAAAGAATCATTCCTTATCACGTCGAATAATTATTTTTTAAAAATCTAATATTAAGAGTGTATTTATTAATAATGTACAAAATAATTCTTTCAAATACTTTAATAAATTTAATATATTTTTCATTAAATATAAGAATCCATTTTAAGTGACAATATATACACAATTTATTGTAAATAATAATGATAAATAATTACTATTGAAATCATTCTTAAAAAATGAATGTTTATTGATTAAAAAATTATTGAAACTAATATATCGAGGTTAAGAAATATAATTTTGTTTTTTATCAAGTTTTATTTGATATGAGATGATATATTAAAAATGTTTATTTTTTTGTCCCAATAAATTGGATTAAATTTAATAATCATGTTGTATTATATTCTTATAGTGTTTTCATTAGGTTTTTGATAATTATAAATTTATATAATTTTTTAAATAAATTATTTATAATTAGAAAATAATATAATTTTAAATTTTAAAATAATTAAGTATAAATTATAACGTAATTTTGTAAGATTGTCACTCCTATACTGTAATAACAAACAATAAAATAATAATTATTATTTTTTAATTAAAAAAAACATCAATTTAATTAGTACCCTCCTTTAACCTTAGAAGACCTTGGGCCGTCCCTAATCTTAATATTGAGTTTGGAAATATTTCTGATTTTTTTAAATGTTTTATGATGCGTGGATAATTCAAGGTAGGCGAAATAAAAATATTAAATCTTTACCTACGGTACTTAATTTTGAGTTTTAATTGTCTGATAATCATCATAACTATTTAAGAATATTAAATGGAAGTCGGTAATATGTCAATCAGTTTTGTACGTAGTTATCCCAATAGTTAAATATTTGTTAAATTTGTTTAAGATGATAATAATATTGTTATAACTCAAACTTCTTTTTTATTTTTTTTATTAGTGATCATTTTATAGGATAATGATACTAGATAAAAATAAAAAGCTTACTTTGACAACAATAAGTAATACAATATTATTAGTACTTTTAAAATTAAATTAAATAATATAATTTTTTTTAAGTAATGGGTTAAACTGTGTAAAACATGATTTGGCAGCCTGAAAAGTGAAACAATGGAATAATGCACTGCTAAAACAAAGTGTTAAATTTGTTATTCATTTTAAGTGGATTATAATAACTATGAAGTTTATAAGTACCCCTTAGAAAACAATTCTTGGGTCTGTCTGTGTCTATGTATAGTAAATTAGTATTAAAAATATAAATGATTAGAAAATCAATTAGCTAGAATATATATTTTAACTATATGTTATTAATTAGGTTTTAATTGTATTAAAACATATAAAATACTAATCATATTTTCTTTATCATTATTGTTATAATTCAAAGTAATTATAATTTTATTTAACCACTGAATTTAGAGAAATAAAAAAATATTTTATCAAGGTAATTAATAATATTGAGTTATACGTTATAAATTAATTAAACAGAAAATTAATATTAAAATTTAAATGTAACTTTTTTTTCACAAATATAATATGATATAAAAATTGTAATTATTCTACAATATTAGTATAATTATAAGTCTATCAGAATTCGGAATGTGGGGTATCAATAGAAAAGGTCAACATAACAAACTGGGGTTATCATGTACTTAATGCACTAATTAAAGAAGGATAAGCAATTATGTCGTTTTAATTGGTAGGTGAAAGAGAAAACTTAATTAGAAGGCTTCACTCTAATCATTAGGAACTCTTACGTTACTATCGAATCTTTGCTTTCAAATAATAATTAAGAAGTAAAAAATAATAATAAATAAAATTCATAAATTATATTATTATAATTGATATAATAATTAATTATATATTAAAAAAATAAATATTATTATTTTAATCTATAATCATTTATTATATGAATAAATGAAAGAGTGTTGTAACAATAAAGATAGTGACGTTTGCTTTAAAATTGCTACTCGTCCTGTTCGATTATAAAATCGGAACGTAAATGAAAGAAACTTTCATTATTATTTTGTAGCATCTGAGGGAATGGCACCAGACGGCCAGGCTAGATTTAGTTAATTATTAAATTAGTGTCTTAAAATTCAATTAAATATTAAAACATATAAGTAATAATATTTTACTAATTTATTTGTTATAGTCATAAAAATAATTTATTAATTAAACTTACTAATAACAGTACATGTCACAGGAGTAATTAATTAAGAAATTATAAAAAATAACAATTATAAAACTTATAACAATAAAAATAACATTTTAATAATATTAAATTGAATCTAATTGTATGATATTTAATGTTAAATGTGTTTAAATGATATTAGCTTAATTTAAACGACATTTAAAATAATACGATATGTTAAATTTTTTAATACTAAAAATTATATAAAATATTATTTTTGTAATTATAAATTTTATTATTATTTTTAATTAATTTTAGAGATAAAATTAATATATTTTGATTGTATCAATAATAAAAATTATGTAAGCATACGCAATGCTGTGCATGATTTAAACAGGGATAGGATATTTTAAACGTATAGGATTTACTCCAGTTTCCAGTTGCATTGCATGCAATGCCTTTCACGTAATCTCATGCAGTTTTTATAATTATAATTTTTTCCATCTTTGGAATATATCCCTCATCTAAATTTGTTGTATACTTTTCATATTATTTATTTATTTAAAATATTATAATTTGATTATAATATTTCAATTTATAAAATTTAGTATATAAATTTATCGAATCTAATCCAATATCTCAACTTTTTTTTCAGATTAGTTTAATAACGTCACACTTAACGTTTACGTAATTCATTTGGCCAATGGCTAATTTTATTTGTAACTTACGAACCCTGTCATCAATCATTCATAACATGATTGATAATCAAGTTGAAAAAAATATATATATTTGATTAAATTTGTTAAATTGATAAAACTATTCACGTTAGTAATATGACAAACAATAAGCAGACAACACTGCATTAAATTGTGACAGATAATAAATACCAATATGACAAATAAAAATAATGAAAAATAATAATATTATAATTTGTTTTCTTTCCGTTTCTTTTGTGTACAAGTACTATACACCTGTATAGGATTAACAGAATAAATAATAATGAAATATAAATGATAATTATCAGAAATACAATATTTGTCATGGTATCAAAGCAAGTTAGTGCTTATGGAATTACACGTTGATTTCTGTTCTCATACCAATTGATTCTTGTTTTCTAGTCTCTTATTTCTGATGTGTCAATTCTGATTTACTAGTGAAACTGTACCAATTCTATTTTCTCGAAGAAACGTGAATCGTAGAGATGAACAATGCCGCGCCATAGAAATAATTCTGGAAAAAAATTCAAAGTGAACATCATTTAGGCGAGAGGCCCATTGACGTCACTGTCTACCTTGCTGTTTGTATAGTTGGCTGGGGAAAAACAGATCAGAAAGGACGAACAAAGAGGACGATCAGTGGCAACATTGAAAAAAAGGAAAAAAATGTTTCCGTGTTTGGGAAATCTGAATCGAAACGAACAAAGAAGAAGAAGAAGGAAAGACAGAGAGCTCGCAGGAATACTTATTTTTCCAGCAGAAAAAAAAATCATTTCGAAAAGAAACAAAATGCAACTCAGACTTTAGAGCTCGCAGGAAAACCGACACTAAGGTCGCAGGTTGTAGCTACGTCCATTGGCTGATGTATGAACTCTCACAGAGACGGAGAGGACCAGGTGGGGGGCTGAAACTGTCTGAACCTCCGGCTGCACCATTTCGGTAGATCTGAGATAAGAAGACAGTGTTCGACCATCTTTCTGAATTCGTGTAGGAAAATCAGAAGAAGTTAGTTGAGGAAAGCTGTGCGAATTTGAAATTTTCTTTTAGGGTTAGGAACGCAAAAGAGGCTGAAAAAAAAGGAAAAACGAAAGGAATTTTTTTTTAGATTTCATGTCAGAATCTAGAGATTTAACTACCAATTTCATATTAGAAGATTTGACAGCAAAAATGACGGAAGTTCTAACTAGCGCTCAGATTAGCTCACAACCTCCGCTAACTGAAGCATCGACTGCTCCCATTAGTATCAAGTTGGGAGGATCCAACTATGCCTTGTGGTCCTAGGTGGTGGAGATGTATATCTCTGGCAAAGACAAACTGGAATATATTAATGGGGATTTTCCTCAACTTGTTGAAACCGACCCCTCATTTAGGAGATGGCGCACTGAAAATGCCATTGTCAAAGGATGGTTGATCAATTTGATGGACCCCTCCTTGATTGCAAATTTTATCCGATTCCCAACTGCGAAACAGGTTTGGGATTCTACTGCTACCACTTACTATGATGGGACACACACGTCTCAAGTGTATGATCTTCGCCGTCGAGTTACTCGTACAAAGTAAGCGGGTGGATCCATTGAAAAATACTACAATGACCTTCAAGGGTTGTGGCGTGAAATTGATTTCCGTCGTCCTAATCCAATGGAGTGTGCGATTGATATACAAAAATATAACTCAATCGTACAGGAAGATCGAGTGTATACCTTCCTCGATGGACTTGATGATAGATTGGATAAAACTCGAAGTGATGTACTTCACATCAAACCTTTCCCTACGGTGGAACAAGCTTGTGGATTCATCCGTAGGGAAGAGGTTAGGAAGATCGTGATGATCACAGGTGTAGATACGACACCCGGAGCAGTTATGGCTTACAAAGGGATCAAGGGACACCATAATCCGATGCCACCAAAAACATGAACTTTTTTGGGTAGCAAGAAATCCACGGGAAATCCATCGTCTGTTGACATGAAATGTGGTCATTGTGGAAACTCCAAACACACCTGTGAAAACTGCTTCAAACTACATGGGTATCCAGAATGGTGGAATGATCTTCAAACAAGGAAGAATAGGGAAACCACTGGGAAAGTTGCTGTGGCTACCAATACTACATCACTATCCCTTATTCCTCAGACCGAATCTTCCCAAGATCCAAGTATTTCAAGTAAAGCATTTCATACTCATAGTGATAATGAGGATTGGATTTTAGACTCTGAAGCTACAAATCATATGACATTTGACCCAAAAGATCTCTCCAATACAACTCAGCCGAGACGGAGTCGTGTTGCCAATGCCAATGGGGTCACTTATCCAGTTACAAGGGCCAGAACAATGACTTTATCTCTTTCATTATCATTATCTGATACATTACTTGTACCCTCTCTTTCAAACAAACTAATGTATGTAAGTCAAGTCACTTCAGATCTTAACTGTGTAGTATTGATGTATTCTACTTTTTGTCTCCTGCAAGATATTCTCACGAAGGAGATCATTGGGCGTGGTACTAAGAGAGGAGGGTTATATTATGTCGATAACCTCAGTTCAAGAAGAGTCAATCACATGTAACACACGGTTAGTAACCAGGAACGACAAATTTGGTTATGTCATCGTAGATTTGGGCATCCATCATTTGGGTATTTAAAGCACCTACTCCTCAGTTTATTTTCAAATATCACACACTCTGATTTCAAATTTGATACTTGTATCCTAGAAAAAAGTCATAGGGCGTCTTATCTTATGAGTATGAATAAAAGTATGACTCATTTTTCTTTGGTACATTCTGATGTTTGGGGACCTTCCCCTGTCACTAGGTCATCGGGTCATCATTGATTTGTTATTTTTGTTGATGATTGTACACGAATGACATGGCTTTACCTTCTCAAACATAAAGATGAAGTATTTTCTACATTTTCACCTGTTTCACACCATGGTTCAGACACAATTTTTTGAAAAAATTAAGATACTTAGGTCTGATAATGGAAGGGAGTATATTAATCAACAATTCCGGACATACTTGGACAACCATGGTATTCTTCATGAAACCTTGTGTTCACAAACCCCACAATAGAATGGGACTGCGAAGAGGAAGAATCGGCATATTTTAGAAACGGCTCGGGCCTTGCTAATCGGTGCACATATACCTAATAAATATTGGAGTGATGATGTTACTACAACTGTGTATCTACTGAATCGTATGCCCACAAAGACCTTACAATTTCAGACTCCATTAAAGGTGTTATCTGATCATCTTCCCTTGCCTACTATTTTGATCCTTTCGCCCCAAATTTTTGTATGTGTTGCTTTTGTCCACCTGCATAAAAATCAACGAACTAAGTTGGATCAATGTGTTATCCGATGTGTATTCTTGGGGTATGGTGTACAAAAAAAGGGTTACCGATGTTATGATCCAATTACTAAAAGAACCTATATTACCATGGATGTTACTTTCCTCGAATCAGAATGTTTTTTCCCATCACCGGTATCCAATTACACTCTTCAGGAGGAGAGTTATGGTGAAGAACGAAATTGGCTTGATGTTGAAATATTAGACACTAGTCCAACATACTCGGATCGTGCCAATAATATGGAGGAGCCAGTATCTAGACCCGAGCTTGAACTTCCAAGAACTGAAGCTGAAGTAACAATTGAATCTCCAGAAGATGAAGTGGTTGATGTACCCCTCCATTCTCTAGTACCCAATGATCCTCCTGCTGAGAATACTCCTGAGGTAAGCTATCCTATCACACCTTTACAAACTAATGCTATAGATACATATGTTGCTTATGTTTTACCTTTCAGACACAATCGAGGCAAACCTCCAAATCGATACTCTCCAGAAAGAGAGGAATTACAACCCAAGTATCCAATAGCAAATTATGTATCTACTCAAAGGTTATCAGAACCGATCAGGGCATTTGCACAAACACTCTCTTCGTGTCAAATTCCAAGTAGCATTGAAGAAGCCTTATCTGATCCAAAATGGGCTCAAGCTATAAAAGAGGAATTTGAGGCATTGTAGAAGAATAACACATGGGTGTTAAGCGAGTTGCCTCAAGGGAGGAAGATGGTAGGATGCAAGTGGATTTTCTCCATTAAGTATAAAGCAGATGGGTTAGTTGATCGATACAAGGCGAGGCTTGTAGCAAAAGGGTATACACAGAAACATGGGATATATTATCAAGAAACCTTCTCACATGTGGCTAAACTAAAAACTGTGAGAGTTTTGTTATCTCTTGCAGCAAATTTAGATTGGTCATTGCACCAACTTGACGTGAAGAATGCCTTCCTTCATGGTGACCTTAAAGAAGAGATTTATATGGATATCCCACCACAATATACTGTTACATCAGGAAAAGAAACTGCATGTAGATTACAACGAGCATTGTATGGACTAAAACAATCACCTCGAGCGTGGTTTGGTAGGTTGAGTTCAGCAATGAAGAAATATGGGTTCCAATAAAGCAACTCTGATCATACCCTTTTCCTAAAACATCGATTAGGGAAGATAATAGCCCTTATAGTCTATGTAGATGACATGATTATTACAGGGGATGATAAAGAAGAAATCTCTAAGCTTTAAGAACAACTGTCAAATGAGTTTGAAATGAAGAATTTAGGAGGGCTTAAATACTTCTTAGGTATTGAGGTAACAAGATCAAAACAAGGCATATGTCTTTCCCAAAGGAAATATACTCTGGATCTACTAACAGAGGCAGGACTACTAGATTGTAAACCTGTCGATATTCCAATGGTTCAAAATCATAAACTCGGAGAATATGTGGACCAAGTACCAGTAGATAAACATAGATATCAACGATTAGTAGGTAAGCTCATATATTTATCTCATACTCGACCTGATATTGCTTATGCTGTGAGTGTCGTGAGTCAGTTCATGCACTGCCCAAGTGAAGACCATATGGATGCAGTCATGTGAATACTTCGTTATTTAAAATCCTCCACTGGAAAAGGACTTATGTTCTCAAAGAATGGTCAATTGGAAGTCCTTGGATATACAGATTCAAATTGGGTAGGGAATATGAAGGATAGAAAATCTACTGCTGGGTACTTTACTTTTGTGGGGGGCAATCTTGTTACATGGAGGAGCAAGAAGCAAAAGGTAGTGGCCTTATCTAGTGCTGAAGCTGAATTTTGAGGAATGGTCAAGGGAATATGTGAGCTCATTTGGTTGAAAAAACTTCTAACTAAGATTTGAGTTGCTCCTAACTCTGAAATGAACTTATTTTGTGATAACAAAGCAGCCATTGCCATCTCTCACAATCCAGTTCAACATGATCGCACGAAGCACGTTGAAGTGGATCGAAACTTCATCAAACAGAATCTTGAAGAAAAGATTATTAAGCTTCCATTTGTTAAATCAGAAGATCAATTGGCTGATATACTCACAAAATTTGTGTCTACAATGAACTTCTATAACTCACTTAACAAGTTAGGCATAAAAGATATATATGCAACACCTTGAAGGGGAGTGTTGGCATGTGAGTAATATGGCAGACAGCAAGCAGACAACACTGCATTAAATTGTGGCAGATAATAAGCATCAATGTGACATACAAGAATAATAGTGGAAAGTAATAACGTTGTAATTTATTTTCTTTACGTTTCTTTTGTGTACAAATACTATACACCTCTATAGGATTAACATAACAGATAATAATGAAATAAAAATGATAATTATCAGAAATATAATATTTGTCAAAAACTTTAAAGATTAAATTATATATATTTAGAAGATTAAAAATTAAATTTTAATAATATTAAATATATTAAGTGCACAATATTAAATAAGTCATAATTAAATTTTCGGAACAATAGTTATTATTATCCGAAAATAATTTTTATTTTATAAATATAGTAATTCTATTAAATAAATTTAGTTTGCCACTACCGCACCTTGGGCCGAGGTGGTATATGAATTGCCCGTCTATTTTGGTACGATGGACTTTACATTGCATTTAAGTTTCCTAGTAGAGTAGTCATATATATTTAAGACGGTAAAAAATGGTAATTTAATTTCCATTTACCAAATAAAACGAATTATTGATTGTTTTTATAATATATGATGAGTGTTAATTTAAATTAATAAAATTAAAAATTAATATAACTTTTTTTAAAATAAATATCTAATAAAAGAGTACAAAGAAAAATAATATGATTGATGTAAAATATAAATCGATAATAATAAATAACAACTTTGGACAAAATAAGTTATATCATCTTTCCATTACAAATAATATAGACAAATATGGACACTTTTACTAACTATTATAATTAAAATAATAACAATTAATTCACTAACTTTAAAAAGTTTAATCTAAATGATTAAATTTAAAGTTTTTTCTTTTTTAAAAAAGTTTTTAATATGAATATTTATTGAAATATTTTTTAAAAAAATTATAAAAAATGAAAAAAAACATAAAAGTTGTTATTTGAACATGTGTTGTAATTTTTTTTAAATTAATAGATTAAACTTTCATTTAAAAAAGACTATTGAACTTAAGTGATTAATTCTAAAAAAATAATTGACCTATCTGATTATCTGATAGAAATAATATTATATTGTGGTTGTTTCTCTACTTAATTTACTTCTATGGTATTAGTTTTTATAAAAAAAATTAATAGGTAATCGGCAGCTTGCTGCAGTTTTATAAGTTTTTCTTTTGCATCTATTTAACTTTAAAATATTTAGGTTTCAACTTTCTACGACATGTTGTCATATTTGTTATTCATCAAAGGATTTCTTAGGATTTAAATTTGTAACATGTGCATGCTTCGACTATTTTTCAACTGAAAATAGTTAACTACTATTTTTCATCTCCAACTCAAGTTCTAATTCAATATGATTTAAATAACTTTTAGCTAAACGAACAAGTTGTGACTAATGATTTTTTTTAATCTTTATTTGTGTTGTTTGTAACTTTGAGCTAAACAAACAACTTGTGGATTAAAATAAATAAAAGGATGAATTAAAATAAATAAAAGGATGAAGGTAGTAATAATCTACTAATTATTATCAAAGTATACAAAAATTTATTAGTTTTTAGATATAATACTACAAATCTATTAAGAGTTAAAATTGCATAACAAATTTAAAACTTTCAAAAATTATCAAAAATAGAATATGTGAACACAAATTTATGTATTTTTGAGTTGTTATGTATTCCGAAATAAATTGTTATATGTTTAAGCTTATATAAGTTCATATTTTTTGAGTTACAATTGATTTATAAAATACATAACAATTCAAAATATATATGTGTGTGTTCACATGTTCAATTTCTGATTTTTTTTTTTTTGAAATTTTGAATTTATGGTATATTTTTCAATAATTAATGAACTTATAATACTCTACGCAAAAGTTATTAGATTTTTGTATAATTTATCATAATTAATGAACCATTGTTATTATTTTTCAAATATAATATGTTTTTATAACATTAACATAATGTCACATTTTCTTAAAATTAACCAATTAAAACCCATGATAAAAAAAATTACAAAATAAAATGTATTAATTCATCACCAAGTGTTTACCTAATTTTTATTTATTTATTTGAATTAGATAGTTTTTATGAGAGGTAGACAAGGCAATCAAGGTGTGTAAAATGAAAATAAGTCCTCGAGTACAACAACCGTAGGAAATTTCATCTATATAATGTATATTTAATAAAAACTAATGTACAAAAATGTATATTTATTAAAAAATGATGTATTATTATATTATTGATGGGTAAATTTTCATCTACATCAAGTAATGTTTTGTCATTTTAAGAAAAATGTTAAATATAAATTATGGTAGAAAACAAACTTTATCCTTAAATTTTTGGCCATTACGAATGACAGTGCCTTCGTTTTAAGTCAACAAATAAACAACTATGTCGATTAACAAGTATGAACTAAGCACCACACAATTTTAAAGTGCATACTAGATACCATATTGATATAGTAACAAGTAACAACTAAGAAGGTGTGATCCAATATGGGCTTCTTTACGATATCACATATCTCATCTTTCATCCTCCTCATCTATCCAACAAGGAAAGTTAGGTTTTGTTAATTTCAAGTACAATTTCGTCCACCATTAGTCCAAACAATAAGGAGCTTTAAGAGGTGTGTTGTGTGTTTTGCAACACACAGAAATCGTGCAAGTATACACGGTCACAAGTAATAAAGATTTGTAAGTAGAGTATCGTTCCCAAGAGAATTTGTTACTATAGTTTGTTAAGTACTAAAATTGTATCTTTCTGATTTTATCCAAAACAACCGTTGATTTAGAAAAAGAAGAAAAAGGTTTAATAAGAAAATAAAAGAAATCTAGGATTGCAATTTTTCACCAAACTAATCCACTCAAATCATGTTATTTTCTTTTGATTTATATTTTTTAGTACATTTAATTTGTCAACCGAAAACTTCTTTTTTTATTCATACATCTCTTCCGGTTCCGTATAAACACACTCGTTAAATTAATTCACTATATGTCTCTACGAAATTAAATTTAATAAGATTAAATTAAGTTAAGTTCTCAAATGGACACATACAATTAGGGTATATTCTGTCGTATCCTTCATCATACATAGTCATTCTATTTACGAAGCGATATACACAAAAATGTCTTTCAAGTTTATTTTTATGCCACAAATCGTTTTGATAAAATTAGTAAATAATCAAAAGCATTAAGCACAAAATAGAGCAACGAGCAAATCGAACGTCTTATAAATCTATCAAAAATAATTAAAATCAAAGCTTCATATATTTGAATCAAATGCAACCCTAGAAAAATTAAATTACTTCATTAAATTAAAATAAAAATTACAATAGATGCAGAAAAATTAGAAGAAGAAGAAAGAAAATTAAAACATTTCGGATCGTAAATATTTGACTCATGCAGAACACAACAGAAGCCAAAAATGGACAGAAATTCTAAACAAAAAAAACTTCTAAACTCTATCATAATATCACCTATTTATAGCTAAAAAAATACATCAGAAATATTACATTTTTATTTTATTTTTTTTGTTTTCAGAAACGCGTAAAAAAATATTCCCTCGAAACTAATTTCGACGCGTTTTGAAATTCGATATCGAAAATTTAAAAATTAAAAATTACGCGTGAAGCAGTGCTGGTTTGCGCATTTTTTTAAAATCAAAGTGCTTGCCACGTGTCCGCTGATTCGGCTGCGAGGATTAATGCGGACACATGGTAGAATTTCATTAGCTGCGAGAAACGGGCGCACGATGGGTTGTCGCACGGGAGCCAACGGCTACAAATCTGGCGTGATCCATCGCGGTCGCGCGCATTGTAAAATACCACGTGTCATAATAATGTTGGCTTCAAAATAAAGTAGACACGTGGCTACTTATTATTCAAGAGACCTTGATGGTGCACGCCGCTTGGATGAACCGCGTCCGCGCACGATTTTAGACAAACGGTTCGGTGCGCGACAACTTGGTTCCACGCTGACACCGGACCGTTCATTTTGATCCAACGGACGTCGATCGCCTCGGGGGGAATTGCTGTGCAGGCACATGGGTCGCACTTGCCGGCTGTAACGCGGTAGGTGGGCCCACTTGTGCGCGCCGGCCGCGTAAAAGAATCTGCGCACGCGCGCGATTTGGTCGGGCTTGATGCGGGCCTTGTGCGCATCTTAGCCCGTTTATTTTTCGATTTGGACGATCCGCGTTGCTGTGACTTGAATAATAGCGCGTGGCTTATTCTCTCGCTGTAGCGAGAATTTAAAACTTCCATTAATTGTATTTTGACCCACAAATTTAATCCAAATTACATTTTGCACTTTCTTAAATTACAGTTAAGCCCTTTGCTAATTTTAAATTAAATTTTTAAACTTTTAATAATTATAATTAAGCCCAAATTTAATTTAAATTATATTTTTGATTTTTATAAATTGTAATTAAGAATCTATATTATTTGAACTAAAATTTGTGGACAGAAATATGAAATTAAGTACATTTTTGATACAAATTATTTAATTTTATTAAAAATGTATTTTTAGCACATAAAAGAAAAATATTAATTTATTTAACAAAAATTAACTAAATATTAAAAGAACATAGCAATTATCATTACTAAAATTGATGAAAATAACTATATAAAATACAGTTATCAAGATGGAAAAGGTTCTAAGGACGTTAGAGCCAACAATGTGAAGGTTCTGTTGTTTCATAAACAGTGTGATCATGTCGATTTCATAGCTATTGTCACTTGAAGGTCCACCTAGCACGTCAAGAACATTACTCAAGCCTTTATTTACAAGGTATATTTAGTCATCATGTATCAATTTTTACTTCCTCTATAAATAAAACCTAATGAGTAAAATAGAGCATGACATAAGTCAAAATTTACATTTTCTAATTTTCATGATTTCTCATTAAATTGGGCAACCAAGTAACATATAACTTCTTATTTTTAGTCTAATAGTCATTCCTTAATTAACAAATAGGTATGGATCAATATAGCATTGTTATGTGAAGGGTAAATATCTCAATTTCAATTATAACCTTATAGGTGTATAAGTTGTAGTCATTTAAAAACAAAAGGATGAGGGCACTATAAATCATGTAATTTTTACAAAAAAAGTATTAATTTCGTAGATTTTAAGTGAAGTATTTTAATTTTATATTTTTTAAGTAATTTACTTCAATCTTATAACATTCATATTAATCCTAAATTTACCTTTGATAAAAAAATGTGGGCTTTCACAAATATTTTATAAGGACAAAATTAGAATTTCATTTTAAAATTTTCTTTGATTTTTAAAAGAATAAAATATGCAAAGTTGGGGGTAACATACTCATCCTCCTTAAATTCTTCCTCATCTTGGTTACCCTTCAAAAAATTTCTAACCCATAAATCCCTGAATGAATTTGAAACTATTCGGATAAGAAAACACAGAGATAATCAAAACCTAAAAAAAGAATATGAGATTTAAGAGTGATAAAGATACAAAATATGATTCATTTATTTGTTTTTTATTGGAAATAGATATAGATAAAAATAAAATAAAAATCACTTGCAAGGTTACACCCAAGTTCAAACGATTGAAAACTCTATTTGAATGAATTCAAATCTGAACCGGTTGTCAATGTCAAACCCATTGCTCACACTTAGACCAACCCCTTTGAGTAAAACTTATAATTCTCATTCACGCTCTTCAATCTCTTTCTACCAATTCTTGCAGCTTGAATAATAGTGATTGTATTTGCTGGACTTAAAACGATTTTGCATTGGACGAAGTTGCATATGAGGTCTAGAGACTCAACCTCGACACTAAGCACGTGAATGGCCAGGATTCTTTTTATATGGTTGATTTGGCCGGTCAACAGTGGAAGATGTTTAGCGAATGTCGACGATTTAGTTATTTTGAAAATCAAAGAAAATTTTAAAATGAAATTTCAATTTACTTTTGAAATTTTTGGTCAAAACCCCCCAATGGTCAATTTAATACTTAATACTTAATGATGCTTGAATAAAAACTATAAAATTAAAATATTATACTTAAAAACTACAAAATAAAAACGTTTCTTTTACGAAAATTATTGAATCTCTAATGTCAAAAAGAAAACAATCATTGCTTAATTTTATTCGAGAGTATATTAAAAAAACATTCATTGCTTAATTTCATTTGAGAGTATATTAGAATCTTTATTGTATGTGAATCTTATCTATGTATAAAATTCACCAACAATAGCCATATAATAGAATGATTGATCAATTCATTGTATATGTTTTGCTTATCTATTTGACACTTCATTAGAAACCATTAAATTGTTGCCACAAATTGTCATGATTTATACTTACATATGTCATGTAGATGCAAAACTTTTGCACTATCGAGTTGCTTAACCCTTCACAATTCATGTTGTTTTACTAGGATTTGGAAAAAGGCTTTGGTGAAGATGCATAGTAAGAAAAACTCGAAGAAGTTTGCATATAAATCTTCTTAATTGTCAAGTTTATTTAACTCGGTGGAATTCCTCCTAAGTTACATGAAAAGGCTTAGGGTTTGTTCCATCACAAGCGACGTCTAATCATTTGTTATTTATATGGAGTTTTAGAATTGCGATTTCTAAGTTTTCTAAATTTTTTATAAAATGTTTTGTTTAATCTCATTTTAACTATTATTTGTTTGCAATCCCCTTCACTCTGTCCAAATATATATTGTAGTTTAATCACGATGATAAATGAATAAATGTTTTAGATATTGAAATGAGATTATAATTAAATTGGTTTCATATATTTCTATGTTTGATTGTATCATAAATATGTAATAGAATAACAATAATTTCTAAAATATATGGATTTATCATTCTACCATCATCTCCAATAATTGTTATTTTATTTCCTTTTCATTATATAAAATATATTATTTTAATTTTTTCTTTAAATCTTAAATTTTAAAACCCTAGAAACTTAAAATCATAAGTGAAATGAAAAATATTTGAAAAAAGTAAGCATGAAAATATATAAAACAAGTTGTAAAGAAAATATAAGAGAATATGACATAAGTGAAAAATATATAAATATATAATTAGGTAAGACATGTTCACCAACATGATACAAAATTGTCACAAAGATAAATATAATTAAGACACAATGAAAAGTAAAATATAATTACATTAGAATTTATAATTAATTATTTTATACAATTAAAAATAATATTATTCATTTCTATCTTATAATTATTTCACACAAAGATTGATATTATTAATTATGTTTAATTTTATATTCTTTTATTTATATAAAAATATATAAAATTGTGGAAAATATATATTAAAAAATAGGTGAAAATATATATAAAAAAATTATAGATAATATATAAAAAAATATGACATAAGTGAAAAAAATGAATGTAACAAAATAATATATAAATATGATAATTCATATAGTAGAATTTGAAATAAATACAAATACAATTATTAAGTGATATTATTTTTATAAATACAAATACTATAATTCATAACTAATTATTTTATAAATCTAAAATTCATATTATTCATTATTATTTATATATAATTAATTTGTTAAAGATCATTTTATTTTTTATTGTATTAACGAATACATGAAAACATGAATACCGACAAACACAATACAAAACAATATCCGAATAAGTGATAAAATTAATATCTATAAATAAAATATTGTATAATTTTTTATTCTTTTTTTATTTGAAAAGTTGATATTTATATAAAAAAAAGTTATTTCTTTAAATTGTAACAAAACAATTATACAATATTATAGCTATTCAATCTCACATATAATATATAAATTACATGAAATAAACCTAACATATATGAAAAGCTTGAAAATGAATTTTTTTTAACGATTCTTACAAAACTTAATTAGCTCTAGCAGATGAACCAAAAATAAATCTTCTAACCCGCTCACACCAACGGCAGCTGACACGTGAAACCTAGCTTCGGTTTTATCGCCACACTTTTGTCAATTGTTGCTCTCCGGAGTTTCCAAAGTCGCCAAGTCTTAAAACTGCTTCTTTCTGTCATATAATAGTTCACAGCCATATTTTTCTGACTATTCACGGCACTTTTCACAAATTACTTTTGTTTCACTGTGCCCAATAATATGGCTGCTATTGCCGGATCAAACGTCGCCGCTTTCAAGTTTACTGGTCTTTCAGTTTCAGATAGATTTGGAGCTTCTTCAGATCAGAGAACCGGACATTTACATCAGTGGTCTCCTATTCGTATTGGAGAAGGGTTGGGTCAGCTCAAGCCTTGCAGTGGACTCCAGTGCGGATCAAAAACATCTTCTGCTTCAGCTGGTAGTTGAATTCTTTTGTTTTCTTGATGTTGTTTCTGTTTTCCCCTTCGTTTATTTTCATCTTCTTTGTTTTTTTTTTTATAATCTCTGATGTCCCATATATAAAAGAAAATAGTGGCTGCTTATTTTTTGGGTTTGGGTTCTGAAAGGCATAAATTGAGCATTAGTTTTTTGCAATTGAGTGTTAGAATTGGTGATCGAGCTTAAATTATGGGTTTTTAGAACTTAGTAGAAATTGAAGAGAATTGATCAAAATTTGGTAATCATGTAGTTTTGTATAAATAGCTAAACATTTATGTACGGAGATTTCACACGCACGCAGGTAGTGTAAGAGCCCAGGTTGCGACTTTGGAACAAGCAAGCACCGGAGCATCACAAAATGTGGAGGCTCCTGTGGTGGTAGTGACTGGAGCCTCCAGAGGTATTGGAAAAGCTATTGCATTGGCTTTGGGCAGAGCTGGTTGTAAGGTTGGTCTATTTCCCTTGATTCTTACTGTTCATAAGTTCTTGTGGTAATTTACATTGGTGTTCTCTACCTAGTTTGATTGAGGCTCACCGATGCACATATTTATTGCATTTGCTGCTGAGACAATTCATAATCTTATAGCAAATCTCCCATTACCTAGTAGCTATGTTCGCTCATCTCTAGTTCTGGTCAGTGACTGTTTTGATTGTATATATGATATTTCAGGTCTTAGTTAATTATGCTAGATCATCAAAGGAGGCTGAGGAAGTCTCCAGAGAGGTAAAGGATATCACCCAAATAGTTTTTACAATATTTTTGCTGCCCTTTTTTATAAATAGACTTTGGAATTTGTGTATACCTATAACTACATGGCTTTTATTTAGAGCTCAGGTTCTCAGGATCTGCATTTCCTTGTCTCTAATTAGGTATGATGGTTGTAATAATGGTTGCTTAATCCTGTTATCCAATGACATTTCAAATCTAATTTTAGTCAGTTAATTTTTTGTCACTTGTGGACAACACTTTAAGTGACTAAATTTTTGATTTAGTACGCCAACTTCCAGCTGCAACTAGCAAGAATAATTACGATTCCTTCACATGCAGTTCTATAGGTTTTTTTCCTTCATGTTTCTGATCTAATATACTAGGGGAGTGCTAAACACACCCAATTTTGCACTCAAACCAATAATTGTATTACACATGTCAATATTATCTTGGAAAATTAAGAAGTTATAATTTTTAGGAATATGTGGCACACATCTATTGGTTTAAGTGCAAAATTGTGTGTATTTAACATTTATCATATGAGTAGTACTATATAACACTAGTGAGGATACTTTCACACTTAGGTGTACGATCACAATATGGAGTGAAGTTAATATAACAAGGTGATAAATTTGTGAGATTTTGATACCTAAGTAGTATTGAGTAATGTAGTTAAGATAAAAGTCTTTTTCCTTCATCATATATACTGTATTATGGACATTGTTGCTTAATAATAAATTTTCAACTTATCCCCAAGCAAGAAAATCACCTAATAATCCAGCTGTAGTTTTCTACCCTAGATGTTGTTGTTAACCAGTAACAGATTTACCTTGTTTGATAGATTGAGGCATCTGGTGGGCAAGCTCTTATCTTTGGAGGCGATGTTTCGAAAGAAGCTGATGTTGAAGCAATGATTAAAACTGTGAGCAAATGATATCTTTCATAGCCAAGTTTATTTGACATTCTACCTCTTTTGTAGTACACTTCATCATTTCCCTCTGCAGGCGGTGGATGCTTGGGGAACCATTGATGTATTTATAAACAATGCAGGTAACTGACAGTTTCAACTCATCTTATTACTGATCTGTTCCGACTGTATCTCAAAATTATTTGCCATGGTTTCACTTTTCAGGAATCACCAGGGATGGTTTATTGATGAGGATGAAGAAAAACCAATGGCAGGATGTTATTGATTTAAATCTTACTGGTGTATATCTCTGTATACAGGTGTGCATTTTATTATATTTTGAAACTTGACCTTTTGCATTAGTGCAAGCTTGATGTTAATTGGGCTGAGATTAGTTGGCTCTTTACAGGCAGCAGCCAAGATTATGATGAAAAAGAAAAAGGTAAACTGAACAAAACTATTAGCTGCTGAATCAAAATGCTGACAACTTTTATATCTTCTTACAGACTTAAATTTAAATTTCTTTTTGTTTGTCAAATTCAATTTCTTATCTTGGACAAAGTTATGAATTGACAGGGAAGGATAATCAATATAGCATCTGTTGTTGGTCTTGTTGGCAATGCTGGACAAGCCAATTACAGTGCTGCAAAAGCAGGAGTTATTGGCCTGACAAAGACAGTTGCAAAAGAGTATGCAAGCAGAAACATCAATGTGAGATTTCTTGGTATATCATTAGTAAATGCTTACATTAATTACTTATCAAAATGAGACTTAAAACATTGAATTTTTTTCAGGTTAATGCTGTTGCTCCAGGATTCATTGCTTCTGACATGACATCCAAGCTTGGAGAAGATATTGAGAAGAAAATTTTGGAGACCATCCCCTTAGGTGACACTAAGAGACTATTTCTTCAGGTCAAAGTAGTAATATCAGCTATAGATTCTGATGAATGATATCATTTTGGATATTGTTACAGGGAGGTATGGTCAGCCAGAAGAAGTTGCAGGACTAGTGGAATTCCTGGCCCTTAATCCCGCAGCCAGCTACATAACTGGACAGGTTCTAGATTTTATCTTTATTGTTATTTTTTCATAAATTATATCAATAAAGTTGATTATGAAATTGGGAAAAAGGATTGGTTGAATTGAGCTCTTGGTACTATTCAATGATTCCTTTAAGGGGGCTTGAATTATATACGTAGCCTATGCTATTCTTAAACTTTATAGCCTATATTTCATATTTTTGATATCAGGCTATTACTATTCTATCTTCCAGGTGCTGACCATTGATGGAGGCATGGTGATGTAGGGCCATCTATGTTTTCCCGTCAAGTCAGGCAAGGAGAGAATTGATGAACGGGATCATGGAATTAACTTGGGGTATGATTATTTACAAAGAAGCTAATGTTAAGGATTTTTACTCATTAATTGTTATTAAGGCAATCAAGCAAACAAAAGATTTAATGTTTTTTTTGACGAACTGGAAGAAAAAGAGGGGTGCGAAATGAATTATGTTTTCTTGTTTGGTCGGAAGTAAAATGTTCCATGTTCTGTTTTCCCTTCATATTAAAAAAAATTATCTTAATTTTTTCCAATTGTCTTGTACTGTGGACATTTTAGCTGCTTTAGTTTGAGTCGTGTTTATGATTATGATAAGAGCACTTATTTATATCATAAGTTGTGGTACAATTATAATTGATATGTCAGACAAATCCAATGATGTTCTTGTTAATAAATCACTAAAAGGTATATTAGTTGTATGCAACTAATATACTTTATAAGCTGTATATTAGTTGTATGCAACTAATATATTGTTTCTTAAAAACACTTTTGCGAGGCAGATTCCTTTTCTTCTATATTTATACATGTATTGCCTTTCGATTTTATATCTTGTAAATACAAAGTAAATTCAATTTGGTATCGGGCGAGGAAAAGAAACAAAAAAAAAAAAATTTTTTTTTACCTGGGTTTGAATAGCACCGCCATTGCGTCTTGGTAGTCTTGTATTCTCGCCTTATTTGTTTAGCTTATTCAGCTTGCAGATTCTGTTGTCCACCATTGCCTCTGGTCCGTCTTTGTAAACCGGTGTTCATTCACGTTACATCTGCCGTTCAACCTCATGCGATTCGCCACCTTGCCGACCCGTTCTGTTAATGCTTCGCTGACAGCGCGACGGACTCGTGACCTGTGCGCGATTCGGCCAAGCGCCCTGTTCAACCTGACAGAAGGCTAACCGAATGGCTTGGTGTGGGTTCTTAAACTACGCTCGGCCCGCGCCCTGCGGACGCCCTGTTTCTGGTTAACGCCTCGCACCGTGAGTTCACCCCGGTGCGATTTCTTACATTTTCGAGTTTTTTCATTCTTAAACTACATTAGGGCACTCTTAATTGAAGCTTCTGACGACTCCTTCCAACCATTCACACCAACCCTAGCCCGTCACTTCCTAGCCCAACCCTAGCCCAGGTTGGTGACCTGTACATCGCCTCCAAGCCCCATCGCCTCTTAGCCCATCTAATCCAAGCCCATCGACTCTCACATCAAAGACCAAACATTCAAACAACCCGTTTATCACCTGACCACAACACGTGGCTCCAAGCCCGTCTAATCCAAGCCCATCGCCTCCTAGCCCATCCGTTCCAAGCCCATTGACACGAACATTCAAGCGACCCGTTTATCACCGCAAAAGAAAAAAATTATTCCATTTGCCTGATATACTTATTATTATTTCAATGGAAGATTCCAGACAACGTCAAGTTTCTAGAATTCAGCGATTCCAAATTTTGAAGTTTAGTTAAGAGTTGAGAAATTGGTTCTTTCGGGGTACTAAACTTAATGGTACAAATTTTCGAACATGGAAAAAGTTATGTCTGTTTATCTTCGTGGAATGCATAAGATGGGGCATGTATCTGATCAATTAGGGCTCACCAGTCAAGATGATATGAAGCTATACTCGGTGGGAAGATGATGATGGCTTTGTCGTCATCTATTTAGAGCAATCACCGATGATATATTACAAATGGTGTAGGAATGTGAAACTGAGGTATATGGAATACCTGTAACGTCTTTTATACAAATGAGTCGACTTTATTCAAGTTCGCTGAACTCGTATGTGATCTTTGGCGTACAAAATGGGCAACCGATATCTCTTTTTTTTTACCAAGTCGAAAAATGTATGGGTCAAATTGACGAAACGCCCATGCAAAAATTAAAAATCCGAGGAAGATCTTCCGTGGTACCGAAGGAGAAGGAGCTTGAGCAGTGCGCTTTCTTAAGAGGCCTTGATATAAAACATAATAGTGGTAAAGGCGGGTGGCCGAATGTCGATCCTCCGAGCTTCGACTACGCGCTTTACATACATCGTAAAGACGAATCTCGACGAAGAGTCTTCGTCGGACACGTGTTGAAGTATCGAGCCTAGCCGTTCAAGCTAAATCAAAGGCACCTTTCCTCGTGACGCCAGCCCAAACTCAATTTCATCTCATCGAGGGGCCGCCACCAGGCTTTCCCAATCGCCTGCGTTCTCTGTGCTCTTATTGCAACGAACAGGGCATCTCCGTGAAACGTGTTGGAAACTATATCCACACTTGAAACCAAACGACAACACGTGTGCCTTCGTTACAAAAGCAGGTGCCGGTGCAAATTGTCCAAGAACCCGGACTACTACGTAATCATCCTTTGGAATGTGGAGGTATCCTACGCTCAATAGGCAGTCGTGGTAAGATTGGTATGACCTTAAATGTTTCTCGCTCTGTTGGGTCTAATACTTGGATTATTGATTCTGCATCGATCATACGACTTATGATAAATCTTTTTTAATAATAAGTTATCTCCCCCCATGAGTGTCTTATGTTACAAATGCTAATGGTGAGGCCTTTCTGTCTTAGGACGGGGGGTCGGTCCATATCAACTCCGTCTTTACAGCTAATGTTTTATATGTACGACTTATCTCATCACTTAATATCCGTCCCACATTGAATATTGAGTCTAAATGCTTTGTAACCTTTATCCTATGTATGTGATTTTTCGGGATCTTAACTTACCAGGGAAATAATTGGTCGGGGGTATACGAGGGCGATTGTTCGCTTGGATCAGAACTACGGAGGGAGAAACCGGAGCACGGGCGAGCACCGCATTGATTTCTAGTTACGATAAGCTAAGTGAAATTTGGTTGTGGCATCGCTTAGAGGGTCAGGTCTTTTAGTCTTATGAAAAAAACCATGCCTCTTTTATTTATTGGTGTTAGTGAGACTGTGTTGCATTGTGAGACTTGTGTTTTAGCCAAGAGCCATCGTGTTACTTATTCTCTAGTATTTCTAATAAAAGTACTATTCCTTTTGAATTAATTCATTCGATGTTTGGGGACCATCTAAAGAACCCATTATATCGGGTATGAGATATTTTGTTTCATTTATCGATGACATGAGGTTATCGTGGATTTCTCTTCTTAGAACAAAAGATGAAGTTTTTTACATTTTTCAAAATTTTCATACCTTTGTTTAGAGACAATATAATGGCATCATTCGGATCCTCAGTTCGACAACGTGGGGGTAATATGTTAATCATGTTTTTCAACAATTTTTCAAAACAAATGGGATTATTCACCAAACTACTTGTCCCTGAGCACAGGAACAAAATGGAGTGTCCGAAAGAAAAATCGTCATTTACTTGATATGGCTTAGCTTATTTAGTGCTTATATGCGAAAATATCTTTGGGGTGATGTTATACGGGGCTTACGCATCTCATCATAAATGCTCCCATCTAGTGTCCTTAACGGAAAAATCCCGTTTGATTCTCGCATCTTACGTATCCTTATCATCCTTTCATAATCTTCTCGCTCGAGTATTTGGTCATGTGTGGTTTTTGTGCGTATTTCTAAAAATCAACGTTTTAAATTAGATGCTCGAGCAATTAAATGTGTGTTTGTTGGTTATGGAAGTTATCAAAAGTCTGAGTGCTTTCATCCACCAACCAGAAAGTATTATGTTACTATGGATGTTACCTTCTTTGAGGGACATGAGTTATTTTTCCTCACGTCTTGGCTCGTCGGGGGAGAATACATATTTCGGCGTATCGTGGTGAAGGGGAGGCATTAGGTGAGTCACCAACTGATGTTTCAGTGAGACGGATGAGACTTCTATTTCATTGAATCCAGGTCATTGCGAAACGGATGCTTGAGTATTCAAGCACGAGCTCACTTACAGCTGAAATGACATTGAAAAATCGTACCACTCGGGCATTACTCCTGCCCTTGATCAGCAACTCCCTGGTGAAGATCACCATTCGAGGTATGTACTGACAATGCGATACTAATAACGTTGAGTCTAATGTTGGACGGTATGTGTTACCAAACAGTCTACTCGAGTCAACCGGCCAAAAGGTATGAACCAAATATTCATGCAAAATCAAAATACCCAAAGAGCCAATTTCATGTCCATTTAAAGATTATCTAAGTCATACAAATCATTTGTGAATCAAATATCCGTGTATCGGTATTTCTAACAAAGTGCGGTGATCGTTGGGAGATCCATATGGAGGAAGCGCAATGGATGAAGAGATGGATGCATTAGAAGAACGATACTTGGCAACTTGTGTCACCACCACAAGGAAAAAAGGCGATTGGTTGTCGATGGGTGTTTACTATAAAACGTAATGGTGATGGATCAAGTAAATCGGTATAAAGCTCGTCTTGTAGCAAAAGGGTTTACTCAAACGTATGGTGTAGATTACGATGAGACTTTTTGCTCTTGTTGCCAAAATGAACACGATTAGGGTTACGCTCTCACTATTTCTAACCTAAACCGGCCACTTCGGCGGTTTGATGTCAAGAATGCGTTTCTTCGGAGGTGGCATCAGGAGGTGTACGAGTCTTCCACCGGTATGTAGTTGATTCTCTGGTAATTTTGTATGCAAATTGAGGAAGTCTTTGTATGGCCTCAAGTAATCCCTCGAGCCTGGTTTGGAAGGTTTTCACAATTCGTACAAAAGGTTGGTTCTGATGACGAGTAATTCGGACCACCACTGTTTGTCAAACATCAACGAGGGAAGGTAACAACTCTAATCATTTATGTTGATGATATGGTAATCCTTGGTGATGATACTATTGAGATGGATAAATTACAAAGACGGCTAGCCTACGGGTCGAAATGAAGGACTTAGGTGAACTAAAGTACTTCTTAGGAATTGAGTAGCCGGGGAAGAAGAAGGGATATATCTTTGTCAAAGGAAGTACATTATTGATCTGCTATGACGGGTATGTTGGATTGCAAAACCTATTGATACTCCTATTGAGCAAAGCCATGGTTTAGCGAGTATCCGGATCAAATACCGGTGATCGAGCCGTATCGAGAGATTGGTTGGACGTTTGATTTACTTAGCTCATACTAGACGGATGTTGCATATGCGATGAAGTGTGGTGAGTCGGTTTATGCTGATCCAAGTGAGAACCATATGAATGCTGTTTGAGAATTTTAAGGTATTTGAAATCGAACAGGAAGGGAGTAATGTTACTCTAAACACAACAATCCTCTTGAAGTCTGTGGATTCACGGATGCAGATTGGACGGGAAGTATTACGGATAGAAAGTCAACATCGGGTTATTTCACCTTTGTGGGAGGAAATTTGGTTACATGGAAAAGTAAGAAGAGAAAGTGGTGGCACGATCTAGTGTCGGGGGCAGATATAGAGGTATGGTTCATGGGGTTTGTGAATTTGTGGATAAGAACTTTGTTATTAGATTTGGGTTTCGAACTCAAAAATACTATACTGAGATGTATTATGAAATGATGATATATCACAAAATCCAAGACGTGACGATCGCATCTAAGCATGTAGAGGTTGATCGTCACTTTATAAAAGAGAAGTTAGATGACAAAACTTATTAGTTTTCCTTTTGTTCGCGAGAAGAATCACTTGCGGATATACTTACCAAAGTGTTCCGAAGTCGTTATATGGCTCATGATTAGGCGTGATTTACGATATCTATGTGAAACTTGAGAGTGTGTTAATAAATCACTAAAAGGTATATTAGTTGTATGCAACTAATATACTTTATAAGCTGTATATTAGTTGTATGCAACTAATATATTGTTTCTTAAAAACACTTTTAAGAAAAGCAGATTCCTTTTCTTCTATATTTATACATGTATTGCACCTCAGTATTTTATATCTTGTAAATACAAAGTAAATTCAATTGTTCTCTTCGTGGTACACCATATGGCCACACTAAATGTGTTTTTACATGTCATGTGGACTAAACCAAATTAAATTAAGACTTCATTGGGACTACAGCCGTAGGTCTTGGATTGTATAACAATGTTCCTTAGAGCTCTAATGGGTGCTAAAAGCATCAAAAGTACACCAATTATAACACGGATATTCAAGTATATTCATGAAAACTTGTATTAGCTTCCCAATGACATGGATAATCACAAAGATGTTAGCAATTGCAATAAGCTAATCAGTTTTTTTAAGTATGTGATGAGAATGTGATCATCAACTTTTTATTCTCAAAGATTTTTTTTTTAAAAGTCCAACAAATGCAACTGGGAAATAGCTCAAAACCACTATAATAGAAGCCCAAATGACTCTTTCCACTTTGGTCCCTTGGAAGGTTTCTCCCAAAGTAAAAGGGATTATTAATTGGATCTCCAAAGCTATAAAAGCTATAATAGATGCAATGAAATCTCAGGCCAAGCTTAGGAGCATGCGATGGCCATCACCAGAGGTGATTCTACAAGAGCTATTGGGATAATTTTGAGAAATACTTTGATAATTCGTAAAAGAATTATTAATTCATGAAGTGAGGGAGGATGTCATGATTTACATGAGAAATATTTTAATAATTTGTAAAATAATAATAATTAAATTATTTTAGGTTTATGTCTCATCTGTAAAGTGATGTTTACGCTGGCAAATGCTAAATCACCTAAGTCTGCCAAGAAGTTAGACTTTACCAAATGTAGTTTTGGCTTTGCAACCTATACTCCGCATCTGGCTCAGTTCCCTTCTGAAGAAAAGCAATCCAAGCAATTGTTGAGTAACTGCAAATTTAATACACAACTATTAGAAGCTATTCTAAGCAACCGATTCTTATAAAAAGTTCAAGCAATCAAAATGCGTGCTAACAATGTTTTTATAAACTACTCAAGTGTACGTACCTAGAGGACATGAATGTGGCGGCCAAACTGGACAAAAGCAACAATCATAATGCTGTAAGTGGTTCTGATTGGTTTGCATCCATGGCAAAGCAATTCATGGACATTCTGTATTGACTTGCCTCCTGTGACCATATAAACAACGTCGCTACCGACTTCAACAATTAATTGTCACCAAATGCATGTTGTCCCAACTCATGGTACTTATCAAATCACTTGCACCACTTCATGCATTTCTACCATTTGCCACAGTGCGTATAGGGTGACGATCCATGACAGTACAAGAAAAGCTATACCAGGACTCCTGAAATTCACTAAAAACTATGTCTTAATGCATTTAAATTATAACAAAATCTAATGAAGTTTTTGCCACAAGAATAGCTATACACTTTTTTATGCATTATTAAATGAGAAAAACTTCATCTAAAAAGATAATATGCCACAATGACAGATGAAAGATTGGTGAGAGTATACGAAAAAGTGCATTTAGCATTCATCTACTTGAGAGTCTGAATCGACAATGCTGTGCATTAATCTAATCTGAGTGTGTTTGCTTGCGTTTCTATTAAAAGTAGTTTAAAAATAAGGTGCAGTAAAGGAGAAGCACAAAATGTTCATTCTATGTCCTAAAAGCACTTCTAAATAATATTTTTATGTTTGGTTCAGAAGTGCTTTTTTTGGTATTTGCAGCAAAAGCACATATATACAAACAATTTTTTGGTTTGAAAATATATTATGTCACATGACAATCAAAGGATGTTGAGAGTATATTAGAGAGCGTATGAAAGAGTATTTAGCATTTATCATCTCTAGAATCTGAATTGTGACAAAGCATACCATCCATGCTCAGCCATTCCAAAAGGAAGGCTGAGAACACCAGCTCCAACCATGGCAGTAACATTGTGGAAAGCTGAGTACCACCATTTGGCATTTCTTGAAGATGTTATATAAAAAACCCGTTGTTTTCTATCTACGTGTACAGTTTCACATGTATAATTGTTAATACAATATTGATATTCCATGTGGTACAAGACAATATGGTAAAAGAGAGAGGGGCAAAAGCAGTAAACAAACAACTTAAGCAATAACAACTTGTTTGCACAGTTAAACAACTAGTGAACTGAAATGTCTCAAATTGTGATTTGGCTGTGCGCACCTAATTGAATCTTCCACAGCTAGCCCTTGTGCACCAAAACAGAAGTACTCATTCATCATTTTCTTATTGAGAGAATTTTGTTTCCTCCTTACTCTCTCATTTGAGCAAGATGGTTCCACATTATCAGAACTCTTGTATTTTTCCATAGAAGAAGGTGTGGATACCAATGATCCTGACAAAGGACTTGAAGGTGATTGAGATAAAACAGTTAAATCTGGCTTTGCTTTAATTACTCCATGCATCAATCCAGCAGTAAATTTCAATTTAGTTCTTGGGCTAGGAAGATAGCCCCTAAAAGAAATTGTCTTGTTGTTTTGTAGAGATGAAGATCTGGAATATATATGCCTAAGTGGGATATGATTCTCTCTCACATATCTATATACACTGAAAGATTCCAAAGAATCATCCTCTTCCAATTCTATTCTCTCAGTTTTTTTCTCTTTGATCTTCTTAGGCCACCGGAGGAGGAACTTCAGCCGCCTGGCTGTGCAACTAATTGAAGCTGGTTTTTTCATGTTTGAGTCACATTGACTTATATCACCTGAGTAAGAACTCAACTGCATACTTAGTTGATCATAATTGACCTCATAAGCATTCTCAACTCCAGTATATAAAAATATTTCTGAATCGGGTATTCTAAAAGAAGTCCCAGGACTACTGCCAATACCCTGCATTTTCAGTTGAGAAACAAGACCATTCCTGGCTTTATAGTCTTGACAATTACAAATTCCTCCAGCTGAAATCAACTGCTTCATTATAATTTCAGAAGATGCTGATTCCGGCTGCTGTTTAACAAGATCTAAAGGAGTCATGCCATCACAATCCTGGATATTTAAATTGATTGATGGTACATTCATAAGTAATTCAACCAAATTACACTCTATGTTCTCAGCTATAGCCATGTGAAGGGCAGTTCTTCCATCATTGTTCCTAACATTGACGATATCTTGCATTTGTACGATGTTACCAACTACTAATTGGTTCATGAGCTCAATTTGCTTGTCAACTCTTCGAAACCCGGGAGTTCGAAAACCAGATACTGCCATATGTAGAAAAGTACTTCCATAGTTGTTTGGTAAAGAAGGTAACAAAGGAGATACAAGAATTAGGATCTCAATTACTGCTAGGTAACCCCTGTAAGCAGCTACATGTAATGCAGTGTTTCCTTGATTATCTTTAAGGTTTACGATATCAGTTGATGATGCTATAATATTCTTAACAACCTGAAATTTTCAATATGCCCAGAAATAAAAACATAAGTCAGATCCTGTCCTTATCTTTAATTTTTAACTTCAAAAGGGAAAACATTGAAAAGGTTTTGAAAATTCAGATCTATTTCCATCAACTGCATATATAATTATCAAAAGCTAAGGAAATAATAATATTGTACAAGCAATATACAAAAATTTGATCAAAACTTATTATAAAACAATTAGGACTATAAATGTACCAATTATGTATTGAGGTCCCAAAATTGCAGGTGTTTTTGAGTTTGAGGAAAACTTGGCCCAAACTTGCGCTTTTTTGCTATGTACAGACTTGTGTAAAAGTTATGCATAACTATGTACATGCTGTGCACAGACTTTGCCCGTAGTTTTGGACATTTTCTGTGAAATATCTAAAAATGTGCTATTTAAGGCAAGAACTGGCGATTATAGCACAGGAAGCATGTGAAAAGCATGTAACAGAAGAATCTTACCTCAAGCTGCCCTCTAGCAGAGGCAGTATGCAAAACAGTAGAGCCCTGAGCATCTCTATAAGCCAAAACATCAGAGAAATCTCCAAGAATATCACTCAACATCTCCAAATTCCCTCCTTTGGCCAAAGCATGAATAGCTCTGTTCATCATTTCCCACCTAAATTCTGAAGTGGCATAACCCAATTGTTCTTCCAATTTTCCTCCAGTTTTTGGGCAACATCTTGGTGAGAAAGAGAAATCAAGCAAAACACTAAAAACATCAGAATTCTTGCTCCTAGCTGCTGCATAGAATATATCAGTAACTCCATACTCTCCTTCTCCATAAACAAGTAAAGGGTATCTATAGATCAATTCTTTAACAAAATCTATATCCCCAGCTGAGGCTGCAGTATAAAGAAGCCAACCACCATACCCTGCCCTTAAGAGAGAATTATGACCACCCTTTGTTTCACACTCTTGAAGGAGTTTTCTGGCAACATAAGACCGGCATTTCGCAACATCGTTGAATTGAGCTTCGTCATCCCAGACAGTTTCTAGACGGCGAATTCGTCGAAGGGAGGTGAGCTTGATGAGGAGGTTGGTGTCCAAATGAAGAAGTTCACTGACAACATCATATAGACCATTGGCTGCTGCCCAATCTATAGGTGATGCATACCACCATTGATCTCCTGTGCTCTCCCACCTTAGAGGAAAGTATGCTGGAGGCATTTCTCTTGAAAATGGGCTCTAAAAAATCTAACTTCTAATCCAAGTCCAGTCAAGTACAGAGAAATTACAAGACTTTGGGACTATGTTTGTAAAATGCAACTCAAAAATGCCAAAGCAAATTTATTATTTGAGATGGGAAAGTCTTCCAAAAGTGAAAATGATGAGGAATATTGAATTGCAAAAGGATCAAAGTAAAGTACGTTCCCTTAGGTAAACACAACACAAGTAGACTGCCAAAATAGCTATACAGTACTGGAGTGTCAACTTAAATGAGGAAGTTATTTAAAGCAAATGGGATAGCTAATAACTGACCCATTCTGGAATTATATGCAAAAATTAATGAAAGCGATAAGATTGTGCTGGGTGTTCAAGGCACATATGGGAATGGGAAAATGGGTAGAGCAGATATTGCAATTCTTCAAAACAGAGCTGAATAGGGAGAGAGATAAACAGGAGAGAGACTAAGCATCCCAAGAAAAAATTAAAAGGAGTAGAATGTATGATCCAGTGATATGAAAAGAACCAATATTATATGCAAAAGATAAGATAGCAAAAATGATGAATGACTCTATAAAAATAGAGTAATTTTATTTAATATTTACTTGTTTTATTTAATAAATAGTATTTTTTTGTCAAAAATATTAAAATATAAATTTTTGAATAAAAATAGGTGAAAATATAATTTTTGATTTTTTTGTATTTTTTTTTGCAATTTTTATGGATTTTTTATAAATTTTTAATGCATGATTAATCATGAGCTGCAACGTGTCAAGCCACGCAAGTACGAAGAGCGAATCATGTTATGCCGTGTGTGAGGGGACAAAATGCGTGTCATATGTCAGCATGACGTTTAATCCGAGTTCAAAAATTGGTCAACGCACCATACCACGTGTCGCTACGCCATTGCTCTGCGTGTTCCACCTGTGCATTATGTCATCTGTTTCCGTAAATCACGTTGCGTTGCGTGTCGCTGACTCAACAAGTGTTGACTTTGATCGGTCTCTCCTACTATGCGTTGCTCCCTAATTCGCCTAGTAAATTTTCCCTACCACGTATCATGTTGTGATTGGCTGGAATTGTCAGTTTTGCTTGTTTTGATTGTAGCCCTTGATCTGAAGCTGATTTGACAGTCCAGATTGCACATGAGTTTTATTTAAGCTTCTAATCACTCCAAAAACCCTAATTAGCCTCTATTATCATAATTTTGGTCAATTTTGGAGCTAAAAAGAGAGAAAAATACAGAAAAATTCAAGAGAAGATACAATTTTGGTGGAGATTTAAGAGTAAATTAATTCTACAATTCAAGAGATTGATTATATTTCTTTTTCTACTATTTTCTTTATCAATTTTTATGAACACAATTATGTGTAATTAATTTATTAATCTAGGGATCTTATGAACCAGATTTTTATCATGTGATGATTTAATATTTTACCCCAATTATAATTATAATTTAATTATATTATTTAATCTGATTTGTATGCTATTAGTTGTTTGGCAAACAATTTATCTATAAAGACAATTAAATAGATTTGAGAAAATTATTTAATTGTTTGTTTTGATTAAATAATATGCATAGTTTCTAGACAAAGATGTATGATTCTTATGCATACGATACATAATTGATGAACTTAATGAGTAGTATACAATTTAATTGGCATGATAGTCTGATTAAATTAATTACTATATGGTGTGTAGTTTACTTGAGAGAGGAATACATGTTAGGTTAGACTCAATTGATCATTTAATTAATTGTTATTATATTGGAAGGATTTTAATGATTTACATGTTTAGAAAATTAGAGGATTAAGTATTCTTAGATATTTTCTCATATATCTTCTTAGTTAACAGATTTGATTTAATTAATTATTACTATTTACTTTTAGTTATTTTAATTTTGTTTTCTTAAAATATAAAAACACAAAAAAATTGATTTTTTTAGTTTTAAAAATTAGTTTATAATAAAATAATTTCCGTGGAAACAATATTTTCTTATCATTATATTACTTGTTGCAATAAGTATACTTACGTATTCATTGCACACATAATTTGTGTGGCGATCAACAACCCCTTGATTAAAATAGATTTTTGTAGATTATTTAGTCAATAGAAGTGAGAGATAATGCATTGAAAGATTAGATCAATATTTCTATATTAAACATGTTACTTGAAATGGGAGAATGAGTCCCTGAAACATTAGTAAATGTTGCATAAAAATGTGTTATTTAAGATCAATTTATTAAGTATTCTTATCTCATATCGGTCAAGAGTAAGACAGTAATGCTGCTTATAAATCTGAGTAATCATTAACCCAATAAGATCTTATTAGGTTAAGTTAGACCTGAGTTTTTAACATAGTATCAAAGTTGTACTCCTGGTCTCTATGTGTTTGGATCTTGGGTTCTATCATAGTTTCACTGTGATGCTTATATCCACCTCTGTCAGTCGTGTGTAAGAGGGCTGTTAAATATCTGTATCTCACATCGACTAGGAGTAAGACAATAATACTGTTTATAAACCTAGACAACCATTAACTCAATGAGATCTTATTGGTTTAAATTAGATTTGAATTTCTAATACAATTGATGGCCTGTTTTATCGTTTTGGTGAAACGCTAATAGATTTAGTAATATCAATAATAATATTTTATCTCTTAAATTAAAAATTTACAAGTTAAAGTTAATAAATAAAAATAAAAATAAGTGGAGATTTCTTAAAATAGAGGAGCAGGCAAATAGGCTATGGTTTGTTTAGTTAAATTAAAGATACGATCACATTGATTCAAAATAGCAAATATATATATATAATCTTCACCGCCAATAAACTAATAAAATACTCTTTGATTGAACAATGATTCTTCCTAGATGTATATAACCGACATAGAGTGTTAATATGAACAAAATAATATAAAAACGAATTAAGAGAGCAAGTCTTATTTATTATTTTCTTATTACGAGAGTGCAAGTGTATAACAAAGTTGTAGAAAGATAGGAAAAGGTTTTCTTTTATGACAATTCTGGCATACAATTACGAGTACTTAAAATACTTCAAAAATTGATGAAACGTAGAACACTTCATTTAGCTTTTGGTCTCAACGGCAAGTCAATGGAACTCTTGATTAGCAATATAGATGCATAGCTTTGGATTCATTAATATATTATCAACCTTACACTCCCCTGACTCTTTTTTTTACATACTCATAGTTATCGATAATAAAATCACGATAAATAAAAATCATTTTGATTAAATTTATATTATTATATTCAAATAAGAGATAAATATCTACCTAGAAAAGAAATCAATTAATTCTTTTTACTTTTTGTCTTTTTTTTTTGAAAAGATATTATTTTTAACAAAAATATCTCACATTTACAATATTATTTACAAGTTTTTTTAATAGAAAAAACTTCAAAAAGCTAAAAAAAAATGTTTAAAACACTTAAAAAAAATAGTTAATGATTTATTTAAAAAAAAAACAGCCTGTGATATTCGAAACCCATGTCTATCTCAATATATCACGTTGTCTTGTTTTGTTTTTATCAATCCTTGTGATGCTGTTTATGTCAGGCTTAAATAAGAAACCTCATTCCTTTAACAGCAAATTAACTCTATCTATATTCAACTCAAACTTACCACCGGAATATATCTCCAATTATTAATGTTTTCGACTGTGTTTATTCAGGCCAAGCTGAATCTTTATACCCTTTGTTAATTCAATTTCAAGAGAATCCCGATCATCAAGACAAATATTGTTTGACATCTTTTATGAAAGAGACGGTTGGGATTGCTGCTCATATTTGTAATTACAAGATACAATTCCTTCCAGTCGTACACAAAACAAAGATCAAATATTGCAGAAAAAAACGAGGAAACAGATGTCTAAGAAATGACTTACCCATGTTACCCATGTGACGCAATTGTTCACTTTTTCATTGAAAATATCGTTTCCACAGTCATACAGCTTAAAAGTGCTTTTTGTTTAATACAATTTGTTGTCAGCATCATTGGATCACGAGAGTTTATTCCAAAAGTCATAGTAACTTTCTTTAATCAATCAAGTGTGATCTGTGGACCAAGAACAAACACGTGAACCTGCATATAAAATGGCTATCAGAAAGTCAAACAATGAAACAACCAATGAAAAGCATAAAATTCCTATCCATGGCACTTGTTCTCACCTTGAAACTAATAGGGGCACAACCTGGAGACAATAATTTCAGGTTCACACCTTATTTCTATGAAAGCTATAACGTCGTGTTTTTTTTATATAATTAAAACTTAATGAAAATAATAATAATAATAATTAAATTCAATAAAAATAATAATTAATTCAACAGTAAAATTAAAATTATAATAATATTAAAATAAAATTTATAAAATTATAAATAAATAAATTAAAAATTAACTTTTTTTCAATTATAAATAATAAATGTTCCTAACTTCTACCTATGTTTAAAAAAAATATAACACTTAAACATATTTTTAATTTATTTTAAAAAAGTGTAAAAAAAGTCAACATTATACTATAATATTTTACATTTTATTATAGATTAACAATCAAATAAAAAAATATTCGTAATTATTTTCATTATGTAAATCAAAAAACACTTAAATATATATCAAGAGTTATTTAAAATCCTTTAGAACAAATAATTAGGGTGAGGGTAGATATTTAGGTACTCATTACTGCCCCTCTGAATTTGCACTGCAAGAAACAACCTTCGTCCAACTTGATAGAAACATTACATTCCATGTTTATCTTTCCTGCTAGTACTAATATGCTGATGAATGATTGAATAAAAGCTTGAACAATGAAGTTTCATAAAGAATCTTCTTCTTTTTTCATATTAACCAATGCAATGTGGATCAGCATTTAAGCAATAGTTTCATGTAAGAACCAAACAGATGTCACTGCAGTTCTGCTTTTTGTGTCATCGTCCATAAATAGCCAAGCTCCATTATACCATGATCTCAGAAATGTTACAAATTCTTCATGATATTTTCAATCCTATCTGCAACATCATACATTTGTTTCTCTTTGACCTCATCGTAAAGCAAAGGACAGGACTTATATCTAGGTATGATGTCCCTACTAATCATCTCCTCAAATAAACTGTAAGCCCATTCATAATTATTTACTCTACAGAGACCATGAACTAAAACTTTATAGGTTGTTAAAGCAAGACTAAGACAGTGTCTATTGACCATGTCATCCGATAATTTGTTAAGATTGCTGTCCAATTTGCCGGTTTTTGTTGGAAAAGATAAAATTTATAAAAAATTGATTGTCGGAAATTTATAATCAGTGTAGAGTTATTTATTGGATCCAAGTAACACCCACTTTTGTAGAAGTGGAGAAATCTAGGTAAATATAATAATACACGCGCGCGTCGCCGCCGCCCGTCCAAGCCGAGCTCGTGTCCGTGTGTTATTTTATTTTTTAGAAAAATATTTTTTTTAAGGAAAACTTTTCCACTTATAAAAATGGTTGTTATATATATATATATATATATATTTTTGTTCAGAAAAATGACAGTTATTTTCTTTTATCAAAAATATGATCGTTAAATGGTCGTTTGTCTTCTTTATTCAGAAAAGAGCCGTTGTTTGTATTTACTCACAAAAATTTCCGTTACTCGTCTTTAATCCGAAAAGGGCCGTTATTTTTCATTATTCAGAATGGCTGTTATGCTCTTAATTCCTAGACATTACCGTTTTATCATAATTACCACACGGTTTCTAAAACCTATAAAAAGAGAGCTTCAACTCTCAGTTTAACACAACAATCTCCGCAAACAATTCTCACTACAAACAATTCTCTCTATAACTCTAAGTTATTTTTTAATTTTCCGAGCAACAAATTTTTCAGGTGTAACATTCCGGTCTTCATCAGTACAATGAAGTTCCGAGACAGAGAAAAAAGATTATGGGCTGTTTTATCCTGGGGACGATGGGGTTGTGTTTGCTTGCAAAAATTTGGGCAGAGCCGCGAAACGTCTTAAAGAGAGCGACCTAGCCCGCGACTCAACCCAAGCAGTTCATATCAGTTTTTCCGGTAATATTGTTTCAGTACTGTTATTAACAAACTTGTATCAACAGTTTTGAAGTATGCTTTAAGCAATGGGTAATATGTCGGAGTATCAGGCTTACAGATCCCTGAACTCTCCATTTCTTCGAGGAAAATCAAGGCCTTTTCTTCTTCACCATGGTGGCAAAAACACAAATGGCTTCTTGCACTTGGCCAGCTCTTCCCAATGTGTAAATCAATGAATTGTATAACAATGTATCCGATTTACACCCAACCGACTTCATTCTCACAGCTATTAGCAAAGCATCCCTATACTCGGAAAATTTTGATAGATAAGAACATTATAGTGATATACGTGACAACTTATGGAGGGCAGGTTTCCATTTCATCAAGTAACCCGTAAACCTTAGCAGAATTGCATTGACGGCAATAAAACTGGATAATATTAGAATAGCTAATAACACAGGGATTACATCCATGCCCCTTCATCTCTTGGATTGTCCAATGCACCTCATCAAACCCATTAAATTTGCACCAAGAATTGAAATGTTGAAGGTGTGAACGTTTGCTAAGATGTGTGACTTAAGGGAAGAATCCGCATGAATCGGATTTTTTGAGGAACATATCGAGAGAGAATTGGATTTGATTAAACAATGTGTGATTGGTAAACAAGGATCGTTCCACAAAAGTTTCATGAGCCTGCTCGACCTTGTTTGCCTTGCAAAGGGTGTCAAGCAACATGTTCATGGATTCTGTATCCTTCTTCAGACCATAAGTTCCCAAGCTATCAAATACCCTTACAGCATCTTCCCATTATCCGGCACCAACAAACCTTCTCATAATCTTATCTACAATACTAAGAGTGATTAGATTATTGCTTTACATTTGCTTCAACACAGACATCATCTTATCAATTTGCTTCATTTTACCCAGTATATCAAGCATCAAATCATATGCATCTGAGGTGTGTCTATATTCAGAATGCAACTCTGCCCATCTGAAAACACCCAATGCTGACTTCCAATCATCCATGAAATAGTGAAGTATTCTTTCAGTAAGGTTGTGAGATAGCAAAATGTTACAAAATGGTTGATCATCCACAAGAGAGTCAAGCACATCATCATCACTTCTTCCAACACGAACATTGGCTAACAGAATTTCAAAGCCTGACAGTTTTTCCAGGTTTCCATGTTGTAATGAACAAGGAGGAGAAGATACTATGGAAGAAAATAAAAGTGAACAACCTTCAGGGGAGGCATGAAAAAAAACATAAGATATTGATGAATCGAGAAGAAAGCTGATGCTATTTATGAATTTTTGAGCTTGCGATGTGTTGAAATTTGGTGTTAAAAACGCCAAGGCCTAAAGGTATTTCTAAATAAAACAAGCTCTCTCAAAGTTATATTATTTCTTTCATATTTTCATTACAATTCTATAGCTATATATAAGAAGATTTACTCCTTAAATTACTCTTTGAATTAAGGATTCCTTGTTTTACTCCTTGAATTAAGGATTCCTTGTGTTTACTCCTTGAATTAAGGATTCCTTGTGTTTACTCCTTGAATTAAGGATTCCTTGTTTTTTCCCTTGAATTAATCCTTAAATTAAGGATGACAACTCTTTGATTTACTGCTTAATTTATTTCTTGAATTAAGGTTCTTGATTTACCCCTTAAATTAAGGAGTTGATACTCCTTAGTTTTTTCCTTAAATTACTCCTTAATTTTATCTCCAATACTCTCCCTCAAGCTAGATCCATAAGGTTTTATGGATCTAAGCTTGTACAGAAATCGTTGAAACTGATGAGAAGCCAAGGCAGCAAAGGTAAAACTAACAAAAAATGTTGATTGTGATAGCAAAATTTTTTTTTTATCGATGTAGGATCTTTCATTTTACCACAATACTTTCCCTCCACATTAGGTAGGTAAAAGCTGGAGGAGAGATTTAATCCATCATCGTCAAGAGCTTGGTTTCAATGTGGGACCTTTCCTTTTACCACAATACTTTCCCTCCACATCGGGCAAGTAGGAGCTGCAAGAGAGATTTAATCCATCATTGTCAAGAGTTTGGTTTCATTGTAGGACCTTTTATTTTACACAATACTCCCCCTCCATATCAGGTAGGTAGAAGCTGCAGGAGAGATTTAATCCATCATCGCTAATAGCTTGGTTTCTGTTAGGAAAAATTACCGGGTTAAAGCTAAAACACAACTAAAGTGAAATTGAGAATAATGAAAATAAAATGGATACAAATATTTTACGTGGAAAAACTTCCGAACAAATCGGGATAAAAAAACAACGGACAAGTGTAGGATGATTTCACTATTGTAAAATAGGGATTACAACACCTTCTCTCTAGTTACAATGAGATAAAAATTCTAATCTCTATTGTAATAGGAGAAATAACTCTCTCACAAAATAGGGGAAATATTACTTACAAAGACTTTTACTATCTTTCTTATGGATGCTCTCTAATTCATTTGCTCTTATATTTTGCACAAATGAAACAAGCTATTTATAGGCAACATCCTTGAAGAACTTGTGGTAGCAAAGATTCCATGTTCATCTCCACTTTGAATGGACAAGAAATTAGTGCTCCACATTGAATGAACAAGAAATTAGTGCTCCACTTTGAATGGACAAGAAATTAATGCTACACATTGAATACATAAGAAATTAGTGCTCCAATAGCATCCTTAATTAAATGTCTTCCATGTTTCCTACTTCATCCATTAGCAAAATATAACATTAAAACAAGTAAATGACTTTAACACTAAACAAGGCCATCAATTATCACAGTTTCAATGTGTGACCTTTCCTTTTACCATAATACTCCTTCTCTACATCATGTAGTTAGAATCTGCATGAGAGATTTAATCCATTATCGCCAAAAAAATTGGTTTGGAAAAAAAAATTTGAACAAGAAATCACTCTGACAGAATGTCAAATGCACTTTAAGACATCACAAACTCTACTGTTGAAAGCAAAGATAAAATTACAAGAGCTATAAGTATATGTTGTTTTGGTCAAGGAATAACAATTTTTTCACAAAGATCGACTTGCTCTGATACCATATTTAGAATTTGTGTTGAAAACGTCAAGACCAAAGGCCAAGGCCTAAAGATCTTTCTAAATAAAACAAGTTCTCTCAAAGTTATATTATTTCTTTCATATTTTTATTACAATTCTATAGCTATATATAAGAAGATTTACTCCTTAAATTACTTTTTGAATTAAAAATTTCCTTGATTTACTCATTAAATTAAGGGTTCCTTATTTTACTCCTTAATTAAGAATTCCTTGTTTTACTCCATAAATTAAGAATTCTTTTTTTTTCCTTAAATTAAGAATGACAACTCTTTGATTTACTCCTTAATTTATTTCTTGAATTAAGGTTCTTGATTTATTCATTGAATTAAAGAGTTGATACTCCTTAAATTACTCCTTAATTATGTCATCAATAATACCAACCCAGGGGATGAATTATGGAGAAAGGGTATTGCACCCCTGGAAAACCATTAAAAAGAAACAGTGTCCATACCATTTCAGTCATGCCAGCCGAACCATTACAGAACCCATCACTGGGCACCAAATTTTGGCAGTGTATATCACTTTGTTTTAAACTCTGAAAACTCAGAGTCCAAGTGCAAGTAAGACTGAATAAGCTAAAAAATCTATGAAAATCACTAAAGTTGAAGAAACTAACCTAACTGTTGGTGATGAATGGTGTGCGTTCCCAATGACTTCCGAACAACATTGGGTGACCATCTGTAAACCGCCAGTGAATCATGCAAGGGAGCGTTGGGGTCAATGTGAGATTTGGCAGCCTAACCATTGTTAAAACATTGACTACAAGAATAAAGAGAATACTCAAAAAAGACAAAGACATGTAGAAATATTTCTCATAAAGCTATTCAAGCTTCTAAGAAAAGTATCTTTAGCCAAAACTAGCATCTGAATGAGCAGATAAATCAAATGAAATTCAATGACAACGACCATGGATATCTTACTGTGTTTTATTAGTTCATAAATAAAAGACCCTTATTTGGTCAATATCAAACCATGGCACCAATTTAGAATTGAAATGAGAAATATAGGATTTCACGGGAATGTCATCCAAAATAACTTTGAAGCAAAGTGCACTAGCCTCTAATATCACATATTTATAATTGACCAAAGGCTAACTAGAGTTCTCAAGAATTAAAAGAGTCACCAAAAGAGCCTTGCCAGCAATGTTGCATATAAACCAATAACTATTGAATACTGGAAAAACGTTCAATTGGCAAGACAAGAAAACCAACTCCAAATTGGAGTTAAGAATTTTGTCAAATGGGTAGAGTGCAAAGCCCAAAACTAAGAAATAGACATTGGAAAACATATCCTTGACATTGGATCCAGGTAACAGAATCCTTGGTCTTCTAAGCTTACCCGAGACAGGATGAAAGGAGCCCAACCATTCAACCAAAAGAATAATATGATTTCGACCAAAAATAACGGAGTTCATTGACTACAGCAATAATAAGAGTTTAACGCAAGTTTGAGGCAAATTGTATTAAGCCCGAACTCATTTACCCAAAAAAAAAAAAACGAATCTGAATAGCCGACATAGGAATACACTCATATATGTTTGTCCAAAAATCGGACCAAATCGAATTAAACCGAAAAATCGGATCAGATTGGATCGGGTTAAACAATTTAATAAATGGTTTGATCCGATTTGTATTAACTGAAACCATTTTTCAAATAATCCGATTTGATTATACTAATTTTTAAACCAATCAAATCAAACTGTAATGTTATTAATAATATATTAAAAAATTATTTTAAAAAATATATTATATAATGTAAATATGAGGTTAAACAACATACGTCTTTCCAAACCTTATCTATCACTGTGACAATGACGTAAACAAATCTCTCTTTCTCTTGTCAACTCCAACGGGATTAACACCCTTAGGTGTTGGATTCTTTCCAATCTTTTGCTTTACTTGAGGTTGAGATTGTCCAAATATCATATTCTTCATTGTTTTACTTGAGATTAAGATTGTCTAAATATCATATTCTTCATCAATCCTAAGTAGCCCTACTGTGTTTCTATATTTTTATAGACAAATAATTTACTACAAATAGTTAATATCTCATATGAGATAAAAATTTTGATTATTAAATAATTCAAATTTGATTAGAATTGGTTTGATCTAAGCTAATCAGTATCAATTATTTTATATGTTAAGTTGTTGTTTAAGTGGCATGTGTATGTGTTTTGTAGTATTCACTTTGGCAAATAAATGTTGTATTAATACTGAAAGTATTCCAATAGCACAAACTCTTGGTAAAACACTTGATTAAGGGAATTACAGTCATCGATTGAGAGGTATAGTTTATATTCTTATATATTAGTGTTATTGGTTTACCCTTAAGTTGTTTTTAATCTTCTTTTTGTAAATTAACAAACAAACCTATTTGCATGAGTACACAACACCTATGGTTTAAGGTTTTAGGAAAAATGACCATTAATACTTAATAAACATGTTTTATTTATTTTGAAAATTCGGTATCATTAAGATGGATGGTGAACTATTTGTAAAATAGTGTAATATTAGTCGCATTGTTTTGTAGGATCCTTTTATCAAGTTAACATAAATTGTCTATTTTTAACATCTTGGTAGTATAGTTTATCAATGTGATACTTATCTTTGATAATTTGAAAGATTTGTTCTAAATTGGTGTTGGACTTGCATAATTTAATACTTTTTTTTCTTAATACAATTATTGGATGTTTTTTAATGAGATCTATTTGTTAAGGGAAATTATAGGAATGTGATTGAAATTTCATGAATATTAAGATGAATTTGTTTAAGATGTCTACTAAACAATATTTAAAAAAATAACAAATAGGTTGTGAAAAGCTGTTAATCAAGTCGGATTGAACCGTTTAATTGTAATTTTTTTTATTAATTAAACGATTTGATCTGATTTGATTAAAATAATATGAATGATGTAATTTAATTAAAAAAGTTACTAAAAAGCAAAACAAACCGAAACAACAACACTCAAAAAATGATGACGTACAAGTTGGAGAAAGACAGTCACAACGAACAAAAAGATAGACTTAGCAAGAGTCAAGATAGAACGCAAGAGGTGTGACATCGGAGGAGGAAGGGAATACCATCCTTTCATTTTAAATGATAATCGAATTGAAATCTTGGATATATTTAAATAAACTATATCACATAAATTTTAAAGCTACGATAATTAGAGTAATTTTTACCATGCTCTTTCTAATTGAAGTTGCCGGAATTATCCTGTTATTTTTAAACAAATGCATTAACTATTTATAAAATTTATGTAATATTTTAAATTAAATGTTTATTAATTTTGTTTTTAATTAATTTTTTAGGTTTATATTTATAAAAATATATTTATATCAAAAATTAAATTAAAATTATGTGTTAGAAACTGAACGTACATTCAAAACGCAAGAAAAAATTATAAAATATTTTTAAAATATTAAAATTAAGCATGTTTAAATAAGTGAATGGTGTGATAATTTTTATTAAGTTCATGATATAAATTTACATATTAATCGTGTTTATGGATTAAAACCTTAATCGTGTTGAAGTGTTTTACTGATTTTGAGAATTTTATTTTATTAGAAAAAAATGTTGTTAAGAGTTTTTTTTAATAAATATATTATTTAATTTTTTAATTTTAAAAAATTACTCATTAATTTTTTAAAATAACTTAAAAAACCAAAAAAAATTATTAATAAAAAATCTTTTTAACAAATATTAAAATAATATTTTTATCATTTATTCTCTCTATCAAATAAAAAATTATAAACATAATTTTTTTGTGTCCCTCCTATAACTAATATATAACAATTTTTTTAAAATAAATTCAAAATTATTAAATATCTATTTTTAATATAATTTTTATAAATAAAAAAAACTAATATGGAACTAACTTAACACCTAAAAACACTTTATAATGCGCTAGCAGAAACCAAAATTTCCCGCAAAGAAGACGGTCTCTGGTCTACTCCAGGCTTCATACAGTGGAAAAGGCTACCTCGTTCTCTGTTGTTTTTATTTAATAAAAAATTTAACTAATTTATCTGGGAGCGATGAAACAAAACTCAAACAGAAAGGAAGCACAATTTATTTTATTTTTTTATGGAAGCAAAGCACTACTTCCATACAAAAAAATAAAAATTACTACATATTAAACAAATTCAAATAAAAACATTTTTCTTTATAATAAGCCACATCATAATCTTGGGCAAAAGAGAATAATCTTACCCTGCTATTTTTGTGACCTTTCGAAATCACGGCTTTGCACAAAAGAGTTCCTAATGTTCGACGTCATTTTACTTTATATAACACAAAGGGTCAAATGTTCCTAAGCATGTCATCTCAAAAATTTTTTTCTTAATCGCATCTCACTTTCACTTAATTTAGAATGGATAAAGCAACACGAAAAATAAAGTGAGAAATGACAAAAAAAAAATAAAGAAAACACAACAGTGTAAAATCAGCAAGCAAAAAAGCAAATTCATCTCCTTGCTAATCTCGAAATTTATAAAATACCACTACCAAGTTTTTTTAAACAAAATGGGTTCCCCTCTGATCTTAATGATCAAATGTCAAAAGCTGAGATTCAATGCTGGTCTGACCTCCTTTATTACAAGCATAAAACCCAAACACCACAAACGGAAAAAAACCAAAAGACCCAACCAAAAAGATGAAAAAGAAGGGTCCAATATTATTATTCCGTTTAGCTTCAAGCTTGAACGGATGCTATGTGGACGATCAAGTCAATCACACGAGAACTGCAAAACAATCAAACGTTAAAAACAGTAAGAACGTTAGTGTATTGCCGATTTATTGATTACAACATAAAAGAGGCCAAACAAGACAATTAAACATCAGGAAAACCTCTCAATCATACATTGGGAGTCTGAAGTTCTATAAGCAAGAAATAGTATGTGAAAAAACAATTTACCTGTAGCCCCATTCGTTGTCATACCAGGAGACAATCTTCACAAAGTTATCGTTCAAAGCAATTCCAGCCTTGGCATCAAATATGCTTGACCTGCAGTTCAATAATTGCATTAGAATCATGTTCAAGTTTTCACTCGTTTACAAACTTACAATACGCCTGGCATTTAAGATGGTATATAATTTCCTAGAATGGTGATATGAATAAATTACCTGTTGTCACCAATGAAATCAGTAGATACAACATCTTCTTCAGTGTAACCAAGAATACCCTTGAGCTTGCCCTCAGATTCCTCCCTGCTCATAGCCAGAGCAAATTAATAAGTTTCTCAAGCCTATACAGCATTTATATAAAAGACCCAGCATCAGAAAATGAGACCAATCAAAACAGTACTCACTTGATGGCCTTCTTGATCTCCTCATAGGTGGCCTTCTTCTCTAGCCTGACAGTGAGGTCAACAACTGAGACATCAACTGTAGGTACTCGGAAGGCCATTCCGGTCAATTTACCATTAAGAGCTGGAATAACTTTTCCAACAGCCTGCGTGGACAAATAACAGGCTACCAAAGTTACTTGACATCCATGTTGATAAAGATCAAGAAGTACAAGCACGTCATTTGACAAAGTAAAATAATAAGTCACCTTGGCAGCTCCAGTGCTGCTGGGAATAATGTTGAAGGAGGCAGCTCTTCCACCTCTCCAGTCCTTCATTGATGGACCATCAACGGTTTTCTGTGTGGCTGAATCACAACAAAAGTGGAACAAAAAACATGTAAGAACAAAATCATAATTATATAATCAATGCCCGTGTATATTGTCATGATCTAACAATAAATACTACTCACCGGTGATGGAGTGCACGGTTGTCATGAGACCCTCAACAATTCCAAACCTATCATTGATAACCTGGTCAAGCCAGAAATGAACGGGTTAGTGAATACAAAATTACACCAAAAGTATCATCAGGAAATGAAAAACAAGTACATGAAAGAGAGATTGAAAACCTTAGCCAAAGGAGCCAAGCAATTGGTTGTGCAGCTAGCGTTGGAAACAATGTCAAACTCTGGCTTGTACTCCTTCTCGTTGACACCAATAACAAACATAGGAGCATCCTTGCTTGGGGCAGAGATGATGACCTTCTTAGCACCACCCTAGTCATCAAAACATTCTTAGACAAATTCTCATATAAAACCCAGTACTAGTACAATCAATTACAATTATTTATTAGATGTAAAAAAGGAATTTTATGCACCAATGATTTGCGCACAGTACGGATATTAAAGAACTAATGCAACCAAAAGTTCTCATAAACCCTAAACATCACCTCCTTTCGTGAACCATAAACCACAACAAATGTATAAGCATGTCACATCTACGTAATAAGTAACCGAATCAAAAATGAAATCAGAGCAAACCTTCAAGTGGGCGGCGGCCTTGTCCTTGTCGGTGAAAACACCAGTGGATTCAACGATGTATTCTGCACCAGTCTCGCCCCATGGGATCTCTTCTGGGTTCCTTCAAGAATCAAAACAGATCAAAACATAAAATCTCAAACACCTTATTTACATTCAAAGCACAATACAAAGCTATTTGTTCCTCATCCAAAGAAAACAGTACCTGACACCGAAAACAGTAACGGGCTTTTCACCGAAGAGAAGGGTTTTGGAGTCCTTGACCTTGAGATCATTGTGTTTCCATTGACCGTGAACAGAATCATATTTGAACATGTAAGTCTGCAAACAACCGAAAATTACTTGGATCAAATACAGGAATCATATAAAAATTTACAATTTTAGATGTATGAAAATTTAGTAAATAGATCTGGCTAAGACAGTAAATAATACTACTCAATATTTACCATGTAGTCAGTTGTGATGAAGGGGTCGTTAACAGCAACAAGTTCGACATCGTTCCTCTGAAGAGCAACTCTGGCCACCAAACGACCAATCCTTCCGAAACCTGCCACAACCAAAAATTTTGACAACACATACATCAGTAAAACCTAGATCACTCAAAAATTAAAAAAGAAATTAAGATTACAACAGCGAAGTAATTATTACCGTTGATTCCGATCTTAATCTTCTTGTGTCCAGCTGCCAATCAGAAACCCAAAGAAATTGAAAACAAAAAAAAAAGTCAAAACATAAATGAAATAAACAACCATCGGAGATCAAAAACTTCGATCAGGAAAAAAGCTAATTACCCATGAAATTAGTCAAGGAAGATCGATGATAAAAAGCGAATAGATTTAGAGAAGAAAACCGAACTGAGATATCAAAGAAAGTGGTGTGTAGTGAGTATATGAGAGACAGTTGGATGGTTTATATTTAAAGAGACCGAAAGATGGAAATGAGGGGCGTCTAATCACGTGATCAAAGGAACGGTTTGGTTTTTACTTTTACTTTACTAGGGCAAAACGAAAGTGGCTTACACTCTCTATTAGCCGCTGATTTCACTATTGGCTTATTAGCTCTTGCATTTACGCTAGTTCACTCGTGGATCTGGAAACTGAGGCCACGTCCTGTTTCTGGAGTCCAAGAGTAAAAGGGTTCGGCTCTAGGGTTAATGCGCGCTTGCTTACGAAGTTATGAATTATCGCCGCCTGTATTGGTGGAATATTCGAGTATGATTCGGTGGGTAAGTTTACATGTTTAAGATGGATTGGGCCCCATAATAAGATCAATTTCTCTAGGGCCGATTGGAATTTGGTGTTACGGTGAACTCATGTAGATTTCATATGTTTGATTAGAATATGAGATTATGAACTTTTACCATTTTCTGCTTCTAGAGAGTTCTATTATTGTACGTTAACTTGTATATAATGTATTGGAGGAAGGATAGCAACAGATTACTTATTTAAAAATTTATTAATTTTTGAGTGAGTTATTATAATTATATTAATTATTAAAAAATATATTAAAAATTAAAAACTGATAAATGTGTTGTATGACTGTTTGTTAATTATAACTAATGTATATAAAATTCTACTAATTTTTGTACGTGGTATTATAAGTGTATTAATTATTGAAAAATATATTAAAAATATAAAAAATAGAATACGTGAATACAAAAATATGTATTTTTATTTACTTGCTCATAAATCAAAAACTTAAAAGGTGTGAAAAAAGGAGAGAGAGATAGAGAGAGGGACTAGGATTTCTTTTGAAGTGGAAGTTAACTAGTGAGATTTTTAAGAGATAAAACGATCTGGTTTATTAATAAAGTTTAATTTACTTTTGAAGAAATAGAACCATAATCTTAATGTTCAAGTCAAATTTTTAAACAATTATTTTTTGAATTTCATTTTATAGGAACGAAAGTCTCAATTGTGAAAACATTTGCATGAGCTGTTGGCATATTGATACAAAAAATGGGAGAAAATGAATACTACTTTAGGAATAATAATATTACTTGGAGTAAATGTTTGTGAACTAGTTACCGTAAGAGTTAAAATAACAAGAAAATCTTTTGAAACTTCAAAACTTCAACTTTTAAGAACATGGATGAAATTTAAATATGGAAGATCGTCAAGTTTTTGCACTAAATGTAAAAGACTTGATCAAGGATGAACTCTTTTTGGTTGCAACACACAGATATCATTGCTCGTACTAATTTTCAAGCATAATATTTTATTTTTATCAAAAATAGTAAATTTTAATCAAAGAATTTATTTTATAAAAAAATATTATAAGTTAATGATCAAAGTTGATTGATATTTAACATAATTTAATGAGTATTGATCTTTAGATGAAGTAGACTTCATATGATAAAACTAAAAATTATTTATCAAAACGAACTTTATACAATATCATGACAAATATGTTTTTTTTTTATTGTGTTATAATAATCATGTTATTTGGTAGAAAATTGCTACCCAATTTGAATTAAAAGGTGAAATTTGTTATAAGTTTATTTTTTTGCTTTCCTACGTAAATGCTTTAGATTTTAATCACAGGGAAGTAAAAATAAGTGAACTAAATTCTAAATAGAGTGACTCATGCATTGTTGGTACAAATATATATTGATATTAGCATCTTTTGACCTTGTGTTTTTATTTTATTTATTGTAATATGATTATGACCATCCAACATGAAATTGAGCTTTATTGACATAAGTGTTTGTGTAATGTGAGTGAATGTTAACATATTTATTTCATTAACTATTTTTGTGAAGTAGGTCGAGAGCTAACTTTGACATTTCATCATATTTAATTAGAAAAGAAGGGAAGAAAAAAAAGCCTGATGATTGTTAACATGTCAGATGTCGTGACCGAATTTTGGTATTTTATCCCTCTCCATTTATCCTCTCTTTTAAATAAAATAATATGTATGCATGCATGAAACATGAAACTTGAACTCAAATGTAAGATATGTAATGCCCTTGTATGCATGTTAAAATTGTGTTTTGGAGTGTCACAAAGATAATTCTATCATAATTAACTGATGTTGCGACGTTGAGGGAATTTTGAGGGTTTAGACTAGTTGTAATAGTTTTTTTTTCAATTATATGTGTTTGATCTTAGAAAGATGATTTATATAGTTTGACATTATCATCTTTTTTTAAATTGAATTTTTGGTTAATATTGATGGTGTCTAACTAGCATTAACTTTGAACACCTTTGTTTGTAACTCAAACATTTTGAGTGTTACTAAATAAAATTTAATATCCTATACAAAAAAAAGAACTCAAATATAAATTACTTTATTTTTTTTATGTAATTTAGTTATTATTATAATTTTATTTTTAATTATTTTTATAATATATAATTATTTTTATGCTATATATATATAGCATATAAATGGTTTTAAATTATTTTATTTATAAAAGATTATACTATCTGATTAAACTAATAAAAATATGTTTTTTAAATAATTAAATATTTATATTTCATTTAGAGGGATCATCTACACACATAACAAATATATAAACTCAAGTATATTATGGCAAAGGCTATGAGATTATTACATACGCTTTGATATGTTGTGAAATATATTAATTGTAGTATTTCATTTTATGATAAAAAGGGCGAAAAAACTTGGCACCGAAATGATTAGTTGTTATAAAACTTGTGTAACAATATTTAATCTCATAAAATATAAAATATAACGTTGCATTTGCTTCACATAAAAGAATCAAAATGAAAATGGAATGTAAACAATTTTGTTTGATTTGATCACTCGAATCAAAGAAAAAATCTGTATTATAATGTTTGGTTTATAACTAGAATGGAATGAAAAATTTTTATATTACCTTAATATATTCAATAAAGTTTAAATAATATCGTTTAATTATTATTTTTTCATTAAAAAAATATATTATTGAAGTCATTATTTTTCTAAATAATTATTACTTAAAAAAAATATATTATTAAAATTATTATTTTTCTAAATAGAGTTTAGGGTTTTGAGGTTTGGGATTTAGAATTTAGAAATTTTGGATTTAAGGTTTAGGGTTATATTTGTGGGTTAAGGTTTAAAGTTAAAATTATTATTTTTTTAAATATGGTTTAGGGTTTCGGGATTTAGGATTTGAGATTTAGGGTTTCGGGATTTAGGATTTGAGATTTAGGGTTTAGAGTTTAGATTTTAGGATTTAGGATTTGAGATTTAAGGTTTTAGGGTTTAGGGTTTAGGGTTATATTCGTGGGTTAAGGTTTATGATTAAAATTATTATTTTTCTAAATATGGTTTTTTGGGATTTAGGGTTTTAAGTTATATTTACGGGTTAAGGTTTAGTATTAAAATTATTATTTTTCTAAATAGAGTTTAGGGTTTTGAGTTTTGAGATTTGGATTTAAGGTTATAATTGAAGTCGGGGTAAAATTAGAAAAAAAAATTGAAATGACAATATAATCATGATTTCTTAAAGGGGAAAAGAAATTATAATTTCTTCTCCTTTAAGAATCGATTCCATTCTATTCTCATTTTTCAACCCAACCAAACACAAAAATAAAATAAATCAATTATGATTCTATTTTATTTCATCACATCGAACATAACATAAATAAAAATCAACGTGACAACCTACCCAAGAGTTAATAACCAAATGTCAAACACTAATATATATATATATATAGTGTATAAATTATAATATCACAATCGAACTTATTTAATAAATTATAATATCATAATCCAACTTATTAAAAAAACCAAATAATGAGCTTAGCAAAATAGTCATATTAAGAATACTAATGAATAAATTTAAATATACTTTTTACCTACATTATTTTTGTTATACCAATGTTATAATTAATAAAAAATAAACTTTTTAATTTTTTTAAATTTTTTATAATATACCATAATATAAATAATATGGTACAAAAATATCATTTATCTTAAAGATAGCTAGAAAAGCTAATCACATTAATTTTCACATAAGTTGTCAATAATATGTGATATGATATAATTATTTTAAGAAGTATCAATAACATATGATATGATATAATTATTTTAAGAAGTAAAAAAGTGATTTTTTAAATATAATTATGATATGATATGTATTATAAGTAATGTATATCTAAAATAATACAAATTCGTGTGTAAGAAAGTACTTAAAATTAATCATATAAAAATTTTAGTTTCGTTCTCTCTAAATCCTTGTCGTTTTCTCTATTTTCGTAAGTTTCATTTCTTAGATTTTGCTTACCCGATGGAAAGCTATAATAGAGTGCCAAACAAAGTTGGATTTTGCTTACCAGTTAAATGGTATATAATTTTTTTTTTAAAATAAAATAAAACAAACTTTGTTATTTTGGAGTGCAAATGAAAATTAAAAAATTAATAAGTAAATAATGACAAGCCTTACATAATAGTTAGAATGTCAGATATCTCTCCACTTTTTTTTCTACTATCATAAGAATATTATGCTATTGTAAGAAAATATAAAGGTAGATGAATAAGAGATATTATATACTTAATTTTGTCAAAATAAAATAAAATTATAAACTTAGTATGTGTAAAAAAAAGTTTTAAATTTCAAAAAATTTAAAAATATCAATCAAAATGATTGTACAAAAAATATATCATTTATTTAAAGCAATTCTCTCTTATTATACAATGCTAATTTTTGGTCATAGGACGTGTTATATGTGGTGTCATGACCAAATAAAAATAATAAATATTTTTAATTTTATAAAATTAACATTTAAATTATTTAAATATTATATTAAACTTCTTTTATTAACCAAAAGAATTAATTGAATATATCAAGTAACTCTATAATTCGCTTTCAAATTTTCTTGTTTGACTTTTCTAAATTTTATAACAAATTTATTCGTATTTGGTTACGGTGATATGAAATAAAAGATTTAGGAATAAAAATAAGTTTTTATTTTTATTTGATTACAACAAATAAACTGCTAGTTTCATGTATGTCCAATAAAACCTATATTTATTTTGTGTATATGTCCATGCTATAAAATTCATCCATATATTTTATCTGTAATCATTTATTTAACAAAAGATATATTAATAAATTATTTTATCATTTTTATTTTTTTCAAAATAGGTTATTTTATTTAATAAAAAATATTTTATTTATTTGTGAATGTATTTTTTTGTGAGATTTATTAGTAATTAAATTTATTAAATAAAGAGTTAACTCATATCTTTATACATTTTATAGTTTAAAATAACATTAATCAACCTCATTAGTTCATATTTATAAAAAATATTATGTAATAAAAGCATGTGAAGCTATACGAAATCGTACGATCGTAAAATTTAAATGCAGCATAAACAAAAATGGATTGAAAACATATCTCTTGATCAAATTTCAACACTTATATGAGAATTTTAATGGATTTTTGATTTGATTATCTCATTAGTTTCTCACACTTATTCTCTGCATTTTGATGATGTATCTGAATTAAATAATAAATAGTGAAAGGATTCGATGCTTTATAAAGGTTCTTCCACCTTTCTTTGACTTGTTGGTATGCTTTCCCTTAATGTAGTCCACACGTGTCTCAAAATTAGTAAAATCTAGAGTACTAAATACCCTATCTTTCACTAATATTTTAATTCTTTCTACGAAGACATGTCATAATCTTCTATGTCATAACGTAGAAGAGTCCTCGTCAATAATATACCTTTTAGTGTCAATTTGAACGTGTATAGCGTTATGAGTGGCATTATTTCGTAAATTAATGCAGTAAAGACCATCAAACAAAATACGATTTCTAACACAATCAAATTTATTAAATAAACTTAAAAATATTTTTAAAAAGTAAAAGAAATAACAAAAAGGTACAAGTCTTGAAATTGAAATCAAGTTTATAAAGAAACTTGAAACATAAAAGGTATTTTCTAATTCTAAAATAAAATCATTACTTAAAATCAAGCTGCATGTCCCTACAGCTTCCACATGTGAACCCATCTTGTTGCCAGATAAGATATATTTCTCACTTCCTATTGGCTTCCTTAGATTTTGCATACCCTGTAAGGAGTTTGCAACATGGATTGTATATCTAGAATCAATCGACCATGTATTAATATTAACATTAACCATCAAACAAACGAGGTTGGATTACCTTTATTCTCAAGTCATTTCTTGAATTTGATACAATCCTTCTTCATGTGTCCATTCTTTTTACAAAAGAAATACTTGGATTCTTTTCTTAATATCAGCCTGAGGTGGAATTATCCCTTTTTCTTTTATGTTTGTATTGAGATTTTCCTTTCCCGTACATTGTAGCTAACATTGCACTTTTACCAAATTTCATAACAAGCCTCCCTTCCTATTGAACACATATGATCATTAGTTTATTGATTGATCATTTATCTTTATGTATATTGTACGAGATTTTGAATGGCTCGTACTGATGTGATAGAGTGTTAAGGATATAGTACACGTGGAAGGATTATAACATCTTAACCTCGAGTTGCTTAAGTTGAGCCACAATGTCCCTCATTTACATAATGTGCTCGCGCATACCTTTCACACTAGTAAGTCTCAAAGAAGAGAACTTCATAATAAGGGTACTTGCTAGAGCCATATCTGAAGTGACAAATTAATCATCAATGGCCTTTAACAAGTCTTGAACATTGTTATGTTGATCAACAGAATCACGAATACCAGTAGAGATTTTAATCTTAATGAACATCATGCTAAGGAGATTAGATCGCTCCTATTACTCATAAGCATGATATTCTCTTGAGTGTTGGTTTGAGTAATTTTGAGTGGTTCATTTTTCCTAATAGCATAATCAATATCCATCCACCTTAGTTGAAGAATAATTTTTTCTTTCCATATTTTATAATTATCCCCTTTTCAGATTAGGAATGTCACAACGGATATCAGAGAAATTTACAGGTTGAAAAGCTGCAATTAAAAATTATATACTTATTAAAATTTGAGACCTAAATTATAGTCATTCTTTACTAATGTAAATCATGAAAAATATGAATCTAGTGACATAAAACTTGTGTGTGAGCTAAAGTTTTATTTCAATTAGATTCATCCTAACTTTACTATAAAATTATCAAATTATATTCATTTTTCTAATCCCTGTGGATAAATTAGAAAATATAATTTGATATTATATCCTAATTAATCATACAAAAATATAATAAAAATTCATGTGGGATAAGATTATATCACATATGATTAATTATAATTAATGTTTATTTTCTAAATGTGATCCTAAATAAACCTTATTATAGTTTTAATTAATTAAATATGTTGTGGCTACTTCCTAATTAATTAAATTATATGAATCACTTAAATATTAATTAAATCCTTAGGCTCAATTATTGTATAGAATCATAAGCAATATTAATTTAATTTCAAATATGTAAATATTATATATCTTAAGATTGCATATATGACAATAAATTATACAAGGAAAAATAAATAATATAAGCACTAATTAAATCCACAAAGAGCCATTAACAATTAATTCCATTATGCATAAATTATTTAGCCAAATTTTTATATGTATAATTAATTACAAAATTTACACATACAAATATCAAAACAAATAATTTAAGCATAATGTATTTAAATATTTTTTTAATGTGTCCAAAAAGTATTTAAATAATATCACATGTATAATAAACAAAAATTAGAATTATATTCGTAAATTTTTTTAATAAAATCAAATCCCAAATACCTATATAAAAATAAGTCAAATACTTAACAGGATGCATCAATCATTGCAGCCTAGTCGACAGTCTTTCTTATGCCCACCAGTGAAGTTTGGGTTCGATTTCCCAATTAAAGCATTTTCTTGTTTAAAAAATCAATCTCTGAATATATATAAATTTAAGTTTCATATATTAATAAGAGCATTAACTATAATAACCTACTGGACGAAGCTGTTATTGCCTCCTGCGGGCACTAATTTCAAGTTTCCTAGATAATGCGATTTCTGAACTTTTTTATTATTAAACTTCATCTTCAATCTCCAAACGGGTCAACCCAACCCAGTTTTGACCCTAATGGATACTCGATCGTATCTTTCTATTCTGGCAACAAAATTTGGTATTTTTTTATCAAAATTCTCAGAATTTGATTTACGAGTGATTCATGGTCTGAGTTAGAATCAAAAACATCATTTTAAATAATAAGTTAATTAATGATTTAAATAAATACACATGGTAAATTGGATTTATTTTCTTCATTATATTTCAAGTTTAAATTCACAAAATCACTCTAAAATTAATATTGAAACAATTTATAATTTTCATATGCATCAAAAATAAGCAAAATAAAAAACCCAAAATCTCAATTCTTGATAAAGTAGAGCAAAACATAGATGTTTTTAAAAATGACTCTGATACCAAATGTAAGATCATAATTCAATCCAAAAATGTTCAGGAAACCATACAACTGTAAAATTTAAATGCAACGAAAACAAAAATGGATTGAAAAATATCTACTACCATTAATCAAATTTCAACACTTATTAGAGAATTATAATGGATTTTTCGATTTGATGCTTTTGCTAGTTTCTCATACTTATTATCTGAATTAAATAGTAAATAGTGAGAGGACCCGATATTTTATAAAGATTTTTTCATCAAAAACCTTATTCGGTTTCAAAACCGGCGAAACCAAACCGTCACCACAGTTCATTGTTACATTTCACCACTATAATGTTACAAATTTTATTCTAACAATTTTGAACCAAAAAAAAGAAGAAGTTAAATTAAGAATGCTAAAAAAATAAATATTTTAATAAAGTAATTTATTATTACATGTTATTAAAAGATATATCAATTATTATTTTCTATGACGATATAATTTGCAATAATAATCTTATTAAACTATTGAACATAAAAATAAAGAAAAATAATTAAGGATATATCAATTATTATTTTTTACGAAGATCTAATGAACAAGAATAGTATTATTAAACTAATGATCATAAAAGTAAAAATAAAATAATTATTAAATGGCAATGAACAACAATAGTATTTTATTTCTTTTCTACGGTTGTGTTTGTTTTTTTTATCTGATTTTGCAATGCTCGTGTATGTATCTTGTTTCTTATATTATTGTAAAACTTTGTCAATCATATTCTTTAATTTTTTATTTTATTTTATATAATATAAAATATTTAGATTAATTTAGACAAGAAGCCAATTAAAATTTGAACATAAAATTAATAATAACAAATATCAAATAAAACTAAAGAGATAATAAAAATAAGATCAAATATCAAAATAAATTTAATAAATTTTAATATTAAAATAATTAAAATTTAATTTAAATAACGTGTAAATATTTTTTAATAATAAAAAAATATATATTGTGATATTTTATAATTTTAAAATTATTATTTCAGTATACTTATTAAATATATTTTAAAAAATACAGCTATATTTTTTGTTAAAATAACAATTAATATTACAAAATTAATATATAATATGTCATGGTAAGCTGCTTCAATTTTTATTTTATTGCGTATACAATCAGCGCACTATTTTCTCGGAGTCCAAAATAGAACCGAACTTTATTTTCTTATTCCGATTCGTCTTCGTTCTTTCGCTTTATCAGTTGGTCTCTTTATCTCGAATCCCCTTCTTCTTTCCCGCCATGGCTTCCTCTACCACTAACAGATGGCTAAGGCCTGAGGTACTTTATTTTCTTACAATTCTTCTTTGGTTTTTGGAATTAGATATCGTGCTTATTCTGTTTGGTTTCCACGAGAGAGATTAAATAAGATGTTATTTTTATTTTTCTTATTATAGAAGCCTTCATAGTTAATAGGAATCAGAACAGTGTATCGAATAACATGATTCGAGATTTTCCTTGTAGATTTAGTTCTGGATTTGCTAAGATTGCTTCTTGACTGGCCTAGTTGCCTAGTGTTTTACTTAATAATACGCATGCTTGTAATTTTTTGTTTAACCGTACTAGATCTATAGATTGTTTCTTGTTCCGACTGAAGAATCTTTCTGAGAGGAATTATTGGTTGGTCACCACGTCCAACCAAAACATTGAACTTGAGTATAGCAGCATGAGTTGTGAATCGATAAAGATTGCTACAAAGCTCCTTAATTTAAGGAGTAAAACATGGAACAAAATAAAGAGTAAAATATGGAATAAAATAAAGAGAAAAATATGGAACAAAACAAGTAGCTTAATTTAAGAAGTAATTTAAAAAACCATTAATTTAATGAGTGAATTTCACTATAAATAGATGTGTAATTGTAATGAATTTATCATCTAAAGTGTTCATTCCAATTGAGAGAAGAGTTTTTGTGAGAGAAAATTGAGAGTAATTTTCTTAGTTGTAATTGGATTGGGGGTTGTGGGTTATGAGTTATTAGTGTTGTAAACACCTTGTATAATTTCTCTCGTTTCAATAAAAAAATCTGTACCAGGTTTGGAGACGTAAGTAAGATTAGCCGAACTCTGTTATCAAATTTGTGTGTTATTTTTATATTCTTGCTTTTTCATAAATTGGGCTTATCGGAAATTTGTGTAATTTTCCAACAACTCGTATCAGAGCCATCGGTGGTAATTTCTGTCAATTTTCTACAAGGTTACTATTTACGTAAATAGTGAATAATGAAATTGTGTCAACGATATTTGTTCATTGACGGAGGTATTTTAATACACGATGGTTTGCATAAATAGTCAGAAACGATCCGGAGGAAGTCAAATTTGAGTGGGAGCAATGGCCGCAGATGAAAGAAGGGTGAAACTCGAGAAATTCGATGGCACAGATTTCGAATTTTAGAAAATGCAGATAAAGGATTATCTGTATCAAAGAAATCTATATCAACCTCTCTCAGGGAAGAAGCTAGAGGCTATGAAGGAAGAAGATTGGCATCTTCTAAACAGACAAGCCCTCGGAGTTATTCGATTGACGTTATCCCGCAATGTTGATTTCAACATAGTAAAGGAAAAGACCACGATGGGTCTTATGACAGTTCTCTCTCCAATATGTATGAGAAGCTATCGGCCTCAAACAAAGTGCATTTGATGAGGCGTTTGTTCAACTTGCGGATGACAGAAGGCGCATTGGTAGCTCAACATCTCAATGAACTTAACATAATCACAACCCAGTTGAGTTCAGTTGAAATTGAATTCGATGAAGAAGTACAAGCATTGATACTTTTGTCTTATTTACCAAAAAGTTTGAATGCTCGGCAGGAAGCAATAAGTTGAAATTTGATGATGTTCATGATCTGGTTCTTACTGAAGAGATCCGACGTAGAGAGTCGGGTGAATCGTCAACCTCTTCAGTATTGCATACAGAGTCAAGAGGAAGAGATTCAGCCAGAGGGAATGGAAGTGGCAGAACAGACTACCGAGGTAGATCAAACGACAAGAGGTCCAAATCTAGAAATCCTAATAATTCTCATAGCTCGAAGACTATCGAGTGTTAGAATTGTGGGAGAATTGAGCACTACAAAAATCAGTACAAAAGCGCACCGAAGGACAAACAAGGGAAGGTAGAGGCAAATGTTGCTTCCACCTCAGGAGGAGATGGAGGAAATGATGGATTGATATGCTCTTTGGAGAACAACGAAGAATCTTGGTGTTAGACTTTGGAGCATCGTTCCATGTTACTTCACAGAAAGAATTCTTCGAAAAATGTCCATGAAAACCTTGGAGAGGTATATCTTGGTGATGATCAATGGTGTGCTATTATTGGCAAATATGTAGTGAAGATTAAGTTGAACGGATCTGTTTGGGAACTGAAGGATGTCAGGCATATTCCCGACCTAAGAAAGAACTTAATCTCAGTAGGGTAATTGGCTAGTGAAGGCTACATTACGATCTTCCATGGTGATGATTGGAAGATTTCAAAGGGTGTAATGACGGTTGCTTGAGGTAAGAAGAGTGACACTCTTTACATGACAGCAGGGACACGTTATTCAATCGCAGTTGCAGCAGGCAATGAAACACCAAATCCGTGGCACCAGAGACTAGGCCACATGAGTGAGAAAGGGATGGAGATTATGAACTCAAAGGAAAAACTTCAAGGTTTACAGTCTGCAGAGATAGACATGTGCGAAGATTGCATACTTGGAAAGCAAAAGAGAGTCAGTTTTCAGACAAGTTGTAGAACCTCAAAGAAGGAAAGGCTAGAGCTTATTCACTCTGATGTTTGGGGACCAACGACCGTTTCATCTATTGGTGGGAAACACTACTTCATAACTTTCATCGATGATCACTCTCAGAAGGTATAAGTTTACTTTCTAAAGCATAAGTCTGAAGTATTTGAGGCTTTCAGAAGATGGAAAGCTATGGTGGAAAATGAGATGGGTTTGAAGATCAAAAAGCTCAGAACAGATAATGGTGGTGAATATGAAGACACCAGATTCAAAAATTTCTGCTATGAGCATAAGATCAGAATGGAAAGAACTGTGACAGGCACGCCTCAACACAATGGTGTAGCTGAGCGTATGAACCAAACGTTGACAGAAAGAGCCAGAAACATTCGTATACAGTCAGGTCTACTGAAGTAGTTCTGGGCAGAAGTAGTAAACACGGTAGCTTACTTGATCAACCGAGGCCCATCTGTTCGATTGGAGCACAAAATACCAGAGGAGATATGGAGAAAAAAGAGGTGAAACTATCACATCTAAACGTTTTCGGCTGTGTAGCATTTATGCATATCAGTGATCAAGGCAGGAATAAGTTTGATCCCAAATCCAAGAAATGCAAATTCATTGGTTATGGTGAGGATGAGTTTGGCTACCGCATTTGGGATGACAAAAACAAGAAAGTGATCCGTAGTAGAGATGTGATTTTCAATAAAAGAGTTATGTATAAGGACATGCATAAAACAAACATCAATGACTCAAAGCAGAATGAGTCAGTATTTGTAGATGCAGATGATGTCCCAGATAGTTCCGTGAAGGAACCAATTGTAGTAAGTCCTCAACCAAAGGAACTCGTTGGACAGAGCAGTGCGCAACAGTCCGACACACCACAACCTTCTACTACAACTCCTGTATTGAGAAGGTCTTCTCTACCTCATGTATCTAACAAGAGATACATAAACTATATGTTGCTGACTGATGAAGGAGAGCCCAAATGCTATGATGAAGCTTGTCAGACTCCAGGTGCCAACAAGTGGGAGCTTGTCATGAAATTGAAGTTGTGCTCAACTTCAGTTGGTTTGTTAGAGTAACAAGACTAGAAAAGTTGTTGCATTGATCGAGGTGTAAAGACAGATTGAAATCAGTTTTCAAGTGGGAGATTGTTGGAGATTGCTATAAAACTCCTTAATTTAAGGAGCAAAACATGGAGCAAAACAATGAGTTTAATTGAAGGAGCAATTTAAGGAACCATTAATTTAAGGAGTAACTCAAGAAGTGAATTTTCCTATAAATAAATGTGTAATTGTAATGAATTTATCATGCAAAGTGTTCATTCCAATTGAGAGAAAAGCTTTTGTGAGAGAAAATTGAGAGTAATTTTATTGGATGTAATTGGGTTGTGGGCTGTGAGTTGTGAGTGTTGTAAACACCTTGTGTAATTTTTTTTCCTTTTAGTAAAAAGATCTGATGCAGGTCCGGAGACGTAAGTAAGATTGATCGAATTTCGTTATCAAATTTGTGTGTTATTTTTCTATTATTGTTTTCTCATAAATAAGTTGTTTTCTCATAAATCGAGTTTATTAAAAATTTGCGTAATTTTCCAACATAACGAACGAAAAATTCTGGATTAGTCATGTACTATGCTCATGGCCAATCAAAAGTAAGAGAGACCATTCATTTTCTCTTTCAGTGTTCTTTCTCATGCCTACCAATAATTCACCCTTTTAATAGCCAGTAGTTAACCTTCCCTTTCCCTTTCCCTTTCCCTTTCCCTTTCCCTTTCCCTTTTTATTTTTTTATTTTCCAACATAAAAATCATCTATCTTTAAATTTTATATCCTAATTTGGGAAAAGATAATTTTTGTTTTGCTCGAGTATATAATTGGTATCCCTCCCCCTACCCAAAAAAAAAAACTAAAAAATTAGTTAGTAAGAAAAGGTGGGGTTGATTGATAAATAAAACAGAAATACAACAAATGTATGACCAAGAGAAATCCAAAAACCCTAAACAACATTCTAATTTTTTTGAAAAATATACAGATTACCTTTAAAAGTATTTGTTATCTCTGGAAAACTAATTCTAAGCCTCTTAAAATCTCAATTCATTGAACGGAATATCAATTACATATTTATACATTTATCACTCCCAGTAATTACACATTACATTTTGTACATGTTAAAAGTTTGCATAATACCTCCACTTTTGATACTATATTAAAAATTAGTATCAAATATAATTTTATACATAAGTGTGTGTTAACTTTCTCTTTTACTTTGGACTCTATTGTTTAATCTAAAATCTACATTTTCTCTTCGATAATTTTGCGTAGGTGTACCCACTATTTGCGACTGTTGGAGTAGCTGTGGGAATCTGTGGCATGCAACTGGTAAGAAATATCTTCATGAACTGTGAAGTCAGGTATCATAATGTTTATTATATTTCTAATAATCCCATATGATAAGGGACCTCGAACATCTTATGTTAGAAATGAATTTAAATAAAAATATTTTTTATTATTGTATGACCGTTATTTCATAAATTATGTAACTGTTATTTTCATAATTATATGGCCGTTATTTTTATGACCGTTACTTTTATAACCGTTATTTTTATGACCGTTACTTTTATAACCGTTATTTTCATAATTATATGATCGTTACTTTGATGACCATTATTTTCATAATTATGTGTTCGTTATTTTTTACCATATTTTCAAAATTATGCGACTGTTATTTTCATAGTTATGTATCCGTTATTTTCATAATTATATGACCGTTACACATATTTTTTCAACTTTAAATAAGGGCAATAACCTTCAGTTTAGAACATAAATTAACAACTCAAAAACAGTTCTACGTTTTTCATAGCAAAATCAAATAAAAGAAAATTTAGAATTGTTTTTTCAGATTTTCGAGCAACATAAATATTTGAGAGGTGTAGTATTCCGGACTTCATCAGTGCAGTGAAGTTACGAGACAGAAAAAGATTATGTGTTGTTTTATCCTGGGGACGACGAGGTTGTGTTTGCTTGCACAAATTTGAGTAGAGCCGCAAAACGTCTTAAAGATAGCGACCTAGTCCGCGACTTAACCCAAGCAGTTCATTTTAAGTTATCGGTAATATTGTTTCAATACTATTTTAACATACTTGTTCCAACAATTTTAAGACGTATTCTATTTACCATGTCTACTGAAATGTTAATTGCTGATATCAACAAACCATTTCGTTTTGAAGAACTACACTTTAAAAATGGAGACAAAAAAATGTTATTCTTCTTAACCATGTAAAATGTCACTTTTGTTCTTATTATTGAAAAACCAACACTGACTGATTCTCATACTGAAGGTAAAATAAAAGATTTAAACACCTAGATAGAAAATCATTTTCTATGCAATTTTTTTTATTCTTAATGGATTAGCTGATGACTTGTATGATTATTATAACTCTGATATTGTCTACTAAGGAAATTTGGGAAGCACTTTAAAAGAAGTACGATACTGAGGAAGCTGGAACTAAGAAATATCATGTCAGTAGATACATGAAGTATCAAATGATTGATGACAAATCTGTGGAAGCTCAATCACACGAACTGAAGAAGATAGCACACGAAATAACTTTTGAAGGTATGACTTTAGATGAATAATTTCAAGTAGCTGTTATTATAGATAAATTACCCCATGCTTAGAAAGATTTTAAGAATACACTTAGACATAAAACTAAAGAATTTTTTTTAGAAAGTCTTATAACCCGTTTAAGAATAGAAGAAGAAGCCCGAAAATAAGACCAAAGAGATGAAGTACTCGTTGTCTCAAACAACAGTACTAATAAGAAACCCCATCTGCAATTTTGAAATCTAAAGGTAGAAATATGAAAACTTAGAATCACAATAATAACCAAAACTGCAACCACCAAAATAGAAACAAAAACTATCCTCTCCAGAATGGACCTTAACCCCCTTAAGGAATAACACATTCATGTGTTATAGTTGTAATATACCTGACCCAGGAACTGTCGGAACATGAATCGTCATGCCACGTAGGCGAACCTTACTGAAGATCAACTTATTGTTATGATTTCTGAAGTCAATTTTGTTGATGGATCCGAGGGGTGTTGGGTGAACACTGGTACTTCTCGGCATGTTCGCTATAATCGAGACATGTTCAAGTCCTACTCTGAGTCTGAGAATAAGAAAGTGTTGTTGGGTGACTCCCACTCCACTAAAGTTGTTGGTACTGGTGAGGTGGAATTAAAGTTTACGTCTGGAAAGACTATCATCTTGAAATATGTTTTGCATACTCCAGAGATGAGAAAGAACTTAATTTCAGGATATCTTATTTACAAAGTTGGGTTTACTCAAACTATAGGGGTTGATTTATATACAATAACTAAAAATAATATATTTTTGTTGGGAAAGGGTACGCCACTAATGGCATGTTTAAATTGAATGTTGAGTTCTTTTAATATTTGGCATGCTAGACTTTGTCATGTTAATAAATGCATAATCAAGAACATGAGTAGCTTAGAACTAATTCCTAAACTATCTTTGAATGATTTTGGAAAATATGACTTTTGTAGTTAAGCTAAAATAACAAAAAATTCACATAAGTCAATAGTTAGAGAATCTATACCTATAGACTTAATACATTCTGACATATGCGAACTTGATGAAAATTTAACAAGAAATGAAAAACTCTATTTTATAACTTTTATAGATGATTTCAAATTATACTTATGTATATCTAATGAAAAATAAAAGTGAAGCGTTTGACATATTTAAAATATTTATGACTCAGATTGGAAATCAACTTAACAGAAAAATAAAAAGGTTTCGAAATGATAGAGACACTGAATATGATTCCAATATCTTCAATGATTTTTTTTTAAAGTCATGGAATCATTCATGAAAAAACTACACCTTATTCTCCTAAAATGAATGGCAAAGCTGAAAGAAAAAATAGAACTTTTACTGAATTAGTTGTTGTAATTTTATTAAACTCTGGTGTTGTTTTTCATTGGTGGGGAGAAATTTTATAACTGTTTGCTATGTGCTAAATAGAGTGCCTAAATCTATTAGTAAAATTTGACCATATGAAATGTTGAAAAATAAGAAACTTAACTTATTGTAAAACTTGAGATTGTTTAGTCTATGTTAGGATCACTAATCCTTAAAATAAATAAAACTTACTAGTAGAACATACGAATGTGTATTCATAGAATATGTTGTGAATAGTAAAGCTTATAAATTGTATGACTTAAATGATCATAGTTATATAATCAAATTATGTTGACTACTGTGAACAGAGGTTTCCATTTAAATTGAAGAATAGTGGGGGCTCGTCTTCTAGTTGTTTATCCATAACTAGAACTAGTAAACAAAATGAGGAATTAAATACTGAAATTAGGAGAAGTAAACGAATTCAAACCCTTAAGGACTTTGGGTCTGATTTTTATGCTTATACCTTAGAGTAAGATCCCCAAACTCTTAATGAAGCCTTATCTTTTTTAGATGCCAACTTATGGGAAGAAGCCATAAATGATGAAGTGTACTCTCTTGAGTATAATAGAACTTGGCAATTAGTTGACTTACCTCCTAGTTGCAAAACCATAGGATGTAAATGGATACTAAATAAGATATTAAAACCCGATGTTACTATTGAAAAGTACAAAACTCGTCTTGTAGTTAAAGGGTATAGGCAAAAGAGAAAATGTAGATTTCTTTAATACCTTTTCACCAATCACACGAATAAATTACATATGTGTACTTTTCTCTCTTACTACTATCCATGGTTTATTAGTGCACCAAATGGATGTCAAAACTACTTTCTTAAATGGTGACTTAAAAGAAGAGATTTATATGGACCAACTTGAGGGCTTTGTTATCACAGGTCAAGAAATTAAAGTTTGTAAACTATATCAATATCTATATGGTCTAAAACAAGCACCTAACACAAGTCTTGAAATTTTTTGATAATATAGTTATCCCACATGAATTCAAAATGAATTAAAAGTGACAAATGCATTTATTATAAATCAGAAAATGACATTTACACTATTATACGTTTATATGTGGATGACATGATTATTTTTGTGTCAAATATTCATGTTAATGTAAAAATTTTGTTATGTGCTAACTTTGATATGAAAGACCTCGGAGAAGCGAGTATAATCCTTGGTATAAAGATTACTAGGTTTGAAAAGGGGAATTTCTCTAGATCAATCTCATTACATTGAGAAGGTCTTAAATAAATATAATTACTTTAACTGTAAACCCGTATTTACTCCTTATGATCCTACTGTAAAGTTGTTTAAGAACACCGGGAACGGTGTTAGATAAATTGAGTATGCGAGCATCATTGGTAGCTTACGTTATGCTACTGATTACACTAGATTAAACATAGCTTATGTTGTGGGACTACTACGTAGTTTTATCAGTAGACCTAGTATAGAGCATTGAAATGCAATTGAAAGGGTCATAAGATACCTTAAGAGAACTATGAACCTTGGATTATATTATAAGTTTCCCCGTCGTTCTAGATGGATACAGTGATGATGATTGCAACACTCTATCAAAAAGACTTCAAAGCAACTAACAACTATATATTTAGCATTGCTGGAGGAGCTATTTCTTAGAAGTCTAAGTAATAAACAATATCGGCTCAATCTATGATGGAGTTTGAAATTATAGCACTAGCTACTGCTAGTGAAGAAGCAGGCTAGTTAAGAAGTCTATTAGCTGAGATCCCTTTATGGGAAAGATCGATTCCAGATGTCTTGATCCACTGCGATAGTACCGCCGTTATTGCAAAGATTTAGAACCGTTATTACAACGGCAAGAGACGACAGATACACAATACTGTTAGAGAATTTCTCTCTACAGGAACTGTAAGAATGAATCATATATGTACTGATAAAAATTTAGCAGATCCTTTGACGAAAGGATTACCGAGAGATAAGGTTTTCAAAACCTCAAAAGTAATGGGACTAATGCCCTTAGAATGAAGAGTCACTCGTGATGGTAACCCAACTTATAGACTGGAGATTTCAAGAAATAAGTTCAAAGGGTAATAACAAGTCATGAAGTGATATGAGATAAATCATGCTATTTTCAAATCCCATTCTATATTGTTAGAAGCATTAAGTCCCGAAGCAATAGAAAAGGATGAGTTAATTATTAAACTCTTAATGAGTTCTATACTCTATGTGGAGTGGAGTACATAGCTACATGAGTACTCTTGATAGACTCACCTATGTGAATGTGGAAGTGTGGCCGCTTCCTATGAAAAATTTTCGGGCAAAATTTACTAGAGCATTCACTATCCTGGGATACACGTGCATGGCCGTAAAACACGAGCTTTTCGAACTACACCTTGGAAAGGTTATGTGTGTGATGTTGTTATAGATAGAGTTCAAAACTACGAGTTACTCTAATATATTCTAAAGCATCAACACTATGCAAATGTTCAAGTTGATAGACACATTTTGCTTATGCACAATCTTATACTTTTAATTGATCGGTTGTTCGATGAAACTTTTTATTTAAAATTCAAGTGGGGGATTGTTAGAAATGAATTTAAATAAAAAATATTTTTTATTACTTTATGATCGTTATTTCATAAATTATGTAACTGTCATTTTCATAATTATATGGTCGTTATTTTTATGACCGTTATTTTCATGATTATATTATCATTACTTTTATGACCGTTATTTTCATAATTATATGACTATTACTTTTATGACCATTATTTTCATAATTGTGTCTGTTATTTTTTACCGTTATTTTCATAATTATGCGACCGTTGCTTTTATGACCGTTATTTTTATAATTAGGTGTCCGTTATTTTCATAATTATATGATCGTTACACATATTTTTTCAATTATAAATAGGGGCAATAGCTCTCAGTTTAGAACATAACTTAACAACTCAGAAACAGTTCTATGGTTTTCTTAACAAAATTAAAGAAAAGAAAATTTAGAATTGTTTTCTCAGATTTCCGAACAACATAAATATTTGAGAGGTGTAGTATTCCAGACTTTATCAGTGCAGTGAAGTTCCAAGACAGAAAAAGATTATAGGTTGTTTTATCCTGGGGACGACGAGGTTGTGTTTGCTTGCACAAATTTGGGCAGAGCCGCGAAACGTTTTAAAGAGAGCGACCTAGTCTACGACTCAACCCAAGCAGTTCATTTCAAATTATCGGTAATATTTTTTCAATAATATTTTAACATACTTATTCCAACGTCTTATTATATAATAAATTAGCTGAATAATATATAATATTTCATAAAATGGGTACCAAACTAAATTAGGAAATTAGTACAAGCTTTTAACATTTTCTCATGTTGATGACAAATACAATAGTCTTCCATATAATTTTATTTACGATACAATGTATATGATATAATATATTCGATTATTTGCTATTATTAGGGTCACAAAGGAAAACAGAGTTGCTGGAGTTCTTGACAACTTTGAAGAGGGTAAGAAGTATACTGAACATGGCCTCAGGAAGTTCGTCCGTAACAAATCCCCTCAGATCATGCCCTCCATTAACGGTTTCTTCTCAGATCCAAACTAGACCAATGCTCTGAGATCTTTAAGTTTCGGTTGCTGAATATTCTTTTTTGAAGAAACTAAGACAAAATATTGTTTTTCTTCACACTATTATTTGCTGCAATTTGCAAAGTTACATGGTTTGAATTCAGAACCATATTAATTAAGTTCACAATCAAATAGCTTTTCTATTAATATGAATGAATGTGACAAGGCCTTTTTTCATATTGAGCTGACAAAGTGACCATAGTTGCGTAGTAACCACTGTAATTTGCTATGTTGAATTTTTGGCATGAATCTGGCTTTCTTAGGAATGGTGATACTCGAGCAATTCCTTAACTCTATTCGACTGGCAATTCAGCTGCATTAAATTCTTGAGCAACCTGCAAAAACCATTCTTAAAATCTCTGGGAATGATTGCTGGTTTCAAAATCTTCCTACCAGAACTGCTTTTTTTCAATTTTGATCGAAGAGAATGAAAATGAATCAAAATTGATTCCTTCTATTTGTATGTTTGATTAGATTGAAAAATGAATCGAGAATGAAATCGATTCATTGTCATCTCAATTTTTTTTTCCAATTTTATCTCAATTTTAAAATCCAAAACCCAAAATCTTAAACCATAAACCATAATCTCTAAATCCCTAAATCTCAAAACCCTAAACCTTTAATCCCAAAATCTTAAACTCTAAATTTTAAATCTCAATTCTAAACCCTAAATCTCAAAACCTTAAACCATAAACATCAAACCCCGAATCCTAAATCCTAAATCCCAAAACCCCAAACTCTAAACACCAAAACCTTAAATCCCAAAACCCCAAACTCTAAACACCAAACCCTTAAATCCCAAAACCCTAAACCCCAAATCTTAAAACCCCTAAACCCAAAAACATTAAACCCTAAATCCTAAACCCTAAATCCCAAATCCTTAAACCTTAAATCCCTAAATCACAAATCTCTAACCTCAAAACCCTAAATTCTATTTAGAAAAATAATAATTTTAATAATATATTTTCTTTTTAAATAATAATTATTTAAAAAATAATAATTTTAATAATGTATTTTATTTGACGAAAAAATAATAATTAAATTATATTATTTAAACTTTACTGAATATTATTAAGATAATTTACAATTTTTTCTATTCTATTTGAATGTCAAACCAAACACTATAATATTGATTTCTTCTTTGATTTTAGTGGTCAAACTAAACAACATCATTTCCTTTCCATTCTCATTCTCATTTTCATTTCGGTATGTGAACCAATCATCACCTAAGTTCACATTATATTTCAATTTTATTTTCAAATTCAAAACCCAAAAACTTTAAAATCTTAACCCAAAATCCTAAATGTTAAACATTAAATCTTAAATCTTAAAACCTTGAATAATTTTTTCAATTTTAATTACATGATATTCGATATTCATATGATGGATTAACAATAAGATTTTACTAGAATATATTAATACTTGTTTGTTATTTTGCAAATAATATGGAAGAAAAAATTATCAAAAATATTTTTTTTAGTTTTTAAATTTTTTTAAGATTGAATAGTATTTTGAAATAATAATTATTTAGAATAATAATAATTCTTAGTGATATATTGTTTGACAAAAATAATAATAATTTAGTGATATTATTTAAATTTTACTGAAAATAAGAATATTAAAGTAATATATATTTTTTATTTCATTCTAATTATAAATCAAATATTGTAATATTAATTATTTCTTTGATTCTAGTGATCAAACTAAATACATTGATAATAATACTGTTTTATTTACATTCAATTTCATTAACATTAACATATCTATTACTTTTATTTACATTCAATTTCATTAACATTAACATTTCTATTATTTTTACATTTTTTGAACCACGTGAACTTATTTTTGGGAGGAGATTGATTACTTCTATGGCTTTATCTACATTGGGAAGTAGTTTTCATAAAAATTATAGTGAAAATATTCAGTCACCTCACTGATTGCCAAAAGCAATGCCGCCAAAACAAATCAAATGGGTATTTAGCTCATCATTTAACGGCGGCAATGTGAACTATATATCTCATGTTCGTCATTCTAATCTAATCTAACATCAGAAAGTTATGATATCTTTCCTATCGTGGGGGTTAAAGACTTTTGTCTATTGTCGTCGTTTATTTGCAACTCTTCTTGAGATATTGAATGGAAGATTTGCCATCAACCTCTTGATGACAATTTGACAATCCAGTTGTTAGGAGTGATGCATCTTCTTCTGATCATAGTCAGTATATATCCCTTTGGCAATTTCTCTTTGTTGTTCTCCTCAAGTATTCTATCACCAACTTTGAGAATGAAGATGATCTATCTTCTAGCAACCGAGATGGGGAGTCATACTCGACAATCTTGCCTGTATTATACAATTTTTAATTACAAGTTTCATTTTATTTGCTTTATGGAGCAATTGAAGTAACTATAGCAGCAGGGTTTCATCCCTTACCTTCATCAAGAACCATAACCAAGTCATTGTCAATAACGGTTGGAATCCGATGTGCTACTGTTAGGACTGTGCATCCACTAGTCTCTTCTCTAATTGTTTGCTGAATGACATTATCTGTTGCTGTATCGATAGATGCCGTAGCCTCGTCCAATACAAGTACTTTCCTCCTCTTCAGGAGCAGCCTAGCTAGGCAAACAAGCTGCCTTTGTCCAACACTCCAATTCACTCCATCTTCTGCCACTGCATACCAACATAAATCTAAAAATTAATACGATGACGTTGCGATAGAAATAAAACAGTTATTTAATCATCATCTTGTTATAACTTGATTTTTGTACCAGGTGCATCAAGAAGCCTCTGGTCCTGCCTTATTATTTCTTCCAGCTTACACTTCTTAAGAACCTGCTATAACAAATTATTAATAAAAATGAGAAATTATAAGAACATTTTGAAGATAAAAGTTTTCGATTTAAACCTCCCATATTTCTTGGTCTGAGTGTTGTTGCAAAGGGTCAAGATTAGTCCTCATGGTTCCTTGAAACAAAGTTGGATCTTGTGGTATAATTCCCAATCTTGACCTCAAATCCTGCAATCCAATCTTACAAATGTCAAGCCCATCAATGAGAATTCGTCCTCCCGAGGGTTCCACTACTCGAAATAGAGCCTGGATTAAAGTGGACTTTCCACTTCCCGTCCGTCCAACAATTCCAATTTTCTTTTCTCCGAGGAAGGTACAAGTGACCCCTTTTAAAACCGTAGGAAGAGCAGGATTGTATTGAACGTGTAAGTCCTCAAGTTCAATTTTTCCTTGAGTTGGCCATTCAGGATTTGGCCTGCATTCTTCTATTACAAGTGGTGCCTCACTTGGTATATTGGAGAATTGAAGAATTCTCTCAACTGATATCATTTTGTTCTCGACATTGCATAGATTCCATATAACCCATGCTTGAAGAACATTCAGATTCAAACCATATGTAGCTGCCAATCCTGCCAAACCTGAGATTACACAATTGGTCTGTCAGTAAGTGAGCAACTTAAAATGATAATAACAACAGCAGCAGCAGCAAAGGGATAAGAAGAGCTTACTTGGATCAATGGCTGACCTCGGCAGGGTTACTAAGATTATCAGAACAAGGAAGAACACAATGTTGAAGAGAAAATTGATCCGAACTGACAGCCATTCCATAGCAGCAAAATTGTGAAAGGCCACACGAGAATAATCATCTATTAAGTTCAAAATTTTAATCACGAAGAGTTTTTCCTGATTGAAACATCTGATAGTTGCAGCCCCTGATACTGATTCTGAAAAATGATGGAGAATTGGACCCTTTTGAATTCCAACCATCCTTGCTAGTTCTCTTGCAGTGGTAATGTAATAAGCCTGCAAAAGAGGTTTAAATACTTGATCTTCAAAATTGATTTATGTCTGCATTATAAGAAATATCTCAGTAATAGGTTCAATCTTACCTGATACCAAACTGAGATTGCAAGGACGGCAAGGAAAAGAAGGAAGACTTGCCAGGCTACCTGAGACATAAGAACAATGATACTTAATAATTGGATTAGTGCAAAGGCTAATCCAGCTAATCTGTATGGAATATCTGTATCTACAGTGCTTTGATCCGTCGAAGACTGCAACAAAAAGATAAATAAACAATCAGATTTTAGACTAGACATACCATCAAGGCAAACACGCACACGTATGAAACAAGAAAGAAAATGAAACACTTACCCTATTGAGGATTCGACTTGAAGGTGTAGAGTCAAAAAATGAAATAGGTGCCCGAAATATTGATGTAATCATTCCATGGAATAGACGCTGAGCAGTCTCAATAGCTATAGTTGCAAGCAACACTGCCCTGCCCAGTATGAAAATGGAGCTCCCACCAGACATCAATACAAATATACCTATCAATTGCTTGTTGTTGACCCTGCCTTCATTTTCTGTTGCCCAAGCAATCCAGTAATTGCTTCCCATCTGTAGTCCCTGAAAAAAGACTTGACACAGGAGGATAACAGGAACTAGGGCTCCTCCATAAGCTGTAGTGACAAAGGTTGAGTAAACACTCCATTTCACACTACCAGTTTGTGCTTCTTCTTCTTGAGCTTTCCCCAAATGCTCGCTATTACTAAAGGGCTCTCCGGATTTGTTTTCGATGACATCTATTTGATGTATATGACAAGTTCTAGAAGCAAAGGAATCATCTTCTTGACATGTTCTTACTTGGTTTAATGATTTTCTATGAGCAGTCATTTGACTTACAAGTTCACCACTATCATATGCAATCAGATCTTCATACTTTCCAGATTGAACAATACGACCATTTTTCATTACCTAATGCAAATGGGAAACAAATGTAAGATATATCTGTTGGAGATTGCTATAAAGCTCCTTAATTTAAGGAGCAAAACAAGTAACTTAATTCAAGGAGCAATTCAAAGAATCATTAATTTAAGGAGTAATTCAAAGAGTGAATTTTCCTATAAATAGATGTATAATTGTAATAAATTAATCATCTAAGTGTTCATTCCAATTGAGAGAAATTTTTTTGTGAGAAAAAATCGAGAGTAATTTTCTTGGGTGTAATTGGGTTGTGGGTTGTGAGTATTGTAAACACCTTATGTAATTTCTCCCCTTTTAATAAAAAGATCTGCAGCAGGTCCAAAGACGTAAGTAAGATTGGCCGAATTCCGTTATCAAATTTGTGTGTTATTTTTCTATTCTTGCTTTCTCATAAATTTGACTTATCGAAAATTTGCGTATTTTTCAACTGGTATCAGAGCTTTTGGTGGTAATTTTTGTCAATTTCCTGCAAGGTTACTATTCACTTGAATAGTGAAATTTTTGTGGATGATATTTGTTTGTTGACAGAAGTGTTTGATGAGTGCTTAAAAAGTACTAAAATTACCATGATTTTATACACGTTAATTGATTAAAAATATATATAATTATATGATTTTATCTTATATTTATATAAATTTGTCTTTTCGAAATCATGGGTATTTTTATTGTTTTTAAGGTATTTTTGCTTTAAAAAGTAACTTAAAGACTCAAAGAAAAATACTGCAGGCAATACATCATAAATATATTCATAAAATAAATGAAGAAAAGTCAACAAATATGAAAAAATTAGATAAAATGGATCAAAAGAGTCAAAGGGTGAAATCGCGCACGCAGCTGCCCATCCGCGAAGGCCAACGCGCGTAGCGCGTCTTGCAGCGCCAGCCAACGCGCACAACACGCCCACCAGTGCCAGCCAACGCGCGCATCACCCGCACAACGCCTAGTCCGTGCGCGCTGCACGCTCATCTATGCGTGTTGCTGCGCCCATCTGCCCTAATCTGCCTGCGCAACCGCACCACACACTACCATAACGTCAACAATGACATTATCATTCACTACTACACGTTTCCTCCATCTTTAATCATTTTTCTACCCACTTTTTCTTCCTCTCCTCACCTATAAATACTCTCATTCTCTACACTTCTCGAGGCAAGAAGAGTGACACTCTTTACATGACAGTAGGGGCATATTGTTCAATTGCAGTTGTAGTAGACAATGAAACACCAAATATGTGGCACCAGAGACTAGGTCACATGAGTGAGAAAGGGATGAAGATTATGCACTCAAAGAGAAAAATTCTAGACCTATAGTCTACAGAGATAGACATGTGCGAAGATTGCATACTTGGAAAGCAGAAAAGAGTCAGCTTTCAGAAAAGTGGCAGAACCCCAAAGAAGGAAAGGCTAGAGCTTATCCATTCTGATGTTTGGGGACCAACAATCGTCTCATCCATTAGTGGGAAACACTATTTCATAACTTTCATCGATGATCACTCTCGGAAGGTATGAGTTTACTTTCTAAAGCATAAGTCTGAAGTATTTGAAGCTTTCAAAAGATGGAAAGTTATAGTCGAAAATGAGACAGGTTTGAAGATCAAAAAGCTCAAAACTGACAATGGTGGTGAATATGAAAGACACCAGATTCAAAAATTTTTACTATGAGCACGAGATCAGAATGGAAAGAATTGTGCCAAGCACGAATCAACACAATGGTGTAGCTGAGCGTATGAACCGAACGTTGACAGAAAAAGCTAGAAGCATTCATATACAATCAGGTCTACCGAAGCAGTTTTGGGCAGAAGCAGTCAACACAACTTATTTAATCAACCGAGATCCATCTGTTTCATTGCAACATAGAATACCAGAGGAGGTATAGAGCGAAAAAGAGGTAAAACTATCACTTCTAAAAGTTTTCGGCTGTGTAGCATTTATGCATATCAATGATCAAGGTAGGAATGAGTTTGATCGCAAATCTAAGAAATGCACCTTCATCAGCTATGGTGAGGATGAGTTTGGCTACCGCATTTGGGATGACAAAAACAAGAAAGTGATCTGTAGTAGAGATGTGATTTTCAACGAAAAGGTGATGTATAAGGACATGTATAAAATAGACGCCAAGGACTCGGAGCAAAATGAGTTGGTATTTGTAGATGTAGATGATGTCTCAGATAGTTCTGTTGGAAATTGTTATAAAGCTCCTTAATTTAAGGAGCAAAACATGGAGCAAAACAAGGAGCAAAACCTGGTGCAATTCATGGAGTAACACAAGAAGCTTAATTCAAGGAGCAATTTAAGGAACCATTAATTTAAGGAGTAATTCAAGGAGTGAATTTTCCTATAAATAGATGTGTAATTGTAATGAATTAATCATCCAAAGTGTTCATTCCAATTGAGAGAAAAGCTTAGAGAGAAAAGCTTTTGTGAGAGAAAATTGAGAGTAATTTTCTTGGGTGTAATTGGGTTGTGAGTTGTGAGTGTTGTAAACACCTTGTGTAATTTCTCTCCTTTCAGTAAAAAGATCTGCAGCAGGTCTGGAGACGTAAGCAAGATTGGCCGAACTCCGTTATCAAATTTGTGTGTTATTTTTCTATTCTTGCTTTCTCATAAATCTGGCTTATCGGGAATTTGCGTTATTTCCCAACAAGTTCCGCAACAGAACCAATTGTAACAAGTTCTCAGCCAGAGAAACTTATTGGACAGAGCAGTACGCAACAGTTCAACACACCACAGCCTTCTACTCCAGCTCATGTATTGAGAAGGTCTTCCCAACCTCATGTGCCTAACAGGAGATACATAAATTATATGTTGCTGACTGATGGAGGGGAGCCTGAATGCTATGATGAAGCTTGTCAGACTCGAGATTCCAACAAGTGGAAGCTCGCCATGAAAGAAGAAATGAAATCTCTTATCTCCAACTAGACATGAGAACTAGCTGAATTACCTATGAGAAAGAAAACACTTTACAACAAATGGGTGTACCGGGTAAAAGAGGAGCATGATGGTTCCAAGAAATACAAAACACGCCTAGTTGTCAAAGGGTTTCAAAAGAAGGAAGGAGTTGACTACAATAACATTTTTGCTCCCGTTGTGAAGCTCAATACTATCAGATCAGTGTTGAGTATTGTAGCCATTGAAGATCTTCATCTTGAACAGTTGGATGTGAAGACTGCATTCCTTTACGGAGATTTAGATGAAGAGATATACATGTACCAACCAGAAGGTTTCTTAGAAAGAGGGAAGAAGAACATGGTGTGCAAACTTAAGAAGAGTTTGTATGGCCTGAAACAAGCCGCGAGATAATGGTACAAAAAGTTTAACAGTTTCATGCACAAGGAAGGTTTCCAGAAGTGCAATGCTGACCATTGTTACTACTTCAAGAGATATAGGTCCAGTGATATCATTTTACTATTTTATGTTGATGATATGTTAGTAGCAGGTTCATATATGGATGATATTAGAAGGTTGAAGTAGCAATCGTCAAAGGAGTTTGACATGAAAGACTTGGGTCCAGCAAAGAAGATTCTTGGAATGCAAATCACAAGAAATAAGAAGAAATGATCATTGTAGTTATCTCAGGCCGAGTACATCAATTGTGTTTTGTAGAGATTCAACATGGGCGACGCCAAGCCAGTTAGCACACCCTTGGCCATTCATTTTTGCCTATCCAAGGATTAGTCCCCTCAGACAAAGGAAGAGAGAGAATTCATGGCTAAGGTTCCTTATGCCTAAACCATTGAAAGTTTGATGTACACAATGATCTGTACGAGACCAGACATTGGACATGCAGTGGGAGTTGTTAGCAGATTTATGTCAAACTTAGGGAAAACTCATTGGGAAGCAGTCAAGTGGATTTTGAGGTATCTATGAGACACTACAGAAAAGTGCTTGTACTTTAATAAAGGAGAATTAAAAGTACAAGGCTACGTAGATGCAGACTTTGGAGGGGAAGTTGATCACCGTAGAAGCACAACCGGTTATATATTTACTGTTGGAACTACAGCTGTTAGTTGGATGTCACAAATACAGAAAATTATCACTCTATCTAATACAGAGGCTGAGTATGTAGCAGTGACTGAAGCCAGTAAAGAGATGATATGACTTCAAGGTTTGTTAACTGAGCTGGGATTCAAACAGGAGAAGAATGTTCTACACAATGATAATCAAAGTGCAATACACTTGGCAAAGAAATTCAGCATTCTATTATAGAACCAAACATATTGGACTTCGTTATCACTTCATTAGATCCCTATTGAAAAATGATGTGTTAATACTAGAAAATATTCAAGGAAGCAAAAATCCTGCAGATGTATTAACAAAGGTGGTGACTATTGACAAACTGAAGTTGTGCGGCCTGCAAGAATAACAAGACTTGAAAAGCTGCTGCATTAATCGATGTGTGAAGACAGATTGAAATCAGTCTTCAAGTGGGAGATTGTTGGAGATTACTATAAAGCTCCTTAATTTAAGAAGCAAAACAATGAACTTAATTCAAGGAACCATTAATTTAAATAGTAATTCAATGAGTGAATTTTCCTATAAATAAATATGTAATTGTAATGAATTAATCATCCAAGTGTTCATTCCAATTGAGACTCTCAATTTTCTTGGGTGTAATTGGGTTGTGGGTTGTGAGTTGTAAGTGTTGTAAACACCTTGTGTAATTTTTCTCCTATCAATAAAAAGATCTGCAGCAGATCCGAAGACTTAAGCAACATTGGCCGAATTCCGTTATCAAATTTGTGTGTTATTTTTCTATTCTTGTTTTCTCATAAATTTAACTTATCGGAAATTTGCGTAATTTTCCAACAATATCATATATAAAGTATGAGCTTAAAAAAAAAATGGATAATGATTTATATGCTTACCAAAACAAGGTCTGCTGCTTCTAAGAATTCTAACTGATGTGTAGCATAAACAACTGTTTTCTGCGACAATAGTTGGAAAAGACATTTCTGCAAAACCATTTCAATGTAAAATATATATCTATCTCAAGTTAACTTCCATGTGGATTGAAATTGATAAATAAGCCAAAATAATGAAGATTATACTTGCCTTGAACAAATGTGTACCCGTATAAGCATCAACAGCACTGAAAGGGTCATCCAAGAAATAAACATCTGAATTACTATAAACAGCTCTTGCCAGTTGAATTCTCTGCTTTTGTCCTCCGCTTAAGTTTGTTCCTCTCTCTCCCACCACAGTCATATCTCCATCTTTCCACATCCTGATATCCTTGTTCAGGGCACAACCCTCCAAAACTTCATCATAATAAGCTTTGTTCATCTCCTTTCCAAACAACACATTATCTCTAATAGTGCCAGTTTGGATCCAAGCACTCTGAGGAACATAAGCTTTTTTACCATAAACCTTTGTTTCTACCCCAGAAATTCTTGGAATCTCCTCAAGTATACTCTGCAACAAACTTGATTTTCCAGAACCAACTGCTCCACAAACTGCAACCTTGTATCCTTTCATTATACTCAACTTTTCTGTGAGTTTGACCGTTGGTTTTTTCAAATTTTGATCACTAGTGTCCCAACTATATTCCCCCTTCTCGATTTCAACCGCAACATTTGAAGCTCTTGCAGTATGACAAGGAATAAGCTTCTTTTGATCTTCTCTGATGAATTCGTGGATACGGTCAAGTGAGACCTTTGTTTGAGCAATCATGGATATAAGTTCTGGTAGATTGTAAATAGGTTCTTGTAGAATTCTAAAGGTAGCTAAAGCCGAGAGGACTGTACCCGTAGTTAATGGAGTATTCAATAGTATGCAAACACCAAAAGTTACTACTGAAACTAAAGTTGGTGAAGCCCAAAAGAGGAAGGCTACTGCTGAGCATGTATAGAGATATCTCTTGAGCCAACTTCTTTCAGTTTTTCTAAGCTCAAGAAGTTTCTTCAAGAATGTTGGTTCCCATGAATGCAATTTTAAGACTCTCATGCTCTTTAAAGTCTCCGACGTCATTTTAATTCTTGAATCTTTAGCTTCCATGATTTTGGAATGAAGACTTTCTTGCATATTAGCCAAAGGGGTATTGCTAACCATTACAAGAACTGTGGTAAGAAGAGCAGCAATAGATGGGGCAGCACCCAAATTCCTATAAAGTATGAGTAGAGCAAGAAACACTTGTAGTGGAAGCAACCAAACTCCGTGGATATACCAACAACAATCTCCAACTCTTTCAACATCCACATTGACCAAGTTTATAATCTTTCCATTGCTTGGACCAGAGTATTTTATAGATATAGACTTCTTATAAACCAGTACTTTGAGAGCAGCTTGTACTCTTATACCGATACGATGAGCACCAAAATACCATTGTCTTTGGGTCAATGACTCAATTGTCTTTGAGAAAAAGAAGACAAATGTGAGAATTAGTCCATATTGAAGACTTGAATCATCATTTTTGTTCAGTAGATAGTTAACAAAATTCGTAATTAACAAAGGACCCATATAGGATGCTGCAGTATTTGCTCCTGCATATATGAACAGTAAAAGTATGTAAAATCTGCAAGATTGTAACAGTAAAATTGTGCCACCTAAGTCAAAGTAGATATTGGAGTATGTAGAGATACATTGTTAATTTTTGTAAAGGGTATTTTAATAACCTCATTACATTTTGCTTTCAATTGGGCCAATATGAATTTGGGATAGATTGGGCTCATTTGATTTGCCAACTCTTTCGGCTGGGCTTTTCAAGCGATGGTTTAGTTGTAATTAGCTTACTCAACTAAGGGTAAAACGGTAATTGGATTGGATGCTATTTATACTTTTTATCTCAGCTCATTAGGTCAAGGGTCACTCTCTTCCCTTCTTATTTCACGTATTCCTCTGGTTTCTCTATGGTTCTATGGTTTTTTGGTTCTTAAGTAAACTCTTGATTCTTCTTATGAGAATTTGGGAGTGTGAGTGTGTTCTTGAGTGTCTATAGGTGTGTTTATCCTTCTGTATTGATCGTATTGAATTGGTTCTGTAACTTGTAACATTGATTCTTATAGTGGATTGTTCTTCTCCTCCTCTAGTGAATTAGGGTATTAGTACTCAAACCACATAAATCTTTGTGCAATAATCTTTATATGCTTTACCATTTGCTTTATGTTATTGTTTTTAAGTATGATTAGTTAACTATTCTTAAGAGTTCTTAGTGTTCTTGTAACACAAAGAGCATTAATTCCTAACAATCTGGTATCAAAGCTTGTTATTTCATATTCCTTTTTAGTCTCCGGCTAGTTTAAGTTTCTTAGGGTTTCAAGAGTGTTTTGAGTCTCTTATATTTAAGTGTAATCTTAAAAACCCTAAGGTGATTTCTTGGATCCCTGTTAGGTTTTCTTTAATGAGTCTTGCTCTTGGGTTCCACTTGGGGTTTTTGTTAGTACTCATATTTTGTCACGGCTCTTTCAATGAAGTACCAAATAGCCTCATTTGATGGCTCTAGTGACTTTGTTTTATGAAAAGAAAAAGAAAATGAAAGCCCTCTTGGTTCAAGAGCAAATTCATGGTGTTTTTGATGTTGATGACCTCCCTGATAAAGCTATCGAGGAAACAAAGAAAAAAGTGGAACAAAAAGGCCATTTTTGGATTGTTACTAAATCTCTTAAACAAGGTACTTAGAGAAATCTTTAAGCAAACTAATACTACTTTTGTAATATCTAAACTCGACGGTTAGTATCTTAAAAAATCATTGTCTGAAAAAGTTCATATGAAACATAACTTTTACACATTTAAGATACATTAGTCTAAGAATATTGAGTAAAACCTTGTTTATTTTAAAAGATTGACTAATAATCTTATTTCTATTGATCATAAAATTGAAGATGAAACTCAAGTTATTATTTTATTAAGCTTTCTACTTGAAAAATATAAAAAAGTTAAATTTGATATTATGTATGGGAGGGATGAATTAACTCTTAATATGATCATTTCAAATTTGAGGTCAAAGGATTTTAAAATAAAGACCACTAAAATATCTCTATAAATGATGTTTTGTATACGAGGTGTAAATAAGGAAAAAAGAGTAAGAAAATAAGGATAGGTCTAGGAGTAAATCAAAGTCTAGAACCAAGAAGTCATTTAAATGATACTACTGTAAGCAAGAAGGACACTTTAGAAGCGATTGTTCTGTGTTGAAGGGTAAAAGTCATTATGTTGAGGGCTCTAGTAATAATAATGATATTAACTTAGTCTCTGAAAGTTATGAGAGTTCAGAGGTACTAATTATAAGTTCTGAAAGATCAAAAAGTGAGTGGGTTTTAGATTCAGAGTGTACTTTTTACATGAGTCTTACTAGACACTAGTTTACCAATCTAGAAGAATGCAACCTAGGAAATGTTCTTTTAGGTAATGATTATGAGTGTCATGTGAAAGGATTTGGACAGATTAAAGTATGTTTAAAAGATAGGACTGATAGAATTCTAAAAGAAGTGAGGTATGTACCCTATATTAGAACAAACCTAATATCACTAGAAGTCATGGATTTCCTAGGATACTCTATGAGGATACAAAAGAAAATCATAAAGGTTATTAATGGGTCACTAGTAGCAAGGTAAAGAAAGTCAATGGGCATTATATTCTATTAGACAGTGTAAGTAAGGGTCGAGGGATAATGGCTTTTATTCAAGAAGATGACCTAGTTATACTACGGTATATTAGATTAGGACATGTTTGCGAAAAAGTTTTACGTTATCGGTTTAAACTAGGTGTTCTTGGTTACAAACCATTAGGTAGTTTAAGGTTTTGTGAGTACTATGTTATGTAAACAAACCAGAGTTAAATTTAGTAAAAGTAGTTATACCGCTAAGCATAACCTTGAGTATATCCACTCTAATTTGTGGGATCTTTCACCCACAAAGTCCTTAGGAAGTTCTAGATATTTCTAGTCATTTACAAACGACCATTCTAGAAAAGAATAGGTATATTTTTTAAAGTTTAAAGATTAAACCTTTGATGCTTTTAAAATTTGGAAAAACCTAATTGAAAAACAATATGGAAAAGGGATAAAAATGTTTAAGGATTGATAATGGTTTAGAATTTTACAATAAAAATTTTGATTCATTCTATAAGGAACATGTTTAACTTTTACTAGCAAAACTAAAATATTATTATTCAAAACCAAATTGAACTCTGAGCTTAAAGTAAAGGATTTAGGACATGCTAGTAAGATACTAAGTATGAACATAAAAAGAAACTACAAATCTGGTACCCTATGTGTTTCATAAAGATCTTATTTATAAAAAATATTAAAAAGGTTTTCAATGCATATTCAAAGCCTATCAACTTCCTTTTGATACATATTTTGATTTGTCTCAACATAATTGTCGTAACACTAGTCAAGAAATTGAATATATGTCTAAAGGTCCATATTCTAGTGTTGTAAGATCTGTTATGTTTGACATGGTTGGCACATGACCTGATTTGACATATGCAATGAGTAGTTTGAGTGGATACATGTCCAATTTTAAGAAAACTCATTGGTTAGGGGTTAAGTGGATTTTGAGGTATATTAAAGGCACTATTGATATTGGTTTGGTACTCAATAAAGGACTAATGAGTTCTCTACTTGTGCAAGGTTACACTGACTCTGATTATGCAAGAGACAAGGATAAGAGAAGATCATTATATGTTTATCTATTCAGTGGATTTCACAATCCAGTAAGCTGGAAGTGCAACCTACAATCTATTGTGGCATTGTCTACAATTAAGGTAGAATTTACAACTTGCACTAAAGTTATCAAGGAGAGCCTGTGACTCAAAAGGATTACAAAGCAATTGAGCATTGTCACTGATAATGCAATAAAGTAATGCATCTGACATCCAATTAGCCATCTATCTTTCCAAACATCATGTGTTTCATAGTAGATCTAAACATAGTAAATAAAATTTCATTTTATTAGAGATATTATAACACAAAACATGGTTAAGATAGAAAAGAGACATACTCACCAAAACAATACCCTCAACCAAGTTTTATTATTGTATGAACTTGGTTAGAGTCAAAATCACTTAGTAATGTGTGTAGGTAGAGGGAAAAGTAAAGGAATCTACTTTGCATTAGGTATCAAGGTGAAGAATTGTTAAACTGTACCACCTAAGTCAAAGTGAGTATTGAAGCATGTAAGATACATTGGTATTTTTAGTAGAGGGTATTTTAGTAACCTTATTATATTTTGCTTTGAAGTAGGCCAATATGAATTTGTGTTGGACTTATTTGATTTGCTAGCTCATGGTTTAGTTGTAATTAGTTAGCTTAATTGAGGACAAAATAATAATTGGACTGGATGCTATTTATACTCTCTATCTCAATTCATTAAGTCAAGCGGTTACTCTATTCTCTCATTTTCTCACTACTTTTTCTAGTTTCTCTTTGGTTTTAGAGTTTTTCAATTCTCATGTAAACTCTTAGTTTTTACTAGGAGAAGTTTTTTTACTAGGAGAAGTTGGGTGCTTGAGTGTGTTCTTGAATATCTAGTGTCTAATGAATGTGTTTTTTTATGTGTATTGATTGTAACGGGTTAATTCTATAACTTATAAATCGAGTCTTTAGTGTACTTGTGAGATTCACAACAATAACTATAAAAAAGTTCATTTAAAATCTAAAATATAACATGAGAATTTTTTTACAAAATCTAAAAAGCAAAAAATGAATACCTGCAAAAACAGCATTTATGGCCAATGATATTCGTACAGAACGCAGTATGGCTTTTGGCAATGAAGTGTCTTCAAATTTCTGTTTTCGAAGCGATTCTTCGAGCAAAATCGAAGCAGTTTCTGCCTTTTCAGATTCAGGTACCGAGGGTATATGAGGCAATTCCAGTTTTTGAACTCTACCCAATTTGAATAGTGGATTGAGCCACTGGAATGTAACTTTGCTCCAAAGCCCAGAGGTAGAGAAAGCATTATTATTATTATTATTATTATCTCTAGAAGAGTGTTCATCCTCTTTTTGAAGTAATGGATGTTCAAGCTCCTTGTAACTTTTTCCATACCATAAGGCATTGAAACAAAGCACTACAGATAATGGAAAAGAACCAATATCAGCTATATCAGCTTGAGGAAGAGTGTGTGGTTTATTTATGGATTTCAGGTGGGTAATGAGGTAAAGAGAAACTAAAACTAACCCAAAAGTACTGGAAAAGAACCACCATAGCATTAAAACCCAAGGCCACCTTTTGAATTCTCTAAGAGTTCTATCTTTTGAACAGATTACAACTAAAGTGGCTAAAACCCAAGTCATGGTTGATAAGACTGATTTAAAAGTTACGATTCTGTCGATCCAGAATTCATAAAACCCATAACCCAAGTAGAAAACAGAGATTAAAGCATTAAAAAGAAGAGCAACAATAATAAAACCTTTACATTCTTTAGCTACTACTCCTGAAATACTTCTCAAGTTTCTCTGCTTACCACTTCTTCTATCCCAAATTTCTTTTGAAATCCATATTAAAAAAGTTAAGAGAAATCCCAATTTAAGAAACTCCAAAGAGATATCCATAAATGCTCTGTAAATTCTAGAAGAAGAAAAAAAACCAGTTCAAAACAGTCTTCGACCGTTCAATAGATGAAAAACAATGCTATAAACGAAGAGTTTTGTATCTGTGAGGAACTTCATTTAACATAGACGAGAAGAACAATGGTGATTCAGTAGTAATAATTGATCAATGTACATGGATTGAAAAGCAACAAAATTGTGACCGAATAGTTGAAGAAGAAAACAAACAATGGGAACCAATAAAATCAAAAGGGTCTGTCAGAAATCAGAAATAGTGGAAACCAGTGAAATAAAGAAGAAAGACGCACGTGGTTCTTTAAGGGTGGTGAGTGGTGATGAGGGGGGTTCACTGCATCACACCTAGAGCTAGTCTCAGTATTCTAGTCTGTGTGTGATTGTGGGACTCCTCTCATCTGATTCTTATAAATAAATAATCATTAAGAAATACAAATATTCATGCAAATTATTTCCATTAAAAAAAAATTCAACTACCTTTATTATAATTATAATTTATTAATAATAATTTTATTTAATAATATTAATAAAAACTAATTACAAAATAAAATATTATCATCTTTATTTTATTATTTATAATTGAGAAATATTAATTAATACTAAATATTATTTTATAATTGTCAAATGAAAATGGAAACCAGAATCTCAGCACCATATTCCGTATACTGTATTTTTTATTTTATTTTTAAATTTCTTTCCATTCAAGTAAGATATCGCAGCTCAATATATATCAAGAAAAAATGAGTATATAATTATGTTAATAAATAATAAAATATAATATTAATGTTTGTTTTATAATGATATAATGTATATAAAAATACTCTTAGCTTAATATATATTAAAAAAAATGAGTTTCATTATATTATTAAATAATAAAATGTTATATTAATTAATTTTTTATTTTTTTTATTAAAAATATTAATTATTATTTCATTATGATGCATATAAAAGTACCCTTTTCAAATTATCGAATCACTCTCGACCATTAATATATATATATATCGAATCTCTCAGTCCACGGGTGTCTATTTAGGGTAACGATGTCGTCATTTATGTGTAATGTGTTGATTATTATATAATTATATTTCAAAAATGGTAATGACTATCCAAAATAATATTCCTATTTTCTATTTGGCTTGATGCACCTTCCATGAAAGCTTTAAATACCCAATCTTTTTAACACTTATCAAAATTTAAGAGTTATAAGTCTAAAAATAAGTATAAATTTATGTATTAATATTTCTTGTACGGTGTTAGAGATTTAATTATGTGTTTATGGTAATATTAATTCCATCCCTTTACTACTTTTCTACAAACTATCTCTCAATCTGAGTAAATTGTTGTGGTTCACTTTTTTTTTTTTTTTTTTTACAAATTGTACCAAAATAAATTGTATTTTTCATTTTATTTTAATAAAATATATGTTCGTATTAGTACAATTTCATGTATTTTGTTTTTGTTTGATATATATTTTTCATATAAACACATAAAATCAGTTTTAAATTGATTGAGATATTTTTTTTTTCGGTAATAAAACTGGTCCAGACAAATGTATTCTTACAAAAATGAAGAAAAATAATAATAATAATAAATAACGAAAGCAAATATATTTATGCTAACACTATGAGTTATTCTAATTTCTAACTTGCATGTCATGTATGATACATTCTTTATTTTTAGATTATTAAATCTTCTTACTAGAATCTTATCTACATATTTATTTGGTGGAAAAAAATCCCATCTATATATTATATATTTAAACAAAATTATTTAATTTGATAACTACATGCACAACAAAAAAATCTCATCCATTTTAATATGTTTGTATATTATTATTAATTCTATACATAAATTCATTGAATGAAAAGTTGTCGTTAATAAAATGTATTCATCTTTTATTTTAAATTATATGTTTAAATTATATTAAATATTTAAAAAAATAACATTAATTCACTAGTTCTTAAATTTATTTTAACTATTTTTTTAATTAAAGATTTGAATTTATTAAAATCACAACTCGTGTAATTTAAATGAGAAAAAATTAAATGATATTTATCTATATTAAAAATGATTTCACGCTAAACGATTCTATCAATAATTATAATAATTTTGTATTAATATTTGATAGGTTTAGATAATAATCGTCTTATAAATAGATAATAATTTTTTTATAATTTAATCATGATTTTTATTTTATAATATTTATTTAAAAATATATTAAATTTTAAAGAAACTAAATATTAACATATAAAAAAAATTAAAAGCTTATCCTTAGCCAACATGCCAAGTTGTCATTTGTCATGTGTAATCCATATAAAATCGAACCACCCGACTTTCATTAACCGGAGCACACGCGTGGTGGTAGGTCATTGGCGTGTGGTGACTAAAATCTAAGCGGATGTTAAAGTGTGTATCTATCGTGCTCGTCATTATCCATAGCTGTCTCTCTTTTGTTCAGCCAGAAAAGAATCGCAAACACTTTATACCTTCCTCACGACTTGATGAATCTTTTCTAATTTTCATTTTGTTTTCCACCACGAGTTTCCAATTTATTAAAAGAATTACAATGATAGGTAATAGAAGGACGTTAATTATATAGTAAAAGATAAAAAAAATACATTAATATTTAAATAAAATACATTAAATTTATTAACTATAAAAAATATACAAAAAAAAAGTTTAAAAAATAAAAAACAGAGCACGTAAGTAAATATATGTGTATTTTTTTTAAAGTTAATATATATTTTTAAATTAATTGTTATACGTTGAAATATATTTTAAATTACAATTAATTTAAAAATATATAATAATTTAAAAACTAGGTATATATATGTTTTTGCGTTCTTCTAACATTTTTTTTATTTTGAAACTCTAATATAATTTTTTTATAGTTAGTAAACTTATAATAACTCATACAAATAATTAATGGATTTTTATATATTTTTATCATAATTAATGTACTACTGCCATTCATCTCTTTATCTTTTTGGGGTTACCTGGTGAAACGTTAAGATTACTATAAATTATTTCTTATTTTTGAAAGTATGTAATGATGTGGTATAACAAATTAACAATTTTTATGACTAATTTAACTTATTTTTTAAAAAATCAATACTAAATATTTACTAGAGAGAAAAAATAATGTGAAAGTAATAAATATATAACACCTTTTAAGATAAGTATATTATTTTTTCTTTTGTATTTATTAGTAAATTTTAAGTGTTAATAAAAAATAATATTTTAAATCTTAGATTAAAAATGTATAGATTAAATTTGATAAAAGAATAAAAACAATTAAACTATCAAATTTTTGAACATTTGTTTAGCCCCGTAACTTAGAGAAACTATTTTCTATATTTAAAAATCAAAAAATTACTTCTACAAAATCATTTAGAGTGTTTGGTGGTATTTTTAACTTATTATTTTATAGAATAAAAAATTAGAATAATTAACATGTGTTTTCATTATTTTTAAATACATGTATAAAAACACGAAGAAAAAAAATTCAAAAACTAGGCAAAAATAACACTTATTTAAGGGGGAAATATTCTCTCATATTAGTACAACTTTTTGTTATAAGTTAATATGAAGTTTTTTTTATTATAATTATTTTAATATAAAAAGGTTATTAAAAGTAAAATTTTATGCATAAAATGAGTTCATGTCATGTAATTAAATCATAATATTTTATGTATATGATATAATACATATTAGAAGGACAACTTTAAACAGATAAATAAAATTACGATGATGATGATAAAGTAAAAATCTACACTTAATATATATAAAAGTTTATTTAAATAAAAAGTTTAAAAATTAATCTAATGTTCTATATTGTTTAAAATTTTCTTCCATCGTTGATAATTATTTATTAAAAAATTAATTAAATTCATAATAAAAAATTTAAAATTTATTTACAATGTCTTATAAAAAATTTAAAAATTATATTTTTGGTATAGTTAACGTAATTAAAAATTACATATCACATTGTATTATTATAAAAACATAAGTAAATTTTTATTATGAAAAAAATACTTTTAGAATAATTTGGCAAAACATTTTGATAAATATGTTTTTGTTTTTTTTATTTTTCAAAACAGATTTTTAAAAACAACGGAGAAATGAGCTCAATGTTTTTAAAAATTATTGAAAACTATTTTTTATAATAATTTAAAAAAAATTAAAAATTATTTTTGAATTAAATAGTAAAATAAATCCTAAATTTTTTTATAATTATTCTATAGAATATAATAATTTGTTTTTAATAAAGCGATTAGGGCTCAGAATATACTTTTAGTCAATGTTTTGATGATTAGCCTATTATTTCATTATTTAAATCCCTTTTGTAAGGAGGGGATTAAAAAAACAGTTAAAATAATAATATCATATAAATCTATATTAATCTTTACATCGATATTTTTTATATTATGTAAATATATCAAAATTATTTTTAAAAAAAATAATACATTTTTAAATAAAAATAATGTTCTTCAATTCTAACCACTAGGCATCTAAACAAAACCAAATACGTGTTAAAAATAAAGCAGACGGCGCCTTCACTGTCGCATGTTGGATAATGACTAAGGAGTTATTATTTTTTAAGGATATATTTTGTATCAATTAAATTACTTTTTTCTATTTTTATTAGATATATTTTTAAATATTTTTATTAATTTTAAATTTAATTAACCTAAATTAACGTATCTTGACGTATTTCAAAAATAATATATAGTTTTTTCATAAAATACTAATAACCATTAAATTTTTATTATGTACAACTATTCCATCTAAATTAAGTAAAAAAAATAAATAAATTAAATAATCAAATTAAATCAAATATATCATCTCACATTGCATGCCCGATAGTAAAGACATTAGCTTACTCCTAAAGTAGTGAGAATAACTCCTACGGTGGATCTTTCTGTGATTACACTGACAGTTGCTCTGGCTAAAATTTAAAATGATAACAATAATATGTAAAACAATTTAAGCGGATATAGAAAATATATGTGTATTTTGTCTTACATATATTGCATTTTTTAAATGTTAAATATATATATTTTATTTATAATAATATATCACATATTATATATTATTACTAAATATTAGATTAAAAAATCAAATCTCTTTTCAATTTATAACTTAGAGTTTAGGTATAATTAAATGAAATAATCCTTATTTATAATTGGAGTTCTCATTTTTACACCCAAAAGAAAAAGAAAATTTAAAATATCTTCGTTATTATCTCATTTTTACTTTATCTTTGCTCAAAAATAAATTAAATATTTTATTAATTAATTTAGGTTTTACTATGTATGTATAGTATTATTGAAGAGAAAAACATATGTTTTCTGTAAAACAAAAAATATATTTTGTTTGTTAATTTTTAATCATGTAAATAATATATATTTTTTAAGAAAAAATTAAAACTATATAAATAAATGAGCATGAATCTAATTAATTTTATTGACCAAACATTATAAAATTAAAAGAGAAAAATACATTTGAGTTACTTTTTCATTCCCTCGTTAAAGTTACTCATAATAATTTTTTTTGTTTTGCCTCTTCTATCTCTAGTTTTATCCAATTCTATATTATCAGATTTTTTTATTTAAACAGCATCTTTAATTTATTTAAAGTTATCCTCTATATTTGAAACTTCTAAAAATATTTGGCACCAGATAATTCTCTTTAATTTTTTATTTATTTATTTTAGATTGTTTATCAATATATATATATAATTATAATTTTATGTCAAAATCATATTATTTAAATAGGTTGAATTAAATAAATGATTCTTATAATTTTTTTCATATACTACACTTTAATTCTCTTATTAATTTTTTTTATGATGTGTTCTCTTTATTTTTTAAATTTCATACTTTGATTCCTTTACTTTTTCCTTATAATTTTATACATTTTTTAATTTTTATGTTTTTAGTTTAAAATTTAAGACTAATTTTAAATTAACTTCAAAAGTATAAAAAAGTATAAAAGTGTAAAAACTAAAAATTAAAATAACAATATCAAAGTAAAAAATAATTATGTGACCAATATGTCCAATATGAAAAAATTAGGAACCATTTATATAATTTAGCCTTTTAAATATTGATGTATTTAGTTTAGTTTAGTGTTTATTTAACATCTATAAACTTTGATAAGTATGATTTAATTATTTTAATTTTTGGTTTATTAATTAAATTTTTTATTTAATTTTTGTTTTTTATGTATATTAGAAATTTTTTCAAATAGATTATAGTGATCTTTTAATATATATTTTTAATAATAAAATAATATTTTACGGTGATTTGAATACGTGATTTAAAACAAACAAAAAATTTATAAATTTTAGTACTAATATTTCATTAAATAAGCATTTATCGTATTTTAATATTAAACTTGAAGTTCAAGTTTTTTGTTATGATACGAAAAATTCAACTTTAGAGTTTTATATTTGCTTTATCCTAAAGTGGGTTTGAATCTTTTTTTATGTTTTTAGATTTAAACAACTCTCCTATATATAGCTTTTATTGAATTACTTATATTTTAGTTTTATTTTTTATATTTTTCTTTTATAATTAGTAAAACTGTAGATATTTACTCCATAATATGAATGTTACAAAAGTTTCAATATAATTTAAATATTTTTATTTATATATTTGTCATCTACTATCTTTATTAAAAATAATAAAAATGAAATAAGTTCATTTTCTTTTAGAACTTAAAGGTGATAGAATTTTTCCCTTTTATATCTGGAAAAGCCTTTCACTCTTTATGCATGTGAACCATTGGACAGAATTTTTCAATACAGGTTTTTTATGACTTTTCTGACAAAACATTCAGTGGACCCATGCCCATTTCCTAATACTTTTTTGATATTTAATTTCTATTATTGCTTTTATTTATTTTACAGTGAAAATTTTAACTTACATCCCTCTATTGCAAATATATATTATTATTTATTAATATAAATATTTTATTATTATTTAAATAAATTTAGTAGTTCAGATTTATTCAAGTAAATATAGAGAACTAGATGAACTGATATGGAGGTTTGAAAAACACGATTATTATTCGATCAAATCAGGGTATGTATTGCTAAACTGCATGAAAATTGTGCTTTCAAGTGAAGCTTAAATCTTTCTTTTACGATGTAATATACAAAACATTTTCCATGTCAGAACTCTAATTAAGAGAATTGAAATGCTGAGATACCTCTAGTTTGTGGCTTGTGTAATCAATGTGATGAGACGGTGTTTGCATTTGTTATTTGATCATCTTATTAGCAAGAAAGTATTTTATGATATATTAAGTTACCTAGATTTATTTGGAGGCAGAGTATATCTCAATTCTCGATAAATAAATTTTAAAAATTATAAGTATAATATTTATAAATTTATAAATAAATTATATGTATAAAATAAAAATATATCACGTTTAAATTTTAAGTTTTTAATAATAAATTTATCACAAAAACTTAATAATTTAAATATATTTTTACTAAAATAAGATACATGTAACATTTTTTTTTCGATAAACATAAATAATAACTAAAAATTAACTATTTTTTTTAATGTTTATATGGTGACTTTATTAGATATAAATATTAAACAAGTGACTGGACTTATAATAATAGATGATAGTTTTGATGCACTTATTACTTTTCTTACATCAAAAATTAATAGAATTAGCCTTGTTTTGGTGACTTTCCTTATGTGATAGTTATGAAAGTCCAAAAATTGAGATGCTTTTAAAAATAAGGTAATTTGCTTTATAATGCATTCAATTATTTTCAATAAATGAACTCATCTTTTGAGTTGTTTTTATAATTAAGAATGAGTTTTCGTTGAATGCAAGAGGTTATTCTCATTATTGACATCAATCTAATACAAGAGTATTTATATTAGTTTAATTTCATCGTGAATTATGTATAGTTTGTTAGTGGCTAACTAACTATGCAAATCTATATTATCATATGTATACAATCAGATGTTCATATTATGAACCAATCCCATTTCAAACACAAAGGGCTAAAAGCATCATGAGTTTGGTTTTTCCTAAATTGAAACGAGTCTTTCTTAAAGGCCTCGTAAACACATTTGCAACTTGTTTATTTAAAGGTATATCTCACATAAAGTTTTCCCTACACAACTAGGTCATGGGTGAAGTGAAAATCGATCTCAACATACTTCATTCGTGCATGTATCACAAGATTGATATAAAAGTGTTTTGCTTTAATATTATCAATGAGTAGCACTTGTATTGAGCCTTATTTATTTGTAACCCACCTAGCGCATCTACAGCTCCAAGAGCTAAAGCTATATATTTCGCTTTTGCACTTGACCTTATAATGGCATTTTATTTAGAGGTCATTTATGACCGAAGATTGTCACTAAAGTAGATGCAATACCTCTAGTACTCTTCCTATGACCTGGACAGAAAGCCCAATATGAATCAGTAAATCTAATTAACCCAAACTCATCTAATTTTTAAAGAAGAAAGCCAAGTGTGAGTGTGCACTTTAAATAGCGCAAGTTCCTCTTTGTGGCTTACCACATGCCTCTGTTAGAGTATGCAAGAACATACATACTTATTAACTACATAGGCTATTTCAAACCTTGTGAGAAAGTGATATTGTAGAGCTCTTATAACATACTTATAAAGTGTAAGATTATCTAAAATTTAGCCTTCAAACTTTGACAAACACATGTTTGGAAACCATTGGTATTTTAAGTGGTTTAGTGCTAGCAAGGCCAGCTTTAGTAAGCAGATTGTTAATGTAATTTATCTAAATCTAATGCAGTTTATCATCACACCTCATAACTTTAATGCCAAGAAAGTAATGAAGTTATCCAAGGTCTTAAAGTTTAAACTTATTGTTCAATAACACAACCAGTTTAGATACAAATTCAATGTTGCTGCCCATGTATAATGTCATCCACATAGATGTACATGATGAGATGAGTACTAGTTTAATGCATAAAATTAAAGTGTTTGATTTGAAATTCATAAACCCCAACTCAATTAAGTTGGTGCAAAACTTCTAATATCAAGCTTATGGAGCTTGTTTCAATCCATATAGGACTTTTTCAACTTGCACATCCAAGTAGAATGATTCATATCTTCAAAGCCAAATTGTTGCTTTATACACATTGTTTGTTGCAATTCTCCATTAAAAAATGCATTTTTGACATCCAATTGCTTCAATTCCCACCCTTTAGCCTAGACCAAAGCCAACACAATCCTTATTGTTTAAGGTTTGACAACAGGAGAAAATGTTTCAATATAGTCAATGCCCTTCATTTAATCACGTCCCTTACCTATAACCCTAGCCTTATACTTATCAAGCAAACCTTCATTCTTCACCTTCGATCTATACAACCATTTGTTATCAATGGGATCACACTCATGTGTATAAAGGAACAAGTTCTTATGTTTCATTAGCAAGTAGAGTATTAAACTCCTTTTCCATAGCATCCTTATATTCAAAAATATCCTTAACCTCTGCATAATTCTTAGGTTTAGGTAATAAGGTAACACTGATTGAGCAAGCCTAGTGAGATATATATGAAAAAACAAGATAAGGATGAAGAATGCATAGGCTAAAGTGAGTCAATAGTTGGGAAATGAGAGACAAAGAAATAGGTGAGGAAGAAGGTACACTTTCAGTTGGCACATCAAGCAAAGAAAAAGGGCAACATGCAAGAGTAAAATTACACAGCATCATGCTTACTAGAAGAAAGAATCTCTAAGTTGTCAAAACAAGGGAAAACATGCTCATCAAACCTCATATGTTTACTAGTAATGAACTTTCTAGTGGCTTTGTCTTAGCATAGACAACAATGTTGTTCTGGAACATAATCCAAAAGGACATAAGGCATAAAACGAGGTTCTAGCTTGTCATGATTCAATGGCCTTAGACATGAGAAGTAAAGAAAACCAAAAGACCTTAGAAAATGCTAATCCTATTGCTTACCATACAATTTTAAAATGGACTTTTTTCATATAACACGTTTTCAAGAAGTTTATAAAAAAAACAAATACTAGACAACAAAAAACATATAACCAATAACTTAAAGGCACACCATTATGCAACAAAAAATGCCAAAATCTCTTTCCATTACTCTCTTGTGATGTGTCTCCACCATACCATTCTGTTTAGAGGTGTGAGGACATGTATTTCTAAGCACAAGGCCTTGAGCACTCAATTTGGAAGTCAAGAAATGAAATTCACCCCTTCATCAAGATGAACTAATTTCACTTTATGAGAAATTTCTATCACTATAGCCACAAAGTTTTCAAATAAAGATTAAACTTCATTCTTAATATTGAGAAAGAAGATTCAAATGTAATATGAACAATCATCTACCACTAGCATGAAATGCTTAACACTAGTGTTGTTAAGAATATGAGATGTATAGAGGTCAACAATGACCAACTCAAAAGGAAGGGGAGACAATTCATATGTAGAATGAAATGATAGCTTTTTAGATCTAGACATTTCAAAGAAGAGCATAGGGTACTACTAGAAGGCATATGAATAGAAAATGTAAGACTATGTTTAATTAATACATCACTAGATGGATGAGCTAGCCTATGATTCCAAATATTTAGCTTTATTGCCAAAAAGAAAAAAGTAGGCTACGGATTAGCATTAGATTTACTACTGCTGTCAACAGATAAAGTGGGTATACAAATGGAAAATAATGGTGATACCTACCCTTCAAGTTTATATAGACCTTCTTTGGCTACTCGTTGAGCTAGCACAATGGTGGTATACATATCCTACTATCATTGAATCATTTCCATTGTAGGGAATGCTATGAAGCAAGTTTCCTTCAGTGTTGTTGATATAGTGAGTAGCTCTAGAGTCTGGCAACCACCCATTGTTACAAGAAGAAAAGAGAATAGATAGTAGTTAAGAATGCAACAGGTGCCTAAGAGATATCGTTCTTGTTAATAAAATCTCTCAATTGAAAGTACTTGTTTACTAAATGACTTTACTTTCCAAAAATTTAACATTAAATCTTGTTAGGGTTGAATGCCTTCTTTATTTTGAAACAATTGGGAGAATGATCATTTTTTGAATGTTATTAGGCTAGAAGAAGGAACTTTTATTCAAGAAACCATGAATATTTTAAGAACCAGAACTCGAGCCAAAATTATCTCAAGAACCACCAAAACCATATGAACCAATACCACCGTTTAATGAAGTGAAAAAAATCTAGCAAGATTAGCCTATAGTAACGTGTTCAGATCCATTTGGGAATGCTACCTAACTAATCTTCTATCATAGGACATGATCTTACTTTAAAACATACCAAAAGAAACACAACATTTACACATGAGTATTGACATTGATGGTACAAATGAATTATAGTTGGAATCAAGCCTTCTAAGACCATAAAGAATAAGATCTCTCTGATACACTTTCTCCAACTTCAGACAAATTGTTTATAATTTATTTTCATTTCAAGGTATATTCCTCTACGCCGAGATCATTCCTACGCATGATTTGTAATTCCAATTTGAGATCCATTAATTTGGTTTGTGAAGATACTGAGAAAACCCTTTATAATGCCTTCCATTGATCTACAACTAATGTACCCTGAGGGAGATGAAATTACACATAGGATGAAATGGAACCATAGAACCAAGATTTCATAAGATTATTTATTCAATTAAAATGAGCATAGTCGAGGTTGAGTGTAGAGGTATTAGGAAGAAATAGCATTAGTGGCTTTAGTGTAAAAACAGAAGAATCAAAGGCTACCTCAAGACCATAAGCAATAATAAAAAAATGATTTGATCATGCCATTGAAAATAGTTAGAATTGTCAAACTTCACAGAGAAACTCATACTAATAAGAGGTGAAGCTATGGAAGAATATGCGGAAGAAGTAACAGTTACACTAACACCATTGTTGATGGAGTCATCCACTCTTATTGGTGGTGTAAAACCCATCGAAGATCAAATCAAAGCCTTAAGAAAGCTTTGCCTTGATACCATATAATAAAAAGTGATTATTCACTGAATTAAAGAGATTATTCTCGTTAATGACCTCAATCCAATATAATAATATTTATATTAGTTTAGTTACATTATGAACTGTGTATAGTTTGTTAGCTATGCAATGCTATATTATCATGCGTATACGAGCACATGCTCGTACTATGAACCTCAACCTAACAATTTTGTTATAATTCATTATTTTTAAGTTTTTTCACAATTTGTATTTGATAGCATAAAATATGTCATGTTAAATTTGTAAAATTTTCTGATGTTGATTAAAGAAAAAAGAGATTAGTATGTATCATATACTCAATGTAAGTTAGAGAAACCTTTTCTAACAAATATATAAAAAAATCATTTGATGAAAAAACCTCTTCTATTTTTGTGATATATTTATTTACATGATTTTACTTTTAATTTATTCTAAAATAACAATTTTTTAATATTATCTAAAAAATAACATATGTGTACAACATGAAAAAGATTAAAAACGAAACTTTTCTTGTGAAGGATATAATATTATGAAATTAAACCTCTTCTATTTTTAATATATATTACCTTTTTTCATGTTATTTTTTATTTTACTCCGTCTCATTTAGTTATATATACTAATTAAAATATATAAATATTTATTAGTTTAAACAAATATAAATATTTAATAAAATTTTAATTAAATATATGATTTAGGTGGAAAGGGGATTTAATTGGGCTTAGGTGAATCACTTGTAATCTAAATTATATACATAAAAAATATAGATATAATATTTATAGAATTAGTTATAAATTACACGCATAAATTTACACTAATTATGTTATTTAAATTTTAAATTGAAAAAATAATAAAAATAATATCCTTAAAACTTGTAATTATAAAAATAACACTAATTATGCCTATTTCATAAATTTACACTATTTGAAAATAGTTTGGTACATCATTTTATTGTAAAAACTGTTTATTGAAAGTCGTTAAAATTAAATTATAATAATTTATATTTGTTTAATATTGAACGTTATTTAATTGAATCATTTAAATATTATTATTGTGTTATTTTTGTTGTTATAAGTTTTAAAAATATTATTTTATTTTAAAATATTAGTTTTTACTACTTAATAACTCGATTAATATCTCATTGTAACTCAATAATTGAATATGTTTATAGTCATACGAAAGAAATACATCTTTTTCATTAAATAAAATATATATAACATACTTGTAATTATATTAACTCTCTTATTAGTTATTATTATAATTTTTAAATTAAAAATTACAAGAATTAAGAAGTAAATAATAATATGCCATTATTCAGTTGTAATTTCAAATAAACTATTATTTTTATAATAATTAAATATATGACTATTATTATAAAGTATAATATTATACTTTGAATCTAAAAAACTAAACATCACAATAATAATCCATTATCTTAATATTTTATTTTTATTAATTTTACATGCATATCAAACTTGTCATATGGAAAAAAAATATTTTGCATATTAGCCGTTCAACTTCTTTATTATTATTATTTTTGTTAAAAAGAAACATAATCGTCTTATTTTGTGACTATTAGGTGTTATCTTCCTACGTATAAATCAACCATTAAGAGATAGAGAACGAAGACTTGTAGACTTTGATTATTTATTTATTTTTTAATTTGTTTTTGTTCAAAAACGACTTTGAATATTAGGATATAACTTTTATAAAAGTTTTGATCAATAGACAAATATGTGTCTTGTCAATGGTTGTCAATTTTTTGTTTTTAAGGTAAATTTTTGTGAGAATGAGAATTATTTTTTAAAAATAATTATGTAAATAATAAAATACCGAATAGAAAATAAGGCTAAAAAATTTCAAAAATAATGACTCACTTTAGCCAATATTTTTTTTATTTTTTAAGATTTAATTGTATTTTAACTTAAATTAATCTTAAATAATATATTTGATATTTAATTTATGTTTTATTTTTTAATATAAATAAATTTTATTTTATAAAGAATATTTAAATTCTAAAAATTATTTTTTTATTTCAAACTAATTGGTAATAAGATTCTATCCATATTTTTTTTTAATATAACATGATTATGTATTATTTTTTACATATTTTTTAATATTTTTTTTCACATAAATATTATTTATTGGTTTAAAATTTTGTTTTGTATTATAAAAATTTAATATTAACTTAGTTTTTTATAATAAAAAATTAATTATATATATAATATCACTTAGATACTTGTTATTTATTTTAAATTGTATTAATGTGTATCCTCAGCAATGATTTTAAATAAAAAAAAATTAAAGATGTAACACAAAGAGGGTCTTTGACCCTACTTTATTGACAAGTCTAATTAAATGTTTACTTATTAAATTATAATAAAAAATATATATAATTTAAGCATTGTGATATTCAAATGTATTAATGTTTGGTATATAAAATCAATCTTATCCTCTAAGCATCAATTAAGTTTATTATTACCAGATGCATCGTTTTCCTCGTTACTTTCACGTGTTTATTCACCGAATTGAAATGTGTCACATGCATTGGGTCCATTTGTCCTTGAAAATGTAATCTTTATATACGCAAGCAATGTAATAAACCCTTGGCAGGTTCTCACACTTTCATTTTATTATCTAGCAAAATGCTATACATCTCAAATTAATTTTAGTATCACAAATTACAAGCAAATATAACTATATTATAACATTATATTTAATAAAAATTATAATAAATATGTGATATGTAATAAGTCTATTTAATATACTTACTCAAAACCAATCATTTAAGTAATATATATATATATAAATACTAATTACTTAAATTCATCCACATTTTTTTATATTTATATTATATTTTATTAAATACCAATATTATTTAAAAAATTATTATTTCTTATTCTTAAAATAATTATAATGCATCATAAGATATAAAAATTATAAATGTAAAAATATGTATAAAATTATATGTTATTAAATTCATATATTTAAAACATTAAAAAATATATTTTTATTCACGTTTTAATAAAAATAAATAAATAATTTTTATTTTAATAAAATTAAAATAATTTTTTTTATATAAATAAAGATTATATTATATAATTAAATTTTTAATTAAACTGGTTGGTTTGTTTGTTTTTGTTTATTTTTAATAAAATGAAAATGATAAATTTGTGAACTTCGAAAAGAACCTTTATAATTTTATTTTCTAAAAAACAATTTCCTTTCGTAATACTAAAGGGGAAAACGGGATATATGGAATATTCTTATTATAAATAAAGAGAATAAAAACAATTGGCTTTGACTAGTAATTTTAAACCTAATTACAATGAATGAACTCATGGTGTCGACATTAAAGCGATATATGGATAATTAAGAATGAAATTTCCAAGTTCCAAATAATCTGGAGCACAAAAGTGACGTGGACCACACACCTGACACCTGACACCTGACCTCAATCAGCCTTACTTTCTGGCTCATTTCAGAAAATAAAAATTGCATATACACTTAATTTATTATACATATTAATAATATTTTTCAAATTAATCAATTCTAATCCCTTTAGTATTATATTTATAAATATTTTAATTATTTTTTTAATTTTTAAAATATTTTTATTTTTAAATATCTATGATGTATTGTTAATAAATTTAATTTAATTTAATTTTACTTAATATTTTCTCAATAAATAAATTAACAAAAAAATAAATCTACAAGTAATAATTAACATATCTAAAAATACAAACCGAATTGTATAAATTTTAAAAAAATAATTAATTTATTTAATTTATAAAAATAAAATAATAAATTTATTATATTAATAAAAATTAAAAACTCGTATTAAATAAATTATTATTTAATTAAAATTATAAGAAATTTGTGTTACCTAATAATGCTTTAAATAAGTACGTGATAGAATGATTTTGATTTTTGAGAAATTCTAACTTTTATTTTTTTTTTATTTTCTCCCCCCAAGATTTTGATGATAAATGGTCATCCTAACGTACGTACCTTTCTAGCGCATGCGCTACATAGAATTAAAGCACAATCGTGAATATTCACCGTATTACTTGGCAGTTTTCTCCACAAATACGCAAATTCGATGCAAAATAAAAACACTGAATCTTTTTTTTATACATAATTAAAAAAAGTCAGAAAAAGATGATTTTGATATTTAGTATAAGTAATTTTCTCTTATAATATAATATGTATAATGTATATGTCTAGGTTGTTATATTACTTAGAAATTCAAGTAGTTTATGAGTTAGAAGTTCTCTATATTTATAAATAGTAATGTTGTTTTATTTTTGTTCGATGTGAGATTTAACATCCCATTTTATGTATTTTAAAGTTCGAATTTACGACACAAGTACAAATAGAACAAATAGGGATGAAGAAACTAATATCAGAAACTCAGACATATTTTTAAATCTAAAAATTAATTTATGAAGTAAAGGATTACACAGACTTATAAGTAACGCTGCTGGTTAATTTTTAACCGATACGAGACTTAATAATATTTACTAAACATCAAAATAAGAAGTATATATTTACAAAAACTTAAAAATGTAATCACTAGGATACTCTTGTTTAATTCATTCAGCAAGAGTATAATTAATTATCCTGTGTTGGTAGCTACTTTAACTCCTTCATTAAGTATATTCATTAAATAGGCTGAGCTTTATAATTAATGTGTAGATACGTTACCATGCATGCAAAGTCCTTTGTTCTGGCCCGATTTGAGTATGTGATTTAGGAGTATTTATATATGAACATAATAGGATTGTATTTTTAGTATGTATCTACTCTTTTTTTTATTGATTGTTATAAATAAAATTTATAATAATTAATAAATAAATGAATTTATTTTTGAATAAAAATATAATAAAGATGAGTAAACAATGAAGATTTTAATTTATTTTTTTTCAAAACTTAGGCCTAGTAGCACCCGGATTCTTAGTTCATCCACAAACTCTGATTGAAGTGGGGCAACAGATGGTACGAAAATGAAATGAACAATTTCACTAGAAGGCAAGGGTGGTTTGTTCTTCAGGATGGCGGCCTTATGCCCTACCAGATGTAACTCTCAATTTTTTTTCCAAATTTTATTATATATTTTAAAAATATAATATTATAATAAAAAATTTAAAAGATATTTAAAAAATCACGCATTTGTTTTAATGTTATTTTATATGTTATTAACTAATTAAAAACGAATGCAACATGTTATTTTAATTTTAATTTTCTTATATGATGAAAAATAAAAAAAATATACTTGGATAATTTAAGTTTTTTTATTGAAAAAATTTAAGATTTTGGATATTGTGTATTTATTATTAAAATTATATTTTTATATAATTATATATATAAAAAAATAATATTAATATATGTTAAGTTTCGATTAAATTGTAATAATTATCATGGTACATGTCTTATTAGTTACGATTTTTTAAAAAAATTAATTTTTTTATGAATAATTATAATTTCAATTATTTGCTGTTAAAATAATTATTCCTATTGATATACTAATTAATTGATATATACAATAATTATATCAAAATAAGTTGTTAAAAATAAATGTCAAAATTAATATGAAAAATGTTCAAATCCTAATTTCATTTTTACCTCGTGCCTCCTCACACCAAAAGTCGTCATATAGAAGGAATTTTATTTCCATCCCCGTATCATACCTTGAAATGTTAAGTGTTTTTATTCTTCATTTGATACATAATATTTTTCCCACTTTTATTCCATTTATACATAACAAATTTTCTTTTCAATTTTTACCATCATTTTGTGTGTGTATATATATATATATATATTGTATTAATATAAAAAATATCTCACCTTAATTAATTAATTTAGTATTTATAAATAGTATAAAACTTACACATCTTTTAAGATTAATCTTTTGGCATTAGATATCGTATAGTTTTTTTATGGACTTTGATATATTATTAAAATAAATTAGAGACTAATATAAGTGTTATTTATAGCCAAAAATAATATAAATAAACATAGATGATCATTTTATTTTAAACAAAAAAATATTAACATATCAATAATATCATTTTATTAGTCATTAAATCTTAACCGTGTATAATGGTGCTAGCATTGTATAAAAAGAATATTATTTATTGATTAAGAAAAATCATAATATAATATTTATCAGGGTATAAAATTTATATTATTTTAGAATTAAATTTTTGAAATTGAATTATTTCTGATTTTTATGGATCGGATAGATGTATATTATATTAATCATAAAATAATAATATTAATATTATTTTCTTTCATTTTAATTCTATTGGTTTTAATATTCACATTATGTTTTTGTTTTTGTTTTGTGAAACAAATATAACATTAAAAATAATATTAGCGTAGAAAGTTAGTCGTGCCGTAATTCATAAACATCTTTTCACCACCTTTTCATTTTGTTGTCATGAGCATATTAAAAGATTAAAGGTGCAATGAGGATTAAGGTTTAGGTGTCATAGGAAGGTGTGTGTCGTTAATTAACAATGGTGTGTGTTAAACATTATTAACAATGGATTCTAAATTGTGTGATTATAAATTATGGGCAATTTTGGAAATGTTTAAGAGGGTAATGATAAATAAATTAATATTTTAGGGTCTATTTAGTAAACAGTTAAGTTTTCAAAATTTAATTTTTTAACTCAAGTTTTTAAAATAAATATTGTTAGATAATTATTTCAATTTTCTAATTCAAAATCAGATTATAACCTAATTATATTTTTACACCTTTTATTTTTATTTTTTTGAAACTTAAAAATAGAAAAAAAAAGGTTTTTGAATATTATATTTCATGTTCAATTTTCATTTCTTTAGATAACTTTATATTTATTTGTTATAATTTAAGATGACATAGAACAGGAAAAAAGAATTTTTTATCGAACAATTTTTCTAAATGAATCAAAAAACAGAAACCAATTTCAAACACAAGAAAATAAAATCTAAAAATATAATTTATTATAGAACAAACATTTAAATTTTAATAGGGATGAAGAGAAAGTGTGTGTGGTGAGTGAAGATACACTATATTATTAGAAGTTACATTTAATTTAGAGATCAGGGTTAAACTAGAAAAGTGTGTTGAGATAAACAAACATCTAATTTTATGTTTTTTAATGCATCTGTAAAGAGACAAAATCAAAACTCCTATGATAACAACTTCTGTGTTATATTTTCTAAAAAAAATGAAAATAAAACACAAAAAATGTATTTGTTACATAGTTTTATTTATGTTTTCTAAATGATAAACATGTGTAAAAATGAAATTGAAGTTGGAATTTATTTTTCAAATCATCTTTCTCTTTTTCTTCTTTTAAAAAAAAAGTTTAAAATCAATAAAAAATATATTTAAAAATAAAATTGAGTTTTAATTTAATTTTAAATTTAAAAATCAAAATCAATCAAAAATAATAACAATTTTAAAAATTTCGAGTTTAAAATCAATTACAAAACAAACCCTTAAAATATGTGTGGTATTTTGACATTCACTTTTATAAAAGTAGGTGTAAACGTGGAATTCCATATTCCGTGAAATTTCACGGATAATTTCATATCCGTGAAATTTCATTTAAAAAATTTTATTTTTTAAATGAAAATGTACGATAAATTGAAGGAAAATTTTATCTTACAAATTTTGTATGTTACTTTCAACATCATTCATTCTTGTGGGGGTGAATATTTAAATAAAATATTTTTTAAAAAGTAAAATTTAATAGTTAAAATTAACCAAATCCAATGGTTCGTAAAGATTGGACACATCTTACGAAATTTGTAAGGTATAATCCTGAAATGAAAAAATAGATAATGATCATTTATATTTATTTTATATAAAATAATATTTCATAAATAAATGTGAGAAGTGTTGTAGGACGTTTTCACGGGTAACAGCATAATGAATAATATGATATGAAATATATTCTTAGAAAATTTTATTAATTAATTTTAAATATAAAATACAATTTTTCGATTCATGCATTACAAATGCACCAAAATTTTAAAATAATTTAAAATCAAAACATTATTTTATTATGTTAAACTATAGTAAATAAATATATAAATTAATATAAAATTTAAGAAATTATATAAGTAACCTCATATCCTATAAAATTATTTATATTGAGTTAATATGATAGAAATTTAATTATTTATTTGATTTCATAGAAATATATTTAGGTTTTCCAAAATTTCTAAAAAAATTAGAATTTATCAAAATTTATTGAGATGTATTGAAATATTAAGAAAATTATAGAAAAATTTGTTCCTAATTTGAAGCCAAAATTTATTATATTTTTATGGTTTAATTGTATAGTATAATTTTTTTTCACAAATAAATTTTCATTTTTAATCTTCCTCCGTGTGGTGTAAATTTGTTATTTTTTGTATAACTTAAAAATATATGTTCTTTGTATGTTTAGAAATATAGTGCAATTATTGTAAAAGTAAAAATATATGTTTTATAAGCATGATTCGATTTTGATCATTTTTTACTTAAATTACTAAACGATTTGATGTATATTTGTTAACTAAATCAAAAAATGAAACCAATATATAAAATATCTTTAGAAAATATTATACCAACTTATTTATGTTGATTTGATAAGTTCAATTTACATTTTATACATACCTTATTGTTAAGTGAATTTAAATTATTTTACCTTTATATTAATGTTAAATTAATAAATAAGATTTATTATTACATCTAATATTTAATTATAAATATTTTTATATCAACATATTAGCATTTAAAGTAAAATTGTGGATCGATTATTAAGTAGATAAGAACTCTTAAAAGTAAATAAATTATTGAAAACTTCAAGAATAAAATATAATTTAGATTTTTAATAATTATAGTAATTATTTTAAAAAAACACAAGAGAAAAATAATACAAGTTGTTTTACCTTTTCAATTAATATAAAAATTTAAATAAAATTATATGATTATAAACACACAAACATATATGATACATGGGATTTAAATGTATAATATTATAAAATAAATATGTATAATAGTAATATATAGATTGATTTAATTAAGTATTAGTTTTTAAATTTTTAAATTTTAATCGATCCATATAAGTCAATTTTTACATTTTTAAAATGAAACAAATCTATTTATACCTATAAAATATAAAATTTGATTCGTTTTACATATTTACCTATTTTTTTAAAGGAGAATTAAAATTGATATTATAAAAATAAGACATACTTTAATTTACATTTTGTGTTATTTCTTTTTGATTCCTACCAAGTACCAATATAGTTATTAAAATTGATGAAAGTATTTTTTTTAAGTAATATTAATGAGTTAAATTTAATTAACTAAATTTAAGAGTTTATATGAGTTAAATGCGGTAATATGATTGCAATATAAATTATTTTTTATCACAAATGTTTTTCATATAGATGATAATTTTTTTAGTAATAATAATATTAAAACATAATCAATTTTAAAATTAAAAAAAGTTAATTTATATTCTTTTTTAGTGTCATTAATAAAAATAATTATGAAATATTATTACCCTAATGTTATATTTACCAAAGAGGAATGGGAATGAAAGAATAAGCTTAAGTTTTACAAGGGAGAGTATTTTAATTATATATAATTGAATTATGATTATTTATAAAATTTTGATGATTTTTTTTTTCAAAAATAATCGAAAATGATAAGACGTGAGGCGGATATAATTATTGTACGTAATATTGAAACTATGGTTAACCATAGTTGAACATATATTAATATTATTATTTTATATACATATATAATTTTAATAATAAACATACAATATTTTATATAATTAGGTTAAATTTTATTTATTCTCACTTTATATTTTTTTATTTTATTTAAAAAATATATATTAAATAGTTAAAAATTAAAATTAATGTTAATATTTTAAATAATATAGTAAAATAAATAAAAAAATTTAATTTTTTTAAATTAAATATATTTTTGAATAAATGTTATAAAACAAAAAAACGTGGTTATAACGTGAAAAACTACTACTAATCTATAAACGATATTTAATAATCGAATATATTCGAAATTAATACATAATAATTATAGTTATTAACATAACATCTTTATCTCTCCCCTTGCCGCTTCATACTTCGAAGAATAGTTGTTGATTCACTTTTATATTATATTGTTATTTTTTTTAATTTTACGTAAATAACAAATCAACTTCCGTGAACTTATAAAATCTTAAAGTACACTTAAATTAAAGATAAATTAGAGGACGGATTACAACTTTCTCTAACACTCTGTACAATAATAGTAATATTTATGATTATTATTACAATTTTATTGTATTAAATATCTATTAACCTTCTTCATACTTTTAATACATTTATTAATAATTATTGTTATTTTAAATTTATTGTTAAAATTCATATTTAAGATAATTTGGTAAATTTACTATTTTCATTATTCATTTTTTTATTCAATGTGTTTATTACAAATATAGAGAATTAAAATTCTTTTTTTTTCTATTCTAGAAAAATGTTGTAAAAATGGATGTAAATTCGATACAGTTGGACTCGGTTCATATATTGTTTAACCATGTATTTTTTGAATCGGCTCATATTGAACTTTCCAAATTAAATAAAAGTCCAAATCCGGTTCCTAAAATATCCATATTTGGTTCTAACTTTTTTTTAACTTTGAATTATTTAAATTAATATCCAAATTTAGATGACGTAATCAATTATGAAATAATAACATATGTAAATCTATTTTATAAAATTTACTTTACTCGCTGTAAAACAGGTTCATAAATTATTTAGATAAGATCGAATTACACTTATTCAAACGGATTAAATTTACATCTGTATTAGTAATCAATATCAAATATAATAAATTCAAGTATTTAGATTCGTGCACATTTCTATATTGTCAATCTAATTAAGACTATTTTTTCTCTCTCTATATTTAGAATGTATCTTTATATTTGGTAACAATGTTATTACCATTAGTTTTGCTATTATCATAAAAAAATAATATAAAATAATGATTTTATAGTCATATTAATTACACTATAGTAACATTATTGTTGTATAAATTTTCTTTTAATGAATATTTTTTATAAAATTAACGATTTAAGTTATAACAATATCAACATTATTCATATAAATTAAATAAATATTTTTTGTCATATTTTTTAATCTTTTTCTTTATTTTACTAGTTAAATTAGATAATTATCTAATTGGTATGAGATTGATCAAACCGTGATCCCATTAGTCAAAAATAAATTAAACACATGTTTAAAATAGTGTTTATTTGTTAAGAATATAATGAAAATAATAATAAAATTATAAGTTGTGAGTCTAATTTAGAATACAAATAGTGATAAAGGGTTGTATGAATCTACTTTCCTATATATTAAGAGAACATGGCCGTAAAGATTTTATATTTATTTTAAAAATAATACTCAAATTTTGTATTTATTTTTTGTAACAGTTTAATCTTATTATTTTGAAAAAAGTAATTATACAAGAAAAAAAAATATTTTTTATTTTATTTCTTATTCAATTATTTCAATTACAATTTATTTAAATTATAATTGAAAAAATTAAAAAAACAATTAATGTTATATTTTTACCATCAATTTTTAATTCTAATTGGAAAAAAATGTTATAAAAAATAAATACATTATCTAAATATATTTTTTATAATAAATAAAAGATATTTTTCTCATATGTTAATACCCTAATATATATTACAATGCAATAAGAAGGCACGAGTATAAACTATAACGCATGGGCTGGTGTATTACACTACAAAGGACTTGGACTCCTAAACACTTTATCAAAACCAGGCCCAATGTTTATACAAAGTCCATATAGCCATTTAGTTTCATAAATTCTAACTCTCTCTCTCTCTCTCTTGGGTAAGGTTACCCTAAACGGCGCAAATTTAGAATGTTACCGTTGGCTTCGAGAAGGAATCAATAGAGAAAACTAGCCGTTGCTCTGCTTATATTTCATTTGTTCAAATCTTGAACATTCTTTCAGGTTTCAGTCTTCAGTCTTCTCACCCTAGATTGTTTGTCATTATCCGAATTTTCTCTTTCTTGAGGAGTAAACAACCGTACTCGTGTCGAAGAAGATCAACATCAATCTGCGCCTTTGATTATTTTTTTCTTGATTCCAAACAGATTTGTATCAAATTTGGTTGATTTAGACTATCTTAGGTGCGTATCAGTATGGCTTCAAGAACTGTAGCCAAAGACATAATTACCCTCCGGGGTTCTGCGGCCATTGTCAGCGAGTTCTTTGGTATGCTCTCTCTCTCTCTCTCTGACACTCCCTTTTTACTTCTTCTTCGTTCTTACTTCAATTTTCGTTTTTTTACTTTTCTGGGCTTGTGATTTCCAAGAATTCCTCGCCGAGTAACGCATGTTTATATCTTTGTAATTTCATTTTCAGGATATGCCGCAAACAGGTAATATTTGGGATCTTAACTTAATCTTCGATTTTTTTAATTATTTTTCTTAATCTTGTTGCTATTCTAGTATGTAATGGTAATTGAAATTAATTTTGAATTGTGAATCTTAGTATTCTCTACAATCGTGGAGTTTATCCTGAAGAAAGTTTTGTGAAAGTGAAGAAATATGGGCTTCCAATGTTGCTCACCCAAGATGAGGGTGTCAAATCCTTCATTGCCAACCTAAATGCCCAGCTTTCTGGTAACTACAATTTCTATGAAAAAAGTTGTAAGATTAGGATTAGGGTTTATGGATTTACTGTTGTGTGATAAGAGATTTGAGCAACAATTATTATGATTAATTGAAAATTTTGAACTATTATAACTATTTTGTAGAATGGTTGGAAGCTGGAAAGTTACAGAGAGTAGTGCTAGTAATAATGGGTAAAGCTACCAATGAAGTACTAGAGCGCTGGAATTTCAGCATTGAGACTGATAGTGAGGTTGTTGATAAGGGGTAATTTACTAACATAACCTTCTTCAGTTTTTACTTGGCTTTCAAATTCTCATTCTCTCATTGTTCTTTTGGTTGGTCTAATTTCAGGGTTTCAAGGGAAAAGAGTGATAAGGAGATTATGAGGGAGATTCAAGCAATCATGAGACAAATTGCTTCAAGCATTACTTACCTGCCCTGCCTTGATGAACCCTGTTAGTAATTTTTACCCTTTTTGTCACCCAATTAGGATAATTATAAGCCTAACTTATATGTTTATGTTGCTTTTAGGTGTATTTGATGTGCTTGCATACACTGATAAAGATGTTGCTGTGCCATTCACTTGGATTGAAAGTGATCCCAAACTGATTGCTAATCCACAAATGGTGAAGTTGCATTCTTTTGATACCAAGGTAAATTAAGTTCGGAATACTTTTGTGTCTCCCTTTAGAAAAGTTTTGCTCTTTTAGGATAATGATGATAAGATTGTTGGTTGTGCAGATTCACAAGGTGGGCACTCTAGTGTCATACAAGAATGACGAGTGGGACGAGCAGTAGAAGAATGTCTAATGTGCCTTTGAATTCATCCTTTCAGTTTGGGAGATGCAGTGAAATCTTTTATTCACGACTTTGTAATATAAAGTAGGGTGATGAATGGTGTTCTGAGTTTTGAGTTGTGCTCATGTCGTGTATAGGTTTTGTCGAATGAAGAAAATATGTAGCAAATTTCTGGTTAGATGATTGTCTCATAAAGAAAACCAGCTTACAAATTTGAATTACAATGGAATGTCATCATGTTGGTCAAATGAGACCTGCCATATTAGTGCAGGCAAACTAATAGAAAGGTTCCAGAACGGAACTCAAGGATGCTAGTGAAATATTAGTGCAGGCAAACTAATAGAAAGGTTCCAGAACGGAACTCAAGGATGCTAGTGAATGTAGGCAAAGTTGTTTGGGTAGAACTCAAATTTGAACTATTTAATTCTTTTCTTGCTTGTATTGCTTAATATGACATGTTTGTTGGATTTGTGCTTGGAACTAGAATTTAATATTTCTCTATTGTTTGGGTAGAACTCAAATTTAAACTATTTAATTCTTTTCTTGCTTGTATTGCTCAGTATGACATGTTTATTGGATTTGTGCTTGGAACTAGTGTTATGAAATTTGGATAAAATGGTATAATCACAAATTCTCCTTCCCAAGATCTTCCTTGGCAGAATATCAAATAACAGAGAAATAGAATACACAACACAAGAATTATAGTAGAAACTCCAAATTAGAGAAAAACCACTTTCGTTGTCAAAAGACAACCAGAGAAAAATTCACTATGTGGAAAATTGTTACAAACAACTCTCAGTAATTTTCTCACACACCCAAAAAACAAGAGCATTTACAAGTCCAAGAGAATTTTCCTACAAAATTTTCTCACTTAAGAATTTCTCATACAAGCTTTTCTCTATTTTGGGATGATTATCAATGAAAAAATGAAGTCATATAAGCCTTCAAGTTCTCATTTCATATGCCAAACATTTCTTCATTTAACAAAATTAGACTACCTAATTTTCCTATTATTTATTCAAACAAGGTTAGGCACCTCCATCTTTGACAATATGGTAAGCCAACTTCTATGAATTTTCTTCTAAATTAGGCATCTCCTATTTTGACTAACAAACCTAATATTATTTTTAATCAATCATAACAACTAGAACCTGGTTTGAAATAGTTGAGACAAGAGTTCTCAAAGAATCTTCAAAAAGTCATTGACTTCTAGCAAATACTCAACTTTTTTAACCATGTTCACTTTATGCCCAATATGATGTAAATTGGGAATGTCATCATGTTGGTCAAATGAGACCTGCCATATTAATGCAAGCAAACTAATAGAAAGGTTCCAGAACGATTGAGTTACTGGAACTTAAGGATGCTGGTGAATGTAGGCAAAGTTGTTTGGGTAGAACTCAAATTTGAACTATTTAATTCCTTTCTTGCTTGTATTGCTTAGTATGACATGTTTGTTGGATTTGTGCTTGGAACTAGAATTTGGTATTTCTCTATTGTTTGGATAGAACTCAAATTTGAACTATTTAATTCCTTTCTTGCTTGTATTGCTTAGTATGATATGTTTATTGGATTTGTGCTTGGAACTAGAATCTGGTTTGAAATAGTTGAGACAAGAGTTCTCAAAGAATCTTCAAAAAGTCATTGACTTCTAGCAAATACTCAACTTTTTTAACCATGTTCACTTTATGCCCGATATGATGTAAATTGGGAATGTCATCATGTTGGTCAAATGAGACCTGCCATATTAATGCAGGCAAACTAATAGAAAGGTTCCAAAACGATTGAGTTATTGGAACTTAAGGATGCTAGGTAGAACTCAAATTTGAACTATTTAATTCCTTTCTTGCTTGTATTTAGTATGACATGTTTGTTGGATTTGTGCTTGGAACTAGAATTTGGTATTTCTCTATTGTTTGGATAGAACTCAAATTTGAACTATTTAATTCCTTTCTTGCTTGTATTGCTCAGTATGATATGTTTATTGGATTTGTGCTTGGAACTAGAACCTGGTTTGAAATAGTCGAGATAAGAGTTCTCAAAGAATCTTCAAAAAGTCATTGACTTCTAGCAAATACTCAACTTTTTAACCATGTTCACTTTATGCCCGATATGATGTAAATTGGGAATCTATAAGTTCAATTTTTGGCTTGAAAGAGATGGTGCATCCTTTGTTATTTCCTTTCCCTCCAAAAGCATACACTCATTTCATCACATGGATGATTTCAAATAATCGAAGCACCATATTAAGATCTTTGCTATTTTATTTTACCTGGTTTGAAATAACCGGGACAAGAGTTCTCAAAGAATCTTCAAAGAGTTATTGACTTCTAGCAAATACTCAACTTTTTTAACCATGTTCCACATGGATGATTTCAAATAATCGAAGCACCACACTAAGATCTTTGCTGTTTTATTTTACCTGGTTTGGAATAACCGAGACAAGAGTTCTCAAAGAATCATTGACTTCTAGTAAATACTCAACTTTTTTAACCATGTTCACTTTATGCATGTAAATTGTGAATCTCTAAGTTCAATTTTTGGCTTGAAAGATGGTGCACCTTTTGTTATTTCCTTTCCCTCCAAAAGCACTCATTTCACCACATGGATGATTTCAAATAATTGAAGCACCACACTAAGATCTTTGCTTTTATTTTACCTGGTTTGAAATAGTCGAGACAAGAGTTCTCAAAGAATCTTCAAAGAATCATTGACTTCTAGCAAATACTTAACTTTTTTAACCATGTTCACTTTATGTCCGATATAATGTAAATTGAGAATCTCCAAGTTACAATTTTTGGCTTCAAAGATGGTGCACCCTTTGTTATTTCCTTTCCCTCCAAAAGCATACACTCATTTCACCACATGGATGATTTCAAATAATCGAAGCACCACTAAGATCTTTGCTGTTTTATTTTCATTAAAAGGGAATGAATTTACAACAAAAGTTCATAACTGAATGGTCATGAATCAAGGATGTGGTACCCTGTCATCAATATCCCCACTGGAGCCTCGAAAATAAAATTTGTTTTTATCAAACATCGGATAAGCAGTGCACTACCTAACTCTATTACATTGTACAACATTTTACAGTGAGTCAGTACAAAAACTGAGTTGAGATTTAAAATGTAAATACTAATTCTTCGACAAGGAATGCTTATAAAACAACAGGTTGGATTGCAAAACCAAACATGCCTGCTTATTCAAGTCACACCACGATACATAGCACCAGGTTGAAGATCATCCATATTATCAATGTGTCTATACCCATCCACCAGCTCCCTCAAACAAGCCCATCCTCTACGGGTCAGGTATTCACGGTAATCATCTTCAGTGTAAAAAAGCTTCTCCTCTGTATGTACTACTATGTGGTCGGACTCATCATACATGCACACTTTGATGGCCAGCCCTGAAATTAAGTTTTCTTTTGCAATTACAATAGGAGGGAGATTATCCTATAAACAGTTACTATGCACCCTTTTAAAGTTAACAATTATGAGCAAACCGGTCAAAAGATGTGAATCAACGCACCTTCATCGAGGTGAAGAGTGTAATTTCCTAAAGGCATGTCCCTGTCAAGACATCTGATTATCTGATCTTCACCCTCCAACCAAAAAGCACGATTTGTTCTCAACCTAAAAGCAGATTTGATTGCCTCTTTGATGGCGTAGGTAGTACCATCAACTCCAATCCTTCTTGTATAATCCCCCCACTTGACTGATATAACTCTATCAATATAGGACTCATTTTCCTCACCTGTGCAACAGGAAAATAAACAGATGATACAATTTAGGGAAAGGAGCTTGCACAATTTTGCCTTACTTGGATACTGTAGACATTTCACTTACAGAGAAGGTTTTGGGTAGTAATAGTTCTAATAAAGAAGAGGCTAATATAGACAACTCATGCTAATTCTATTGAAGAAATTTTTACTTTATCTAGATTTCTTATACAGAACTTACCATTTCCAGGAGCTTCTCTCCAGTTCCAAGGTGGAACCCCACTAGCTGTAACTGCATCAGCCGTTGTGATGGCAAGAGAATGTCCATCATGATTCAGACTTCTTTCAAGGTTGAGGGTTGGCCTGCCAGTAGCTGCAACCCGAGGAACTTAAATGGGAGCAAACATATATCTATTTGGAATGAATTGACTTAAAGGTAAATAATAAAGAAAAATAGAATCAAAGGGAACAAGAAAATATTATCCCATTCATTGAATAAACTTAGTAACAGAGTGATGAGAACAATATGGGACATGCAGAAAGCATTTCCTGCAATCATATCAAGGAAGGGAAAAAAAGGAACCACAGTGGTGTCACACACTATCATCATTACAAAAATGTAATCGGAACTCAGAAGTTCAATATTGCTATAGAAAAGTAAAACTCCTCATGTACTGACATCCAATTAATGAACCTCTATAAAAGCAAGTAACACTCGCATTAAAAAATGGAAGCCTTCTTCTTCTTCTTAATTTTTTCCTCGGTACTAGTACACCTCAAACCTAAGCTAAAAATAAGTTAACAAAAACACTAGTTAGGGAATTAACACTGAAGCTAGATCAAAAGATCAAATACCTTCCATATGTCCAAAAGTGATACATGCGTCTTCAATGCCTGCATGTAAGACAAATTCAGTGTGTTCATTTGATATCAAAGCCAAAAATTAGGAAAACTGAGAAAAGTAAAGAGTAGAGTGAAAGCAGTAACTGATAAGATGTCTAAACCATCAGAAACTACAGCAAACAAGAAGCACTTTTTTTTTTGGTTTTAAATTTCTCCCCTTCCTTTTTGGAAATGGGGAGGGAGGGGGGTTCATTTTCGAACATTCAGGTAAAGAACAGCAGTCAGTAAAAATGATATCCCAGTAACAAACTTCTATAATTTAGGTTCAAACTAACAGCCAACCAAATAAATAAAACAAAGATCAAAGAATGAAATTTATCCTAAATAGTCAGACAATCAGTCATCTAAAAGGTAAAAGCACTATGGATAATGTTGAAAGAACAGTGTAAAAATAAATTCAGAAAATCGGACAGCTTATAGAATACTGAAAGCAAACCAAGCAAGAAGAGCCATCTTTCAGATAAACACCATATTGAAACACAATTCCAGAATTGGGGTACCAATATATAACTTTTAAGAGCATGATCTATCTAAAAGTTAAAAGGAAGAAAAGATCTCTGGTGAATCACACATTAAAAACCCCAGGAAGAACCCAACACAACCATATCCAATTCATGAAAATCCCTTTCACGTAAACACGAAAGCATAACCAAAAACGGCAACTAAAATGTAAACGAACTAACAAAAAGCAACTTTCAAATCTAGCCAAAAAAGAGGAAGGAATCAAATTCATATCCATAAACAGAAATGCAAATTTTTTTTCCTCATGGAACCAAGTTTCATGGTCTCGGATATAATACCCAGGTCTTATTCTGGCAAGTATGGCTACATAAAAACCTACAAAAGCAAATAAAGCCAATACCTTTATCAGAGAATTGAATAAATGAGTCAACCTTTGGAGGGGTGGAGCTCTTGTATTGCACAGTTTTAGTCCTCTCTCTCAAAATATCCTCAATCTCCTTGTAACAAGACATCTTAGCTGAGCCACTTCCCCGATGCTTAGCTTTTTTGAACTCCTTGAGCAAGTTTCTCCATTTGTCTGTGCACATAGTAGGCGAGCGGTCGAACCCTTTTCCCCTCATCTTAGCCGAAATTTGCTCCCATAAATGCTTATTGGACTTGGACGTGTTGAACAATCCATCCATTTCACGGCGAAGTGTAATCAAACTCCGAGTTTCGTCGTGGACCCAAGTCTCAGCTCGCTTCTTCGGGGCCTTGATTTCATGGTCCTCGCCACTGCTTTCACCCAAAAGCATCTGGTGCTGATGGGCATGTTGTTGTTGCTGTTCCTGTTCTTGGTGAGGGTGATTGGATTGTGGGAGGTCACAATTTGAAACGACCTCAATCATCATATCTCCGCTTACTTCTTTGTAGAAACCGATTGGGCGAGACTTCTCAGACAAGTACATGGTGATAATTAATTTAATGGAAAGTGCGTATTTGAGAAATTGGATTTTCCTTGGCTTTTCACTATCTGGATACGATCACGGAGTCAAACAAAGTGAGGCTTTTCACGATGGGGAGTAGAAGTAAATCCATTAGAGAGAAAGATGGAGAATTGGAGTGGATTCTCGAGTTAAGTTGGAACTTTTGGAATAGATTTAACGTTTAGCAGACGGTAAGTTTGGTGTTTTAGCTCAGATAGAGAGACACTCTGTAAGAGAGATCCTTCGAGTATTTATTTTGGAAGAACCAGAAGGAAGGGTTATATATAAGTTATTTTTTTTGTTAACTATTTAAGTTCACGTTATATGAAAACATTAATTTATTATTTAATTTAATTAATAAAAAAAATAAAATCTAAGATAATTATTAAAAAATTATATTATTTAAAATAAATAATATTACATAAATATTATAATTTATAAATATTAATAATTTACTAATTAATTGATAAAAATAATTTTTTATATAATTATTAAAAAAATTGATAATTATTTATATTAATTAAAGATAGATAATTTGTATAAGAAAATATAAATAATATTTGATATTTTAATTATTAATAATTTATTATTTAATTGATAAAAAAAATATTATTAAATAAACTATATAATAATTAAAGATAATAATAATTCTTATTTTAACATATATAAATATAAATTTATCAAAAATATTTAAAGAATATATAATAAGCAAGCAAATGATTATTTATTAAGTACTAAATATATTACATTAGAAAGAGTAAAAAACAAAAATTATGAACAATTATTATTTAATATAGCCCGAGATTAGTGAGTACACACATCTATGAACGAAAGAAATGAGGATATATGTTAAAAGTTAAAAATCCAAATCTACTAAAAAATTTAACTATTAGAACTTAAACTATTTGAATATCTTTATATATTTCTTTTATATATCTATTATTTTTTTCAAAATCGTTTGTTTTATACACGTAAATACTTATACTTTAACAATTAAGATTATTGAATCTTAAATACAGAACTTTCAAATATCATGTTAAAAGTTGTTAATAAATTAACTTTTTTAAAAATTTAAGTTATTAGTTATTAGTAGAACCATCGATACTACTTTTATACATCTATTAATATATCTCAATATATTCATGAAATGGATATCAATATAAGGTGGAAATTGATTTATGTCAAAATATCAATAATATCATAAAATATTGACAAAAAAATTGTAATATCGATTTTGATAATTTTACTTTGTTATTTTCTGTAATATCATCGAAACCTTAAAAATATCGATAAAATATTAGTTAAAATGTATTAAAAAAAATGAAGGATAAGTTCATCCCAAATGTAATAGCTCTATAACTCTTTCAAAAAGTTAAGAAGAAGAAGGAAATAACGATGACGATGACGATGGTGGTGGTGGTGGTGTACAATAATATAGGGGCGAATGAATGATGGATCTTCTTAACCCATTCATTAAATAATGAATATTTCACTGATAATGGAACTATATGTAAATAATTTTAACATAGGTAACATCGAAATTTATTTTGTGATGAATATCATTGGTATTATAGGAATTGGATTAATCCATCATTTCTTTTATATGAAAAGATAGACAACTCGTACGTGACACAATAATAATTACAAATAAAATTATTATTACTTAATGTCATGGCATGATTACCGTGTCTCTATTGATGTTGATATGTTCACAACTTTGTGATTTGAGCCGAATAAAGTTATTTTAATTAAGTATTTATATATTTATATTATATGTAATATATGGATTTAAAGTAAATTATATTTATATTTATTAAATAAACATTCTAATTATATTTTGATATTATTATATGTCCATTATATGTGTTATATATACTATAAATATGTCATTTCAATGAAAAATTAACCAAACTAATGTATTAATGTTTATTTGAACATTTATTGAAATTTTATGAAATATTTCACCAAATTCACAACGATTTTCATAACTTTTATAAATTTTCTTCAAATATTTATCGATATTCATAAAATTAAAATCTTATTATCTTATCAATATCGATATTTTCATCATTACGCATACCTTCACTGGCCCATGTAGTAGAGCTCGTATCAACCTAGTATCAACTTGTGTGTCCTTTCACATAAGCCTATAGATCAAAGCATAATTTGATATCAACGTAACTGTTATATGTAATATGTCTATGACATGTCAAATAATTAGTTGTACATTTAGCTATACCAAGGATTCCATACGCATCCCTAGCTTTAATACGTCTCGAATAAGGTTTTACAATGTGTACTATTGAGACAACAACATTACCTATTTTGAGGAGATTCAATAGTATCACGTTGAAAACCTATGCTCATGAAGAGCTTTTTATCGGGGGGGAGCTCAGCCAAATAAATAAAAGTATACATACATACATACATACATACATATATATATTGTAACATAATCTTCTTAATAGGTTTGGCTGGCCAAAAATATTAAGATAGAATTGGGCCTAAAATTTGAGCTACCTTATATATAGTATAATAAATATACGTCCAAACATCAAGTATCTCAAATTTTTAAATTTAATTCTACCATTAAAGTGAAAGAGTATGATTGCCTTGTGTCCAAGCCCTAAGTCACATCCATAATTCATGCTTTCAACTTGTATAGAATGCTTGATTCCATTTTAAAGAATGTATTAAAACAAATAAGTAATTTCAAATTTTTTATAATGAAAGTGTCACAGGTTGGTTTTAAACACTAGACTTACAGCAAGTGCCATATCAGAGTGAAGTATGCCACATTTTGTTCGCATAAATCATTATTACTTACCAGCCTTACATATATAGGTTTTCCTTTTGAGCCAAAGGATAAAGGTGGCGCCTCAACCTTCAACGTATTGTATAACTTGTAGACACAATCAAACCTTTACCTATGGCATTGTCTAACTCATATTACTTCACTTCTAAGCATTTTGATCAACCTGAGCTAAAAGAAATTTTGAGCATTTTGATCAACCTTAATTCTTTACTTGGAAGTTTGAGCTCGAGTGTTCTACCTGTTTTTTTTACTAAAATAATCAACTTGTACTTTTATCTTAATCACTTTACTTGATTCTTTAGCAAGGTAATCAACTCATACTTTTGTTCCAAATGTTCTATCTGGTTCTTTACCAAAATGATTAACTCGTATTTAAATTTTGGCCAACCTTTTTCCCTAGAATTGGGCGAGCAAATTTCATAAGGTAAAAGACTTAGCTCAAGCGCTCTACCTTATTCTTTACTGAGGTGATCAAGAAGTACTTTATCCCTAGCATTCTACCTGGTTCTTTATCAAGGTGATCAACTCATTTTTTTATCGCAAGCATTCTACATGTTTATTTATCAAGGTAATTAGCTCTTATTTTTATCTCGAGTGCTCTAGTTGGTTTTTTACCAAGGTGATCAAATTTTCCCTTTTGTTTTGAGCGTTCTATCGAGGTGATTTATTGAGGTGATCAACTCGTAATTTATCTCGAGTGCTCTACCTGGTACTTTACCAAGGTGATCGACTCTTTTTTTATCCTAAGTGTTCTACCTAGTTCTTTATCGAGGTGAACAACTCATACTTTCATTTTGAATGTTCTACCTGATTCTTTACTTAGGTGATTAACCATTAATTTATACCAAGCACTCTATTTTTGGTACTTTACCAAGGTGATCAACTCATTTTTTTTTATCCCAAATGCTTTGCTTGGTTCTTTAGCGAGATGATCAACTTATATTTATGTCCCTAGTGTTTTACCTAGATCTTTATCAGGGTGATAAACTCATAATTTATCTTGAGTGTTCTACCTGATACTTTACCAAGGTGATTAACCCATTTTTTATCCTGAGCGTTCTACCTGATTTTTTATTAAGGTGATCAACTCGTACTTTTTTTCCCGAACACTTCACCTAGTTTTTTTACCAAAGTGATCAACTAGTACTTTATCCTAAGCATTCTAAGTAATTATTTACCAAGTGAGAGGCTCAATCAAATTTAATACCATGCTCGAGTAAATAGTTCAAACCTCATGATAGTAATTAACATAAAGATATGACCATATAAGAGATTTAATAGTCTTTCAGCTTGACATAATAATTAATATGGTTTCTATAATAATTTTATCCCTAAAAAATGGACCAGAATAGAAGCTAAATGGATTTCATAGCATATTGTGTTACAGGACATAATCTTAATTTCATGATAAATTTTCATATTTAAAGGTGTCTCTAAATAATTAACGGAGTTTCCACAAGATAACCTAACTTAGTCGGCCAAATATAAATGAAGTTTGATATCCATTTTGTGATCCATAGTGTCAGTGCAAATGCAAAATTAACAACAAAATCTTTATAGCACAAGCTTTTTGTTAGGCTAATATGAACATAGGAGCAAAATACCAATTGTCAAAGGTAAAATATAGAAACAAAATACAACTTAACTTTAAGTTTTAGCTATCCTTCATTGAACACTTGGAAGCCAATTGAACATGGGAGGCCGTGTAGTCAATTAAAACACTTCGCTAAAGAAGATTGTACATCTAGCGTGCAACTGGCTATTTCTCTGATATGATTCATATTTAAACATAACATGGATACATATTTAAAGCCAAAGTCATAATATATCAATACATTAATATATTAAATATTTAAGATTTTAAAGTCATAATATATCAATAATACACCAATATGTAAACTATGTACGGTTAAAGAGAATTTCTTTGTAATGAAAACTTTTGAACTATCTCGTAAAAGATTTAAAATATTCGCAGTTGATCACTTTTAAGATGATTCAAGATTTATTTATGACATATATCCTCTAATAACTTAAAGAGCATAGGGAAGGAACTAAAACTTCCTATTTAGAGAAATTTAAGCAAAGATTTCAACCGTTGATGCCTAGTGAGATAGAGCTCAAAAACTAGCCTTATCAACTTATATGGAAGGTTTAGTGCCTCAACATGTCTAAACTAATCCTTATTAAAAACACTTGTATAAGTCTCATTGTACTCGTGTCTGTATGTTAGCTTTCCGTGTATAAAAAGCAGTATCTATTTTATTCTTATTTAGTGTATTTGTCTTCCTTTATGTAAGGTTAGTTATTGCGAATTAGTAATATGCATACGTATATAGTTGAGTATACTTTGTATGCAAGTATGTTTACACACACCACATGGTTGGTTTTCGTAGAATGCATGCTAGGTGTAGTGTTGGTTTTTGATAAGCCAACGTTGTTGCTCTTGTTTTGTTTCGTTTTGTGTGTGAGTATTTGTAAAATTTACTCGGCATTTTTGTAAACAAAAAATATCTTTTTTAGCACCTCACCCCAAGCTCACCACCATCCTCTCCACTACCTTTGGTGAGGTTTGTAATGAGGAGACCATCTAAGGCTTTATAAATACCCTTCAATTTCTTCTTGCTTGGTATCCAAAAATATGTAGTGAATCTTCGTCAAATTGACATATCATTTTTCTGTTTTTGGATCACTAATCCTTTGAGTGTTGTTCAATATTAGGAATTCGTGATTGTGTGAACAAAATCGTGCTTATGAATGGTGAATACTCAAGACAATGTTTGCAAGTGGGTTATATGTGAGCCATGTGTCGATTAAGAGTTATTTGGATGCAACTGTTTATTTGTGAGAACCTCATTGTGAGAGTGAACTAAGGTAAATGCTTTGAGTTGTCATATCTCTTATTGTATGCAATAAGAGATATATTGTTTGAGTTTGAGGGTGGCCCTCAAGATTAGGAGTTGTCACACTTTTGGCTACTAATTTGTAGTTATTGATCATACCATATTGAGTGGTGTGGGCTTTGGAGGAAAGTCGAATTCATGTGTCAAACCAGGTCGTTGTAGAAGTAACAAGCAAGAGCATCAATAGGCAGTTCGAAAAGAGGTCCAACTTATAGAGGTATTGACGATTTTATTTTCTATCAGAGTTGTAATTTTTATATTGATTAGTGAATTGTTTATTGTTGAGTGGTTGCCTTAAGTAATACGAGGATGTTACCATATAGATAGGATTTCTATGTGGATTTACCTCGTTATATTTGGTATTATATATGCTCGAATGTGAGGTTAATACAATCAAAGTTTAAATGATATATGTCTATACATACTGAAATTTAAACTTATTATAAAACTTTTAATATTTATCACTTGCTTTCTATTTACTAAATTCTATATCAACTGTTTTATTATACTGTATCTATGTTTATCTATTAGGTGTTTATATCTCCGTTGTTTACTAGTTTAAGTTGAGTCCTTAAGGAGTTTGTATCTCCTTACCTGAATGTATATCAAGTTTTAGACTCCTTTGTAGTTATGCATGATATGCATTTTTTCTGCATGTGAATTTGGTATGAGTCTCTAAGGAATCAGTACCTCTTTATCATGGTAGTGTATCAAGTGTTAGATTCTTTAATTGGTTTGCTATGATGTGTATGATTACATATTGTAAGGGTACAATCATCATGTACCGAATATGTTTCACATATGAGGACTTTAAGTGATTGAAAATACTTTATGGCTTTTTAACATGTATGACTATTTCACATGGTGTGTGTTGATTGACATGTATGCATGTTACTAGCCTAGACAAGTGTGTGTGAGACACACCATCATTAGTGTGTTAACTAAATATTATAGTTTTCGTATATTGCTAATTATTTTTGTTATGTGTTGAATTGAGAATGTTGTTTTGTATTTTAGTTATGTTAATTGCTTAATCTATATTGTGAGGCCTGTTCACTTGAATTGATATAGAACTCACAATAAGATTCTATGGGTTGGTGTTTACACCCCTTATATAGGTTCCAATTATATATTTGAGTTAGAAAAATAATTGATCTTCGTGTAATTGTTCATACGAATAAGAATTTTCAAGTTGTCTGTCGTTAATAGTCTAAAAACACAAGTTATTCAACGCTTAAAAATGTGAATTTTTTAGACTATATTTCCCCGGCATAGATTGAGCAATAAATTTTTCACGCAACACGGTAAGACTATACGTACAAATAATAATCAGCGGAGGCTTGGTAAAAATGCAATCATAGAGATATTAGATCACTTGAAACATTTTAATAAGGGTAAACCAAGAAACATACTGTAAGATACCACCTTTTGTAACTAGCATGCAAACCAAACTATAAATCCCTTTTGATATGCTTATAATTACAATTTTCAATGTAATACTCCATAACATCATAAACAAGTAAGCCAGTTACACCATTTATAATTACCACATAACACTTTCAAAATCTTTGGCAAAATTATATATTCGAGAGTTATAAAGGATAAGTAAGAAAACTTCCAGTCTCAAGAGACGACCTAAACATGAAATGAGCCCGTCGGTAGTGAAGATGGTTTTGCCTCTCACCCCTGTATTGTATTGCTTTGATTTCGTTTGCCCAGCACCCATGGTGGTACAGTCACCACCGGGCGTCTAATAGACACCTAAGTGCTCGATGAATGTGCTACAAGCCCATGGTGGGTGATTCACTGTAGACTATTGAAAAGTAAGTTGGATGGGGGTGTTTACGGTAACGGGTCTCAGGAAGAAGATGGAACAGATTTTAGAGAGATGTCGAGGGTCTCCATAGTTGTTGGATCACCAACTAACTAACTATAAAAGGCCCCACGATTGGCCCCAAATATTGAGCAGCAACTTTACCTATCCTCAGGAGTTCAATAATACCGAGCTAAAAAGCCTTTTACCGTGGGGCTATATATATTAACATAATCTTCTTCATGGGTTTGGCTTAATGAGTGGGCCAAAAACATTGAGATGAGCTTGGGGCCAAAATGTGAGCTGGTAAGTATACGTCCAAACATGTATCATCCATTTAGTACAAATAAATGAATTATAGATATAAAAAAACATTTGAATTATACATTAAAATTCTCTTATTAGAATTCTCTCAAATAGCGCTTAAAAGAGCGATCTACCTTATTAAGACAATAAGAACAATATAGAAGAACCCTTCTTATGTTGATTCATGATTTTTTAAATGATGCCTCATATCTTGAGCAACAATGACTAATTAAGAAATGACTCATCCAGAAATAAACTTAGTCTCAAAAAGCCAAATGAAAATACATCAATAATGTTATAGACATACATATGTTATTAATTGTGTCTATTTAATGAAAACTGGACCATCATCTCTAACATAATGTCTCTTCCAATGCCGCCTCCACCAAATGGATTTGCACCTATGGAAACCATAGATAGTATACCAGAATGACGGGGGACAAAGGGTATCACATTAAGGAGTTTTGCAAAACATTAAGGCACAAATAAAAGCATTATTGAGTTTTACAACGTGCATTAAATCACTAGGGGCAGAACAGGGCGCAATAGCTCTAATATAACTAGTAACAGAAAATCTTTGACCCTACACCGTTCAAATTAGACAGCAAAAACAGAGATGATTATCTTTGATAACAGCAATCCGCATCACCTGAACACAGCTGCAGAGGATTACAAAATCCATCCTAATCCTCCAATGAACCGAACCAGTGTGATGATGTACAACATAGCATCACAATAACGATCCTATTACACACCTGCTGCAAAGTCATCTTTACACTTCGTGTTGTTTACCAAACACCACCCCGCCAATGGCAGCGCTTGAATAGGTTACATCATGACGTCCCAGCCTAGCTCAAGCTCAAATGACATCCCAGCCATCTTTATTCTTCTCATCGTGCTTGGGCTACTCAAAGAACCCAAGAAATAATATCATCTAAAAAAAAGAGAGCAGCACAACACAACTCTTTGTAAAAATTGTTCCTCCTTTTCAACACTTTCAACACTTTCAACCATTCAAATTTTCCTTTTTCTTTCAATCCTCCCCTATAAGCACAAATAACAAATCACTAGAACATCACACAATGCAGGCATATCAAATTAGAGTGCATGGACACAAGACCGAACAGAATCAGCTGATACAGAAGTCTGACAGTGTAACAAAATATACATCAGCTTACAGGGTGTCATGCATTACTCCTTTGACGGCCGGAACCATGTGTGCCTTTTCCCATCCATTACATAAAACAGACGGGCCTACTACACAAATAACAGTTCTATCCTTGAAAACAGAAGTTATAACTCCATTCATGGGGAACAGAGATCGTTGGCAAACCTTTCTATTCTGCTTGTCTTGACACGTCAGTAGCTACTCTTTAACAATCTGTGCAAAGTAATTCTAGACAAAACGTCTCTTCATATTCACTGTCATTAATGCACCTCCCACACTGAACACAACGTGGTATACAAAACCTGCATGCCCTGCAAATTTGGATTGCAGGGTCTTTCTCTTGACAAGACTTTGTTGGACAGTCGTAAACAAGCCTTGGGTTCTGGCATCTAGGGCACATTTCGATATCAATGTCACTATCATCATCACAGGACAGATAAAAGTTTCTTCTGTGATAGAAATGTGGCTTCCGAGTATTCAGCTGCATCTGGATTCCAGAACCTAATAAGAACTTCAAATCTTCAAAATGCTTCTGAGTGACACCATATAGCCCACCAATTCGTAATTGCTTTACACCTTGTGCTCCCATAGACTTAAAATCTCTTAAGTTGTTCACTGTACCCTCAACACTGAGTCTCGTACATCCAGGCACACTTAACTGCATACAATTAAGAAAACATCAGCACCTCATCAATTTAACAGTGAGAATATGTATAACTCAAAGTGTTCCATGCCCAAAAGAATTAAACTGTGAACTGAACATCAAACATGGATTTCACATAAAGGAGACCACGAACTGACATTCGGACAAGTTTTAAAGCTTAGCCAGTCACCATCAAACAGAATTAGAATTAAGAGTAAAAAGCAATAGGAAGAGAATAGTTGACCATAGCTTTATGGTTGCTTTGCTACTTTAATGTCACATCCACGGTAATTATAAATTTATTTCAAGAGAAGAACTAAAAAACTAATTAACATACAAATGCAACTACATTTTTTTTCACTCTTTCTACTAAATACATACTTTCCAACAAAAGTGTTATGTCTTACATCCAATAAAAATTCCAACTGAACCATTTGTCTTTTTGTAAATGTCTAAATTAACTTCTTTTTTATTGTAAATGTGTAAATTAACTTGTTATTTCTCGATTCCCAATTCCTCAACACGTGATACAGTAACGATCTCTGCTGGAACAGAGGAAGAGTCATTTTGATATTTGCACATAAGGATGCAAGCTCAAATCACAGCAAGCAAAGCCCTAAAATGGCAACTAAAATGTCTGTAGCCTTTGGTACATGGATAAAAAAAATTCTAAATAAAGATGTTAAACGATTATGATTATTCTAAAGCACATATACCAAAGATTGTCCGCAAAGATTCAATCCTTAAAAGATGCAACAATGTAAAATAAACAATATAAACCATTTTGAGCTTAAAATTAATGGATCAGGCATACCCACCTTCAATAGCCTAGGATTGTTTTCAAGCACTCTTCTCAAGCCATCATCAGTAATCCTTGAGCACTCTGGCAGACTTAAGCATTGCAGGTTACCATGAGCTCGATTAGTTATTTCCAAAAGAACATCATCAGTAATCTTTTCATTCAGCGGCTGATCTATGTGAATACTTCTCCACAAAAGTGGGTCACCACGAACTGTAGAAAGCAGAGATTTACAAACCCTCTCAACAGTAAGAAGATCCCGCACGCCCAAATAGCCAAGGGCAAAAACCAATGCGCCATGAGGAGCAACTCCATCATCTTCACAACATATCCTATTATAATCCCTGGAGCCTTCACGTTGCTCTAAAGAAAATTTCAGGTTTCTATCACCAAAGTTCAGAATATCCGTCATGCAACTAGCAGATTCGAATCCTCCATGGCAAGATCCATCAACAACTCCCTTCTCCTCTGAAGACCCATTATACCCAGTTGTTGCATTAGACTTATGATGAGTGTTTCCAGGGAAAGCCTGGAACCTCATGGCATTATTAAAAATAAAATTCAGTTCTGCAAAAAGCTGATAACTGCCATCACTCGTCCTAACATCATCCCTTCCGTATCCATTATAGTCTACATCCAAATCCCCAAGCCAATACGTGAGTGCAGTAAAAGTAGTACCTATATCCATTCCAAAGGGATCAGAAGGCAGAAGATCAAGAATGTCCTTAGAAACCGACTCCTCGGAGCTACCCTCCTCACCTTTTTCTCTTCCATAATCAAAATGATCCCCAGCCTCCTGGTTTGAGTGCCACAGGTTACCAAAGCCATCTCCATTCTTGTCGGGGGTACCGTCAATGGGGTACCCGTTAGCAATCCTAATCGGTGAGACCAAATTGTCCTCAGATAGATGAGGTGTGAAGATGGGTCTATGAGAAAAATTCAAGGCCATAGAATAGGTAACTTAATCCACTCTTCCTCAAAGAAGACCCTAAATTACTTTACCTCCTCTATTTCTTTCTTTCTTTATTTTTTCTTTTAAGAAAAGAAAAAGGCAAGCTCGAAAGGGATAAAATGAAGAAGAAAAAGGTGGGGGAAAAAAATTGAAATGAAAGAAGAGCTAACAATGAAACCCTCAATTTCGGATAGCAAACTAAAACAACGCACCAAAAATTTCACCGAGTTTCTTGTAAACAACCTAAATTAGCTTTCATACAAAAGGAAGGGAACGTGAAAACGAGAACGACTTATCCAATCTACCTACACCATAAAGAGAGAAAAAAAATCAAAGAATCAATTAGATTTTCCTCCTTTCCTTTTTAAATTTGTTTCAAGAAAGCTAACCTAACTAGGGTTCGGGATCAAGACGAAAAGAAAGAATAAAAGTGAGAAACAAAACTAAAGGGAAAGAAGAATCAATAAACAGATAATAAATGAAAAAGGATTAAGAAGCAAGCAGATGAGAAAAGAAATTAATAGGATAGCAAGAAAACCCTAGTATTACTCAGGCGAACGCAATCAAAAGCAAAAGCTTCATGTGTAACCAATCCTCGCAGAAGAACAAAGAGAGAAGCTTTTTGATGGATTTGGAAATTGGATGTGAAGTGTCTCTATTATTAGATTATTTTTTTGGATTTATTTCTTAGAAGGAAAATTCGATACGAGGAGTGGTAAGGGCCAGTCGATCGAGTTCAGAGAGAAAGAGCAAGAAAGGGCGAGAAAACTTAATTTTTTTTTCCTTCTAATAGGCGAGAAAATAAAATTATATTATTAAAAAGACGAATGCACTCAAATTTTTAAGTTATTTTGTTAGATTAGTTCAGTTTTTTATTTTATTTTTTTAACAATCTAATCCTTCTTTTTTTTATAAAAATAACAGTATAAATGATAAAATTTTATAATTTTTTATTTTTATTTTATATTTTATCAATTAATATCTTAATAATAATTAAAAAAATTAAAAAAATATTTATTTATTATTATAATATTATTTTTTGAAAACACAATGAATATATTATTAAAAAATAATAAAGAAATTAAATTTCTATTCGTGGGATAAGACTGGACAAAAAAAAACCTAATAATAGAATTGAATTAGAAAATTAAATTGTATTGAACAATTACTTCTAATTTATAAAATGTTAAAATTATTGAAATAGGATGAGATGATTTATATTCTTATATGAATAATTTTATAATTTTATAATATAATATCATGTAATTTAATGGCTAAGTTTAAGTACAATATTTTTTAGTTTTTTATTTTAAATTTTCAAAAAATTTAAATAACTTTTTATTATTTTATTGAAATAAATAAATAAATAAATAATATAAAGATTTTAATTTATATCAAACTATTGATAATAAATAATTAAAACAATAAATCACATATTAATATAAATATTTAATTATATATTTAAATTTTATTACTTTTAATGATTTATTATACCAATCAGATTAATTTTTAAAAATCTAATTTATTTAAAATATATAAAATTGAAATTAAATCAAATTGTGTTAAATTTTATTGGAGAGTGACATCATTTATTATTAAACTAATCTTCTTTTTAAAGTAATAATTATTAATATTATAATAAAAAATTTATTTTAAAAATAAATATTTTAATGGAAGAATAATATTTTTAAAATATCAATTTATTATTATTATTAATGTTAATATTATTATTATTATTATAAAAAACGGAAACGGTGAATTTCTAATTTAGTAGAGACGGGTGTGGGTTACATGACACGAGTCCGTAAAAGGAAGTGTGACGTGTTCTTCGCATTAAGATGTGGCTGAAGATTGAATCTCTGTTTATTGTGATTCTAAACCGCTGTTATAGTATTTTTGGTAGATGTAGATGAATTTAACAATTATATTTAATAAAAAGATTTAAAAATTAAAAATAATAATTTTTAATACATAATAATAAAAATAATATTAAATAATATTAAATATTAAATATGTTTAAATAATTATTATTTAATAATTATAGTTAATTAAATAATGTTTAAAATAAAATATATAAAATAAATATAAAAAATATTATTTTTAAAAAAATTTAAAATAATTATAATTATGATATAATCTAATATATACAAATATTCCTGGTCAAATGTACAATTTCGGGATTATTAACTAATTTTATATTTTAAACTTTTTTGTGGAATGATGTCTTTGACTAACTCCGTCAGATGATGATCAAATGGGCAGGAATGGCTGGTGTGGTACATTGACTTCTGATTGGACCCACTTGAATTCTTTGGCAAATGTGATTGGTTGTTGATGGATTTTGACGATCTCAAAGATCGACTATTTCTCTCTTTCTAATCTGTATTGAACAAAATATGTAATAATGTAATATTATTATAATTTTTAATTTTTTTAAAGAAATAGAGAATAAAAATAATTTAATTAATAATAAATAAAATCTCATATTTACTTTCTTTAATAAATTGAAAAATATTATTTATTAAAAGTCTTGGTATTAGTGCAAAGTAAAAAAAATCATTTAAATATTTTATTAATTTAATAGATAATTATATATATTATATTAATTGTAATTGTACCTAGTCTTAAAAAATTCGTTTAAATTTTTGATTAAAATCCTAGGTATCTATCCGTACATTTGTGGAGGATTTGGGAAATTGTTAAAATATTTTCATTTTGAATCCTCACACCATAAAGTATTTATTAAGAAAGCTCACAAGACACTCCAACAAAAGAGAAAATTAATAATAAAAAAAAATTAGATTATTTTTTTAAAAATATTTATATTATCACAAAATAAATTATTATTGACATAAAATATTTTATTAACTATAACTTTATCTAAAAATAATGATATTAAGATATAAATAATATTATAAATAAAATATATATTTTATGTATTTTTATCATGACAAAAAATTATTCTAATAATATTATTCAAAAAACATTAGACATAATTATACAAAAGGGTTGTCATTAATATTTTTATTTTCTATCATTTTAATATGAGAGTTTAAGAGTAAAATACAAGTTAATCTACTATCAAAACTAATTAAAATATACAAAAATAATATTAAATTTAAAATTTTCAATAAAATCTATAAATTTTATTTGAAATTCAGGGATATTATATATAAATTTTATTTAAAATTAATGGATAATATATATATATATATATATAAAAGGTCACTTGTTTCACTCCCAGATATATAAATTTATCTTTAATAAACAGTTTTAAGTAAAATCAAATTGGATTGTTTGGATTTTAGTAATTTAATGATTTTTATAATTTTTTTGAAAAATTGAACTAAATAGGACCGTATCTATCCTACCTCATATTAACATTTTCTATATCCTATAAAATCCTTCGCATTGGGGAATTGACACAAGCCCGATCACTTGAAAGAGCACAAATGATAGTCTGCGTGCTTCGACGGGTAACAAACTGCATACAAATTTCGGTAAAATTTTACTGATACCGTGTAAAGTATTTTTATTAGTAAAACTAGTTTATTCAAATTGAAATATTAATATTACTTAATTTTAAACACTTTTGTACCCATAATTTTTATATGTGTTATAATTGTTTCAAAAATTAAATGAATAATTCATTTTTTTAAAATAATATTAACAAGTAATAAAATATAAGTAGTGTATAAAGATTACAATGGATATCTTAACTAATCTAATCTATTGTTCAAGAAATATAATATAATTTTATTTGTTTTAATCCTTAGATCAATTATTAATTTGTAGATTAATGGATATTCATGGATAGATTCAAGTTATTCAATTTTTTAAAATTAAAATATTATTTAATGTGATGCATTATATATTTTAAATTAATAAATTAAAAATATATATAATAGAAAAACAGTTTATTACTTTTTTATTTATTTTTGAGAGATTTTCTTAATTATTTATAATAAATATACTTTAATTTTTTTATTAATGTTATAATCATATACATTCTAAAAAACTTTAATACTTTAATAATAATTTTTTACACCGTTAACTTAATCTCATTTAAATTTTTTAATTGATCATAATTTGTACATTTATTCAATAAAGTCAATAAATTTTTCTTTTAATTTACAAACAGAAGATCGAAATTTTAGTTAATTTCTCAAATAATAATAATAATAATATCATTTATAATAAATATAAGAAAAAATAAATATTTATGAATATAATGAAATTAAAATTTTTATTTAACAAATTTTAACCTGGCAGATTTATACATTCCTATACACCTTTTTATCTTTTTCCTACTCGTCCAACATTCACTTCTCATTCATTTAATAAGAAATCTACATACAAATTGGAAAGTTTAGGGCGTGGGCAAGAATATATACTACGTAAGCATGCACTTAATTTAAACAAGTACTCTTCCTCCACGGATTGTTGGAAGTTATGCTTCGAATACTTCATAATTTGGACTTCTCAATGCACGCCAAGGTCACTCTATTGAAGTTGAAGCAAAAACCGTCAAGGAAATAACAATGAACTAACATTTAGAAGGAATTTTTTTAAAGTGCCCTTGCTTTCTTTCTTTCTTTCTTTCTATCTATTTGGAATAACCATTGAATCGTTTTCCTAATATGGAAATAAAACTCCTAATTTGGGTTGAGCCCAATGGGCCCTACGCAGCTGCCAATATGGGCTGGCACATGAGCCTGAATTGTCACCTGCCTTGGCAAGTTCAAAGTGAACATCATAATAAAGGAAGATAAAGTCACAAATTCTTTAACTTAGGTACCAAAATCCGAAGTGAGTCAAAAATCAGAGAAGGGTTCCATTTAAAAAAAATTAATCCTCTTGAGTTAGTTCCGAGATTTCTTCTTGGATGATTTGGACTTGGATTGTTGTGTGTTTTGTGAAGCACCTTTGGTGGTGGTTGCTTGGTTTGATTTTGAACTTGAGTTGCTGGTACTTGCACCTGCAGCGCCGGCTTCAAGTTTCTCTCTAACCACAGCACCCTGAGAGCCTCTCACCTGAGCCGCTCTCTTATCCTTTCTCTTTGGCCTATAACTTGACCTCTCCCGCTTAGGGAGCCACCTTTCTGGATCTGGTGGAGGTCCTGGTTTTGCAGGGTCAAACCCTTTGGGATACCGTGGCTTTCTCTTTCTCTTTTTCTTTCCTTTTACTTTATTCTTCCCTTCCTCTTGTGCTTCAGTCCCCACAGCATGAGAAGCACCTTCAACATGTTTAGCCCCAGATGTTTTCTCCAAACCATCTACATCAATCCCCTTCAGACCGGGTAATGCCTTCAGCTGCTGCACATAAGTTTCCGCTTTGTCAATGTCCACATGAGCAACAGTAGTTACCAGCCCAACCAATGCTTCAACACTTCCATGGCTCTTCACTAGCTCCTCAAATAGGCGAGCAGCATCCTCAGCTTGACCATGCCTGAGCATGAAGGAAGCAGCCTCTTTCATTATAAGATGAAGCTTGTTGTCCTCAGTCATGGCATTTGACCACCATTTGATTGCAGCATCAAGCACAGCAGTTGCACCCTCAATATCACCTGCACGCTCTTTAAGAGACACAAGGGTAGCAACAGTTGCAGGCATGTGCTGAATATCAGGTATCTTTGCAAGGGATTCAGCAGCAATATTAGGATGGCCTGCAGCAGCAGCAACCTGTGCCCTCGCTAATAGAACAGTCTTAGACATGTCAGGGAACTTCTCAGCAAATTGTAATAAAGTCTCCTCGGCTTTCCCAGCTTTGCTTTCTCTCACAAGTACTGCCGCTTGGAGTAAAACTGGCACCACAGAATCTGGAAACATTTCGAGAAGTGTAGCAACAAGTTCTCGAGCCTATAAATTTCCACAGTAAAAAATAAATCAGCTAAGAGAGTGAAGCAACCATGATAATTTACTAATATATATTATCATTATAAAAAACCACTCAGCATTGGCAGATGAAACTCTAAAGAACACAGGAAACAACCTGATCCAACCTATTGGCATGGAGAAGCAAAAGGATCCGATTTGCATATATTGTTTCTTTTTGTTTTAATGAGAGCTTTAAGTCAAGATTCTGATCCAGCCGAAAGCTTTGAGCATCTTTGTCTTTCAGCTTGTCAAGTTTCCTTAGGCTATCAGAAACATCTTTTGAACCTCTTGACGCAATAAGATTGTTCAATGCAACTGCAAGTGATGATTCATCAGCCAGGCCTTTTTTGATTATGCTTGTGTAAGCCTCAGTCGCCTCTTGAGTGTGCCCAAGAAGCTGTCAAGATATGTTAAATATGCATTACTGTAATTAAAGCTATTCATCTAGAAAAAGTGAAAGAGAGAAATCTCCCCAACCAAGAAATTCTATATAAAGGCCTAGTACAGGTAAACTGCATTACTATTACCTGCCGGACATATGCCAATTGGGCTGCTATTGGCGCCAATTCAGTTTCTATCTCTTCATCAGGTAGGTTTTCTTCCACCAGTGTTTCTTGACCAATTCTGACAAATACTAGAAAATTAGCTGAAAATGTTCTCTTGAAAATAAAAAATATTCATAAGTTGATAACTTGTTTGTATAATTAACTTTTAAAATATTACCTTCGGGCTGACAGGAGAAGTTGTTCGGCATCAGTATACTTATTCCTTTCAATTAATGAGCAGGCAGTGTTGAATGCCAATTCAAAGCTGCTAGTTGCTTTGACTCTTAATGCATCCAACATCCCTTGTACATCAGAAGCTCTTCCTGCAGAAACTAAGCCAGCAACTGCATTTATCTCCAAAGATTCAATCTTGGACTTTTGAAGCTTCTGATAGATATCCACACAAGCATCCATTTTTCCCAGACGGTAGAGTATCTGAGATTCTAACAACATGGTCATAGAATTTCTCTCTTGGCTGTTCAGAGAACCCAATGCATCATCTAACTTGTTTTGTCTGTATAAGCAGTAGGCCTATTATAAAAACAGAAAGAAAAAAAAGCACCTGTGAGACAAAGTTATATACTTTTGAAACAGCACTTATAGTGCCTGACATTTGAAAGAAGTAAAGTGTTCTTTTTCCATTTCTTTTTCTTCGAAGGAATGGGGCTATACCCTCAACTAAATGCTAAAAATATGTTGTTCACTGGTCAAGTGGTCGTTAATATCATAAAAGAACTAAGACAATTGCAGATCTTAACTCATACATATGTTACATGGACTCAACTTCGTTTAGCACTCTGGGTGTCCTAATAGGATATGCGGTATGCATTGGATGTCGGACATTGTTATTTTCAATATTTTTTTAAATAAAAAGTTCACTTAACAGAGTTATCCACAAACAACTAAATACTATCTCACTCTAAGAAATAAATCATAGTCACCTACTATGAGGAAGAGACGAAGACCAAGTGATAACAACACATTAGGCAAACAAAATATAAAATTTTCCTTGCCTCACTCATCTTGTTTTCTTGTAAATTTTTGAGCTTTAATAGTCACAAGGGGCTGGCCAAATGAAAAGCTTAATTCAGGCAATCTAATATAATAATGTGAAACGTGGACCAGCCTTTGTCTTTGATCCGAAAATACGAAGCTTCTAAAGTTGAAGAGTGTGGCGGTAAAATACAATGTTTATCACGCCGAAATCATTGGGGAAATCCTTTGCAGCACTAATGTACCACTAAATCCCACCTATGTGTAACAAATTCAAGTGACTTCCGTATTTCAATAGAGTCTAACCAATGACTAAGAAGTAATCCGTGGAGTTGGTGTTGCTGCCCCAGTGTGGCTCTATAGAATTACTCAAATAATTGAAGTACCCAAAGCACACAAACACAAAATAATTCCATATCCTTCAACAACAATGGATCAAACATCCAACTCCATTTTAATGCGAAAACCAAATAAATGAGAAAATATGATTAACCGCTACAATAGAAAAGAGAGCCGAAATTATGAACCTTGAAGAAGCTGAAATCCACAGCAGGCCTCTGGGAAGATTGAATTAAGGAAAGGGCCTCATCAATTTTATCATCTTTGATTAGAGCCACAACCTTGCACCGAATCGCATCTTCATCCCCAGGGGCAATAGCTAGAACTGCAAGCACAAAAAAAAAATCGAATTGGCCGAAGATTATAGCAAGAGACAAAGAGCCCAGAAAGGCAAAGAAGGTTGAGAAGAACGAAAAAAATTGAGAAATGAACCTTGATCTGCAACTTTGACAGCTTGTTCGAATTCAGACCGCTGGATGTGTTTATTGATAGAAGTGAAGAGATCTTCAATCGGAAGGGGAGGCTGCGATGGAGATGGTGAGGGTTTCGGCTTGTCTTTGGCCTTCGGAGCCATAGAAACAGGCTGTGGACAGTGGTGAGTCTGGTGATGCAGAGAGAGAGTTTGGCTATGTGCGCTTATAGTTAAACTGTCACCGTACCGCAAACTACTGGCTTCGGGCCATTTAGGGCTTCAGGCTATAGTTTTTCGGGTGGACGGGTCGGAGCGGTGGTAAAATGACTAAATGAGTTTGTTATTGAAGGCCTATTTGTTTTCGCAGAAGGGTTTGGAGTTTGGAGTTTGGACTTTGTACAGTCGCGTGTTTAATAATTAAGAGCGTTCAAAATCAGACTACATTTTCTCTATAATTTTATTCGCCAATATTATTCAATCTTCTAAGTAAGCCCATTTTTTTTCTTTTTAGGTTTAGACAATATGCAACAAAGTGCTACTAAAAATATACTTAAATTATAGTATAAGTACTTATCTGAGTTTCTGGAGATTGGTAGTTAATATAAACCATTTTTAGCTTTCATCCTAAAAGTGTAATTCTGTTATTCAAATCCTTAATATAAAAAATGTCACAAAAAAATTCAATAAATATATTATTATTTTCACATAATCTCTTAATTAAAACTAAATTCTTTTTCAATCGAGGGATATAATTTTTTTTTTATAATTTCAGATCACAAGAGGCAACATATAAGTAGTCACTACCTAAATGAGTTATAAGAATTGTGGATCCATTTCCTAATAACACAAAAGCAATACTTGAGTAAGGCATGGACATAAATTAATGATTTGAAGTAAAATGATGAGTAGTTTCAGTCCATATACCATTGAAGTTGAAAGCCATAAAGCATGTTTTGAGGAAATGAAGTTACAGATTCACAATTATCAACAAGAGCTTGTATGGATATTTGAGGTGTAGAGCCTCGATGATTAGATTGATTTTGATGAGTAGCACTGCTGTTTTTAAACTATGTGTACATCGAAGAAACAATGAGTAATTATACATCCATATTTTTTATATTGAAATGATACTCAATACCCTAAAATTTTACATTTTTATATTAATTAGTTGATATAGTGTTTACATTTTTATATTAATTAGTTGATATAGTGTTTTGTGTTTATGATTAATAATAAGTAACACACCAATAAGAAGTTTTAGTAGATGTGGACTAAATATACGAATTTCTAGAATATGTTTTTGAATAGTTATCTTGCACAACATGTGCTTCATCAATATGATTTATCATCTATTGTTATCTTTTATGTGTTCTCGTATTTATTATGAAAAGTTCATCTAAACCAAATATCTTATTCTTTCTAATAATGCTTGTCACAAATGAAAAATAATTTGAGTTTAAAACACCACTCTATCATTAATTGTATTATAATGATCTATTAAATTTTTAATAATGTTAATGTGTTATTCAATAATCACTATATCTTTTCTTAAATTCTAAATACGTAATCTAAGATCCATGAATCCAAAAGGCTATAAGCGTCGAGAGCCCAGGTCAAGGAGCTCTCTCGAACAAAGAACTCGAAAGCCGGTTCCAAACCTAACCTCAAAACCTAGAAAGTAAAAAGCCAGAAACCTCCGAAGAGGAGCTATTAAAGCTCTTAAGCCGAGGAGCGGAGTTTCAACTCGAAAGCCGGCCTGGCCCGAAGCAGAGTGAACTATCTAAAAAGCCCACAACTTATTAATCATTATTAAAGGTTTTATTAAAGGTTTTATTAAGTGATTTTCAATAGTAAAGAGCTATTTCTTTTTCAATTTAGTATTTTAGATAATTTGAAAAAATTGAAGAATAAATCTAGTTTTTAATTGCATTGTTTTGTCTTTCTCAAAGAAGAAACTTTGGATTTTCTTTAAAAACTTCACGAAAACTAAAAATTTTAGATATATTTATCGTGGTTAAAACTTTACGAATGAAGCTTGATGAGTTAAAGACCTCAATCCATATACTATAGTTACTTGTTGTATTTGTTTTTTTTTTCAAATCAAATAATTTCATTCATTAAAATAATAGGATTAATTAGACATACAATCAATGATTAAAATAAAATAGTGGATGAAGTAAGGATGAGTGATACAAGGGAGGAATGAATCAGAATCACCAACATTTGCTTTAGTGTTGTCTTGCTTAGCAAAAGAAAATTGTTACCTATATAACTAAAGAGCTCTTATAACATGTTAAACTAAAATGTGAAGAAAGATAGAAAAGAAATAATGATAAGCACAATGATAAAGATGTATATTTCATTAATGTTTGATTCAATACATTGATTACTTTGTATAATATTCCAAGATTTTTTTTTTATAGAAACTGCACATGAACACATCTACCACTAGTTAGCTCAAGCTCCACTTAAACTCACACATACATTCCAACCTAAACAATTTGTCATAAAGACTCAATTTTCTTTGACAAATAATATAAGGTTATAAAGACAATAAAATTCAAACACTAAAAGCTCCACTCAATTAAGTTCTCTATAATACTTTACATATATCACGAATGTTGCATAAACAATTCTTTTCTTAATGTCCGAATTATTTTATTTGTTTAAAGAGGTAAATAATAAATATATATTTCAAAAGTTTAGAATAATGTTTTATTAATTTTTTTTTTAAATTTACTTTATTCTACCTATAATAGGTTAGAGAGATAATTATATGTTTATTTTTTTATTACATAATTTTTTTTATTTTTATATATTAATATTGAGATTTAAAAAAGTAATTTTTTATCCCTTCTTTTATAAAACTCAATCATTAAAATATGAAAAATGTGAAATACATTATAATAAATTGGGATCATATCAAGTAAATAAAATAATATGGATATTATGAATTGATATTGTCCTATTTTCTTTTAATATTGATTAGGGTGTACACGGATCAAATGTACATAATTTTATTCGAATTGTAATTTAATTCAATAAGTAATTTTATAATATGCAAATTGATTGTACATTACTTCCATTCATCCAAATATTTTTTTGTATATATGTATTAGTTCGAAACAATTTATATAACCTATTAAATATTAATAATTTTTATAATCAAATGAATTTTTTTAATAAAAAATATTTAAATTATAAATACGTATAACTGAATATTTACAAATATAGTATTGTATGCTTGTCTAATAAAATTATCAATTCACTTCAGAAAATAACAAATAACTTACAAATAACAACTAGAAATTAAAAAACAAGAAAGATTCATTCATAATTTCAAGTTAAAAGGAGAAAAATTAAAAATAATAGAATTGTATAGTAGAATATAAGTTTTGATATAAAATTATTTTAAATTAATTAAAAAATCATAAAATCTATTGAAAAATTTAAAAATATTATATTTTAATAATGAGTAAAGAATATATGAATTTAAAAATACTAGTATATTATTCGATACACAACTTAAGAATTTTAAAATTTAGATTAAATATGTTTTATATCCACTACTAATATATATTTTTAAAATTATAATTATATCCACAACGTATGAATAATGATGTAACTATATTCAAAATTTAACATATTTTTATCGTTATTTATAAATTATGTATATAATTATAACAAAATAAATATTTTATATATTATAGATAAAAAAATATAATTATCTCTAAAATTTATCGACCGACGCCATATATATATATATATATTTTTTTTTTTTTGCATGGACAAATTTTCGGCATTGACAAATATTTTTTACGCCTCTAATAATGATACGTTGGCTTGCGTATGTTTGTTAAATTAAGTATAAATAAGGAATGCGTCAACTTATAAATATCTGCTCATTTTCAATCCCTCCATGTTTATTAGACTATTGAAAGGCTTGAATTATACTTAAATGTAGAAATGATATAATTATTTAATTAATTTTTTTTTATTAAAAAATATATTAATTTTTATAATATTAAAAAAATATATTCATAATTTATGTTATAAAAAAATAAATATATAATTTTTTTAAAAGAAGATAAAAATAAAACCTCATGTATAAATAAATTATGTCATAAAATTAAACTTAATAATTATTTATTTATTTTTCATAACAAAAGATAATCAGGGAATTAGAACACAAAATAATAATAACAACAACAACAACAACAATAATAATAATAATAATAATAATAATAATAATAAGGGAAAGGAAATTAAATTGGATAGTTTCTTGGAGGAAAAAACGCCATATATAGCTTTACACTTCTATTTGTGAGCGGTTGAAATAATCTGTTATGATTTTTTTAACCATCTGATGCATACTATTTTTTCTATGAAAACGATTATATTGTATAAAGTAAATACGAAGGAAAAAGATGGAATTAATTAATATTTGTTCATTATAGAATATGAGAATTTTACTAAAAAAAACTTCACTAAATTGTATGGACATGTACGTGATAATTATTTTTAAGCTAACTTGACAATTAAAATAAAAATATGTACCTTTCACCTTCATAATTCATAATAAAATATAAAAACTAACCTAACAATTAAAAAAAATATCTATCTTTCATCTTAATAATACTTAATAAAATATAAAGAAATAAGTTAATCGTAATCTCTACTCATTAATTTTATTTTAAGTTAAACATTTTATTTATATTTTTTATAATTTTTAAGTTCAAAAGGAAATTTATTGTTTTAATAATACTATAATTTTATTTTTATTACTTTTTTATTCATATTTTTAAGATATTATTTTAATGGTATTCATATTTAAAAAAAATATTAATTTAATATAATTTATCGTCTAATTAAACACATATATAATAAACACTTCTTATATCGAGAGTGAAAACACATATATAATAAACACTTCTTATATCGAGAGTGAAACATCAATCTCTTAAAGTAAGATTTTGAGGAGACAAATAGTCTGAATTTTTTTTTCTTTCTACCGTATTCTCAGCCTTAATTGCCGAATGCTTTTTTATTTTATTTGTTTGCTGGCGTACGTGAGTGGACCAACATATTTGGCTAGGACCACTAATTTTTTTTAACATATTGTTACGCTTGCTTAATATTTTAAACCCATGATTGATTTGTACCGTTAATCTGTCAATATCTTCATATTTTTCATTATAAAGTGTCTTAGATTGTAGAAACACTTCAAGTATTAGCTTTCTCTTCTTGTACTGTCTTTGAAATCAAACAATTATCAAGATTAATTACAATATACACCAACTATGAAAGTAATTGAGATATTATCCAAAGAAATTATCAAGCCAGCTTATCCAACTCCACCAGAAACAAGTATTTACAACCTCTCTTTATTTGATCAGATCAATACCAGAACTTATGTCCCAATAGTTTACTTCTATACTAAACAAGACTTTGTTAATATTAATAATGGTGATATATCCCTCAATCTCAAGACATCTCTATCCAAAACACTAGCTCTTTACTACCCATTTGCTGGTAGCCTCAAAGACACAGTTACAATTGATTGTAACGATGAGGGTGTTCTGTTTACTGAAGCACAAATCAACTACCAGCTCTTAGAATTTCTAAAGAACCCAAAAGATGAAGTTTTGAACTTGTTGTTTGTAGAAGGACTGATGTGGGAAAATTGGAGTTCAAGTAACTCTTACTTGGCTGTTCAACTTAATTTCTTTAAATGTGGAGGTATAGCAATTGGTATTTGCATATCACACAAGTTAGCTGATACTTCTACCATGTGCAAATTCATCAATGATTGGGCAGCTATGACTTGTAATAAGTCAGTTGAAGTCCTCGAATTAAACGCTGCGTCGATGTTTCCTCGGGGTAATCTGCCAGTGAATTCAGAAACTATACTCGAAAAAAATAGCACAGTTTCAAAAAGATTTGTATTTGATGCCATAAAGATTGATGAACTTAAGGCGATGGTTTGTTCAAAAGTGAACAATCCCACAAGAGTTCAAGTTGTGACAGCACTTATATACAAGTGTGCTATTGTGGCAGCATCAAAATTAAGTTGTGGGACTTGTTCAAATCCTAGTGGTTTAGTGCAGACAATGAATTTGAGAAACAGAATGGTACCTCCATTGCCTTCTAGCTTGGTGGGTAATTTGCATTGGTTTTTTCAAATAGTATGTGAGAATGATGAAATAGAGCTTTATGATTTGGTTAACAAAATGAAAGAAAACATGGCAAGTTTCTGTAGTAAATATGCAAAAAAGTTTAGAGAAGGAGAGTGGGAATTATTGTTTCTGGATTGTTTGAAAGATGCAAGACAATTGTTAAGAAGGGATAATCTTATTGTGTATAAGTGTAGTAGTTGGTGCAAGTTTCCAATGTATGAAGCAGATTTTGGGTGGGGAAAGCCAAAATGGGTGAGTATTGCAAACTTTCCATTGAAGAACTCTATAATTATGATGGATGATAGAAGTGGAGATGGAATTGAAGCCTTTGTGAATTTGGGAAAAGAAGAAATGGATTTGTTTGAGGCTGACATAGATCTTTTGGCATTTGCTTCTTTGAATCCTAGTGTATTGGAGTAAATTCTTATAAATATGATCTCATATGCTCTGTTTTATTTTTTCTAATAAATATGATCTTCACTTGTGTTTATATGCTAAAATGGATTTGAATTCATCAATTGTTCAGTTATATAAATTCGGTTTGGATCTACAATTAGCACAAGTAAAATTACCCATTGCATTTTTTTTTTGGTCAAAAAGGAAAAGAAAAAAAAACCCTTCATTGATATACAGAAACCATGTACAACCTAAATAAGGATCTAACCAGCACAAAACAAGTAAAAAAAAAAAAAAACCTTAAGACTCTAAACAAAACTATGAACTTCATCTTCAGCAGCAGATAAGAAGCTACTTCATGGATCAAAGGCTAATCATATCTAGCATCAAGGTTAGTAGCTAGTTTACAAAAGAGAAGAGTCCAAAAGCCCCCAAATGTTATCCAGCTAGTCAAGGCAAGGACCATCCTCCAAGTACACAAACTTCAACACCTTCTGCTACTGCACTAAACCAGTAAAACACAAAACAGACAGGATCCATTGTATGTCTTGAGTAGATAAAAAGTAAACATAGAGTTGTCAGTATTAGTATAGTAATCACTTTTGATATAAACCTTGTATATTTTTTTGGCTAGGTGATAAAGATTTGTTGGCTTAACTCTCACAAAATTCTTGTATAATAACAAAATACTACGAACAAATTCTCAATCTCTCTCAAGTTCAAAAAAATGAGGAATATTTAATAGATCCAGCAAAAGTAATAAAACACCATACAATTATAATAGAGAAAACTCTTAACACAACATGAAGATTGTAAAACTCTAGCATATACGCTACTCACACACAATTTCATAGGGAAGAAGACATTATAAAATAAAATAAAAACCCAAAACTGACGCAAATAAGAAGTGAAGTAGCATTCTTAAAAACCCTAGTGCAAACAATACTGCCATGCCGAATGTTTATTTTTCCATTCAAGCTTCCAGCGTTCACACCACATTTATGGACCTGTTTTGCAATTGTTTTAAGCCCATCCAAGGTTTAACCGTTTGTAAGTTTTATGTTCTCAGTCACTTAAATTGACCCTTGGGAGTGATATCTATAATCACATGACAGAAAAATACACAAAAATAAGTATTATGTTTTCAGTCACTTGACCTTTGGTAGTGATATCTATAATCACATGACAGAAAAATACACAAATAATTTTCAGTACAGCATATATTTAGGGAGATGTTGTTGAAAATTGGCTCTAAAAGTAACAAATTAGTGGCATAATTTAGGGAAATTAGTGGCCTAATTTGTGGAATGATTTGTGGCATGATTTAAGGAAATTAGTGACATAATTTAAGGAAATTGGTGGCATAATTTAAGGCTTAAATTATGGCACACTTTAGGGAAAGGGAGCCTTTCTTCATCTATAAATAGGGAAGAGTTAAACGTTGAAAAAGCAAGGCAAAATCGAGAAAAAATCGAGGAGAGTATAGCAGTTATAAGAGAAAATCTTTGTGAGTTTTCAAACACCGAGAGATATTATTAGTGAGAAAATGCAGTATCGTGATTCTCAGATATTTAACTTACTTTCGGTTCAAATAATATCTGTGACTCCCACCTAGCGGACAGGCGAATTAATAAATTACGTGTGTTCGTTTTATCGTTTTGATATATTCATATCGCTATTTATTGCCTTTACAACAAATTGGTATCAGAGCCAAATATAGCGCGTATTATATATCAAATCGAAGCTCTCGACGATACTGACATAGCGGTGAAAGAATCGCTCAAATCGGAAGTCGAATCATCGCCGGAAGCTGCAGTCTGTGTTGAAGAATCGAAGTCAACTCGCCGAAGTTGGGCCGAGTCAACTTAGTCACTAGTGATATTTGGACCCGAGTTGGTCTATTTTTCATCCGTTTTCAACTGAGTTGGATCTATTCTAGCTAATTGGACCATTCCAAATTCAACTACGGACTAGTTTTTTCAAATAAGGTATAAAATTTGGAAAAACCTTGTTTAAGTCAGAAGTGCAAAATTTACATTGTCGGTTTGTACTTATGGGCGATAAAGGAGAGATCGAAGAAGGTGAACAAGTTGACCATAGAATTTATGGCAAACCAAGTTCTACTCGAAGAACTATGTTGTCGGCCATAAAGTTTGAGGTGGAGAAATTCGACGGCCTGAAATAACTTTGGCATGTGGCAATGTGAAGTATTAGATCTATTGTTCCGAGAATGATCTAATATAGCCTTGGAGACCAGGCCATGAGATTATTCAAACGAAGATTGAAATTATGTCAGCAAACCGACAAGCTTGGCACAATTTGGTACGTAGCTTAGGAAAAGATCGAAGTACTTTGTCGTGAAAGAGAATGTGCTGATTCTGCGGAAGAAACTAGAGGACAAATACATGACGAAAAGTATTGAGAACAGAATCTACTTGAAGAGAGAAACTTTTCTGTTTCTAGATAAGAAAGGTACCCCATGATCGAGCAACTTAGATAATTTCAATAAAATTTTGGCCGATCTGCAAAATTTAGATGTTGAAATTATCGATGAAGATAAAGCTTTGTTGTTGTTGAATTCATTACACAGGAGAGCTATGAGCATTTAACCACAAACGTGTATATGGAAAGGATGAGGTTAAGTTCGTAGATGTTTCAAATGCTTTGGTAAATAACGAGTACTTAGGAAGAAGGATCAACATGATCACGGAGACTCGATATCGGAAGCGTTGGGACGGAGAGTGGGACTAGCAACAAAAATCGGCGGATCAAATAATAGGGAGAAATCTAGATCAAAGTCCCGGAGGAGAGTCGTCAGAGACGTCCTGCCGAAGGACGAGCGTGTACTATTGTCACCGAAAGGAGCCTTTGGAAGAAAGATTGTCCAAACGAGGACAATTCGAATGCAAATGTTGCACGTAAGGTCGATGAAGATGAAGAATCGACCTTTTCGGTTTCATCATCAAAACCTACTCGGATAAGTGGATCCTTGATTCTGGATGTTCTTATCATATGTGTCCCAAACGGACATTGGTTTTCGAGTTTTGAAGAGCTCGATGGAGGAGTTGTGCTTATGGGCAACGACAATGCCTGTCCAGACAAAAGGGATCGGAACAATACGACTAAAGATGCACGATGGGTACAATCGAGACGACTTACAAATGTAAGGTATATTTCGACCTAAAGAAAAACCTTATTTCTTTAGGTGTTCTGAATTCGATGGTTACAAGGTAACATTGGAAAATGGAGTCTTGAAAGTTATACGAGGTGCATTTGTAGCAAATGAAGAGGTACTTCGGAAGGCGAACTTGTATTTCTAGATGGGTGTACGATTCTGAGAAGGCGGTATGCGTCAGTAGTTACGAAGAAAGGAAAATGATTCTTCCGCTTTGTGGCACGTACGCGCTTAGGGCATGTCGGTGAAAAAGCTTTGCAAGGCTTAATAAAGCAAGGTCTTTTGAAAGGTGCCAAGGCTGGAAAGTTTGATTTACTGCGAAATTGTGTAATGGGAAAACAAACAAACGAGTCGAGTTCGCGGCGGTGCCATTCATCGTACTAAGGGATCTCTTGATTATATTCACACGGATGTTTGGGGACCTTCCAAGAATGCTTCAACTGAGGTAAACGTTGGTTTGTGACTTTTATTGATGATTTCTCTAGATATGTCTCGGATATACCTTATGAGTCACAAAGATGAAGTTACGGATATCTTTCTTAAATGGAAGAAAATGATCGAGACTCGGACATGCAGGGAAGATTAAAAGGCTCGGATCGATAATGGTGGCGAGTATAAATCGGATCCTTTCTTTAAAGTTTGTCAAGATGAAGGGATAATCGGACATTTTTTCGATTCCTCGTACACCTGCGCGAGAATGGAGTTGCGAAACGAATGAATCGTACTTTGGTTGAGAAAGTTCGATGTATGCTATCTCATTCCAAATTGAGCGAGGCATTTTGAGGTGAGCTTTGTCATATGCAACTCATATAGTCAACAAGACTTCTGTATCGCATTAGATGGAAAAACTCCTAAAGAGGGTACGGTCCGGACAACCTACTACCGATTATGATTCATTGCGAATATTTGGATGTCCTGTATATTTTCATGTTAGTGAATCCAAACTGGATCAGAGCAAAGAAAGCTGTTTTCTTGGGCTTTAAGGAAGGAGTTAAAGGATTTTGACTTTGGTGTGGTGAATCGAGAAGATCGTCTTAAGCCGAGATGTTACATTCGACGAAGTAACTTTTATCTTTGAGACAAACAAATTCGGAGAGAAAGAGAATGAAAGTCCAAATACTCTTTCTAAGGTGATGCTTGAGACTTCGGAAGATCCAGGAAAGATTGCACCAATTACCGATCGTGGTGAAGATGAAATTGATGATCGAGAGATCTCGATTGAGATGGAGGTTCTCTCACCATCACCGATTAATCGCCAGCCTTAATCTATTACCACTACTCGACCGAGAAGGGAGATTAGGAAAGCCTACCGCATACACATGGTAGCATTCGCGACTTCCAAGTGATGATGATGTCCCCACCTTTACGAGAGCGTGCGAAAGAGTTGATAGTATGAAGTGGAAAATGGCAATGGATGAAGAGATGAAGTCTACACATCGAATCGGATTGGGAGTTGGTTCAACTTTCCAAAAGGAAAGAAAACTATTGGTTGCGTAGACGGGTCTATGCCGAGAAGAAGGTGCACTGGTAAAGACAACATCGGATACAAAGCCGGTGGTAGCAAAGGTTATGCCGAGAAAAGAAGGAATAGACTACAATGAGGTATTCTCACCGTTGTTAAGAATTCATCTATTCGGATACTATTGGCTTTGGTAGCACAGTTTGATCTCGAGTTAGCTCGACTCGATGTCAAAACAGCTTTCTCCGGTACTTTGAGCACGAAGAAATCTACGTGTCTCAAACCAGGATGGCTTCAAAATTCCGGAGACGAGAGAATTGGGCTTGCAAGTGAGCAAGTCAATTTACGGTTTGAAGCAATCACCGCGACAATGATACAGCGCTTTAATAAGCTTCGTGAGAGCAAAAGTACACACGTAGTCGGTTTGATCATGTATACTTTCGGAAACTCAGATGGTACCTTCATTTATTTGCTCTTATATGTTGATGATATGTTGATTGCATCTAAGAACGAGGTGGAGATCGACAAATTGAAGGCTCTGTTGAGTTCGAGAATTTGAAATGAAAGATCTTGGAGAAGCTAAGAAAATTCTTGGGATGGAAATCACTGAGAGATGGGGATTCTGCAAGTACGGTCATCGACACTGGTATCAAGATCTGAAAGAAAGTACTACAAAGGTTTGACATTGATGAAAAAACCAAACCGGTAAGTACACCGCTTGCTCCTCACTTTCGTTAAGTGCATTAATGTCACCTAGCACCACCGATGAGAAGAAGAAAATGGAACGTGTTCCATGCAAATGCCATTGGTGCACTTGATGCAATGGTTTCGCACCCGACACGATATTTCCCACTTGTTAGTATGGTAAGTCGGTACGTATGTCCGGGTAAGGACACCGGCAAGCAGGTGAAGTGGATTCTACGGTACATACGTAGTCTTGTGGATATTGGTTTGAAGTTTGAGAGAGGACAAGATTGAAGGTAAACACCTAGTTGGATATGTGGATTCTGAATATGCTGGAGATCTGGATAAGCGTTGATCTACAACTAGTTATGTGTTCACAATGGCAGGAGGACCGGTTGTTGGAGATCAACATTGCGGTCAACTGTAGCTTTGTGCTACTACGAGGCGAGTATATGGGTACATGTAACGAAGCATTAAGAAGGTATATGGCTTCTCGGGTTGACTAAGGATTTAGGTATTGTTTAGAAGAACGTGGAGGTTTTTACTGCGACGACGGTGCCATTTGTTTAGCAAAGAACCAAGTTCATCATGAAAAGCGCCCAAACACGTCGATGTTCGATTTCATTTTGTTCGGGAAATCGTCGATGAAGGGAATGTTATACTCGAGAAAGTCGTAAATGCGAGATAACCCACTGCGGATATCTTTACAAAGGTGGTTACATGGATCAAGTTTCAACACCGCTTGAACTTGATCAATATCTCTCGAGCTTAGCCTAGGGCGCATTTGGAGCTTGACGTTATGAACTTTTTCGCCAAGGTGGAGATTGTTGAATATTGGCTCACAAAAGTAACAAATTAGTGGCATAATTTAGGAAATTAGTGGCTAATTTGTGGCTTGATTTTGGCATGATTTAAGGAAATTGGTGGCCTAATTTAAGAGGAAATTGGTGGCTAATTTAAGGCTTAAATTATGGCACAGAAATGGAGCCTTTCTTCATCTATAAATAGGGAAGAGTTAATGCGTTGAAAACAAGGCAAAAATCGAGAAAAAATCGAGAGAGTATAAAGCAAACTCAAGAGAGAAAATACTTGTGAGTTTTGAGGAAACACTTGAGATATTATTAGTGAAATCAGATCGTATTACGTATATTTCCTACTTTCGGTTCAAATAATATTTGCCGCCTTTATAGCGAACTGGCCAGTGCTGAACCACGTAAATTCTATGTGTTCATTTTATCGCTTTGATATATTCATATACCGCTATTTATTGCTTCCGCCCACAACAGATGTGCGTTGAATTAGAGTAGATTATTAGTTTTATATAAATATATTTTTTAGTTTTTATTTTTGAGAAAATTAATCAATTAAGAATAAATAATTAAAATATGATACAATATAAACCATTAACAATGAAAAAAAAAGAAATTTAGTATACAACTATACATGAAAAAAGCAACAATAATAAATATTATAACAAAATATTATTTAAATATATATATATTTAAAAAAAAATATTAAAATAATAATCAAATATTGAAATTTTTTTTTCAATATAATATATTTAAATATAGAGTAAAAATTAGAGTCAATTTCATGACTGTGTAATGATAATTGCTCCGAATAAGCATGCACTAAAAACGATGTCGGCTCAAATCTGATCCAATGTAAATAAGGTGTATGAATGAATTTGAGTAATGTTTATTTAAAAATTGTTAAAAATTAGATGTATGGGTGATTGTACGTACTATAGTATCATCAAAATATGGCTCTCTGTGAGACATATAAGTGCAAGGTGACGGTTTATAAGTCATGAAGTGTTATTTGAAAAATTACTTTAATATTATATGAATGGTATGTATTATAATTAATAAGTTTTTTTAAGTGGGTAATTATTAATATATGCAATGAATTGCATCATTATTTTATGTTTGTGAAAACTTTAATTTTAGCATGTGATTTACATAAAATTAATGATACAAATTTTAAAACTAAAATTTGATGATAAAATTAATGATTTATTAGTGCTTTACATTTATAACAAATATTATTTTTTTTTATTAAGTGAGAGATGAGGTTTTCTTTAACAAACAAAAATAAAAGTTGACACTTTTTTTATGAAAATAAAAGTTCATTAGATAGGACTAATATATACACTAATTACTTAAATATTTATGATATATTTTGCATGAAATAATAAATAATAGAGAAATTTACAAATAAATTGAGATATTTAAGTTCAAATCTAATATATAATATTTTTTTATTTAATAAAAATGATGATTTTAGTATCTTTAAAAAAAATTAAGATAGTTAATGTTATGAATTTTTTTATATTAATTTTCTTATTGTTAAAAAAAATTAAATTTTAATCGTATTTTACTTAAGAAATAGTAATATTTTAATAAAAAAATTATTAAAATAATATTATGTATTTTTAATTGATTTTTTTTCTCAAAATTGATAGATTTAAATTGAGAAACTAAGGTTTAATACGAATAACTTGACTAACACTTTTCTATAAAATTTAATTTGCTATAACTTCTGTGTTAGTAAGTATTTCTAAATAATTTTAAATTTTAAATTCAATTAATATACTCCATATAATATTATTATAAAATAATTGGTCCCAATGACTTTTCTTTTATTGTAGTAATTATTAACCAATTTTAAAAATATGCAAATACTTCATGTTAAATTATATATTTTATTAAATTGATATACGTATTTTATTATGTATAAGATCGTTATCTTATATATAAATTTTAAATCCGTTTGCGAATGGACCAAGTTATTCAATAATTGCAAGCAGAAATCCACAAAAATGACTGGCTGTGTCATACATCATCACCTCAAAATCCATAATCACCAAGCTATCACATTCGGTCGCCTCAGGTCTCGCAGTCTGCAGTTCTAACACGATTCTTATTTTTGGGATCACTTTTTAATTATCATAATATCTTAAAAATTATTAAATATATTATTATTTGATATAATTTTATAATAAAATCTATTACAGCATTGTATATCTATTATAAATTTTTAATATTTAATTTTTTTAATTCTTATATATTGCATTAAATAGATTAATATATAAATTATTTTTAAAAATTAAAAAAAGTCATATTTTATTTAGGCCTTGAAACTTGAAAGTACTTTTGTATGAGAAAAGTGACCAGAACACAAGGATAACACTGCTAATCGCTTTCCAGAGATGTGTATTTTGATCATATAGTGAGCTGTTACAAATTTTTTTTTTTAAAGTTGATAACCAAACATCAAATAGATGTTAACAAATATAATAATATATATTTTATTATAAAAAATAAATAATCTAGTTATATATATATTGTTATAGTTAGATTATAAGTAAATATATAAAGAAAAATTTATGCTAAAAGTGACCATATATAGACATATTTTAAAAATATGTCATAATAAATATAAACTATATAAAAAAAAATTTGGACACTGTTCAGAAATATAATTCCAAATCCTTAACTATTATTATTATTATTATTATTATTATTATTATTACCATTTATCTTATAAAATAATTTGAGAGTGTCTTTTATATCAATAAGAGTTTACATCATGTAATAGATGAATAGTAGACAAATTGTTATAATAAAAAAAATGAGGATATTGTCTTGATGAAAAATAATATATCATTAATAGTATTGATACTATTCAACTTAAGATGCATGTTGATATTATTAAGATTTAAAAAAAATGTTCGTTATGTTTTAAATTTGAAAAAGAACTTGATATCCTTAGATATTCTTGTTTCATAAGACTATAAGTATATAATTTAAGGTAAATTTTTAAGGATTAGTAAGACTTAAAAGGCAATTGTTGTGTAATCTTTATATGTTTTAAGGTAACATTGTTATTGGTAGTGTTTTAGTTTCATCTTTGTCATATCAAAATTCAGATACTACTCATTTATGATATATGCAATTAGGGTATATGAGTGAGCCATAGATGTCTATTTTGAATAATTGGGGTTTGTTTAGTGATAAAAAAATTAAAAACATAATTTTTGTGAGCATTGTGTCTATAGAAAACATCATAGGGACAAGTGTAGTATAATCATCCATAAAAAAGAAATATATTGTTGATTATATTTATTCAGATATTTGAAGTCCTTCTTGCATTGTGTTTAAAGGTGGTGCTCGATATATATTGACTTTTATTGATAGCTTTCTGGACATGTTTGAGTGTATTTTTTGAAAAATAAGAGATGTTTTATCAAAATTTGTAAAGTTTAAGGCTTGTATAGAAAATCAAACAGACAAAAAGATTAAGACTTAAGAACTGACAATAACTTGGAATTTTGTGAGGGTTAGTTGAACGAGTTATGCAAAAGAAATGGTATAGTGAGATATCGTACTATACATAATACATCACAACAAAATAGAGTCACATAAAATATGAATATGACTTTTTCGAAAGATCTCGGTGTATACTTTTTTAAGTTGGTTTGGATAAATCATTTTAGGTTAAAGCTTGTAACCATGCTTGCTATTTAATGAATCGATCTCTATAAATTGAAATTGAGTTGAAGATTTCGTTTGAGGTATTCTCTGGTACTCTTGCTAATTATTCTGATTTGAAAGTTTTTAGTTGTCATTTTTATGCTCATGTTAATGATGCTAAGCTTGAGCCTAAGGCATTGAAATACATATTTTTGGATATCCTATTGAGATGAAATGTTATAAATTATGGTGTAGAGAACCCAAGTCACCTAATTTTGGATTAGTAGATATGTTAAATTTGAAGAGTTTTCCATATTTGGAAAACAAAAAGAAGTTTGTTGTTACAGGTAAAGACCCCAATGTTTGAGTATGTGGAGCTTATGAGTGGAGCTTCTAATCAAATACAAGAAGGCACTTTAGATTAGCTATATGTGGATAAGGTAGATGATTATACTCATAATGTAATAGAGGAGAAACATGAGCATTCATATAGTATCGCCAAAGGTAAATGCAACAAGAGAGATTCGATTTCCTCGGAGATATACAGATGTAAACTTAGTTTCTTTTGCATTGTTGTGACAGATTTTATTGAAGTGCATGAACTTTCTAGTTATTATAAAGCCGACACTTGTGAAAAATATGTTCAATGGTTGGTTTCTATGAATGGAGAGATTGAGTCATTTCACAAGAACCTTACTTGGGAATTGATGAAGTTACCTAAGGGTTAGAAGATTGTTGGAAATAAATAGGTCTTAAAGAAAGAAGAAGGTATACATGAGGTTAAAATAGTTAAGTTCAAGGCATGTGTTGTTGCAAAAGGTTATTGTCAGAAAAAGGGTATTGGCTTCATTGAAGTATTTTCATATGTTGTAAAACATAGCTCTATTCATGTGTTATCTGTTATGGTTGCACTATTTGACATAGAATTAAAATAACTTGATATCAAAAAAAATTTCTTATATGATGAGCTTGAGGATCAAATATATATGTATTAGCCAAAAGGGTTTTTCATTCTAGGAAAGGAAAGCCACGTTTGTTTATTGAAAAAGTCTCTATATAGGTTGAAGCAATCTTTTAGGAAGTGGTATAAGAGATTTAATTCTTTTATAATTAATCATGATTATTTTAGAAATGATTACGATAGTTGTGTTTATCATAAAAGATTCAATGATGGTTTATTTATCTATTTGTTACTCTATATTGAGGATATGTTTATTGCTTACAAGAATAAGTTTAAAATTCAAAAATTAAAGTATCAGCTTAATAGTGAGTTTGAGATGAAAGATTTGGGGTACAACAAAGAAAATTTTGGACATAAAAATTAACAACGATAAAAAAGCATGCTAGTTTTACTTGTTTCAAAAAAGTTACATTGAAAAAGATCTTGAACACTTTGGTATGAAAGAGTTAAAATCTATACGCATATCATTAGTTAGGCATTTCAGGCTTTCTTTAGATTTATCATCATAATTAAAAGAAGAATAACAATACATGTCACAGGTTCCATATACTAATGATGTTGGTAGTTTAATGTATGTTATGGTTTGTACTCATCCAGACATTTTACATGTAGATAATGTTGTTAATGAATACATGAGTAATCCTGATAAGGTTCATTAGCAAGTAGTGAAATAGATACTTTGGTCTTTGAAAGGCCTTTCTAATTTTAATTTGGTATACGATATGAGTTCTAATATTGGTTGTAGTGTTATTAATTATGTGGATTCCAAGTGTGTTGGTGATTTGGATAGAAGAATATCTCTGATAAGTTATGTCTTCACTCTTTCTCATTGTGATATTAGTTGGAAGGTTACTTTACAGTCTACAATTACTTTGTCTGCTACAGAGGGAGGGTATATAGCGAAGCAATAAAGTGAGTCATTTGATTTAGAGGATCAATTTGTGATTTGGGTTTACAGCAGGATATTTCTACTGTATTTTGTGATAATCAGAATGTGATATATTTGACTAAGAATACTATGTATTATGAGAGGACCAAACACATTGATGTCAAATATTATTTCGTTCATGATGGTGTATTTCAGGATATTATTGTTATCAACAAGATAGTCACTATAGAGAATTCAACTGATATGGTGATTAAACCAGTTACATTTGACAAGTTCAAGTATTTTTTAGACTTGGTTGATGTTTGCATCAAGTAAGGCTTTTGGCGACATCTATTGGTATTTCGAAGAATTTTGTATCGAAGAATTTGATTATATTTTATAGTAAGGTGGGGATTTGTCGTTTAAAATGTCACAAAATACTTCTTAACAAGTATGACTGTACAATATATCTTTTGGTCACCTGCTCCCGCCGTAGAAAGAGAATTTTGAAAAAGCCACTATCTTCAGCTGCCGAATAGGGGAGGGAAAAAAAAAATTCTCTTTAGCTATCATCATCCCAAAAGCTTCTATTATTAATTATTGAAGTCATAGCCACTACAGTGCAAGCTTATATTAATTAGTTGGCTCAGTTCTCTCACTGCATTTATATACGGTAATATCAATTCCAATAGTCTAATATTTATATTATTGTGTATTTGTGAGATTATTAGGTTGTAATTAGGGTTTAGTTTTTTTGGTGATCTTTCTTTTAAACATTGATATTTATAATTTTCATCTAGATTTTGACTACATTATAATTAATGGAGTAAACTTTTGACATTAAAAAATTAAAATTATTTATTTTTTTATTAGTTGTTATTTTATCGTTATTCATTATTATTAATTTTTACAATTAAATTATAACAAAACTTTTACTTCCATTACTACTAATTTATAACATAGCTGATGTTTGTTCCTCTTGGTGTAATTTAGAAATATATGAAGCTGACATTAAAAAGTTAAAATTATTTATTTTTTTATTGTTTATTATTTTATAGTTATTCATTATTATTAATTTTTAAGATTAAATTATAACAAAATTTTTGCTTCCATTATTACTAATTTATAACATAGCCGATGTTTGTTCCGGTTATTGTAATTTAGAAATATATGAAGCTGCTGATTTTGGATGGGGAAAACCAATTTGGCTTAGTATAGCTCCTTATTCTTTGAAGAACCTTGTCACGTTGGTTGATACTAATGGGCACAATGGAGTAGAGGCTTGGGTGACTTTGAATGAAGAAGACATGGCCTTATTTGAATTTGACCCTGAACTTCTTGCATTTGCTTCCTCAAATCCAAGTGTGTCATTACGATCTGTGTGATCCTAATAATAAGGTAAGTTCTCTACAGTCATGCCTTTCATTTTCATGATCCTGTCCTTTTTAAATTCTAGCAATAAAATATTTTTGTATCGTGTTCGTGTCTAGTTAACAAGTTATGTAAGTTATTCTCACTTGTTATCCAACTTGAAATGATAAATTCCCCATTTAAAATAAGATTTTAAAAAAAATTTCATGAGTTTACTGTCCGCTTTAGTCATATGTAGCAAATTCCTGCTTCATTTTAATGAAAATAGATGCTAGCATGTGGCATATAAATAAAAAAAGACAGGTTATAATAATCATAATAATGGTACTATCATTGCAAATAAACAATAAACAAGTTAGAAGCAACTTGCTTCCATAGAAAACAACTGGAGGCATTATAATTTTATTTTATTTTCTTGCATAGATCAGAGCATAATAGCTGATATCCTGCTTCCATAATCTAATCACAAGAAGCTCCATTTGCTCTTACTTATGTGATTATCTGGTATTTAAATATGCAACACCAGACATTGACTTCTTAACTAAGTTTTCATTAACTTGCACATGACTATTCCTATTTCAATGAGTCTTCAAGTCAGTTAGTTTCACCCTAAATTGTGGAAACTTCTATGTCAGAAATCATGAAGATGAAGATAATCGGAAGCGAAATTATAAAACCATCATCTCCAACTCCTTCTAAGCTCAAAATCTCAAAGCTTTCCCTTTTAGATCAGCTTTCACCCATAGTTTATATCCCACTTGTTCTGTTTTACCCCAAAAATGATATCACAGCAGATCAAAAATCCCAACAGCTAAAGAAATCCTTATCAAATGTCTTAACAATTTTCTATCCATTTGCTGGTAGAATCAAAGATAATATCTTTATTGAATGTCATGATGATGGAGTTCAATATATTGAAGCTGAATTCAGTGGCCTTCTTTCAACTCTATTAGAACACCCTGATGCAGAAGTACTAAATGGGTTCATTCCAACTCAAACTGTTTCTCAAGAAGCTGCATCAGGGCCTCCACTGCTTGTTAAAGCTACTTTCTTTGAATGTGGTGGATTAGCAATTGGTGTTTGCATATCACACAAAATAGCTGATGCAGTCACACTAAGCACATTCATTAGAGCTTGGGCTTCCATTGCTTTTGGGCAGCCTCAAAAAGGGCTTCCGGATTTTCGCGCAATATTTGAATTAATTCCTGGAAGTAACTCAACCCAGCAGCCTAAAATTATGTGGAAGAAGATGAAGAGTATTACTAAAAGATTTGTGTTTGATGCAACAAAAATTGCTTCTCTTAAGATCAAAGCTGCCAGTGAAACAGTACAAAGTCTAACTCGATTCGAAGTTGTGATATCCCTCATTTGGAAATGTGCTGTTTCTGCTACAAGTTCAAGCTTAGGATCTCCAATAAACTCTTTATTGGTTGGATCCGTGAACTTGCGCAAAAGGGTTGAACCTTCATTACCAGAAAATTCTATAGGGAACTTTATTAAGTCATTTGTTGTAGAGAACAATGAGAAGAGCAGTAAAGACCTGAGAATTTTAGTGAATGAGTTGAGGAAATCAATTCAAGTTTTAGATGAAAAGTTGACAAAAAGACTCAGGGGAGATGAGGCTTCTGAAGTGATTATTAAGAATTCTAAAGAGGTAAGAGAATTATTGGGAAAAAAAGGGTTACACGTGTTTACTTGCACAAGTTGGTGTAACATGAAATTGTACGAGATTGACTTTGGTTGGGGAAAGCCAATTTGGGTGAGTAATAGTATGAACAATTCTTCATTTTTGAATGTAGCCTCATTGATTGACACAAGAGAAGAAGGTGGTGTAGAGGCTTGGGTAACTCTGAGTGAAGAAGACATGGCCTTGTTTGAATGTGATCCGGAAATTGTAGCATTTGCTTTGCCCAATCCAAGTGTGTTTAGAAGTTAGAAGTTAAAAGCATCTAAATATCTAATTAGCTTTGTTTCTGTATCTTTACAGCTTACTCATTGCAGTTATCTAGATTCTTAGGAATGTGACAATTGTTGGTCCAATTTGAGCTTTCTGATCATAAATTAGTATTTTGTACTTTTACATGTGTGATCCTAGAGGTGGTTATGTGGTATTCTTTCCACAAGCGAGTTGTTAAAAACAGAATTTTGTTTATGAGAATTAGGTATTGTAAAAATATTGTATTTCTCTGATAATTATCAGTATCTTTCATTATTATTTTTTGTTCTGTTTTTACAAGAGTTTATGATATATGTATATAAGAAAAACGAAAATTAAACAATAACCATAAAACCTGCACATCCAGGGTTTTTTTGTAGGCCAATAATATTATTGTTATGCCATGTTTTACCTTTCGAATTTGGCGTTTGTGTCTACCACTGTTATAGCACACACCAACACTCCTCCTCAAGTTGGTGCATATATGTCTCTTATGCCCAACTTGTCAAGTGAGTTGTTGAAGTTCCTTGTAGACACAGATTTTGTGAGTATATCAGCCAATTGATCTTCTGATTTAACAAATGGAACCTTAATAATATTTTCTTCAAGATTCTGTTTGATGAAGTTCCGATCCACTTCAACGTGCTTCGTGCGATCATGTTGAACTGGATTGTGAGATATGGAAATGGTTGCTTTGTTACCACAAAATAAGTTCATTTCAGAGTTAGGAGCAACACCAATCTCAGTTAGAAGTTTTTTCAACCAAAGGAGCTCACATATTCCCTTGACCATTCTTCGAAATTCAGCTTCAGCACTAGAAGTTCAAGCTCGGGTCTAGATACGGGCTCCTCCATATTATTGGCACGATCTGAGTATGTTGGACTCGTGTCTAATATTTCAACATCAAACCAATTTCGTTCTTCACCATAACTCTCCTCCTGAAGAGTGTAATTGGATACCGGTGATGGGAAAAAACATTCTGATTCGAGGAAAGTGACATCCATGGTAGTATAGTTTCTTTTAGTAATTGGATCATAACATCGGTACCCTTTTTTTGTACACCATACCCCCAGAATACACATCGGACGACACGTAGATCCAACTTTTAGTTCGTTGATTTTTATGGAGGTGGACAAAAGCAACACATCAAAAATTCGGTTCGAAGCATCAAAATAGTAGACAAAGGAAGATGATCGGATAACACCTTTAATGGAGTACGAAATTGTAAGGTCTTTGTGGGCATTCGATTCGATAGATACTGCAGTTGTATGGACATCACTCCAAAGATGTTGTAGGCATATGTGCCACCGATTAGTAAGGCAGCCGTTTCTAAAATATCTTGATTTTTCCTCTCCGCATCCCATTTGTGGGGTTTGTGAGCATGAGGTTTCATGGAGAATACCGTAGTTGTCAAAGTATGTCCATAATTGTTGATTAACGTACTCCTCCATTATCGAACTAAGTATCTTAATTTTTTGAGAAAATTGTGTTGAACCATGGTGTGAAACATGTGAAATGTAGCAAATACTTCATCTTTATGTTTGAGAAGGTAAAGCCATGTCATTACCGTGTGTACAATCATCAACAAAATAACAAACCAACGATGACCCCGATGACGTAATGACCGGGAAGGTCCCCAAACATTAGAATGTACGAAAGCAAAATGAGCCACGCTTTTATTCATGCGTAGGATAAGACGCCCTATGACTTTTTGCTAGGATACAAGTATCACATTTGAAATCTGAATGTGTGATATTTGAAAATAAATCCTGAGAGTAGGTCTTTTTAAATAGAATGATGGATGCCCAAATCTACGATGACATAGCCAAATCTGTCGTTCCTTGTTACCAACGGATGTTGCATGTGATTAGCTCTTCTGAACCGAGGTCATCCACACATAATAGCCCTCCTCTCCTAGTACCACGCCCAATGATCTCCTGGTGAGAATATCCTGTAGAAGGCAAAAGTAGAATACATCAATGATACTACGGTTAAGATGCAGTGACACGACTACGGTGTACATTAGTCGGTTTGACGAGAGAGAATGCAAGCAAAGTATTAGATAATGATAATGAAGGAGATAAGGTCACTGTTCCGACTCACATGGCCCGGATAAGTGACCCGTTTGCATTGGCAACACGACTACTGTCTTGGTGGGTTGTATTGGAGAGATCGTTTGGGTCAAATGTCATGTGATCTATGGCTCACAGAGTCCGAGAATCCACTCATCTTTCTCATTACAAGTAGAGATGTGAAATACTTTACTTGAAATACCTGGATCCTGAGGAAGATTAAACTGAGAAGTAAGGGATAGTGAGGCATTATTGGTAGCCACCGCCTGGCCTGGTGTCCCGTTTCTTCCGGGTGCTTGAAGATCATTCCACCATTACGGATACCCATTAGTTTGAAGCGGTTTTCATGGGTGTGTTTGGAGTTTCCGCAATGGCCACATTTTATGTCAAGAGATGGTGGATTTCCGTGGATTTCTTGCTACCCAAGGAAGGTCCGTTTTTGGTGGCATTAGATTATGGTGTCCTTGACCCCTTTAAAAGTCATGGCTTTGCTCGGTGTCGTGTATCGACACCTGCGATCATCACGGTCGCTCGACCTCTTCTACTGAGACGAATCCATAGGCTTGTTCCACCGTGAGAATGGTTTGATCTGAAGCACATCACTTCTAGTTTTATCCAATCTATCATCAAGTCCAGTGAGGAAGGTATACACTTTCGATCTTCCTATACAATAGAGTTGTATTTTTGTATATCACTCTCGCACACTCCATTGGATTAGACGACGGAAATCAATTTCACGCCACAACTCCTTGAAGGTCATTGTAGTATTTTTCAATGGATCCACACGTTTATACGAGTAACTTGGCGGTGAAAGATCATACAACGAGGCGTGTCTCCGTCCCATCATAGTAAGTGGTAGCAACCGAATCCTAAACTGCTTTTAATAGTTGGGAATCGGATAAAGTTTGCAATCAAGGAGGTCCATCGAATTGATCAACCATCCTTCGACAATGTCATTTTCGATCGCCATCTCTAAATGAAATTCGGTTTCGACGAGTTGATAAGATCCCCATTAATATATCCCGGTTTATCTTTGCCGAGAGATATACATCCAGCTCTGGACCACATGGCATAGTTGGATCCTCCCAACTTGATACTAATGGGAAGCCGATCGGCTTCGGTGGCGGAGGTTGTGGTGATATGAGCTCTAGTTAGAACTTCCGTCATTTTCGTAGTCAAATCTTCCAACATGAAATTGGTAGTTAAATGTCTAGATTACGCCGCATGAAATCTAAAATTTTTTCCTTTCGTTTTTCCTTTTTTTTTACAATTGGTACACTATATAAAGAAAAACCGTAACCTACAAATAATTTCCCTCTCCCGTTTCGCCGCATCCCTCTTTGTAACCCTAAATCCCTTCTTCTTCATCCAGCGCGAACCTGCTGCGCTTTCTTCACGTTGCCACCTACGACGCCTCTTCTTCTACGATGGAAGAGCCTGGTGACTACAAGCATCTAGCCGAGTCGCCTCTACTGTCTCCACGTGTGGCGCCCTTCGCCTGTGCACCACTGCGGCCCGATGAGTCGACGGCTCCAACGGCAGCATCTTAGATCAGTGTGGCTCCACTGAAGGTTCTATTGAGTTTGCGACGACGGGCAGCTGTAGAAATGGAGCTACGCGCCTAGATGGTCGTATGGTGATCTTGTTGTCACCCGTCCCTCGATTTGAACCTGCTGTTGTTTTGCTTGTTTAACTGTGATCGGTTCACGTGATAAGAAATCGAGAAACTAGAAACAACTTGGAGAAAACAACCGGGACGATATAAACCAAATCGAACTCAAAAAAAAAAGCGAAAACTGATCTGATCAATTACATGAAATCGAAATCAATTGAAATCGAACGGCAATCGAATTTAAATCGGTCAATTCAAAATCAAAAATCGATAAATCTTGCAAATTTACCGTCAATGATCAAAAAATGGTAGTTTCATCATAAATCAGCAGGTAGTTCATTAGTTAGCAATATCCTGCTCTGATACCATGTCAAAATATTGTATTTCTCTGATAATTATCAGTATCTTTCATTATTATTTTTTATTCTGTTTTTACAAGAGTTTATGATATATGTATATAAGAAAAACGAAAATTAAACAATAATCATAAAACCTGCACATCCAAGTTTTATGGCTCCACTAATATTATTGTCTGCTCCATGTTTTACTCTATTGAGCATTTGTGTCTGCCACTGTAATAACACACACCAACAGGTATGTCCCCTTCATAGAACTAGAATTACCAATTGGATAGGCATAACAGTTCTTGAGAATATAAAATTATCATAGAATAAGGAAAAAAGAATTAATTAAATTTTATATCTAACAATATAGATATTTTTAATTTTTATTAATAATTGAGAGGTTTTTTATCTAATAATATTACAATCTTATTCCTTAAACATTCTAAAAGAATTGTAATTTATGAACTTTAAAATTTAAACAAATAAAGAATTAAAAATATCTATTCTATTCGTAATTTTATTCTAAACTATCAAATATACATTTTAATTTTATATATTTGAAAAACCAACCCATTATCCTTTATCCTTTTACTTTCATTATTTTTTTATTTTTCTTCATCTAGTTTGGTAGTTTATTAAGTCAATAATTAGGTAATTAATCAATGTTAGGGGAAATAATGGAAAAGTATCATTTATTTTTGCTTGTCAAATTTTATTCATATATCTAAAGTGTTAAATAATTTATAAATATAATAAATAATACCTTTTATAATAATCTCAAATCTATCTGAAATTTAAAAACAAAGCAAAAGTAAGGAAAAAAAAAATACTGGTACTAGAAGAATATAAAGTTACTCAAAATGGCGGTCTTATCATCACACCCACTCAAATAAATTTGACTATAGGAGAAGGGAAAAAACTTTTACACATTAAAAAAACACATTTCAAGAAAAAAATTGGAGTTACAAATGCTTGTTATTGGTTAAGAGTATCCAAATATGAAAGGTATCTTCTCCACAAACTAGTACTAAATTGTATATAAAGCCGAAAACTATTAGATTCATCATTCTTATCACTTACGGAAAAAGAAACCAAGCAAGAAGAATAGTAAGGGAAAAAAAGAAGAGAGAATGAAGGTTGATATCATAGCAAAGCAAAAAATCAAACCTTCAATTCCAACACCAAATCACCTTAGAAACTTCAAGCTATCTTTTCTAGATCAAATAACTCCACCAATCTATGGCCATATTGTTTTCTTCTACAAGCCATCTTCAAACACTAAAACAAATGGTGATCAATCAAATCACTTGAAGAAATCTCTCTCTCAAACCTTAACTTCATTCTACCCTTTTGCTGGTCGTCTCAAGGATTCAACATTTATTGATTGCAATGATGAAGGGGCTCTTTTTGTAGAAGCAAAAATGGGTTGCAATCTTTTTGACTTTCTAATTCAACCTGATGTTCAGTTAATCAGCAATTTCCTTATTCCCACAAATGATTCATCTAACACTGAGTCAAGTTCTTGTATGGCTTTGGTTCAACTCACAAACTTTGTGTGTGGAGGAACATCAATTAGTGTTTGCCTTTCCCATAAGCTTACTGACTTATCCACTCTGATGAGTTTCCTTCATTGTTGGACTTCTACTGCTATTGAATCTTGTGAATTACCAGAGTGCCCTTTATTTCTTCAAGATTCTTTGCTTCCACCTAAAGATTTCTCCTATATGTCAACAACAAATATGCCATTTGGGAAGTTAATTACCAAAAGGTTTGTTTTTGAAGGCTCAAAGATTGATATTCTAAAAGCTAAAGTTAGTGCAGTACTTGATCAAGTTCAACAGCAGCATAGTTATCCTTCCAGGGTAGAAGTGGTTTTGGCACTCATTTTGAAATGTGCTATGAATGTTTCTAAATCCATAAAAGGGTGTTCTAATAATAATAAGCCTTCAGTTCTGTTTCAAGTAGTGAACTTGAGGAAAAGAATGAACCCACCGTTGCCAGAGAACTCCATTGGAAATCTCTTTTGGTTGTTTCCAATTGTAATAAAGGAGGATGATATAGAGTTGTCTAATTTGGTGTATAGATTGAAGAAAGAAACAAATGAGTTTTGCAAAGAGAAGGCAGCTGAATTTAAAGGGGAAAAAGGTGTCTCTCTTATAAGTGAGACTTTAAAGAGGAAAAGATCAGAGTTCAAAGAAATGGAAGCTTATAGCTGCACAAGTTGGTGCAAATTTCCTCTTTATGACACTGATTTTGGGTGGGGAAAGCCTATTTGGGTTAGCAGTGCTAGTTTAGCTTTTAAAAATACCATTGTTATGGTAGACACCAAACAAGGGAATGGAATAGAAGCTTGGGTCACATTGGAGGAAGAAAATATGTCCATTTTTGAGAGCAATGAGGAGCTTTTGGATTCTGCTTCTTTCAACCCTAGTGTTTGTTAATCCTCTGTCTCTGTATTAACTATAATTTATTTCTACTTATTATTAAGTTCCACTTCTTCTCTTTTTTCCCTCTTTACTTGAGGGAAAAAGAAAGGCTAGAGGAGAAATATGTTGGTTTGGTTAGTGCTCAATGCAGCCTCTTTTTAAAAAAACTGTCTAATAAAGGTTTTGTTTTTATGGTGAAAATAAAAGATTATGTTTCATAGTTTCATGTATGACCTTTTTAAGAAAAGCAGCTAAAGGGAACATAAAATTGAAAACTATCTCATTAAGCATCCAATTAATTAAATCATCATACGTATGTAAGACATATTTATTATATAAAGATGTAAGCAACTTGGTTCCATCCCATTAGATTATCATCCTCAAGTCCTTATTAACCTATGAATTACCCCCTAACCTAGTAAATGTGGGACTTTATTCTCATATATCCAATAATCTCTTTTTTGAACAAAATATCACGTAGTTTGGTTCACCTCAATAAAAAATAAGCATTATATTCGCAATTTACAATGTGGTTCAACTCTTCCCTTTAAACGAAAAGGTCTCATCTTTTCCCTCAAATTGACTAAGGTTAAGAGTTGGCTATAATATAATTTCTAAGTAACATCCCAAAAGTTTGAACACTCAAGCTCTTATTAACTAATAAATCACCCCCAATTCTATTAAATGTAAGATTTTATTCGCACACACACAAAACAAATTAATACATAGAACGGTTATAACATTTTACAATTTACTAATTGTTTTAATTACAATGATGAGCCCAGAACAATTTTCTTCTGTTGAACACTTGAGTAATTCACACTTAATGATACAATTGAAACAAAACAACTACTAGTAAACATTAAAAGCACCTGGATGATATATAGACAATTTATGCTATGTTCACACTTGTACTAATTAAGCAGACACAATTGTAACTTTCCATTTTAACGATCAATTTGAGAAACAAAAGCACGAAACTCCTTATCAGCTTCAAGTTTAGCCATATCTTCCATCTCTAAGTTGAGATACATTTCAATTCCATCACCTGATTTAGTGTCCTTAAATATAATCAGATTCTTAAAAGTAAGAGCAGGTGAGCCAACCCAAGTAGGCTTTCCCCAACCAAAATCAGATTCGTAAAGAGGAAACCTACACAAACTTGTGAAATTAAGAGTAACAAACTCCCCTTTGAAGAACTCTTTTGAACACTTTTTCATAAAATCCAAGTAGTCACATCCTTCTTGTAGTTTCTTCACATATTCTTTGTCTATAAGACTTATTTGATCTCTCACTTGCCTCACTATACTATAATTGTTCTGTTCTTCTCCTGTTTCCAAACGGGGTACAGTTATTGCAACTCTGTAAAGATTTCCAAATGAATTTTCAGACAATGGAGGCTCAATTCTTGTACGTAAGTTCACTGCATGAAGTAAAGCATAAACTTTCTGACCTTTGTCAGCTCTTGAGCCAAATTGATCACTACTTGAAGCAACAAAGCGGCTCCATATAAAAGCTGACAAGGCCTCAACACGAGATGGGAGTCTCTGATCTTTTAAGCTTTTGCTCTCTGCATATTTGGCTTTAAGATATTCAACCATAGAAGCAAGAAAAACAAACCTTTTTGATATAACATTCTTCTTTGTTATACCAGTTGCTGGATTAAACCCAGATAAGTCCTTTGGTGGGAAAAGTGAGGCAGATTCAAATTTTGGGATAATCACTTGCTCTGTTTCTCCTCTGGCAATTGCTGCCCAGCTTTTAATGAACGTAAAAGATGATAAAGCATCTGCTACTTTGTGAGAAACACAAGAACCAATTGCTACTCCTCCACATTCAAAGATATTGAGTTGAACTCCAAATAGGAATTCAGATACTTGATCTAGTTCAAATGGGATGAACTTACTTAGCTCATTAGGATTTGGGTTTTGGATTATATCAGAGACTTTACAATTGACTCTTGTTTCCAAATATGGAATGCCTTCGTCATTGCAGTTTATAAATTGGTTATGATCAAGTCTTCCAGCTAAAGGGTAAAAAAGAGATAAGATTTCGGATAAGGATGTCTTAAGCTTGTTGGAGATTTCAATAATTGTGAAATGTGAATCAATGTCTTCTGGTGAATAGAAGAAAAGCAAAGGGTTATAAACAGGAGGAGATATTTGGTCAAGAAAAGAGAGTTGGTAATAGCTAATGTGGTTTGGGGTTGGAGAAGATGGTTTGATAATCTCTTTGGATACTAGTTCAATTTCAACCTTCATTTTGTTTCCTAATTTTTCAGCTTTAGCACTAACAAAACAAGAATTAACTTTAATTTATATTTCTATGACCATAAGCAGGTTTAAATAGAACTTCATTAGGGTATTAATTATTTATAATAATAATACAAATACATAACCACCTAATAACCTTAATATGAAAATGGGATGAGAAAAATTGAACATTGTGACAAGTATCCCAAGCTTATAGCTGGTATTAGCCTTATTTATATAAAATGATAATCAGTGTAATTCGAAAATCTTATCGGATATATCATATTTATGGTTTAAGTAAAAATAAAAAGGAGATGGGGGTAGTATTGCTATAAGATGATGAACGTATCATATTGTCAATGTCAAATTAGGTGGTTTTGAAGAATATTGTATATTTACAATGCCATAGTCACGCACTATAGTTAAGTCTTGTGGTTAATGTCTTCAATTTAAATAAGCTTATTATTTGCTTATATTCAGGGGTAAATTATAGTCTGAATCTTTTGAATTAGCTTGCATTAACTTGTATATAATCATAAAAGATTACGAGAGGAGTTTATTATTAAAAAAAAATTAGAAATGACAAAAGAAAAGTAATAAATTAAATTTCTAGGTGGTATTCTTAATTATGTACATACTTCACCTTATTTGATTCGAAGAGGTGGCAAAAAGTCAAGTGATATATAATCTTGTGATTGGGCCCATATGAGATATGTAAGAACATTTTTTCAATTTATTGCTGTATTATAATGTTTGCCTTTGTTTCTAGTTTATTGCTCATAAGATTTGCATATATGCTTCAAAACATTTACTCATTTCAAGCAAAAAAGAAAAAATAAAAACAGTGATTGAGTGTCACGTTTTTATCCCTAAACAGACAAAAATTTCATGTTATTTTCTTAGCAATAAAATCTGTTTGATATTAACAATAATATCTTGATATATAATTTTGTTGATGAACTCTCCTTGACAACAGAATTAAAACAAAAGTTATATACTTTCATAAATTTGCATGAAATTATTCATTAACCAATAGCACCATTGTTTGAGATTGTTATTAGTACGTAAAAACCCAAAAACAAATTAAGCTTAAATCTATTTATTAAATCTTATCACATTTTTTTTATGACCCAAACCCAAAAACAAATTAAGCTCAAATCCATTTATTAAACCTTATCACATTTTTTTTAATATATATATATATATCATTTCCTTGGTGCGTGGAGTATTGAGCAACAGTCGAAAAAATTAAAACAATGAGTAGAGAGAATAAAAGAAAAGAAAAACTGCAAAAAGAGATATATAGCAGCTGTAGTAATTGGGAAGAAAAATAAGCTGTTTTTTCTTCCACAATTTCATGTTCCTGTTGTTGCCAATTATATTCTATCTTTTTGTACGATAATATTTTGTTTTAATAGCAAGTTTGTTAATTTATCTTGCTATATATTACCAATAAATTAGAAGGGATATTTTGTGAGTTGATTTTGGATTTTGGTATAATTTGTGAAGCTCTCTGGAAATTGGTGTTTGTATCTACATTTGATTATTAGTGGATTTTTCCTCGATGGTGTTTGTATCTACATTTGATTATTAGTGGATTTTTCCTCGATACGCCTTCGTCAGTGGAGTAGACTTTTCACATTAAAAATTTGAACCACTTAAATCATTGTGTGGCATTTATTTTCTTATTGCTTATTATGTTTTTCCGTTACCCATTATTATTAATTTGTGCAAACAAAATTGGACCCGATCTTTGCTTTCGCAAGTGCTAATTTATAACAAATTGGTATCAGAGCATTGGGTTATTCGGCTATTTATTGGAACTGATCAAGTTTGTTTTTTTGGATTTATTTTGAGCTTCTGGTTATCTGATTGGTTTTATATTTTCTGGGTTGTGCTTCTGTTTATTTAATATTGGGTTTTCTGTCATGACGGAAAAATATGAAATTGAGAAATTAAATGGTAGAAATGATTTCAGTTTATTGCGTATGAAGATGCGGGCCGTATTAGTTAAAGAAGGGCTCGTTAAGACACTTGAAGGTAAAGATAATTTGTCAGAAAAATTGACTAATGAAGAAAAAGATGCATTGATGGAAAATGCTCTCAGTTTAATTCAGTTATCCTTGTCTGATAAGGTATTATGCGAAGTTGGTGATGAGGAATCTCCTATTGGGTTATGGCTTAAATTGGAGAATTTGTATATGACCAAGTCTTTGACCAGTCGGTTATATTTGAAGCAGCGTTTGTATACATTCAGAATGTCAGAAGGTACACCTTTGCACGATCATCTTGATGAATTTACTAAAATTATTCGTGATCTGAAAAATGGTGGTGTTAAGATTGATGATGAGGATCAGGCCTTAGTTCTATTATGTTCTTTACCTCATTCATTTGAACATTTTGTCGATACCATGCTATATGGGCGAGACACTATTTCTTTGGAAGATGTCAAAGTAGCTTTGAATTCCAGAGAGTTGAAGAAAAAAGTGTCTACAAGCAGTAATGATAATAGTAGTGGTTTATTTGTCAGAGGTAGAGATCAAGAAAAAGGCACAAGCAATAATAGAGCAAGTCTAGATCCAAATCTAGAAAAAGAAAAGATAAATGCAACTATTGTCGTCAAGAAGGGAACTGGAAAGTAAATTGTCTGAAACTCAAAGGTAAAGGAAAATCCATCGCAACATCTTCTAGTACTAATGATGTTGGTGGTGTTGCAGATAGTTCTGGCTCCGATGGTGAAAATGTTCTATCAGTATCTATTGGTTCTCCTGGAGATGTTTGGATTCTTGATTCAGGTTGCACTTACCATATGTGCCCCAGTAGAGATTGGTTTGCTTCTTATCAGTCTATTGATGGGGGTGTTGTCTTGATGGGTAACAATATGTCCTCCAAGGTTATTGGTATTTGTACTATCCGAATTAAGATGCATGATGGTATTGCTAGGACTTTGAAAGATGTTCACCATGTTCCAGATTTGAAAAAGAACTTGATATCTTTGGGTACTCTTGATTCATAAGGATACAAGTATGTAGCTGAAGGTGGATTTTTAAAAGTTAGTAAGGGTGCTCTCGTTGTTATTAAAGGGCAATTGTCACGTGGTCTCTATATGCTTTAGGGCAGCACTGTTATTGGCAGTGTATTAGTTTCATCCTCGTCAGATCAAGATTCAGACACTACTCGATTATGGCATATACGGCTTGGGCATATGAGTAAGGCAGGGATGTCTATTTTGAGAAAACATGATTTGCTTTGTGGTCAGAAAACTGGGAAGCTTGATTTCTGTGAGCATTGTGTCTATGGAAAGCATCGTAGGGTCAAGTTCAGTACAACCATCCATAAAACGAAAGGTACTGTTGATTATATTCATTTAGATCTTTGGGGTCCTTCTCGTGTTGTGTCTAAGGGTGGTGCCCAGTATATGTTGACTTTTATTGATGACTTCTCTCGTCATATTTGGGTGTATTTTTTGAAGAATAAGAATGATGCGTTCTCAAAATTTGTGAAATTTAAGGCTTGTATAGAAAATCAAACAAGCAAGAAAATCAAGCATTTGAGAACGGATAATGGTTTGGAATTTTGTGACAGTCAGTTTAATGAGTTATGTGAAAGGAATGGCATAGTAAGACATCGCACTGTGCGTCATACACCACAACAAAATGGAGTAGCAGAACGTATGAATATGACTCTCTTAGAAAGAGCTCGTTGTATGCTATTTCAAGCTGACTTGGATAAATCCTTTTGGACTAAAGCTTGTAACCATGCCTACTATTTGGTGAATCAATCTCCATCAACTGCAATTGAGTTGAAGACTCTGTTTGAGGTATTCTTTGGTACTCCTGCTAATTATTCTGATTTGAAAGTTTTTCGTTATCCTACTTATGCTCATGTTAATGATGGTAAACTTGAGCCTAGGGCATTGAAATGCATATTTTTGGGTTATCCTTCTGGGGTGAAGGGTTATAGATTATGGTGTGTTGAACCCAAGTCACCTAAATTTTTGATTAGAAGAGATGTTAAATTTGATGAGTTTTCCATGTTGCAAAAGAAAAAAAGAGTCTATTGTTGCAGATAAAGATCACGGTATTAGTGAGTAGGTGGAGCTTGAGAGTGGAGCTCCTAGTCAAGTGAAAGAGGGCACTTCAGATCAGTCATCTGTGGATGAGATAAATGATTCTGCTCATGATGTAGCAGAAGAGCAACATGAGCAACCATGTAGTATTGCTAAGGGTAAAGAAATAAGAGAGATTCGTCGCCCTCAGAGGTACGCATATGCAGACTTAGTTTCTTTTGCATTATCTGTGGTAGAGTCTATTGAGGTGCATGAAACTTCTAGTTATCATGAAGCTTCTAGTTATCATGAAGCTGTCACTTGTGATGAGTCTATTCAGTGGTTGGTTACTATGAATGAAGAGATTGAATCACTTCATAAGAATCATACTTGGGAATTGGTGAAACTGTTAAAGGGCAAGAAGATTGTTGGAAACAAATGGGTCTTCAAGAAAAAAGGAAGGTATACCTGAGGTTAAAGCAGCTAGGTTCAAGGCACGTGTTATTGCAAAGGGCTATTGTGAGAAGAAGGGTATTGACTTCAATGAAGTATTTTCACATGTTGTAAAACATAACTCTATTCTTGGGTTGCTTGCTATGGTTGCATTGTTTGACATGGAATTAGAACAACTTGATGTCAAGACAACATTCTTACATGGTGAGCTTGAGGAACAAATATATATGCATAAACCAGGGGGGTTTGTTGTTACTTTCTTTTCCTTAGCACGTTCTCTTATCGCCAAGTATTTGATAACGATGTGCTTACTATGACTACCATTCTTATTGTTCTTAGCCATAAACACAGCAATTGAGTTGTCATAATATAATCTTAATGGCCTAGAAATAGAGTGAAATATTCTAAGCCCAGAAATGAAACTCTTCAACCATAAACCATATGATGTGACCTCAAAACATGACACGAACTCGGCCTCCATAGTGGAAGTATCAATCAAGGATTGCTTCGCACTCCTCCAAGATACGGTTCCACCAACAAGCATGAAAATGTAACTAGATGTTGATTTATGTGAATTAACACAGCTAGCGAAGTCCACATCGGAGTAGCCAATTACTTCTAGATTGTTAGTTTGTCTATACATGAACATATAGTCCTTGGTTTCTTGAAGGTATCTTATCACTTTCTTTGCAGCTCTCTAGTGGTCTAAACCTGGATTACTCTGATATCGTCCAAATATTCCACAAAAAATGCAATGTTAGGTATTGTGCAAACCTGAGCTTACATTAGGCTTCCAAGAATAGACGTATATGTAATGTTCTTCATTTGTTCTCTTTCAAAGTCATTATTTGGGTATTAGTCTAAATTGAACTTATCGCCTTTTATAATAGGAGCAACACTTGATGAACAATCTTTCATCTAAAATATGTCTAAAGCTTTACTGATATAAGTTTCCTAAGATAAACCTAAGACGCCTCAAAATCTGTCTCTATTGATCTTATTGCCAATGATATAAGATGCCTCACTCATATCTTTCATATCAAAATGTTTAGAGAGGAATTGTTTTACCTCGTGTAGCAAACCCTTATCATTGACATCAAGCAAAATATCATCCATATGTAGCACCAAAAAACAAATCTTACTCCCATTAACCTTCTGGTATATACATTGATCCATGTTGTTCTCTTCAAAACTAAATGAAGTGATGACATTATGAAATTTCAAATATCATTTATGGGAACCTTGTTTTAATCCATATATGGATTTATTAAGCTTACAAACCAAATGCTCAACATGACTAGAGAAGAATCCTTTAGGTTGTTTCATATAAACTTTTTCCTCTAGGTTACTATTAAGCAAATTCATTTTCATATCCATTTGAATAAAATTCATTTTTACATCCATTTGATGCAAATCCAAATCAAAATAGGCAACCAATTCCATGATCACACTAAGTGAATATTTCTTAGATATAAGAGAGAATGTCTCCGTGTAGTCGATTTCCTCTTTTTGAGTGAATCCTTTGGCAAGGAGTCATGCTTTATGTCTCTCAATGTTGCCTTGTGAGTCTTTCTTTGTCTTGAAGACCCATTTACATCCAATGGATTTTACACCATCAGGAAACTTGACAAGATCTCAGACTCGATTAGACGCCATATAATCCATCTATTCTTTCATGGAATTGTACCATAAGTTCAAAACCTTAGAACTCATGGCTTGTGAAAACGTCTCAATATCATTTTCGACTCTAACATTATAGTCACACTCTTGTAGATACACAACATAATCATTAGGAATCATTGATTTCTTTACTATAGTAGATCTTCTAAATGATGCTTCAAAATTCTCCTGAGGAGTAAGATAATGTTGTTCAGCTCGTTGTTCAATAGGTTCAGGCATCTGTTGAACTTCATCATCTAATGGATCAGGATCAACAACTTGTGGTACTTCCAAGACTAGTTCTTCAACATGCATTTGTACTCGAGGCGCGTTATTAATAACAATGATCAGTCTATTATTTGAAGTGGCACACCGAGCATCTGAATGATCTTTCTCATGACCAATGCCCTAGGATCGATCACTTCCATTAATCAAGTCATTCTCAAGAAATTTTGCATTTCTTGATTCTATAAACCTAATGCTATGAGATGGACAATAAAACCTATATCCCTTAACCTTTCAGCATATCCAACAAAATACCCACTAATGGTCCTTGGGTCTAGCTTCTTCTCTTGTAGATTATAAATCCTCACTTCAGAGGAGCATCCCCAAACGTGTATAAGTCGCAAATTCAATTTCCAACCTTTCCATAATTCAAATGGCGTCTTTGAGATAACCTTGGTTAGAACTCAATTTAATATATACACAGTCATCTTTAAAGCTTTAGTTCACAAGGATTTAAGACTATTGGAGTAGATAAGCATACTCCGTACCATGTCTAATAATTTTCGGTTTCTCCTTTCTACTATACCATTATGATATAGTGAACCAAGCATAACGTATTGGGCAACTAGCTCATGCTCTTGAAGAAACTTAACAAACATACCTTAAGCTTGTATATTCTCAATATATCTATCATAATATTCACTACCTACGCTTGCTAATTATAAGCTTTATTTGCTTTCCGCATTCTTTCTCTACTTCAATCTTAAAACTTTTGAAAGAATCTAATGCTTCACTCTTATTATAAAGCATGTAGAGATACATATATCGAGAAAAATCATCAATAAATGCGACAAAATATTTCTGAGCTTGAATGTACATGTCTTAAAAACATATATGCGTATGTATGATTTCTAATATGCTTGAACTCTTATTAGCACCTTTCTTTGACTTGTTAGTCTTCTTTCCCTTAATGCAATCTACATATGTCTCAAAATCAGTAAAATCTAGAGTACTAAGTACCCTATTTTTCACTAATATTTTAATTCTTTCTATGAAGATGTATCCTAATCTCCTATGCCATAATGTAGAAGAGTCATCGTCAATAATACACCTTTTAGTTTCAGCTTGAACATGCATAGCGTTATAAGTGACATTATTTCATAAATTAATGTTGTAAAGACCATCAAACAAAATACCATTCATAACACAATTAGATTTATTAAATAAACTGAAAGATATTTCTGAAAAGTGAAAGGAATAACCAAAAGATACAAGTCTTGAAATCGAAATCAAGTTTCTAGAGAAACTTTGAACATAAAAGGTCTTTTATAATTCTAAAACAAAAATCACTACTTAAAATCAAACTGCATGTCCCTACAGCCTCCACATGTGAGCCATCTTGTTGTCGGATAAGATGTTTTACTTACTTTATACTAGCTTCTTTAGGTTTTGCATATCTTGTAAGGAGTTTGTAACATGGATTATAGATCCATAATCAATCCACTAGGTGTTAATATTAACATTAACTATATTAGATTCATAACAAACAAAAGAGGTTAGATTATCTTTATTCTCAAGCCATTTTTGGAATTTGATACATTCCTTCTTCATGTGTCTCTTCTTTTTATAGAAGAAACACTTGGCTCTTTTCTTAATATCAACCTGAGGTGGAACTATCCATTTCCCTTTCTGTTTATTTTGAGATTTTCCTTTCCTACTAGTGAGTCTCGAGGAAGAGAACTTCATAATTAAGGTTCTTACCAAAGCTTTATCTGAAGTAACAAATTGATCATCAATGACATTTAGTAGGTCTTGAACATTGTTATGTTGATCAGCAGAACCACGAATATCCGCAAAAATCTTAGTCTTAATGAACATCACACTAAGGCGATTAGATCACTCTCATTGTTCATAAAACATGATATTTGTTGGAGTGTTAGTTTCAATAATTTTAGGTGGTTTATTTTTCCTAATAGTTTAGTCAATATCTATCCACCCTAGATGAACGAGAATTCTTTCCTTTCAAACTTTATAATTATTTCCTTTCAATTCGGAAATATTACAACGAATAGTAGAGAAATTCACAGGTTGTGAATCTATGATTAAAGATTATATACTTATTAAAATTTGAGACCTAAAAGTAATTCTTTAATAATGTAGATCATGAAAAATATGAATTTAGTGACATAAAACTTGCATGTAGGTTAAATTTCTAATTTAATTAGATTCATCTTAACTTAATGATAAAACAATCAAATTATGTTCATGTTCCTAATCTCTGTGGGTAAATTAAAAAATATAATTTGATATTCTATCATAATTAATCATACAAAAATATAATAAAAATTCCTGTGTGATAAGAATTATTATATCATATATGATTAATCATAATTAATTTTTATTTTCTAAATATTATCCTAAATAAACTTTATTATAGTTTTAATTAATTAAAGATGTTGTGATTATTCTCTAATTAATTAAACTATATAAATCACTTAAATCTTAACTAAATACTTATGCTCAACTATTGCATAAACCATAAATAATATTAATTTAACCTCAAATGTATAAATATTATCTATTTTAAGATTAAATGTATAAATAAATGACAATAAATTATACAGGTAAAATAAATAATATAATTACTAATTAAATTCATAATGAGCCGTTAATAATTAATTTCATTATGCATAAATTATTTAACCAAATTTCATAAATATAATTTATACATACAAATACCAAAACAAATAATTTAAGCATAATGTATTTAATCATAAATAAATTTTAATGTACTAAAATTATTTAAATAAATGTCACATGTATAATAAATATTCTACACATGATAAACCTAAATTAAATATTTTAATCACATTAAAATTGTATTTTTTAATTCAATAAATAAATAAAAAACATATTCTGAATATATATAAAAATACTTTAGTATATAAAATTATTGTAGAAACCATTGTAGTCCAGTGATTAGGGCACCTATATCTCGCCTATGAAACCTGGGTTCGAGTCTCGAAAACATAATTTTTTTCTTCTATCTTCATCTTCAACCTCCAGTCAGGTCAATCCGATCCAATTATGACTCGAACAGATACCTGATCGTATCTCGCGATTTCGACGATGAAAATCAATGTCCTTTTTATCAAAATTCTTAGAATTGAATTTTCAAGTGATCCATGGTCTAATTTTAAATCAAAAACATCATTTTAAATAAAAAGTTAATTGATACATTCCAATGAACACGAACGCCAAATTGAAATGATTTTCTTCATGGTTTTTCACTTCCAATTTACATAATCATTCAAAAATCAACAATGAAATCATTTATAATTTTCATATGCATCAAAATCGAGTCTTTCAAAAAACCCAATTTCAAGGTGCTCGGTGAAACAGAGCAAAATAGAGATCCTTCTAAACTGATCAAGACAGAGGTAATATGTGCTCTGATACCAAATGTAAGTATAAATTAATTCACCCAAATGCGGAATAAGCAAACCAAAGAGATCAAAAATAAGTAAAGCAAAGATCTTATTTCCAACCATCGAAATTGTTCTTAAAGCTCTAAGCTAATCAAAACTTATTTGCTCTTTGTGTTAGGAACTTATAAGCTCTTAACAACACTCAAATAGTTAGTGTATTGCATTAGAATTGTGTGTTGAACTTAGAAACCATAACACCCATTTTATAGTCATGCTTCTCATCTAAGCATCGATGTCGTTACTAACTCCAACAATAACTGACGAGCTCTTTTATGACAGAAGCGTTTTGACCATTAAATGATCCGTTAAAGAAAAAATTGAAATGAAAACTGAAAAATTTAATCGAATGATTGATTATATAAAAATGAAACTATTTAAATAAGAAAATCATATCCGAAATAAATTATTTAATTTATGACATTAATAATCTTTGATGTGAATTGTTATAGATTAATAACAACCATGAGCTGCCCAACGAAGGCTCCATTTTTGGCACCATTTACAAAATTTTCAGCTTAGTTCTTAGCACTATTTTCATCTCTTAAAAGTACCTCTCAATTTTTATTTTTTATTTTCTACATCTCCTCTCTATCTCTCATCTTATTTTTTATTTTCTCCATCTCCTCTCTATCTCTCATCTTATTTGCATATATAGGGTAATGGCTTTTCTAATAAAGTTACATTATCTAAAGCTGTGAAACGAGCAAATCTTTATCGATAATTTGGTCATTTTGCTAATTTTATATTTACCTATTGATCTTTAAATAATAAAATTTAATTTAATTTCTCAAATAAATTTGACTATACGAGAAGGGGAAAAACTTTTACACATTAAAAAAACCCATTTCAAGAAAACTTACGGAGTTACAAATGCTTGTTATTGGTTAAGAGTATCCAAATATAAAAGGTATCTACCCGACAAACTTGTACTAAATTGTATATAAAGCCGAAAACTACTAGATCCATCATTCTTATCACTTACGAAAATAGAAACCAAGCAAGAAGAATAGTAAGGGAAAAAAAAGAGAGAATGAAGGTTGATATCATAGCAAAGCAAAAAATCAAACCTTCAATTCCAACACCAAATCACCTTAGAAACTTCAAGCTATCTTTTCTAGATCAAATAACTCCACCAATCTATGGCCATATTGTTTTCTTCTACAAGCCATCTTCAAACACTAAAACAAATGGTGATCAATCAAATCACTTGAAGAAATCTCTCTCTCAAACCTTAACTTCATTCTACCCTTTTGCTGGTCGTCTCAAGGATTCAACCTTTATTGATTGCAATGATGAAGGGGCTCTTTTTGTAGAAGCAAAAATGGTTTGCAATCTTTTTGACTTTCTAATTAAACCTGATGCTCAGTTAATAAGCAATTTCCTTATTCCCACAAATGATTCATCTAACACTGAGTCAAGTTCTTGTATGGCTTTGGTTCAACTCACAAACTTTGTGTGTGGAGGAACATCAATTAGTGTTTGCCTTTCCCATAAGCTTGGTGACTTATCCACTCTGATGAGTTTCCTTCATTGTTGGACTTCTACTGCTATTGAATCTTGTGAATTACCAGAGTGCCCTATATTTCTTCAAGACTCTTTGCTTCCACCTAAAGATTTTTCCTTCATGTCAACAACAAATATGCCGTTTGGGAAGTTAATTACCAAAAGGTTTGTTTTTGAAGGCTCAAAGATTGATATTCTAAAAGCTAAAGTTAGTGCAGTACTTGATCAAGCTCAACAGCAGCATAATTATCCTTCCAGGGTAGAAGTGGTTTTGGCACTCATTTTGAAATGTGCTATGAATGTTTCTAAATCCATAAAAGGGTGTTCTAATAATAATGAGCCTTCAGTTCTATTTCAAGTAGTGAACTTGAGGAAAAGATTGAACCCACCGTTGCCAGAGAACTCCATTGGAAATCTCTTTTGGTTGTTTCCAATAGTAATAAAGGAGGATGATACAGAGTTGTCTAATTTGGTGTATAAATTCAAGAAAGAAACAAATGAGTTTTGTAAAGAGAAGGCAGCTGAATTTAAAGGGGAAAAAGGTGTCTCTCTCATACGCGAGACTTTAAAGAGGAAAAGTTCAGAGTTCAAAGAAATGGAAGCTTATAGATGCACAAGTTGGTGCAAATTTCCTCTTTATGACACTGATTTTGGGTGGGGAAAGCCCATTTGGGTTAGCAGTGCTAGCTTAACTTTTAAAAATACCATTGTTATGGTTGACACCAAACAAGGGAATGGAATAGAAGCTTGGGTCACACTGGAGGAAGAAAATATGTCCATTTTTGAGGACAATGAGGAGCTTTTGGATTCTGCTTCTTTCAACCCTAGTGTTTGTTAATCCTCTGTCTCTGTATTAACTATTATCTATTTGTACTTATTATTAAGTTCCACTTCTTCTCTCTCTCTCTCTTTTCCTCTTTGCTTAAGGGAAAAAGTAAGGGAAAAAGAAAGGCTAGAGGAGAAATATGTTGGTTTGGCTAGTGCTTAATGCAGCCTCTTTTTAAAATCTATCTAATAAAGGTTCTGTTTTTATTGTGAAAATAAAAGATTATGTTTGATAGTTTCATGTATGGCATGGCTGCAGAAGCTAAAGAGAACATATAATTGAAAATATCTCATCAGGCATCCAATTAATTAAACCATCGTATGTATGCAAGACATTTTATATAAAGATGCAAGCAACTTGGTTCCATCCCATTGGTTATCGTCCTCAAGAAATTAAACCCATGAATTACCCTTAGTTCAGTCAATGTGGGAATTTATTCTCGTATACCCAACAATCTTTCTTTTGAACGAAGTATGATGTAGTTTGGCTCCCTTCGATAAAAAATACTCGTTATATTCACACTTTATAACGTGGTTCAACTCTTCCCTTGAACGAAAAAGTCCCATCTTTTTCCCACATTGACTAAGTTTAAAGATGGGCTATAATATAATTTTTAAGGAACATCCCAAAAGTTTAAACATTGAAGCTCTTACTAACTAATAAATCACTCAAATTCTATTGAATATAAGACTTCATTCGCATAATGACGGAGGATTAAAGCGTAAATCCATCAATAATATGGAAACAATTAGGACATAAACAAATATGAGAAAAATTTAGACTAATTAAACTCATTTTCTGGCAAAAGATTTTCGTATTTGTGTTATAAAATGAATACGAGGAATTATTATCTTGGCAAAAGCTTTAGCAAATCTAGAATAGAACAAACATAGTTATATTATCTATTTTTAAACGAACATTCTAACAATTTTAGAGTTGGATTAACGTAAAGATATTCCTTTATTTCACGGATAAGATGACTTAAACTTTCAAATGAAAAAAAGAAGAACTATTCCTAAAATATTAAGAATGAGATAATAAAAAAAGTAAGAGAACTTATTTAATATTATTAAGTTGATTATTTTCTAGTATGTCTTATATAAGTAATAAGGTCTAGTTATTTATAGTTGTAAATTACTTAGAATAGTTCATAAAATTTCTATGTAAGATTCTAGTAGTATACAAAAATTAAAAATTTAAACAAAATAAACTATTATTTTAGTAGAACTCTAAATAAATTAAACTACTTTTTCTTTTCTAATCTTATCTCGTATTACACATACACAACACAAATTAACACATAAAACTGGAACATTTTACAATTTACTAAATCTTTTAATTACAATGATGAGCCCATCACAATTTTCTTCTATTAAACACTTAAGTAAATTACAATATTTTCAAAGATCAGATCGCGATGTACGAACTGTTAAACGAGTAAACGAGATACCTCAGGTCGTTAAGGTTACGTACTTATTATCTAAATAATTCCAAACAATAATAAAAAAACATAACCACCTAATCACTGTAATCTTAATTTGAAAATGGGAATAGAAAAATTAAACATTATCACTCGCGTAATCATTGGTGTCAGTTTTATTTATGTAAAATAATAATAAGTGTAATTTGCAAATCTTATCTAATATATCACATTTATGGTTTGAATGAGAAGGGAAAAAAGGAGATGGGTAGTATTGCTATAAGATGATGAACGTGTCATATTGTCAGTGTCAAATTAGGTGGTTTTGAGGAATATTGTATATTTACAATGCCATAGTCACTATAGTTAAGTCTTGTGGTTAATGTCTTGAACTTAATTAAACTTATTATTTGCTTATATTCAGGGGTAAGTTATATTCTGAATCTTTTGAATTAGCTTGCATTAACTTGTATATAATCTTAAAAGATTATGAGGGGGAGTTTATTATTAAAAAAAAAAGTAATAAATTAAATTTCTTGGTGATATTCTTAATGAGGTACATACTTCACCTTATTTGATTCGAAGAGGTGGCAAAAAGTCAAGTGATATATAATCTTGTGATTGGGCCCATATGAGATATGTAAGAACATTTTTTCAATTTATTGCTATATTATAATGTTTGCCTTTGTTTCTATAGTTTATTGCTCAGAAGATTTGAACAAGTTCTTCAAAACATTTACTCATTTCGTTAACCAAAAAAAGAAAAGAAAAGAAAAACAGTGATTGAGTTTCACATTTTTATCCCTAACCAGACAAAATTTTCATGTTATTTTCTTAGCAATAAAATCTGTTTGATATTAACGATAATATCTAGATAATTTTGTTAATGAATTATCCTTGACAACAGAATTGAAACAAATGTTATATACTTTCATATATTTGCGTGATATTATTCATGAACCATGCGCATCCTAGTTTGAGATTTCATTCAAACTTGAAATGAACGTGTTCAAATTAATGACAATTAGGGTTATGACAATGTAACATTTATATAAAATTAAGTAAACCATGGGAAGAAGAAGAAAGCAAAATTAATTACAAATTTACAATCATCATTAACATAATTTACTATTGGCTATAATAATAATATCTCATCAAAATCGTATAAATTATCTATTATATCGGTACAATTAATTACATTTGAATCATAGTATTGCGAGATAATAATTAACGATTTTTTATTGGATTTAATTGAATGACATAAATCCTTTGTACATTAAATTTCATTTTCATAACGTAAATAAATAATTTTTTTAAAGATAAAAGTGAAATTATTTGAATAAGTAAATTATATCTTAATTAAATTATTTAATTTACGACATTAACAATCTTTGATGTGAATTATTGTTGTAAGGATTTTGAGTGTTTTTTATTTTCATGGATAAAATATTTACATGTAAATTTGTTTTTAAACTCATTATCAAGTCTATTAAACAAAGTCGAAAAAACGTCAAAATTCTAGATAGTCGTACTTCATGTATATCTTCTATAACTATCACACATAAAATTGTACTCGTGTATTTAATAACACATGTTCATAAAATTTGAATTATTTTTGTAACTAAAATATTTATTTAAATTTGAATCAATTTATGAAATTATTAATTAGTTATTTTTTAAATATGTTTTAATATTTTTAATATGTGTCCTAAAAATATCATTAAGACTTTTTTAATAAGCTTTGAATAATTAAGTTCAAAATAATTTAACCCTAATATTATTATATTTTTATTACCAGTTATATACATTACTGCTAAACCTAGATTGGATGTGCCGAAATGATGGAAGGAAATATTATTATCATCTATATCATTATAGAGTAGCGATGGCAATTGAAGGTATGAATATTTTTAATATGTGTTCTAAAAATATTATTAAGACTTTTTTAATAGATTTTGAATAATTAAGTTGAAAATAATTTAACTCTAATACTACTGTATTATATATATTACTACTAAACTTAGGATAGATGTGCCGAAAAGATTGAAGGAAATATTATTATCATCTATGTAGAGAGTAGCGATGGCAATTGAAGGTATATATATATATCATCATCTTGTAGTTAATATATACTTTACAAAAAAGAGGTGATTATTAATTTTGTTTAAGTTTTGTGGTCATCTCAAATGCGTCAGCTTGTGTTTAATATATATATATATATATATTGATTTGCATCGGTTTTGTGAAAATGGTGTGAAAAACCTCTTAGTGAGAGAGTTTAATGATTTAACAATTATAATATTTTTTATTAATAAATCTTTGGTAACTAGAGTATTTAAATAGATTGATTAATATTAAATTAATATTGTATTAGAGTTATTTTTTAGTAAATTTGTTTGATATTTTTAATTTTTTTATAGTTTTTTTATTAGATTTTTATTTTTTTAGATTAAATAATTTTGTGTATAATCATGATTATTTGATTTAATTATTAAATTTTAAAGAACTTATTTTTATTAAACTTATGTTACTCTTTTTGTTTTAGTATTTGCTAATTGATTTGATTTAAGTGACATAAGTTTTGAATCATTTAATTAGGATTATTTATCATTAAATCTGTTCTAGAATACACACGGACACTTATATTTTTACGCTAACTCTTTTACAATCGATTCGTGAACATATTTGATTCACGAGAAATTTATTGGAATATTGGTCTGGATACCACTTACGTTAATAATAAAAAAATGTGAAAATAGAGTAAATGATTATAAGTAAGGTGCATTAAAACAGTATCTTAGAAAGGGTAGTATAAAACCAAGTTTGTACTTAAATATTTGGTTTTTATAATAAAAAATTAGATAGTCTGGTGTACCGGTAGTTTTCTTCTTAGATCATAATTGTTACTTATGTTGTTTCTATTTAAAAATATCGTGTGTTTTCTTTTATTTTTATACTTTCTTTTTACAAGCAATTATATATCTGACCGTTTTATTTAGATTATCAAATTATAAATCGATAAAAATTAAAAATTACCTATTATCTATTCACCCATTTCTAGATTAATCACGTCCGTAATTTATCCATAATTTATAAACTTTCAATTATAGAGTAATAACAACCTTGAGCTGCCCAAAGAGACTCCATTTTTAGCACCATTTACATATTTTTCACCTTAGTTCTTAGCACTATTTTCATCTCTTAAAAGCACCTCTCAAATTTTATTTTTTATTTTTTCAAACTCATCTTATTTGCATATCTAGGGGTGTGGCTTTTCTAATAAAGTTACATCATCTAAAGTAGTGAAACGAGCACACCTTTATTGGAAATTTGGTTATTTTGCTTATTTTATATTTATCTATTTATCTTTAACTAATAAAATTTAATTTAATTTCTCAAAAAAACTTGGCATGCACTTATTTATTTATTTATTATAATAAAGGCTTGATCTATCCTAGGATTTTAGTGAATGGAACTTTTAAAACACTCAATGAGATAAATATGTATAATAACACTAACAATACTTAAACTCATACTTTTTAATTAATACAAGTTAGCAATTTACTAAGGAGTTCGATCTTCTTGTTCCTTCCATTTGAGATGAGAAAGGTGGGCACAGCGGAAGTGCATATAAAATAGGGCTAAAAGAAATAAATGAGTATGATAACCTAATAATTTTGGTATACTTACATGAATACAAGACTTCATCAAATCATGCTCAATTAGATACTAATCCATATACCATATAGTGTCACAATTTTACATTATTTGCTAGGTAAGTCTTATTCCTTGTAGATTATCATAATCATGAATACAAGACACAGATGAAGGGCTAACTACAGAGTTCTTCTTATTCCTTCCCTTTGCTATGTCTGATTTATTAGTTTTTTTAGATCCAACTTCCCCAGCCAACCAAGAAGTTAATTAATTTAAGAGATTAAAATATTTTCTTAGTTGATAAGTGATAATTTATACATATTTATTTTATTTATGATATTTTAAGATTTAATTTTTATATTAATAATTAATAATTAATAATTAATAATTAAATTTTATGTAATAATAATTAGTTGTAATTATATTTATAATGACACGATTTAAAAAAATAAAAAAATTAAATTAAATATTTGATAATCAATTCTAAACACGTCTTTAATTATTATAATTAAATAAATATTTAGTGGCGCCATTTACATTAATTTTCTCTCTTAATTGATAACATATATTTGTAATTCCTTTGCTCGTTGTATATTCGTAGCTAGTTTGTAATTTGTATAGCTAAAAATATTTAAATAAATATTAGGGAGGGGGAGAGTAGGAGCTCACATGTTATGAAATTTGTGTTATTAAATTCTTAAATTTTAAAATCTAATTCTATATCCGATAGTTTATTTTTAAACATTATTTAGATAATAATGATATCATTTTTTTGTAATATTATTTCATGTACTAATGCTTATTATAACTTTTTGTTTTAGATATGTTACTTATGTTTCTTTATTAAAAGTTTCTATTTCAATATCTATAAACGTAAACATTGATCTATTATTTTTTCTTCCTCGTATCAAAGATTTTTCTTTAACATCTAAATTCATTTCTTCTGTTATTTTAAAGTATGTTAATATTTTTAGTTTTATTATTTACCAAATTTTATGAAAAAATTTATCCGCTTTTATGAATTCATTTTATTTATATATTGAACTATTATGTATGTTTGTTAATGAAATCCTACTATATAATATATTGAAAATGGATGATTTTTTTTATTTTATTAAATCTCTTATTTCAAATTTATAGGTTAAACTTAATATTTTTTTACGTTCTTATCGTTAATATTAATGGAAAACAAAGGATAGATTGTGACTTTTTAATTTCTAATATCATAGGTTTTCATGAATAATTCCTAATAAAATATTTATTTATTTATTATTATATTATCTAGCAATGTTATTTTTATTGGTGTATTGATTCTTTCTCAAAAATATGTTTTTCATATTTGAATATTTTCTAAATGGATGTATCTAATATTTTCTTTATCCTTTTAAGTGATTTTTGATAGTTTATCTATAATAATTATTTTATCAAATAATGATATATTATATCTTAATTTTATATATATAATATTAATACTCATTTCTTTATTACTTATTTCATAATAAACTATGTATTTTCTTAGAAATATTTTATTTATTCTTGATAATAATGAATATTTAAATTCATCTTGTTTATTAAGATTTAATTTTACATTTTATATTTCTTTAAATTTTTATTATTAATTATTATTTTTTTGTGATAAACATAACTCTATATCATATATTTTTATTTCTATTTTTTTTTAATTATTTTTATCATTTTAAGAATAATGAAAAAAATAGTTTATTTATAAAGTTCATAATTTTTTACCTTTTATTTTATAAGTGTTTATAAATTATTATTTTTATTTTACAAAAAATTTAAAAAATATATAAGATATGCATTTAGTTTTAAATGATAGATATGAATAATAAATTCAAATCCGTCGTGATGTACGCGGTTCGTACTGAGATGAAATACATTCGTAAAATTAGTTAAAACATAAAGGCCGAAAATAGTTGGGCTGTCTTCCAAAACTGACATATGTAAGTGGATAGGTACTGTAAGAAGACAATCTAAAACCTTATCATATTCCCTTTCTTTTTTTTGTATAGCCTAAAAGTTTGACCTTTTCTTATGTAATCTATATGCCCTTGTTTTCATTAGTAATCCGATTCCTTTATAAGACTTAAAAATTAGGTAGCTTTATCAGATTGAATTGTAATGTTTTACTTCATCACAATAGATCTTTGTTTAAATTATTAGGTATTTATTAATTTTTTTTCCCTTTTAAAAAATTAAATCTTTATTAAAATTACAACAAATAAAAAATATATAATGTTTGAGAGGCCTCCTTTTAAGGATACTTTTATTTTTAGCCCTCTCATAATTTTGAACCCATATTTTTTTTTTAAAAAAAAATTACTTTTTATACATTGCAGTTTTAATAACTTTATTAGATTAGTTGATTTCGTGTTTTTTTTAAACGTTTATTTTTTAACACGTTAAAATATGAGAAAAAAAAGTAAATATGGGCTAAAAATGCAAAATATCTTAGAAAATTTACTTTATTGATATTTGACCAGTAATCCAAACTTTCATATAAACTTTTTTTTCCTGTACATAATGTTGTTAATTAGGGACCCAGAGACTACCCCGTTCCTTATCTTTGATTTAAAATTCATTTTTCATCTCTACTTAAATTAATCGAAAAGGATGTATCATAGATCTCTTGTGGAGGATGTAAATCCATATTATATTATAATTATTTTTAGAAATGAGAATTTTTTTTAAAATTAAGTAAATGATAAATATTATATGTTAGGAAGATGAAATTTTAAGATATTGAAGAATGAAAAAATAAATAATATTTATATTGGTAAGGAAAAAAATAAAATACATGCAACAATAAATACATAACATTTTTTTATCAATAATTTGATAAAATCTTGTTAAGAATTTATTTGAAATAAGAAGAATAAATTATTAAATAACTATAAGGTTTTAAATTTTTTAAATTTAAGTAAAATTTTAAATAGTTTTTACAAAAAAAAAATTAGTGATATTTTAAAAGAATAAAAAACATAATATTAAAGATGATATATAATATATATTAAACCTTATTTAAGATTAATTTGATTTTTAATGTAATTAATTCTTAAAAAAAACATAAAATATAAATTTATTTATATTTTTATAATAAAATATGGATTCTCATTGTGTTTTTTCTATCCTTAAATTTAACTAGAGAATCTTTGTATAAAAAATTCACAATACAATGAAAAATGAGGAATGCTATACTTGCATGCATGAAAAAGTGTCATTAACATTTCCAATGAAAAATTAATGCAAAAGAATCTTAAACTAATTTTATTTCTTTTTATTTTTGGATGGAAATTAAGGTCACTTTAAAGAATAGTTCCATGCAATTAATAATAATATATATTTTCAACTTATAGATGACGACTTTTTATTTAAATTATTATAAGATGTGATATATGAGGAATTATTAGTTCATATTTTAGTTTTGTTTGGATTGCCCAGTTGCGTGGGATGATTCTACTGTTTTTGAAGTAGATTTTGATTTTTCAACAAAATAGTATTTTTTTTTTGGCATTATAAATAAATACATGGTGGACTTTTTAATACGATGAAAGCTTCATAATATTAAAATTATAACATAAATAAATATTTTGTAGATCAATTAAAGTCTTTTTTTTTAATTATTGATTGTTATTTGAGTATTTAATGATGTAAATATTTCAGATCAATAAAATTTAAGTTTAATGTAATTTTTTTGAAAACAAATACACAATACTTAATTGAGAGATGTAAGGATGTAATTCTATACGATGACACATACATAACTTTTTTAGATAATGATAAATAATAATTGCAAATAAAATACTAACTTGTATAGTGATTGACTTGTAATCTTATTGGTACTACCCATCACTTTATTATTATGTACTCAAATTCAAATCATACTCATATAATATTTTATTTATTTAATAGAAAAAATGAAACTTTAGTTATTACTCCAATCATATATTTTAGGTAGTTATTTTTTTTTAAAATGATAATAAAATAAAAATTTAAACTTATAATTGTTTTTATTTTTACACTCGTATTTTTTATATTATGTTATATGTCAAAATTATTTTAAAAGTTAAAAACTTGGTTATTTTTTAAATAATATTAATATGCAATAAAACGTATACAATAATTCTGTAAAAAAAATTGATATAAATTTACTTATCACCATCAATCATCTACATTAAATTAAGAATTTTTAAAATGTTTTAATAGACAAGTATAGTTGAAAGAGAATACTCCAGAAATATAAACTCATTATTTTAAATCAATCAGCTCTATTCTCATTAATATGATCATGGAATATCAAAGTAGGAAGTAGGAAGTAGGAACTAGGAACCATCGTTCTTTTAATTTTTATTTGAAACCCTCAAGGATGTAGGTAAGATATATATTCACAAGGACATTGCCCGTATATTTAATATTGAAAATAATTATTTTGGCATCACATAATGAAAATAATAAAAACTGTTGATTTCTTCGATCAATTTACTACAAAATAAAATTAAAAAAAAATTTATGGCTTATATTGCAAAAATTTAATAAATTTCATCTTTAGATATTACACCACTAGTATTACATATCAAATGTTTATTTTTATCGAATTGAAATAAAAACTCAAAATTATGTAAATTAAACGGTAACAAGATAAATAATATGACTCAATATAAATGCAAACTGACAAAAAAAAATTAAATGCATAAACTATATAAACACATAAAAATCAAGAAAATAAATATGAACAATATTATATATTATAAATAACAACTAATATTTATACTTGTATGTGATGTAATAGGAAATCGTTAAATTGTATACGAGACAAAATCAATAATTTTTTAAGAAAATGGTAAGAAAATTGAACTATTAAAATTGTATGTGATGTGATAGAAAATGGATTACAAGTTGATACACATTCAATATTGAAACTCTGTACAATTTAATGTGTTTAATATTAAATTTCATCAAATTGAACACGTTCAATATTATTATGAGAATATTTGGAATATTATATAAATTATAAGAGTATTATTTTATATAATTTTCTTAAAATTGATGAAAATATGTTAATATTTATCACTTTACTAGAGTCTAATTAGTAAAAATTGTATAATAATAGAGTAAAAATAAAAAATATATATGAAGAATGTAAATAAATACGTAATATATATGACAAAAAATATATATTTAAATAATAAACTTGAAGGGCACTAATAATCTGTTATGTATTTTAGTAAAATAAAGATGTATATTTATAAATATAATAAAGAAAAAAATTTATTAGAAAGTTGAGGGTGCACTTGCACCTCTCAATTATGTTTGGCTCCATCCCTAAAATCCCTTAATATTAAGTATGAAATATGTAAATTTAGTTAGGCTTGATTAAAAATCCAAATGAATCCAAACCGGCTTAAAGCTCAAATAAGTTTTGGTCATGTCTTACCAAAATAAGTTTAGTGGAGACTTAGGGCCAAGCATTTATACTTTTATCATAGCTTAAATCTAGCTAAAAATGTGAGTTAAGTTTAGATGTTATATAATATATTTATAATTGAAATTTTAATGGCGTTATTTAATAATTTGTTAAATTATTAAAAATGGAACACTGAATTAAATAAATTCAAAATTTAAAAAAATCAAGTTTTAATGTATCCAATTTTTTTTTACCCAACTTTAAGTTTAATCTAATTTAAAGAACTCAATTTAACACAAAATATACATAGCTTTATAATATCTGAATCGAGTTGTTCCTAGCTAAACCCAAAATTTTGAACTCGGTTCAAGTTTTCAACAACCTTTAAGGCGTTAAATGTAGCAATATCTTTCGGGGGGTTTTTTTTCAACATATATTTCGTGGTTTAGGGTTTACTCATTTACAATAATATCATTTTTATTATTAATATAATCATTATTGTGATAAGACTTTTTGCTACTAAATAAGAGCATTTCACAAACTGGACCCATCATTGTCATTGTATGGATATATTGTTTATGACGCTTGCTAATCAATTAGGGGGGGGAACAAAAATTTATATGAAAGAAAGAAATGCAAATAAACCAAAAAAAAAAACTACTGAATGACATGATTTGAAATGTAACATAAAAAAAACTGCGTTTCTATACACAAGAACCCTACAAGAAATTAAATTTCTCCAACTTGAAGAAATTATGTATTTTATTTTTTTGAGAAATAGATCTTTTATTATATCTATACTCTATTTAGGATAGTTACTCCAAAATATTTATTTATCTTTTGATAATTTTTTTATGGAGCAAAATAAATTTGCTTACTACTATACTGTACTCTATTATAAAAAGAAAAGTTGCTCCATAAGTATTTATTTTTATTTGATAATAGTTTTTTTATGGTGGTAAAACGAATTAGGTTAGAAATAAAAAGACGTTGGAAAGCAATATAAAACAAAAATGGGAAAAAAATAAATGTCAAGTCACAAAGTTTTTAAAGTAAATGATATATAAAGTAAGGTAAAAAATACATAAAAAATAAAATAATATTTATACATATATTTTTTATTATTATAAAATTGTATAAATTTTCTATTATCTTCGTATCATTAATTAACGGTAGCATAATTATTGTTAAATAAAATTAACAATAATAGTTTGAGTGGTATTCATATTATCACTCTAAAATAAAGAATAATGTTATATGTATCAAGTGACTTATCAATATTTGATTGGATGTTTATTGTAAAGATGAGATGTTAAAGTAATTGTAGAATAATTTACTAACAAATAAAAATTATATTATAATGTGTAAATTAATACATATATTAAGTTGTGATAAAAATATTTTCTTAAAATAAAAGACAATGCAAAACAAAAATGTAGGAATGTAATGTTTGCTTTAAAAAGATATTTATTTTTATAAAAGATTGTTTTTTTGATAAATAAGATTATGCATTTGTTAGCTATTTTTTTTTTGTCATTAGAATAAAAGATCCAATACAGTAAGTATTTATATCTAATAATAAAAAATGATAAAATAACATGTTTTGTAATTAAAAGATACATTTTAAAAAGATTTTATGTGTCTTTTAATTACTTACATTATATTTTTGTCTATTTTATTTATAATTGTAAATAACACTTGTATCAATCCTAAACTCTTTGTTTATAGCCTTATATGTATCACTTTCTTTTGATATTAATAAGAATATAATGATGTTAATTAAGACTTATTGCATATTTTGGTAATTTATTTTTACTTACAGATTCAATTAATCACTTTGATTGACTCTGTATACTATGCAAATTTCTTGTTTTTTTATAGCAGATATGAATAATTAAATTTCATACTCTTTTACATAGTTTAATAGGAATTGTATTGATTGAGTAACATGTTTATTTTTAATAAAATAACAAGTTACAAAAACAACAAGGATAACAAATGCAACCATTAAATTTATAGTATTTAAACATATAATTTTTGCTTTGCCTTGATTTTTTTAACATTGAGAGACCAAAAATTTTCATTTAAACAATTAATTACATTTGAAATATTAATATTTATTAAATTTAGCTAAAAAATCTATATATTTATTAAATTACATAATAGAAAGTGCAAAAACTAGTAAATATATATAAATGAGAGTTGGTGATTTTTTATTTTTTTACTTTCTATTTATTTGATAATTTTTTTCGATAGTTTATATTTTTTTATTTTCTATTTATTTGATATATTTTGTTTTATAATTTTTATTTCTTTGAGTAGATAATTTGTGAAAGTGTGTTTGTTTCATATTTTTACTTTGTTGGATAACTTTATATTTATTTTAAGGTAAATAATATGTTTTTATTTTTTTCTAGTTTCTATTTATTTGATATAATTAGTTTGATAATTTATATCTTTCAGTAGATAATTCACATAGTGTATTTATTTCATAGCTTTACTTTCTTTAATAATTTTATATTTATTTAAAGTATATAACGTTTCTTACTACCTGAATAGTTGTAGCTCGATAACATCAAATCCTCGTTGTGATGCATATCAATGTATAATTTATTGTGAAAGTGTATTTATTTTATACTTTTACTTTAATAATTTTATAATTTTTAGATAAAACAACTTCCCTTTTATGAATCATGTGAAACAATTAAGTTTAAGATAATAAATTGTTTGCTAAAATTAGAAAAGATAATGCATTAAATTGATATAATTAGAAGAAATAAATATCAAATTAGAAGATTAAGATGAAAAGTGAATAAATTATAATTTTTTAAGAATATTAAAATAATGAAGGTAAAAAAAGAAGATGATAAACGTCTAAAAAATATAAATATACCAAATCAATTCGCACTGCTTTATATAATCTATATACTACTAATATATGTATACACTTAAATTTGTCAATTTTAATAAATAAATTTTATTTTATTTTTTCTCACTATTTTTTGTATCATTAACAAAAATTTAGTAGCATATAAGTAATCACTTGCCCCAAAATTACTTGTATAAATAAAATCAAACAATGTCTTAGATTAAGTGGCAGATAGATTACATCGGGGCAAATATAAATCAATTTTTTCAAGTAGCTATGATCGTTTTCTTATCCACATCTCTATCAGTAAAGTGATGGACTGATGGCCGAATCAAGTTAAATTCCTGCAGGTTTTAGTGTTTTGTTTGAAGAAATCAATATTCGAAGAAAGAATCAGAAGAAATAAACATTTTCTTCGATATATTTTTTCTTAATTTTATATCGGGTATGTACATTATTTATATAGACAAATGTTAATTACTATTTCAACAACCACTATTATTGAATTGCATGATCTACAACTGTTTGGTAGGCGCCGTGTAAATTGAGAGGCGTTTGACGTCGGTGCAGTATTTGTTGAATGAGTTGCAGTATTTGTTGAATGAATTGCATTATTTGTTGAATTCAACACTCCCACTCAAGTAGGTGCATAGATGTCTTTCATGCACAACTTAACTGAAACTTCTGTGAATACTTGATATGAGACTACTTTAGTGAGAAATTGATCTTCTAACTTAATTTTTGGTAATTTCAATGAATTTTCTTCTTACTTTTCCTTAATAAAGAACCGATCAACTTCAACATATTTTGTACAATCGTGTTGAACTGGATTATGAGCAATATCACATACTGCTTTATTGTCACAAAATAACTTAATTGATTTTTAAGAAAGATATCTCAAATCTTTCAAGAGAGATTATAACCACAAGGCCTTACAAAGCCCAAGTGCTATGCCTCTGTATTCAGCCTCTGCGCTTGAACGTGCAACAACATGTTGTTTCTTACTTCTCCATGTTACAAGGTTTCCCCCTACAAAAGTGAAGTAGCTTGATGTAGATCGCTTATCATTTATTGATCCAGCCCAATCAGCATCAGTATATACTTGTATTCTTTAGAACTTTGAGTTTTTAGTGAACAATACTCCTTTTCCAGGAGCAGACTTTAAATACCTCAAAATACGAATAACTGCATTCAAATGTTGTTCTCTATGATTATGCATAAATTGGCTGACAATACTTAAAGCATATGCAAGATCTGGTCTTGTGTGTGCCAAATACATCAACCTTCCAACAAGCCTTTGGTATCTTTTTTTATTTGTTTGAACTTGATCAACCTTGATACATAACTTTAATCCTTCCTCTACTGGTGTATTAGCTGGTTGACATGCCGACATACCAGTTTCTTTTAATAAATCTAAGGCATACTTTCTTTGAGATAAGAAGATTCATTCTTTTGATCGAGAAACCTCAATCCCAAGAAAATAATTTAAGGAACCAAGGTCTTTCATTTCAAATTTCTTGGACAAATAACTTTGTAGAGCTTTCCTTTCTTCAAGATCATTTCCTATTACTATTATATCATCAGCATATACAATAAGTGCAGTGATCTTACCATACCCTTTTTTCAGAAATAAAGTATGGTCTGAATTGCTTTGCTTGTAGCCAAATGCCTTCATTGACTTTGTGAACCTGCCAAACCATGCTCTTGGGGATTGTTTCAATCCATACAGTAATTTTTTTAATTTACACACCTTTTCATCATGGATTTTGGATTTCTTGATTCCTAGTGGTAAATCCATGTAGACTTCTTCAATTAAATCTCCATGTAGAAAGGTATTTTTTTACATCAAACTAATATAATGGCCAATCTAAATTTACAGCTAGAGATACCAAGACTCGAACAGTGTTAATTTTGGCTACAACGCAAATGTTTTTGTATAGTCGATCCCATATGTCTAAGTGTATCCTTTTGCCACCAATCTTGCTTTATAGCGTTCAATCATACTATCTGCTTGATACTTTACTGAAAAAATCCATCGACATCCAACAATTTTCTTTGTTGGTAGACCATCGACAAATTCCTAAGTTCTATTTATTTCTAAGGATCTTAGTTCTTCATTCATAGCATCTTTCCATTTTTGGTCAGCTAAAGCTTCCTGTATACTGTTAGGAATAGATACAGCAGATAATTGATTCACAAATGATACGTTTGATTTTGACAAACGATGTTTAGACATATAGTTACTCATGGGATATTTGACTTTACTAGAAATCTCAAGTTCATACATGGCTTTAGGAATACCTCTGTTAGGACGTGATGGAAGTATTTTTCTGGCTGGTTCAATAGTTGGAACATCCTCTATAAACGATTGGTTAGGTATATCAGCAACTTGTGGAGAAGGAAACTCGTACTCACTTTGTGGTAGTAAGGAACTTGCTTGATGATCTTGAAGTTGATGAGGACTTAATTCTATTTTCCTTGAGTCTTTTTTATATTGAGAGTTATTACCATCTGAATTCAAGTTATTTGTATTTTCCTCACATATAATTTGTCTTTCTTCATAAGGAAACAATTTATATGTAAGGGTTTGAATTTAACATGGTTATACTCCCCTTGAAATTCAGGTGTAGACAAGAAATACATTGTATCTTCATGAAAAATAACATCCATAGTGGTAATTATTTGTTTTGTAGGAGGATGATAACAACGATACCCTTTTTGTTGTATGGCATATCTCATAAAAAGACAACGTATTGCTCATGGATCCAACTTGCTACGTTGTTGTTTATGTAGGTGTACAAATGCCACACAACCAAAGACATGAGGAGGTAAATTGGGAACACTTGGTGCAATAATTGCTTCAGTGATGGCTTGTAGTGGTGTTTGAAAGTTAATGGGACTGTAAGGTACCCGATTGATCAGATATACAACAGAAGTAATTGCTTCTCCCCAATAAGATAATGACATATTAGCTTCGATCAATGAGGCACGGACAACTTCCAACAAGTGTCGATTTTTTCTTTCTGCAACTCCGTTTTGTTAAGGTGTATCAACACAAGTAGTTTGATGAATAATCCCTTCTGTTTTAAGATATTCTTGAAGCTCAGAACTTTTATATTCTCCTCCATTGTCACTTCGTAGAACTTGAATCTGTATTTTATATTGAATACGAACCATTTTATGAAATTTTCTAAATAATATGTTTACCTCACTTTTAGATTTCATTAAATAGACCCAAGTCATTCTACTAAAATCATAAATAAATGTAACAAACCAACGTGATTGATAACTGTATTTTATACAGTTATTTGCATCAATTTTAGTAATTATAATTGCTATGTTCGTTTAATATTTATTAATTTTTGTTAAATAAATTAATATTTTCCTTTTATTTTGCTAAAAATACATTTTTAATAAAATTAAATAATTTGTATCGAAAATTTACTTAATTTCATATTTTTGTCCACAAATATAATTTATGATAATATAGTTTCTTAATTACAATTTATATAAATTTAAAATATAATTTAAATTAAATTTGGGCTTAATTATAATTATTAAAAGTTAAAAATTTAATTTAAAATTAGAAAAGGGCTAAAGTGTAATTTAAGAAAGTACAAAAATGTAATTTGGATTAAATTTGTGGGTCAAAATATAATTAACAAAAGTTTGAACTTTCTGCGCAGGAAAAGAATCGCACTCGCACAAATCACGAAAAATCATCACCCACCGTCCGATCGAAGATTCAATCTGCCCAGATTTAAGGCGTAATCGACGAGACAAAATCGCTATGGTACGGCTTGCTACGGCCAAGGCAGTTCCCACGTGTCGCCAGCAGTTTGCCAGGCTGAAATGGGCCCCATACGTCTGGCCGCGATTCCCTGGCGATCTCTCCGACCGCTTGGATCGATCGACGGCCCTGCATTGAGGACAGTCATCCATCCAAGCCGCCGCGCACCGAGCCGCTTAATGTAACAATCACGTGTGACGCGGCCCATACAAGCGCGTGCATCTTCGCCATTGCACAAGAATCGCCACGTGTCACACGAATATTTGCCGAATCAAAGTCCGACACGTGGCTATTTACAACGGCGCGCGACCGCGCCTGGATCGTGCCCCGTTTCAGCTCGTTGCATCCGCTCGCGCGCGCCCCCAATCCCGTGCGACAAAGTCTGCGTGCGTGCACCCATACGCTTCAACGAATGAGATGCCGCCACGTGTCCCACTAATCGTTTCTCGCGAATCGTAAAGCGACACGTGGCGTACGCACTTTGAATTAAAAAAACGCAGAATCGGCTACTCTGTCTCACGCGTGATTTTAATTTATATTTTTCGATACAAAAATCGATACGCATGATTTTATTTTTTTTCGATAAAAATTATTACACGTTTTCGATAAAAAAATAAAATAAAAATGTAATATTTTAGATGTATTTTTTAGCTATAAATAGGAGATAGTTTTTAGTTGTAAAAAAGAGTTTTTTTTTTTGGTTGGAGAATAGTTTGTTTTAGTTTAGAAATTTTGTAGTGTTCGGTTTTTGACTCAGCAGTATCACGCAAGCCATTTTTGGCTTTTGTCAGTGTTTCAAGGCGCGTGCCAAATATTTTCGTTTTTTTGATGTTTTAATTTTCCTTCTTCTTCATCTTATTTTTTATGAATCTCGTTGTAATTTTAATTTTAATTTTATGAAGTAATTTAATTTTTCTAGTGGGTTGCATTTGATCTAAATTTATTAAGCTTTAATTTTAATTATTTTTTTTGTTATAGATTTATAAGACGTCGATTTGTTCGTTCTATTTTGCGCTTAATGCTTTTTGATTATTTACTTAATTTTATCAAACGATTATGGGTATAAAAATAAACTCGGTAGAAAGGCATTTTGTATATTGCTCAGAATAATGTAACGACAATGTATTTACGGGGCGATGTGAATATACCCTAATTGTACGCGTGGGCCATTTGAGAACTTAGAACCTAATGAATCTTATTCAATTTAATTCTCTTACGGAGATATAGTGAATTAATTTAACGAGGTGTGTTCAGACGCGAGTTCTCAAGAGATGTATGAATAAAAAAAGAAGTTTTCGATTGACAAATTAAATGTACTAAAAAATATAAATCCAAAGAAAATAATATGATTGTAGTGGATTAGTTTGGTGAAGAATTGCAATCCTAGAGTTCTTTTATTTTCTTTTTACCTTTTTTTCATATCAACGATTATTTTGGATAAAATCAGAGAGAAATAATTTTAGTACTCAACAAACTATAGTAACAAATCTCCGTGGGATCGATCTTTACTTATAAATGTTATTACTTGCGACCGTGTATACTTGCACGAGTTCGTATGTTGAAAAACACGCAACAAGTTTTTGGCGAACGTGATCCTCCCAAAGTCTCTACTTTGGGAGGACCCCATACGTCAGAATGTATAACCATAAACAGAAATGAACTTTTATTTAAGGTTATAGGAAATGAGAAACGATGACTTTTTGTTAGTTCATAGACATCACACTTTAAAGTAGAAAGATCTAAGATCAAAAATAAACTTGGAAATAATTTCTTTAAATATCCAAAAGAAGCATGACCCAATCTCCTATGCCATAGCCATATATTTGATTCATCCTTTTTAGATCCAATTGCTACCAATGCATGATTTGTTGAATCCAAGTCCAAATAATACAGGTTTCCTTGCCTAACACCACGACCAATCGTTTGCTTTTTTTGAATGTCCTTGAACACACAAAAGTCAGGACAAAAAATAAAAAAACAAGATAAAGCAGTGGTTATTTGAGAAATAGATATAAGGTTATACTCTAAAGAAGGAACAACTAGTACTGAGTCTAAATTCAAAGTAGTAGTGAGAGACAAAGATCTTTCCCCAATGATTGGGGTTGTGTTACCATTGGCAGTGCAAACCAATTTTGTGTGAGGATGGTTTTGAGATTTGTCTAGAATCGAATGTCATATGATCAGTTGCACTTGAATCAATTATCCATGTACTATTAAAAACATGAGAAAAAGCTTTAAGCATCTTACCAACATTTGCTGAGGAGTTTGCAACATGATCTTTTGTTGTTTCAGCAATGGTGGTAGTAGACATATGTTGTGGATTTTTCTTCCGAGAGTCACGGTTGTGATCCCAGCAGTCAGGACATCCCACAAGTTCAAAACATCATTCTTTAGTATGACCCTTTTGATGACAATAGGTACATTTAAATGATGATTTATCAGTCACCCTTCGTTCTTGCTGATTGGAAAAAGAATGATTTTTAGATATCATGGCGAAAGCGTCAACGTCTCTAGATTTTTCCTTTAATGAGATTCGACGTACTACCTCCTGTCGAATCAAGGAATAACAACCTTCTAAATCTGGGATAGTTTTTTTTTTCGCAAAATTTCTCCACGAACCTGCTCAAATTCATCATCTAATCCAGCAAGAAAAATATGTATCCTTAGTCTTTCAACAGACTCTTGATATGATATTAGATCATGAGGGTCTTTCATGACCACCTTATCACGATGGTCTAGCTCTTGGAAAATTTCAGTCAACTCTCCATAATACTCTGAAAGTGATTTTCCATTTTGTCTAGAAGTAAAGGCTTTTTGGTTTAATACAAATACATGTAATTCGTCACTTCCATCATAGAATGCTTTTGCCAAAGCACCCCAAATTTCAAGAGCAGTAGGTATGCGTAAATATCGTTTTATGATTTCTGGACTCATTGACATAAGTATCCATCTCTTCACTTTTTGATTTTCTGCATACCACCTGTTATAATTGTTTGATGTTTTTTCGGGTTGTAAATTCTTATCATGAATATAAGAGAGCTTTTCTCTCTCTACAATATGCATTTCTATTATTGGGACCAAACATCATAATTAGTCTCAGTAAGAATAATTCCAGCATAAAAAACACCTTCAGAATGAACAGATTGTACAATAACCGGAGTTGATTGCTCCATAGGTAATGAAAGTGTACCCTCTATCATGATATTATAGTAAACAAACTAGAAAATGGTGTAATAATTTCATAACTGAAAATTTTTAAAAGAATATTCAAGAACTAAATTGTTTTTTTAAGAGATGGATTAAACCGGATAAAAAACCACAAAACTGGGTAAAAAAATTGGTTTAAAAACTTCAAAACTGGACCAAACTGGTTTTAAAAATCCATAACTGGGAAAAAAACCTGGTTCAAGCCTTTAAAATGGACAGAACTGGCCAAAAAATGAAAAACTGAGAAAATCGGGTTCAGACCGAATCACTGGTGAACCGAACCAACCCGAGATGTAGGCCAGGTACGTTCGTGAGCTGAACCGAGATGCGGATCGGCTACATTCACGAGCCGAGCCGAGCGGATTGACACATCATCGTCTTCAACCTCCAAATGGCGTGTGATGGCACGTGAAAATATTGTCTTTCCTTCAAGTGGCGCGTGGGGGCATGTGTTGCACTTTTCTTCTACCCTATTTTTACCAAAATGTTCATAATTGTGTTTAGAGTAATCTGGTAAAATTAGGTGGGACAAATACTGCTTCAAAAATTATGTTTGTAATTAATATTTGTACGGGTGTTGGAATAATTTTTTTTTTTCACGAGAACAAATATTTTCAGAAAAAGAAATCTCTATTTTAAAGAACAAGGGTTTCAAATTTGTATAAAGCAATGACTTAGCTCTGATACCATGAAGAAATCAATATTTGAAGAAAAAATGAGAAGAAGAAATAAACGTTTTCTTCAATATATTTTTTCTTAATTCTTCAATATATTTTTTCTTAATTTTGTATCGGGTATGTACATTGTTTATATAAACAAATATTAATTACTATTTCAACAACTATCATTATTGAATTACATGATTTACAGCTGTTTGGTAGACGTCGTGTATATTGAGAAACGTTTAGCGTTGGTGAAATATATGTTGAATGAGTTGTAGTATTTGTTAAATTCAACAAAACATACTTATATAGTTCTATCATATTATTCAAAATGTAAGTATAGATACTATCGTTAGATCATTACCTGAATCATAAGAATTATTTAGTAAAATTCCTCATTTGTGTCCAAAATATGCATGCTTTCTATTTATGCGGGTTTTATTTCAGCAATTTACTATGAGTTTTGGCAACCATTACTTTAAAACAAAAAAATTAACTTTTACAGTTTATGCCAAAATTGAAAACATTTCTTTTTCAATCCTGCGTTGTAATTTATACTTTACTACAATTAATATATTTTCGTTTCATAGCTATGGCGTTTCAACATTATAATTCAAGCTATTTAATACAATATAACTCATTTATTTACATAAACCTTTTTAAAAATATTTTTTTTAAATTATCCAAACAAATTTATATACATCGCATAGAAAAAGATTTAAAATAAAATTGCATTTGTGAATATATATTATGTAATTAAATCATATAAAATACAATATTTTTCCATTTACATTGATTTACTCTCTTTTTTTTGTTCCCTAGATCCATTGATTAATTTACTCTTTAATGTCATAATTTTACTCTTGAACGTGAGTGTTCAACGGATTAGTAAGATGTTACTTTTTTTTCCTAGTTACGTTGTAATTCAAACATGCTTTCTAGATTTGGGTTCTATTGTTGTTTTTTTTTTCATCTAAGCTTCCTTTTTCGTCTTTTTCTCTATACAAGGCAACTAATAAATTTATGATTATTAATATATTATAATTTTAAAATATTTTTTAAATTTATTAATATGTACATAGATAAATCAAGTAAGAAAACACAAGGAGAGAAAAAACAAGGAGAGAATTCTAACTCATGTTCACGAAAAACCTAGAGTGGTGTATTAAGCAAAATAAAAAGAATTTTCATGATGAGTTTTTGTTGTACATGATACATCTAGGGGTGTTCATAAACTGACCCGGATCATACCAAATCGTAAAATTAGATCGAATTAGATTAGATTGAACGATTTTACAAATCAAATGGTCCGATCTGGTTTAAACCGATCGAACCGGATCGGACCGATTTAATAAATATATTAAAATTTTCACATTATTTCTCATTAAAGGTGTCCAAAAACCTAATCAAATTGGAAATCGAACCGGACCGAACGGTTTTATAAATCAAACAGTCTGGTCCGGTTTGTTTTAATTAAAACCGTTTCAAACGGTCCAATCCGGTTAAATTTTTTTTCCCAAAACCGGACCGGTGTACACCCCTAAATACATCTATGGTTCAAACTTACAAGTTACTATATAACCAAAATAATCAATGGATGAATACTATGTATTAAACATATGTTTATCTCGTTATATAAAATTTACCCTAATAGAAAGTCATGCATTTAGATGTATTAGAATAGCGTTTTTCACAATGAGACAATAACAATCCAACATATTAAAGTAAATAACAATATATGAATCGTGTACATTGAAACAAACGACTAATTCTAGAGAAATTTTGTTAAACTGACAACAATTCACAACATTAATTTTGCTGAAAAGAAAAAACTTACGATTATATATACAGACAAGCCAAGAGACATATATATATATATATATGATAGAAAATCAATATCTAATATAGAGAGGAGGTTGAAGTGTAGCATAATTGAGCAATTCTTGATCAGCTTCAAACTTAGCCATATCTTCATCTTTCAAGTTAATCCAAGCCTCAATTCCATCCCCTGAATTTGTATCTAAAAAAGTAACCAAATTCTTAAATGTCAAACTGGCCGAACCAGCATAAACAGGCTTACCCCATCCAAAATCAGCCTCATAAATTGGAAAACGACAAAGACTAGTGAAACTAAATGAAACCACCTCACCCTTTTTTATAAGCTCTGCTCTCTTTTTCATTGATTCTAAATGAGAATTTTCCTTTTGTAAATTTTTCACAAATTCAGGATTTATTTTGTTTATTGACTCCCTCACTTCATTCACAATCCCTTTATACCCTCCATTTTTCAAACTTGGTATTGTTATTGCCACTCTGCTTATATTCCCAAAGTAACTCTCAGGCAGAGGAGGTTCCATTCTTGTTCTCAAATTCACAGCATGAAGAATACTGTAAATTCTATCAGAATTATTTTCTTCTAATTTGGGTTTGGGTTGTGTTGATTCCATAAAACGACTCCATATGAAAGCAGATAAAGCTTCAACTCTAGTTGGGCGTTTTTTAAATTCAATATGATTTTCACTATTAATTAAATAGGTAGCATCATTATTATCGGTAGCATATTGGGTTCTAAGAGAAGCAATTTTTGTAGCATCAAAAACAAACCTTTTTGTAACAATGTTGTTTTTAATGATACCCATGTTTGAATTAAACCCAGAAAAATCTTTTTTAGGAAAAACCTTAGCAGAACCAAACAGTGGATATTTAATGTCGTTTTGATCTCCACGAGAAATTGCAGACCAAGAATTAAGAAACATGAAAACCGACAAGGCGTCTGCAATCTTGTGGTTTATACCAAGACTAACTGTAATTCCTCCACAGTTAAAAAAAGTTACTTGAACTATTACAGGAAGGTCTTTAACATCATCAAGCTCAAGTGGAAGAAATTGATTTAAGTCATTGGGTTTTGGGTTTTCAAGAATCTGAGAAAGTGGGTAGTTGGTTTGAGCTTCAACATAATAAGCACCCTCGTCATTACAATCAACGTAGAGATCATTATTGTTTACACGACCAGCAAGAGGGTAGTATTGAGTTAAGGCTTTTGATAAGGATTGCTTTAGCATTTGGGAGTATTGATCTGTCGAAATGTTACAAGTGTTTGAGGCTTCTTTTGGGTAAAAGAGAATCATAGGCATGAAGACTGGGGGAGAAATTTGGTCGAGGAATGAGAGATCATAATGATGGAGATGATTTGGGGTTGGAGATGAAGGTTTGATTGTTTGTTGTGAGATCACTTGGAGTTGTGACTTCATTTTGTTTAATTGTTTGAGTAATTGAAGGAAATTATAGAGTGGGAAAAGTTGATTGTGTTTTGGATGTTGTGTTTTTGAAGTTAGTGTTTATATAGTGGTATGGTAGTGCAACAAACTCAAAATATATATATATATATATATATATATATATATTAAGGTTTTGTTATTTATTTTTGAAATATATTCTTTATTAATCAAATTATTATTATTATTTATTGAGTATAATTTTTTTTTTAAATTAAATTTTATTTATCTGAAATATAGTATCATCAATATTAATTTCCACGGATCTTTTCAATTTTTCATTTTCTTTCTGTATTAATTAGCTTGATCCTACACAATCCAGTAGATATGGACATGTATTTATCAAGTTGCACTATACTAATTGATTAGTTGACAAAATTAGTTTGCTGAAAAGAGAAATTAAATAAAAATTACAAGTTGATTTTTGTGATATATATATATATATATATAGCAAGCTTTGTGTAACTTATCACGGTGCAATCTGGCAATTTTTAGAGAACTAGAATGGTTGGCTAGTGTGAACCATGAGTTTTAAACCAAATAAATTTTAAAATTGTTAGATTCGCTAATATTTATAAATATAATATAATATATTAGTTGCATATATATATATATATATATATATATATATATATATATATATATATATATATATATATATATATATATATATATATATTGTGAAACAATAAATATAAGAAGTGAATTTATAAATTAATTTATAATATAATTTGTTTTTATATAATTATTTAATAAAATTAGTTTACATTTTTAGATAATTATTTAATAAAAATGATACAATTGATACAAATATAAAATTTAAAATAATATTATAAAATAATTAGATGTATTTCAAACAACTACGTAAAATAAAATAAATATTATTTTAAATATAAGTTATTTGATTAAAATATTTTTTATTAATTTTATTCCACTATATTATATATCTTATTACTAAAAGTTATATAAAATAATCAGATATAATTCATTAATCTAACTTAATTATAATTAACTTATTTAAGATGATGTACGAAACAACTATTGAACATTTATGTTTTTAGAAAAAGTTATTTCATTATTCTTAGAATTTATTAATTTAGAGTACTATATTATTATATATTTTAAAAATAATCAATAATTTTTTTTAATAAATTTTGGATATATAATGAGAAATTATTCATTTATCTTAAAATAATGACAATGTATTATTTTATATCAATAAAATTTAATATTAGTATAAATTTTTATTTTAAAAAAATTAATATCTAATAAATACAGAGAATAAACAATTTAAATGATATAAAACATATTCTAAATAATAATAATAATAATAATAATAATAATAATAATAATAATAATAATAATAATAATAATACCCCGCAAGTCAATAGAAAAATCCAAATTTTATCACAGGATTTGTGAGAAGAAACATTAATTCTACATGTCCGCTTCAATGTGTGCTATTTAAGTAATGAATTGCCTTGAAAAATTACTTTATATATATTCTAAAATTTTACCAAGTTTTTTAAAAGGAAATAACTTCAATGATTTTTTTTTATTTATTATTTTTTTGTTTCAAAACTTTAATGAATTTGAAACGGAGAACTATATGAACTTAAGTTCATATTTGCTTGTAGTGTTGTTGTTATGAGATTTTTTTTTTATTGATGATATATATGAGGTTTAATTAAAGATTCAATATTTAAATATCGACCATACATCCTACCTCCAAAATAAATACTTACCATTTGATAATTAAAAAGAAAATTAATAATTAAAAGGACAAGTCATTGGTTTTAGGAATAATAATGAATAATTATTCTTAAAGAATAAATAAGAAGAGATTATTTTTCTATAGTGGAAAATGATTTTGACCGTATAATTTAGTAAACGAAAACTAACATATAAATGGTATAATTATTTTAATATTTTGCAAGTAATCAATCAAATACTAACCCATTATTTAATATATACAACATTTATTATATATATATATATATATATATATATATAACATTACTGTGTTATTAGAAATTCACTAAAAGACTTGATATATGAATATTGAGGAAATTATCAGGGATGTCATTGAAATTTTTATCTTTTATAGATTATATATCTTAATATTTTTGAAATATCAAAATATAAAAGAGCAGTGACACGAAGACAAGAAGGAACTTGTTGCCAAAAATTAGTGTATGAATTAGGTAATATATAAATCGAATGAAAAACAATATTACCGTTAGATTTACAGAAAATTAGATTTTCATTCCGTCTATAAATCAACCTTAGGAAAGCTATTACTATTATAATTCCACAACATTAACTCCTAAATTATTATTATTATAATTTTCTTATGATTTATGATTATATATATTAAAATTAATAATACTTTTTTTCTTTCACAATAGTTGATACACTTTCTTTATATTTATTTTGAATTGAAGTTGGATACCAATAATCAGCTTAAATTAGATGATGTAAAAACTTGATATATAATCTCCCTTGCATTAAATATATATATATATATATATATATATATATATATATATATAATAAGTTATTTTTAATTAAAAAGTATAGATAGATATAATTTGGGTTTTTTTTTTACATAAATTAATGTTAACAAGAAACAAAAATTATTCTTAAATTACAATAAAAAAAGTTAAGTCAATAAAATGTTAAACTAAAAAAAAATGTCAAGCAAAAATATATCAATTAAATGAATTTAGATGAATTATTCATTTAAAATTATAAATATATATATATATATATATTTTAATTCATGAACTTAAATAAATAAATTTTAACTGAAAAACTCATTTATAATATCTCTAATTATAATCAACTCGACCTCAAAGGAAATCGTACGCATGCAGATGCGTATATTTCCGATAATCAACTCCACCTTAAATGAGTACGTAGCATCACTTCTAACGAAATCTTACGCATGCAGATGCGTATATTTCCGTATGCAACAAAACTATTTGAAAATAATTACTGTATTAATTGCAAACTAACTAAAGCTTGAAAATGAATTAATATTTGGAAATAAGGATTTATTAAATCTTTTACGTGTTTTAGGATTAACTTGTTATTCAATTTATGAACATTAATATATTATATTTTAAAAATATTATTTAACAATTAAGATTTTATATCCTGTAGGGTTCTTGCGTATAGAAACCCAGTTTTTTTTTCTATGTTACGTTTCAAATCTTGTAATTTAGTAGTGTATATATATATAGTTTCAATTCTTTGTTTTATTTGTTTTTTTTTTCTTCTTCTTCTCTCTCTCATATGAACTTTTGTTTCTTTCTTACTTGATTAGCAAGTGTCATGCATAAACAATATATACATACAATTACACTGATGCGAAAAGTCTTATAATAATTATGTATTATATATAATACATTAATGTTGATATATATTGTATATGAGTAAACCCTAAAACACGAAAGATACGTCATAATTTTTTTCTTTCTTTCTTTCTGTATTTAACGCCTTAAAGGTTGTTGAAAACTTGAAATAATTAAATGTATTTTTTTTTTCTTCTTCCATGTAGGTCTAGAAGATGTTAACGTTAATCGACCTGATTCGAAGATAATAAATTTAATAAATTAATATAACTACCAACTAATTTTAATTAAATATTATGAATGTTATCAAATTTTTAAATTTGAATTTAAGAAATAATACATAAAATTGAGAAGATAATAAATTTTTTTAAAAAATATATATATATATAGACTGAAATAAATGATTGAAAAAAATTTGTTAATTACATTTGTAAATTGGCGAAAGCTGGGGCTGTCCAAGTTCGAAATTTTGGATTTGGGAACTGGACATTTTGTAGGGCCATATATATATATATGTATGTTCAGAGACGGCCAAATTGGACTTTTAAATTAAATGTAAACCTAAAGTCTATACTGAATATTGGATAGGATGTTTTGTGTTTTCTTTTAAATTGATTTAATTTAGTGTTTGATTTTAAATAATTCAATAAATAATTAATTAATATTATAAATTATTTAAATATACATATATTTTATAAAAATTAAATTTAACTCATAATTTGAATTAAATTTAGGCTAATATTATAGTATAAATATTTGATACTACACCACCGTTAAAATTATTTATATATGAACAGACTAAACTTATCTAAGCTTTCGAATGAGGTCGTTTCATGGGATTCTTATTAGTGTCTGATTATGTTTACATACCTAATACTTAATAACAAGGTTCTCAAATAAAAATTAAAAAAAAAATGATACTGTCACTGTTATATTTTTTTTTTATTTGTACGATATGATCTATTTTTATAAATAAAATTTTACTTTTAATTTCTTTGAAAAAATATTCATTTTTTATATAGTAAATGAACACATATTTTTTAATTAAAAAATTAAAAATAAAATTAATTAAATAACTTTACCATTACAATTTCAATAAATGACTTATTATGCGTGGTCTACCATCTATATTCATGTACAAAATAAAAATTGAAGATATTGAAATTTAAACATTGCAATTTTGATTGCACGGTGATGATAATGATTTTGATTAATGATTTATCATTAAATAAATATTTTTTAATTTTTGATTTTTTTTTATAAAATTAATCATTAATGTATTTTATAAAAAAAATTAATATTTAATTTTTAAAAAAAATTAAAAATCACCTACAGGTTGTTTAACATTTTCTACATTTTGATTTTTCTTCCAAAAGTTTCAAAAAATAAGAAATGTTTTAGTTATTAAAATAAAATTTTTAAATTTTTAATCATTTTCTTATAATATTTATACATATAAAAGTCATAAAACTTCTTTTACTCTAAAAAAATAATATTTGATAAAAATGAAAAAAAAAATTTTAAAAATTAAAAATCTGTTTAAAAAATTGAATTTTTAAAGATTTATGATTACTTTATATTTTACTAATAGCTTTTTAAAAACATAAAAATTAAAATTAAAAATCTTCTTTATCAAATATACCTTACTAAAAAACCACTTAAAAAAAAGTAAGAAATTAAAAATCAAATAATTAAAACAATCCCTTAATATTACGAAGCTTTCATTGTATTAAAAAAGTCTACTGTGTATTTATTTATAATACCAAAAGTATTATTTTATTGAAAAATCAGATTCGATCAGAATCTACTTTTAAAAACAGTAAAATCAATTGACTTACTCAACCAGGAAATTCAAACAAAAATAAAATATGAACTAACTAATTCCTCTGATATATCATATGTTGCAGTAATTAAAAAAAATTACAGTAAGGTGCAATGAACTGATCTTCACTCTTCAGTGATTAAATCATCAAGAAGTTGAATATATATATTATTATTAATTGCATGGAACTATTCTTTGAAGTGACCTTAATTTCCATTCAAAAATGATGAAGAAACAAAATTAGTTTAAGATTCTTTTGCATTAATTTTTCATTAGAAAGGTTAGTAACACTCTTTCTTAGAGTTTTTTGGCTAAGTTGTAAGCATTCAGGTTATCAAAAGAAAGATTCGAAGGAGTTACAATAGGGGAAGTAATTTTGAGAAAAGTGACTTAAACCACAGAAGTTCAGTAGCTGCATTAACTATAGTCCTATACTCAGGGTTTGAACGAGTTACCACTTTTTGTTTTACTGTTTTTCGAGAAACTAGGTTCGAGCCTAGGAAAACACATCATTTTCTAGTTAATTTTCTATCATCCAAGCATAAAGCCCAATCTGTATCATAGTAGGCACTCAAATGCAGAGATGGAGCTTTTAAAAATGCAAGGATGTGCAACAATATCCCTTTGAAATAGGACCTTTTTAAGAGCAATCAATTGCATATTAGAGACTTGTGCCATGAACTGGCATAACTTATCAACTGAAAAAGAGACATCATATTGAGTTAGAGTATAGTATTGAAGGCCACCTACTAGGCTCATGTATTGGCTAGCATTAATTAAAGGGGTCCCATCAATCTTACTAAGGCTCTTACCAAATGTCATATGAGTATCAACATCCTTAGTATTCATAAGACCATACCTGTCAAGAAGTTCCTTAATATACTTCTGTTGATTAAGATACATCACATCACCAGCCATTATTACCTCAAGTCCTAAGAAATAACTAAACAAACCAAGGTCTTTAAGTGAAAAAGTAACATTGATTATTACAATCAAGCTACTAGTAGATGAAGAATTGTCCATGATGATTATATTATTTACATAGACTAAGACAATAATGTAAGCTTGATTATAGTTATGTACAGATAGTAAGGTATCTAATTTGGGCACAAATCCAAATTGAACTAAGTAGCTTTTCAGCTTAGGAAACCAGGCTTGTGGTGCTTTCCTTAGCTCATATAAGCTTTCCTTAACTTACAAACCATGTTGGATCCTTGTTCAAACCAGGAGATTGTATCACGCACACATCCTTATCCAAATCCTCGTTAAGAAAAAGGCATTGTTTACATCTATTTACCTTAAATACCATTCATTAGACATTGTAAGAGTAATAAAAACCCAAATGATAGGAAACTTAACTATAGGAAAAAAGGTTTTAAAAAAATCAATACCTTTTTTTGCAAGAATCCCTTTTCCACAAACTTAACCTTGTACTTGTCAAGGGTTCTATCTGCCTTGAGTTTGACCCAAAATATCCATTTTTAGCCAATGGCATTCTTGCCTTTAGGTAGGACAACTAGTTCTCATGTGCCATTTTTTAACAAAGTTTGAAGATTCAATTCAATAGCACATTTCCATTCAAAAAAAATTTAAGAACATCTTTATAAGACTTAGGTTCGGGCAACACATATGTGCCATGAATGGTGAAGGTATATAGTTTAGACTTAGTGATACTAGCCTTAGCTTTAGTAGTCATATCATAATTGTTACAAGGTAACCAAGGAAGAGAAGACATGTTTATAGTTGGAATGGAACCAAGGTTAACAAATATATCAAGATTATTGGAAGGGGAAGGTGAAATGTAAGTTTGAATAGTAGCTACAGAGTTAACATGTATAATAGCTAAGGTATTCTCAAAATTAACATATAGAGAATAGATGCTTTGTGATTTTTATTTATTGGAAGAAGTGTTCAGTAGCTCATTATCAGGAGTAACAGATATGACATTGATTGAGGAAGACATATGTATAGTGTCAGATAAAGAAATAGGAGATTAAGCATATGGTGATTGAACATGAGTATCATTGTCATTTAATATAGAGATATCAGAAGAAACGAATGATGAGTGCTCAAAAAGCACTAAAATAACCATGATTTTATGCACTTTAATTGATTAAAAATATATATATTTATATGTTTTATCATATATTTATATAAATTTGTCTTTTTCGGAATCACGGGTATTTTTATTGTTTTTGAAATTTTGGCCTAAAACGCAAATGTAAAGACTCAAAAGAATACTTGAAGCAATACATCACAAATAAATTGATAAATAAGTGGAAAAAGGTCAACAAACATGGAAAAAATTGGACAAAATGGGTCGAAAAGGTCAAAAATGTCAAAGATCTAAACGCGACGCGGCCGGCCAATACGGCGCGCCCAGCGCGTTGCTACGCTAACGAAAGTCACAAGCGCGCCAGAGCGTTAGCGCCCGTACCGATGATGCCCAGCTAAGGCTGCAATGGCGCACGCGTTTAGCGGCCCAGGGCTCCGCCGGCGCCGGCGCTCGCCAGCAATACATAGCGGCCAGCGCCCGCGTTTTTGACCCATTTTTCACGTGCAGCCGCCCCATGGCGTCATGCGCGTCATTGATGACTCAGCAGGTCCAAAACACGTTTTTATTTTTTTAATATTTTTTTTAACATTTTTTTTAATCATTTTTTCTCTCAATCCTCACCTATAAATACCCCTTCCATTCACTTCAAAACACACCTCAAAACCTCACTTCTTCTTTCTTTCTCTCATTTCTTAGTTTTTGAGTTTTCTTTAGTTCTTTCTTAGTTTCTAAGCTTTTCTTAGCTTTTATAGCTTAGTTTTTAGTTCAATTGTCTTAGGTTTAGAGTTCTTCTCTTTTTGAGAGGAACTTGTAATGTTTTTGTAATAATTTAGATTTTTGATTCAATAAATGGAAGTGCATTCGACTTGGAGGTTTTCTAGCGGGAATAGCGTCATAGAAGTTCTGTAAGGATTTTATTTTCTTTACGAGTTATTTTTATGCTTTATTCTTACATGTTATATTTAATTTGTCACGTGATTAAATTTAAGCTGTACTAGTACTGTTATAATCATGATATAATAATAACGTTGTTATGCTTGCATAAATATTAAATAGGTGAAAATTTATAAAATGAATTGATTTTATTTTTATTCAAGATTTTATATTAAGGATGTTGTAGAGAAATACATTATTTTTCATTACAAACTTAAATCAAGATTAGACTTTAAGGTTTAGTTATCCGGTCTAATTTAGAGTAGTGCTCTTTTATTTGTTGGTACAATCGCCCGGTAGTTAGAGTGAAGCTCTATTTCAAAAGTTTTTATAAAATTATTATGTGGAAATGTATTGACAACATGTTTTCAATAGTGATTTTAAAACTTGAAAGTTAGTACTTGATAACTAAATTCTTAGGTTTAATTTGGACACCTTGGATAAAGTTTAAATCGTCTAACCCCAGCCAAAGGTGGCATTTAAATGGTTCATTTTCAATCTCTTAGAAAAAATTAATTTAATTAACCAAATTAGTTATCAACCTCACCATAAAGGTGTTAATTGATTTGTTTAGTTAACAAAGAGTATCTAACCCCACCAAAGGTGGTATTCATACAAAAGAGAATCAATCAATAAAATATCAATTTATATCTTTAATAGCCTAGATAATATGAAATGACGTAATTAACTTAGTTATTATATCCATAAATACTCCACTAATATAAATGATAAAATTTGCATGAATATTTATTGAATCAGAATTATATTTATTTGTAGATAAATATTTATTGAATTTGTATCTATGTTTAGATTATATTTAATTAATCAGATATATGTTTATTTTATGTTATTAGATTAGAAACACAAAAACCAAACTATCGTGACGGATGTTTAGGATTTAATTTCGTTTTTAAAAGTTTGAATAATAAATTAAGAACTACATACATTCCTTCCTTAGATCGACCTTGGAGTATACTTATCATTTTCTACGAAATGATTCGTGCACTAGAGGTAGTTTTACAAATATTAAAACCAAAGTATTTATGCGAGAATTAGCGATGCCGGTTTCGTCAAGTTTTTGTCAACCACGACCAACTTCTCGCTAGTCCCTTAGCAAGAAAGGATAAAAACTAAAAATTAAACTATCCTAAATCACTTCCGTGGATTGACACGGTTGCATTTAGCCTATACAACAAGCCTTTAAACCCCTAGGTTGCCTTTAGTGGGACGAGTTTGAGTCTCGTGAGGGTTTTCGGTAATGATACCCTACAAACATTGCACTAAATGTACAAACAAAAGAAACAATAAAAACAAACAACTTAAAAATTAAATTTACAACAAAATCACAAATTATCAACATTTCACAAAATGTCTCATACTTTTTAATCTCCTTTAAGATCATAATTAAAATCTCAAGCATAAGTTATCTTAATCTCTTTAAACAATCATGATTTATTATAATAATTAGTCGAAAATCATTTTCATATTTCATATCAAAAATGTATCAATCTTTAATTTCACCCAATTTCATGTCATGAATCGACTGTCAGACTCTATTCCTCGCACAAGTCAATACTCTCAAAACACCTGAATCCTATGGGTTCAAACACTCATACTAATTTATATGCGAAAGAGTTGATGTATAGAAATGAACTAATATGTTCGCATATGTATAAAGAATAAAGTGCTCGAAGTGTTATTTTAACATTGATCTCGCATGAAAGGAATCAAATGTATAAATTATAAAGATATCATATATAAAAATTATTTTCATGCATAAATCAAACTTCATTAAGAAAGAATTTCAAGATATATGCCTTTACAAATGAAGAAATTGCAATGACTTTTTTTTGGGAATTACTTCTTATATCTTTCTTTTGTAATTAGCCTTTACTCACATGACTTTGGGTAATGCGGGTTATAATATGTAGATGATACTATTTTTATCTCTCTCTCTTTTTTTTTTTTTTGTAGATATTTTTCAATATGTGTATTTCTTAGAGAAACCCAATGTATGCAGATTGTACATTTTTTTGGATTTTGGTGAGTGGTTAATTTTGTGGCTTTTTGTTTGATCTTGGTTTAGGTAACCCAGTATATGTCTTTTTGTTTTTGTAGTAGTCATGCATCAATGAGATATAAGCATATACTATCAATTTCTACTCAAATCATTTAATCTAAGCAAAATAATAAAATATATGATACTCTATTAAGATGAAAAAAATTCATACATTCAATGCTAATACCTATAGAGATCATCTAAAAATTTGAAGAAATAAGAAATGTGTTTGGAGTAGAAAAAAAATATATATTTCACTCTGAATAAAGGAAATTAGGCTCAAATTATATCTCACAAATGGTGATATAAAAAAAAACTCATAAACACTGATTTTGGGTTTAATATAATTTCTACATCTCATCAAGAAATACTAATTATGACAAAAACTAACTAATTATCAAAAATAGTTACAAAATATTTCATGATATGTTTTCAAAAAATTAATCTAACAGTACAAAAGACTTAACTATTTACTTAAATTTGATTTAGAGAAAAGATAAATTTTTGTGAATTTATTTATTTATTTATTTATTTATTTATTTATTTATTTATTTTTTTTTTTTTTTCAAAAATTACTAAATCACACAAAATAGAAATAAAACCACACACACAAAAAAAATGAAAAAGTATATTTTTTTTTTTTTTTTTTAAATTTTTTTTATTTTTATTTTTAAATTGTTAAAACTTTTTTTTTTTTTTTTTTTTTAATTAAGCATGGTAACTTTTCACCACCCCCAACCTAGAACTTACATTGTCCTCAATGTAACAACTGTAAATTAAAGATAAAGAGAAAAGAAGAAAGATTACCTATTTCTTGAGAAAGTGCAAGTAGTAATGGAAAATGAGCATCCATCATATTAAATCATTAAAGTGTATCTACGAAGACGGTCGTATGTGAAACACTTAACATCTCAACAAATATTTTTGGTTTTAACAATTTAAAAATTATTCACGTGTAAATAAAAGAAATAAAAGAAAATTACCTAAAATGATGGGTTGCGCTTCCATCCAAAGTAAGTAGTTTAACGTCTTGCCGAAGACATAACTTTGGGGATTAGTATTTTAAGTAAACTCAATGTCACTCATCATCGGGAAATAATCAACCTGGCCAGGTAAGACAAGGTTGTCTACCTATACTTTGATCATCACGCCGATTTTCGATTTCTTTACGTACTTAAACTAGAGGCATATTTTGAGTTTTAGATAACCCACATCTGAGTGCAGAATCAAATAATTAAAGGCGTAAAAACACAATTGTACCTAGATTAAAACAAAACAACTAGCCTCGCTTAGATAATTAAAACTTTTAAAATTTTGGAGATTTTTTAAAAAGTTTTTTTTTTTTTTTTTTTTGTTTTTTGTTTTTTTGTTTTTTGTTTTTTTTTAAAATAACATAATCAGTATTAATCAAAGTCTTCCCAGGAAAGAATAGTGCAAAGGCTCGCCCAAAAACCATCCTCCTGTATAGCAACGTTAGAAAACACTAATTAGCCTGAACACAAAGCCAGCCTAGTCTAACTAAAGCTAAGCTCCAGATCTTTACTTTTCATGTTATTAAGTTAAGTTAAATAAAACTTTAAGTTAATGAGAATCTAAGTTAATTAAGTTTAAATAAAAGGTTAATTAAGTTAAGTGAATTAAAAATCTAAGTTAATTAATTTAAAAAAAATCTAAGTTAATTAAGTTAAGTTAAAAAAATCTAAGTTAATTAAGTTAAGTTAAAAAAAATCTAAGTTAATTAAGTTGGTAAAAAAAAAGTTAATTAAGCTAAGTGAAGTAAAAAAATCTAAGTTAATTAATTTAGTAAAATAAAACTAAGTTAAATAAGTTAAATAAAAATCAAGAAGAAAAAAAATAGCTAAAGAAAGAAAAATAATAAAATAATAAAATAAAATAGAAAAAGGTAAAAGAAAATAAAAAAAAAAAAAATTATGATTTAAAATAAAAAAAAATAGTAAAAATTAAACTAAAAAAAAAATTAAAATTTTGGTTTTTTTTTTTTTTTTTTTTTTATTTTTAAAATTTTTTTTATTTTTTTTTATTTTTTATTTTTTTTTATTTTTTTTTATTTTATTTTTATTTTTATTTTATTTTTATTTTTATATAAAATTTATTAAAAAAAAAATTATTTTTTTATTTTTTTATTATTTCTTATGAAATTTAAAATTTGATTAAATTTTTTATTTTTTTATTTTTTTTTTTACAAAAAAAAAATCACAATTATTCTGACCTAAAAATATTTTTAAAATTTTTGATAAATAAATTAAAAAGCGTATTATTCCTTCCACATTGTGTAAAACTTGATGGTAAAAACCGTGACGCCAATTCTCGCAAATACTTTGGTTTTAATATTTGTAAAACTCTCATGAAGTAAGCGAATCATTTCGTTTAAATGATAAGTATACTCCCAGTCGTCCCAGGAAGGAATGTATGTGGTTTTAATTTATTATTCAAACTTTTAAAAAGCGAAATTAAATCCTAAACATCCGTCACGATAGTTTGGTTTTGTGTTTCTAATCTAATAACATAAAATAAACATATATACAGTATTAATTAAATATAATCTAAACATAGATACAAATTCAATAAATATTTATCTACAAATAAATATAATTACAGATTCAATAAATATTCATGCAAATTTTATCATTTATATTAGTGGAGTATTTATGGATATAATAAGCCCAAGTTAATTATCTTTGCTTCACGTATTATCACGTGCTATTAAAGATATAAATTGATATTTTATTGATTCTCTTTTTGTAATGAATCCGCTTTGGTGAGTTAGATCTTTCTTTGTTAACTAAACAAATCAATTAACACCTACAAAAGGTTGATAACTAATTTGGTTAATTAAATTAATTCTTTTCTAAGAGATTGAAAATGAACATTTAAATGCCACCTTGGTGGGGTTAGGCGATTTAAACTTTATCAAAGTGTCCCAAATTAAACCCAAGAATTTAGTTATCCGTACTAACTTTCAAGTTTTAAAATCACTATTGAAAACATGTTGTCGATACATTTCCATAATAATTCTTATAAAAACTTTTGAAATAGAGCTTCACTCTAACTACTCAGGGCGATTGTGCCAACAAATAAAAGAGACTACTCTAAATTAGGATAACTAAACCTTAAAGTCTAATCTTCAGATTTAAGTTTGTAATGAAAAATAATGTATTTCTCTCTAACATCCTTAATATAAAATCTTGAATAAAAATAAAATCAATTCATTTTATAAATTTTCACCTATTTAATATTTGTAGCATAACAACGTTATTATTATATCATGATTATAAATAGAAACGCTTAAATTTAATCACAGACAAATTAAATATAAATACGTAAGAATAAAGCATAAAAATAACTCAAAGAAAATAAAATCCTTACAGAACTTCGACGCTTATTCCCGTTGCTAGAAAACCTCAAAGCGAATTTGCGCTTCCATTTATTGAATCAAAAATCTAAATTATTACAAAACATTACAAGTTCCTCTCAAAAGAGAAAGAACTCTAAACCTAAGACAATTGAACTAAAACTAAGAGAAAAGCTAAGAAAAGCTTAAACTAAGAAAGAAACTAAAGAAAACTCAAAAACTAAGAAATGAGAGAAAGAAAGAAGAGAGAGTGAGGTTTTTGAGGTGTGTTTTAAGTGAATGGAAGGGGTATTTATAGGTGAGGATTGAAGAAAAAAATGATTAAAAAAAATGTTAAAAAAATATTAAAAAAATAAAAACGTGTTTTGGACACTGTGAGGTCATCAATACGTCGGCGTGGACGTCACAAGGGAAGTACGACGTGAAAAATGGGTCAAAAACGCGTTGGGCGCCTTTACCGGGCCATTCTTGGCCCATGTATGTGTTGAAATAGGCAGCCGGCCAGCGTGTAGCGGCGTGTGCAGCGCCTTATTTATGATCACAGTACATGGCTATTGTGTATTGTATGCTGACTCTGGCTTGTACTCTGGCAACTGGGCGGCCTCTGGTAGCCCATGAAGCGACAATTTAGCGTTTTCAGATCTTTGACATTTTTGACCTTTTCGACCCATTTTGTCCAATTTTTCCATGTTTGTTGCCCTTTTTCCACTTATTTATCAATTTATTTGTGATGTATTGCTTCAAGTATTCTTCTCTGAGCCTTTACATTGCGTTTTAGGCCAAAATTCACGAAAAACAATAAAAATACCCGTGATTCCGAAAAAGACAAATTTATATAAATATATGATAAAACATATAAATATATATATTTTTAATCAATTAAAGTGCATAAAATCATGGTTATTTTAGTGCTTTTTGAGCACTCATCAACGAACAAGGAAGGAACAAATTAGAGCCAAAAGAAAGCCAATTAAGTACCTACAATATAAATGCAATAGGTTGATTTGTAGGATTATTCTCTAAATTACTAGTTGTAGGAGCAAATGAAAATTTGAATTCATTAAACATAACATGCCTGCTTACAAGAAATTTTTCACTCTCCTTATTATAGCAAACACAATCTTTTTGTTTAGCACCATAATCAAGAGACACATATTCAATGGAATAAGGCTCCAATTTTTTGCTAGTATACACTCTAAGATAAGGAAAACATTATGCCCCAAAAACCATGAATTGAGAAATGTTATATTTCTTTTGATATAATAGCTCAAAAGGTGACAAGCCATTGAGACTATTGAGTGAGTTCTATTGGGAAAGTAGATTGTTTTTTAAATGCAAATACCCAAAACTGAAGAAGAATCATGCGTGAAATAAAAATGTCAAGCCACATTTTACAATTCTTCTATGTCAAGACTATACTATTCTATTTTGTTATGAAGTGTGTGGGCATGTACACCTATGCACCACACCTTCCTTCTCAAGAATTGAAACCAAAGGTTTAAATTCTATGCTACCATCATTTTACAAAGCTTTGAGAGGAGTAGAAAATCGAGTATTAACCATTGCCTTGAACATGAGATACACATAAGTTGTTTGACACTTAGTATGTAAGGGAAATATCCAAACAAAACAATTGAAATCATCTACAACTAAGACAAAGTAACTTTCATTATTATAGGACAGTTTTAGAGAAGTCCAAAGATCAAGGCATAATAATTCAAAATTATGTTTAAAGGGAGCCTTTGATGCTTAATAGATTATACAAAAGAAGAATATTTATAAATATTACTAATATTAACTCTATGGAGTTGTTAGACTTTCATTTTTGTATAGTTTGTACACATGCATTGATGATACACCTCAATATATTGATGCTTTGATGTAACAAATGTAGAAACTGGAGGTAGAAAATCATATATTCCACCTTGAATTGTATAGAGTCCATTTTTACTAGTGCCTTGAAGCAAAATCTTCTTAGTAATAGCATCCTTAACACAGAAGGAATCAACATAAAATTTAACAAAGACATAATTGTTAACACGTAATCTTTGAATAGATAAAAGATTAGTATGAGTATGTAGAGTATGCAATAAATTAGTAACAAACAAAGAGCAAGTCATTATGAAAGACTCTATGACGTACATTATCTATGGGTAACTAATTACCATCTCCTACAACTATACCTTCATTTCCCTGGTATGTAGAAGCATTAGACATTTGCACAAGGCTAGGAATTAGATGATGACTAGCTCTTAAATCTAAAAGCCAAGTGTTAGCATTCCTAGCATAAATTGCCTCATCTTCTTATGTAGTAGAAATTTCATTCAAAGATATGGGTAAAGCACCAATAGAACCTTGATTATTTCTAAGAAAAATATCATAAATCAAGGGATAAGAGGTAGTAACATGATCAATCTTATCACAGATCTGGAAAACAGGTCTATCACCCTCTTTTCTTAAAATTCTTGACACAAGAATTCTTAGCAATATTACCTTTTTGAGACACCTTAGAATTGGTACTTTATTATTACTTTAAGAAATTTTAAGAATTCCATTGAGGTTTTTTGTTACACTGAGAACCAGAATTTCCATTAGACCTATCTTTGTTGTTCATGGAAATATAATTATCACGATTAAAACGTGTAAAATTTACTTGCATAATAGATTCTTGATACACTCATTCGAAAACTAGAAGCATTCTTTTATAGTTTTCAAGTTGAATTTGAAGAATTCCAAAAAGGACAAATCTCGATTATGTTTAAGGTAGTCACAAAGGTGAGATATTGGGGATCTAAGTCATTAAGGATATAAAGAACTAGTTCATGTTTTTGGATTACTTCTCTTATGGCAGCTAAGTGATCAGATAAGGTCTTGGTTTTCAACATATAATCACTCTCCCTCAGTCCATTCTTGGAAAGAATTTGCAATTTTTCTTTCAACTTCATAACCTTTAATTGAGTGTGTTGCTAAACCTTTCTTAGAGTACAAGCCATTGTTCATAAGCAAATAAATTGCCCATAAGCACAACATTCATACAGTGTGTTACATAACTATAAGTACATGTTTTTATTAAAGAATTATATTTGATCTAAGTAGTGAATTGAAGATTAGTGATCAAACATTCATTGTTAAGAAATAGTGAAGGTTTGAGTAGAGTTCCATTGATAAAATCATCCATTCTATATGCCATGATGAAATACATTAGTTGTTCATGACATACTAAGTAGTTATGATCACCGAGTTTTACTAAAACAATAATACTATTTGGAGGCACAGTGGAAAAAGATTAAGAAAGAACATCAAGAAACTATATTATTACCAATCATTCTTGATGTGAAGGCGGAAGACCATACTTAGGATGATCATCAATTTGATTTTTTTGAAGTGTTACAGGAATATCACCACTAGTTCCATACATGTTGGTTATTGATCTAGTATTGGGGAATTCCACCAATGAAGAAGTTAGAATCTCTTGGCACCTAGATTTGGAACACATAACCAAGGTTCTCAAAAGATAAGTTATAATACCATATAAACTCACATTGAGAGTAGTAAGATGAAGGAAATTTGAAATTGTATTATGTGATTTCAATACTCAATTACATGTATAAGCAATGCTTATATAGAGAAGCTAAGGAAGTGTGTAATGCATACAATGCTTCACATCACATAAAATCATAAGATGTGTAGTGTATACAATGCACCACATCATATACATTCATAAAAAAATACAACTAACTAATTAATTCAACTATCTAACCATATCTCATACAAGAGCATATGATACTTTCGTACAAACTAATTTTAAGTAAGATATTATATGTTATATATCATTTTTAAGATATTTTATTATTATTTTAAAATATCAATAATTTTTCTTTAATAAAAATTATTTAAACTATTACTTAAATTTTAATAATCTAAAACCTTATAATTATTTTATAATTTATTCTTCTTATTTCAAACTAGTTTATAAAAATATTATACAAAGTTGTTTAGCAAAAAGGTTAAATATTCATTGTTACATGCATTTTATTTTTCTCGTTATCATATGAATATTGTTTATTTTTTCATTCTTCACCATCTCAAAATTTTCTCTTCCCTTTTATCATAAAATATTTATCATGGACTTAGTTTTTAAATTTTTTACCTTTATAACTGTTTGGAAAAATTATAAGTGCTATAAAGTTCTAGAGATATCTAAGAGAATGAGTGAGATCCTCTTAATGGATTACATATATATATATATGCCACACTAGCATCCCATTGAAATAATTATATTTGACTTATATTGATACAAAAATAGGTTTAGTAACTTAATATGAGGTTATGCCCATTGTACCTATACAATATATGTCTTCTTGTCTTTTTGCTAAGTTAAGCATCCATTAGCTAAGCACCTCGAATCGCATATTCCATACATCTCATACAACTCAATATCTTATGCACCTCATATAACTCATGTACATCGTATCCACTCGAAATCGTCAAATAGGTACCTCAAACTACACCATATGTAAGTACCTCGTGGTCATGAGATACCTTGATCTATGACACCTAAATGTTAAGTCCCCTATTCTTTTATCTTAATGCAAGATGAAAGAATCACATTCTAATCGGGGCCTATCACTTAGTAGATAATTACAACACAACTGTAGGGTTACAATCTTTTTAGCTTCTTAGGGTGAACTCCTCAACTTATTTTAAAGGTACACATTTTTCAAATTTTTAAGGTATAAACCTTTCAAATTCTTCTATTATAAACCTTTTATCTTTTCTTGAGAAATCTAGATCTTTCACCCACTATTTTAAGAGCCTTAATACTCTTTCTAAATTTATTTCCACCAGAGTTTTATAAGCCATAAATCTCCTTTATAAAAATCTAGTCCATTTGAAGAATTTTAAACCATACTTTAGGAATTTCAACCCACGATTGATGGAATTTAGCCCGTGCTCTAGGAATTAAAAATAATATTTAAAGTATCACTTGGATCTCTATTTTGCACTATGATTCCTATTTTCCACTAGGATTTCTAATATGTCCCTAAATAATTTTAAATGTATTGTTCATGATGAAACATAATTTATTCTTTAAGGTATATCATGGTATTATAGTCATTTGATAACCATTTGTAACTAAATTTATTGAAACTTCGATAATATTTAAGCTTTGAATGCATATATAAAGATAAAAAGTTATTTTTTTAAAGTTGTGTTCAAAATCATGAGAGGGAGAAAAATGAAAATACCCTTAAAAGGGGGTAATATCAAACATTAGATATTTTTTATTATTGTAATTTTAATGAAGATTAATTAAGTTAACATATACTAGAAATTGAAAAGAGAGGATAGATAATCATTCAACGTATCGCACATTCTATAAGGCTAACTAATTTCAAGACTTATAAGAATTGGAGTAATGAGAAAAAAAAGAACAACAAATTGAATGAAAAATTGATGACTTGCATAATTTGGCATAATTTGGTATAATTTATAACTTCTCAACTTTAAACTTTAATCTAATTTTATTTATTTTTTATTTATTTTATACTTCATTATTATTTAAATTTTATTGAAAATTTAAATAAAATTAAGATCTAAAATTTTAGAAACATTTCGTCTAAGGACTCTCAAATTTAAATTAAGATAAGTTAAAAAAAACTTTGAAATAGTAGAGGGTGGGGTTTGCATGCGATTTTGGACTCTATATATAAAAGGGAGGCACTAAAGAGAAATAGAAAGGAGAGCCGAAGCGAAAGAAAAAAAAGAAAGGTGGCACTGAGCTGATGGATACGAAGAAAGAAGAAAAAACAAAAAGCAGATCAGAGAAAAATAGAAGAGAAAGATGTAAAGTGGGCACCGAATCAGATTGGTAGAGCATTCATTTTCCTTTCAATTTTTCTCAAAAAAAAATTATGGTGAATTCGTTTACGTTGAATTTAATTTTTAGCATGAACTAAATTTTCTTTATTCTAAGAAAAAGATGTAATCTAATTCTAAACTATGTTTTTTTTGCATGTTAATTTGAATTATTTCTCTTCATATGTGTTTGATTTATTATGAGTTTATTACTTCCAATTAACCGGTTATTAATTAGATGATTTTGGTATTATATTTTACTATCGAAAGAGAGAATTATCAGATAGATATGGAATATTCAACGTATGTAAATATAAAGATCGAAAGATTTGTATGAACCTGTATAGTATTAAAATCATTGGTCTTAATGATTTCTTGCTTTGTCAAATTGCATACTCTTGTGTAAATTGATGAATAAGAATATTTTTCCAATTGACTATCGAAAGAGATTTTTGGATGTTTCTTTTGGAGATTCTTAACAAACAGAGATAATTAAATTAAATTAGCTAGATGAGTAAAGCATAGTGAGGGATTAGATGAAATCGATTTCTTAGAAGTTTTCTTCCCATTAATTTGATCTTCAAATAATATCTTTCTTTTTTTTTACGCATTTTCTTTAAATTGATTTAATTTAACATTTCAATTACAACAATATTAATGACTTTTCTAGATAAAATTGAGATTAACATAATTTAGGTATTTGTTAAAAATAATTTGATATTTTTCTTATAACTTTATTATAAAATTATGATATTGTACATTTTGAGTTTTACACCGATAAAAAATATCTATTAAAACAATTGTAGATAGATTACTTAAGAAAAGCTCGTACTCTTAGACTATAAAAAAGTAATAGTGTAGGTTAAATTGTTTTCTTATAGTACCTATCCACTTACATATATCATTTTTGGGAGACAGCCCAACTGGAGGAGTATTGTAGGTTAAATTGTTTTGTTATAGTACCTATCCACTTACGTATATCATTTTTGGGAGACAGCCCAATTGGTCATTCTAATTTTACTAGTATAAATCATCTCAGCATAAACCACGTACGTCACGAGGACTTTGAATTATTATTAATAGCAACACCGACGAAGTCGACTTCAAATTGAAGTTTCCTTTGTTTATCAATCTCAAGCTCTTTTCTTTTTTCTTTTTTTCTTCATAAATTTATATTATATATATTATCAAATTAAATTTTATCTTAATTTAATTATCAAATTAAAAAATATTTCATTCGTATAATTCTATTGTTATCCATCCATATATATCATTTAAAATATATATATATATATATATATATATATATATATGTATGTATAAATATTTAAAATTCACTGTTCATTTAATTTTTAACTAAACCTCAAATAAATAACCATTCAATGGTAATTTTTTATAATGAAACAACTACGGCGAAGATCAAAACTCTTATATGTTTTGATCATAAATTGTTATCGGTGGGTTATTTGTTTAAGATTTGATGAGTAAGACGATTAAGAATAATTTTATATATTTTAAGATTTTTTTTTAAACTTTCATAATATATATGGGTGAAAAATTTACAAGATTATATAAATGAAATATTTTTTTTTTTAGTTTGATGGCAGAAATAAAATAAAATTTAATATGGTAATACAAACTATAAAAACGTAATAGTTTAAGTTTTATATTTATAGTTAACAAATTTTAATGAGCAAAGGGTGCAATGGATGGTGTAACTTACAAGATAGTAGAGCATATAAATCTTATATATTTTTAATAGATCATATAAGTTATATTATTTTCATAAAATTAATACTAAAATTATATTTTAATAATTAAGTGCAAAAGTAGGTCATATTATTGTAATCTGTTAGTCATATGTGAGTAAATATTTGAGGATATTTCTTGTTATTTATCTTATATGTTTATAATTTGACAGCAACATTGTAACCTCAAGAAAATTATTATTATAAAAATATTCTTATAAGTTTAATCATATGATTAATAAATGATAAAATTTGATTCAATTTTTTTTGTAAATAATAAAAAAAAACTTTTATGTTAATTTTATAAAATTAATATGATCTACGTGATATACTAAAGAGCTATAAAAGTTATCATACTACTTAACTTCTAGCATCTGTTACTTTTTTATTATAGGAAAAAGGGGTAATAGGATTTAGGGGTTGTTTGGTGGACATTTTGTTCGTTAAATATAACAGAATAATATATATGATACACATATATTTTATTTTTCGATAGATATAAATGTAATGAAATAATTATAAATTAAATAAATTACTCAAAAATTTTAACAAATCTTTCAATCAAATTTAAATTAAATTTTTATTGTCTAATATATGATCTTAGATATTAGGCAATAGGAATTTTGTTTAGTTTTAAAAGATTTTTTTTTATGTATATGACTAATAAAAAATATAAACATACATGTAATGCACATAATATTCTATTATATTTAATAGAAAATAAAATAAAATTTAACTTTGTCCCGACACTATTTTGCAAATATATGGACTCTAATGACACACTTTTCACAAATAAAAAAATTTAAAGACACTCTTTTTAAACAAAATGATACATTTAACCTAAAAAAAACTAATCATTTAAACACTTCACTCTTTAATATATTCTATCAAGTTGCATTCATTGTTTTCGCTTGTAATTTGCAAATAGTTTTTACTTGCTAGATTGTATAAAAATTTTACAGTATGGGTTTTATTAATAAGGAATTACTGGTTTGTTTTTGACATATGTTCTAGATTAATTAATATATAACTAGAGAATAGTAAGATTATTAAAATTATAGAATTTGACAAAAATTTAAATGAATAGATTTTAATATTAATTTTAATAAAAATAATATAATCTAAAAAATTACTAGATTTATTAACTAGATCTACTCATTTAAATAACCTCAAACGCCTCACTTTATTTTAATATATTCTATCAAGTTGCATCAAGTGTTTTCGCCTGTAACTGCAAATAGTACTTTTTCTCCCCCATTTAGGTTTTACTTATTAGATCGTATAAAGATTTTGTAGTATTGTATTGGTTTTATTAATTAATTAGGAATTATTAGTTTATTTTTGACATATGATGTTGATGAATTAATATATAAGGAGAAATTAATAGTTAGAAGCTAGTAGAAAGGAGATATGATTCATGTGAAACGTGTAAGATAAATTGTTTATTTATTCAATTCACTCTTCTTAGTCCAAGTATTTTATCTTCTATTTCAGTTGTGCGGACCATTATAAGAACTTAATTTATGACCATACCAATAATTTTTTGATTTTGTATGTCACACCATACACCAGGTATATTGATGCTTAGTTATCAATATAAATGCATCTTTTCTGTTTTTTTTTATAAATAATTTTAATGGGTGAAATTTATTTATGAAAAATTAAATTTTGTAAATGAGTTTGATGTATTTTAGTTTTTTGTAAATAGATTTTTCTACCTTGGGATTATTATAAAAATACTATTGAATTTTAATTTGTTACTTTCTTATCATTAAACTTTATAATTATTATAAAAATATCATTAAATTTTTTTTAGTTCATTTATACTATTAAACTTTACAAAATATTACAAAAATATAATCGATATTGATAATTGACATTTTCATATTTTGTATCTTCATACAATTTTATTTAATTATTTTCTATTTAAAAAAAAGTATCAAAATACCTATTTAGTTTTCACCGGTAACTTTTCATTTGAGCAATTCTAACCCTTTGATTTGAAGTATTTGAAAAAGATTTAAAATAATTTAGGGTTGGAAAATTCTATTTTTATTTTGTACATCTTAATTTTTTATTAACTGAAAATTTAATGTATATCGAAAATAGTTTCTTACATTTACAAAATTTAATGATATAAAAGTAAAAGAATATTTGATAATATTTTTATAATATTTATAAAATTTAATAATATTGTTGAGGAGTCCCACATCGACCAAGGACCAGCATAAGAGCTGGTTTATAAGCCTGGGCAGTCCTCACCCTTGTAAGCGCGTTTTCGGTGGTGGTCTTATGGTTGCCACGGGTGTAAGTGTAGGGTAGCTCTCCTCCACCGCCAATGGTCCTGCTCTGATACCATGTTGAATCACCTGGGCCTAACTCTACCCCTGAAAACGCGCTTTCAAGGGTGAGGACCGCCAGCTTATAAACCAGCCTCTTATCTTTGGTCCTCGGTCGATGTGGGACTCTCAACACTCCCTCACATCGACCGTGTCGACGGACGGTGGTGGTCTTATGGTTGCCACGGGTGTAAGTGTAGGGTAGCTCTCCTCCACCGCGAGGTCCCGTACGATACCACGTTGAATCACGGGCCTAACTCTACCCTTGAAAACGCGCTTACAAGGGTGAGGCTCGCCCAGGCTTATAAACCGCCTCTTATCGGTCCTTGGTCGATGTGGGACTCTCAACACTCCCTCACATCGGACCGTGTCGACGGATGGTGGTGGTCTTATGGTTGCCACGGGTGTAAGTGTAGGGTAGCTCTCTCTCCACCGCCGGTCTGCTTTGATACCGTGTTGAATCACGTGGGCCTAACTCTGCCCCCGAAAACGCGCTTACAAGGGTGAGGGCGCCCAGCTTATAAACCAGCTCTTATCTTTGGTCGTCCGTCGATGTGGGACTCTCAACACTCCTCCTCACATCGACTGTGTCGACGGACGGTGGTGGTCTTATGGTTGCCACGGGTGTAAGTGTAGGGTAGCTCTCCTCCACCGCCAAGGGTCCTGTTCTGATACCATGTTAAATCACCTGGACCTAACTCTACCCTTGAAAACGCGCTTACAAGAGTGAGAGGACGCCAGGCTTATAAAACCGCTCTTATCTTTGGTCCTTGGTCGATGTGGGACTCCTCAACACTCCCCCTCACATCGACTGTGTCGACGGACGGTGGTGGTCTTATGGTTGCCACGGGTGTAAGTGTAGGGTAGCTCTCCTCCACCGCCAAGGGTCCTGCTTTGATACCATGTTGAATCACCTGGGCCTAACTCTACCCCTGAAAACGCGCTTACAAGGGTGAGGACTGCCCAGGCTTATAAACCAGCTCTTATGCTGGTCCTTGGTCGATGTGGGACTCCTCAACAAATATGTAAATAATAAATTAAAATTAAATGATATTTTTATAATGGTAGTAAAAAGTTCTAATTAGTCATTATTTTGTTTATTTATTATAATAGCTGAGAGTACGTAAGTTGGAAAGATCATACAATTTTATAATCATTTTCTTCTATAAAATTTACTAAATTTTTTATTGATACTGAATCTTTAATATTTTTCTTAAAATTTAAGTGTGGAAGTGATATTTTTAAAGCAATAAACACTATTAACATAATAAACTAGCTACTTTTTGAAAACGATATTTTTTTAAAGCCCAAAAAAAATATTTTTAAAAATGAAAATTTTAATCTTATAATAATAAATATTGTACTAAAAATAATAATAACAAATTAGTTTCATCATCTAATGTTTCATCATAATATCTTGTAGTTGACAAGTTGCTAAAAATTTAATACAAAATTATTTTTTTTCTAAACTTTTCATTATATATGTTAGAAATAAATAACTAACTTAACCTAATAAGATTTTATTAAATTAAGTATTGTTTAGACTTATAAGCAGCTTTGTTGTCTTATTCCTAGTTAATGTGGGACTGTAGGAAACTTAACAACTCCTTTCACACGGATAGAGTTGGTCTAACAAAAGCCACAATAAGATTATCAAAGTTAAACCCAAGTTACCGATCAAGTCAGGGTTAACTTTGATACCATGTTAAAAATTTAGGTCTAACTTAACCCAATAAAATCTCATTGAGTTAAGAATTATCCAAAATTTATAAGTAGTTTTACTGTCTTGTTCCTGATCGATGTGGGACTGAAGAAAACTTAACAGTCTCTCTCCACACGGAACGAGATGGTTTTATAAAGCCACGATGAGACTGTTAAAGACAAATATAAGTCACCGATCAAGCCAGATCTAGCTCTGATACCATGTTAAAAACTCAAAATTAAGTTTCTAACCATACATATATATGTATACAAGTGCATTTTAATATGATATTTCTTCGATCCCAATTGCAATAGTTGTCTCTTGAAATTTGCTTCCTCACTCACACATTTATAAGTTATGACATATTAATTTTCAATTTGATAAATCTTCCTGTGACGCATGATAAAGAATTCCATGCAAGTATATGTAAATTATTACAAATATGTGTTAAATCATGTGTAAATAATAAATTCTCAAAAATCTACGTTTCAAAATAGATTTGGGATAGTATATTTGGTAATGCAACTAAGTTATATATTTTGAATAAATGATTCTAAATTAATTACATTCTCAGATATATATTAAGCAGCATAATCTATGTCTTTGTTAGCTCAAGATCAATACTCTTATTAAATAACATTTGATCAAGATGAATTTGAATGTTATTCCTTTAAGCCTTTCACCTAATAAGTTTCTTTTAGAAAAAAATAAAAATTTCTACATTTTAACATTAAAGGGAAAATCCTCCATTTAAATCAATATTTTATTATTTTTTAAAAAAATCTAAATTTTAAAGGAGTTTTGAATAATATTCTCAAAAAAATAACAATATTATTTATGATAATTTTTTTTACCTAAAACATAATACTAATTATTAAAAATATTAATTTTTTAATATTATTATACATCCTAACAAAATTAAAGTGATAATTTCACTTATTTATCCCATTATATGTATCAGTATGTAACATCAATTCATCCGTAAATTAAATATATTGACTACTTATATATATATATATATATATTTAAAAAAATAGTTTTATTTAATAAAAAATATTATTAATAAAATTTATAATAATAAAATAATAAAATTATAATATATATAAGGACAAATCAATTCTAACTTTACCTTTACTATTTTTTTACTATTTTTACATAAAATTATAAAATTTTATTTTTATCATATAATGTAAAATTATAAAATTATGACACTCCTCGAAAGCCGAAGAACATTAGACGAACATCATAATTTTATCGAGAAAAAATCAAAAATATTATCGAGTTTTTTAATATTTTCAAAAATTCCCTTGTTATTTAACAAAAGTTAAATAAATTCGTAAAAATCAAATTAATATCTAAAAAAGTCTTTCATACCTTTGACTATATAGCTTTTTGAATGTTACTGTTAAGAATATTATTACAAATACCCTTGAGGTTTTGTTTTTCTTCAAAATTATCCTGTTATAGTAATTAATTTATCTTTATCAAAAATACTCAAACTATAATAATTAATTTACATTTATCAAAAATATCTCTACTACAATAATTAATTTAACTTCATAAAAAATACCCATGTTACAATATTTAATTTATTTTCATAAAAAATACACATATTTTTCAATAACATGATATAAATATTTTTCAAAAATAACCCTACTTAATAACGTGCTATAAATAATCATCAAAAACACCCATGATTAATAATAAGCTATAAATATTCATCAAAAATACCCTTAACTTTAAATCCAAAGTATATTATTCAATACATATCATACATATATATATCCACATTCTCATACCATATTAACCTGCTCAATAATAGTTGATATTTATATTTCACGTTCACATCCACATATTACACATTAACATTCATATTTCATACTAACCTGCTCAATAACAATTCACATCCGCATTCACAGTATATATTACAATCTAAATTCTTACAATATTGATGCGTGTTTTTCAACACACAAACTCGTGCAAGTATACACAGTCGCAAGTAATAACATTTATAAGTAAAGATCGATCCCACGGAGATTTGTTACTATAGTTTGTTGAGTACTAAAATTATTTCTCTCTGATTTTATCCAAAATAATCAATAATCGTTGATATGGAAAAAAGGTAAAAAGAAAATAAAAGAACTCTAGGATTGCAATTTTTCACCAAACTAATCCACTACAATCATATTATTTTCTTTGGATTTATATTTTTTAGTACATTTAATTTGTCAATCGAAAACTTCTTTTTTTATTCATACATCTCTTCCGAGCTCCGTACAAACACACCTCGTTAAATTAATTCACTATATCTCTATGAGAATTAAATTCACCAAGATTCATTAAGTTCTAAGCTTTCAAATGCCCACACATACAATTAGGGTATATTCCTATCCTTCATCATACATGTCATTCTATTTACGAGCAATATACACAAAAATGCCATTCTCAAGTTTATTTTTATGCCACAAATCGTTTTGATAAAATTCGTAAATAATCAAAAAGAATTAAGCACAAAATAGAACGAACAAATCGAACGTCTTATAAATCAATAAACAAAAATAATTAAAATTAAAGCTTCATAAATTTAGATCAAATGCAATCCTAGAAAAATTAAATTACTTCATAAAATTAAAATTAAAATTACAACAGATTCAGAAAAATAAGATGAAGAATAAGGAAAATTAAAACATCAAGAAACGAAAATATTTGGCACACGCAGAACACAACAAAAGCCAAAAAATGGCTTCTGCGTGTTCTGCAGTCCAAAACCGAACACTACAAAATTTCTAAACTCCACAAAAACTCTTCTCCAACCAAAAAAACTTCTTTACAACTAAAAACTATCTCCTATTTATAGCTAAAAAATACATATAAAATATTACATTTTTATTTTATTTTTTATCGAAAAACGCTGTAATAATTTTTATCGAAAAATAAAATCACGCGTATCGATTTTTGTATTGAAAAATCTTATTTAATTTACGCGTGAAACAGGGCATGCTCGGATTTTTTAAATTCAAAGCATGCCACGTGTCGGCCGTATGATTCGCCGAAAGATTTCCTAAGGCCACGTGGCAAGACATCATCGGGTGCCTGACAAACCGGCCGCACGTAGGAACGGCGCAGACCGGATTGGCGCTAGAAAAAGTGAGGCAACGGCCGAAACGGGGCGTGATCCACATGGCGCGCGGCAGACAATAACCACGTTTGACTTTGATTCGCTTCAATATTCGATGGACACGTGGCGATTCTTATTCGTGAAAACCGAAGATGCACGCCGCTTTTATGGACCGCGTCACACAGATTGTAACACGAGCGGCTCGGTGCGCGGCGCTGGATGGACGCGCTCAATCTGACCGTCGATTCGATCCAACCTGCCGCCGATCGAATCTCTGGTGTAATCCGCGTGGGGCCCACTCGACGGCCCACTCGACGCCGCCTCGCGCGACACCGGTCCCACCGACACGCCGAGTCGCAAGGAAATATCTCGACCCCAATCGCCTGTGCGATGCACACGCGCTCATCTGAGCCGTTGATCCTTTGATCGGACGTTCCACGTTCGGCGATTGCGGTCTTGCGCGTGGTCTTCATCTTCCCTGCGTGAAAACTAAACTTTTGTTAATTATATTTTCACCCACAAATATATTTCAAATTACATTTTCAACTTTCTTAAATTACAGTTTAACCATTTTCTAATTTTAAATTAAATTTTTAAACTTTTAATAATTATAATTAAGCCCAAATTTAATTTAAATTATATTTTAAATTCTTATAAATTGTAATTAAGCATTATATTATTTGAAATTATATTTGTGGACAAAAATATGAAATTAAGTACATTTTCGATACAAATTATACAATTTTATTAAAAATGTATTTTTTGCACATAAACGGAAAATATTAATTTATTTAACAAAAATTAAATGATTATTAAACGAACATAGCAATTATCATTACTAAAATTGGTAAAAATAACTGTATAAAATACAGTTATCAACACCCCCAAACTTAAGTTTTTGCTAGTCCTCGAGCAAAAGGAAGAAATAACAAAGATAAGTGGATTTAAAATAGTGATTTTCAAAATATTTCTTTTTAAACATTCCACATAACATAACTCAAAGAAATAAAAGAATTTTATCTAAGCATCGAAATCAATTTAAAAGTATATAACCTTTTTACAATGAAATTTTAAGTGTGTGTGAAGTCTTTGCAAATTTAATCACATGCAATCCGGATCAGTTTATACAAATATAAAATCAAACAAATTATCATGAAATCACAAATCTCATAGTCTATTTTTCATTTCTCTCTCCACTAATTTATACAAACACAAAATATTAAATCAATAGGACTTCATTAAGCTTGTAATGTATGGCTTAGGTAAAGGTAGGAATGAAAGATAATATTTAGCTTAAAACTTTTCCCGAGCATAACATTTCAGGATTGAACAAGATAATTCTATCATCACAATAATTACAACCCAATTTGGGATTTAACATCACATACACCATATTTGTTTTTTTTATTTACTTTTTTTTTTATTTCTTTTTTTTCTTTTTTTCTTTTTTTTTTTTAGAATCTTTTTTTTCTTTTCTCGCTTTTTTTTTTAGTAACCCCTTTTTTTTTCGATATATCCTTCAACTTTTACTAACAATTGTTAGTTGAATAAGAACAATATGTATATCTAAACAAATATATATATACTTTTAGATAGGCTTTTGAAACGAGACATATATATATATATATAAACTTTGAAGCTCAAATGGGGCATACTATGGTTAATGGATGTAAGTGGTAGATAGAAAGGTTCAAACGATCCAAAGATGGCCTAAATCATTTTCTTAGTTAAATGTTATCTATAATTTAGCCTCGAGAGAGAAAATCAAACAAATTCTAAGAACTGTAACACCACACAAATCAATCGAATTTCATACTCACATAAACATTCTCTAAATTAGCACAAAGAATCAAAAATCAAGACTAGTGCTCATGAATATCTATTCTTGTAAAAATGAAATATACGTAAAAATTAATCATCACTTAGACAACATTCATATTTTTCAAAGAGATATGCATCATTTAAATCGAAAAAACAAAAATAAATCACTATTCATAGCAACATATCTTCAATCAACCAAACAAAAAAAAAATTTCACAAGCAATCACATCCAGAAAGTATTTTAATTCGGTTCAATATATCCACCACCCCCAAACTTAATATACACATTGTCCTCAATGTGAAAGTTAAAGAACATTTCAGATGGGTTTAAGAAACTTCCTGGTTTGTTTGATTGGTTAAGCCAAAATAAGCTTTATTAATTCCACTTTGCACCTACGGAAAAGAAAGAAATAAAATAACAACATAACAAAATAATAAAAAAAACACCTCCGAAAAATAATAAAAATAAATAAATATAAAACACATGCGGTGCCTCCCAAGAAGCCCTTGTTTTATAGTCTTCAGCTTCACTTCTCAAATTGTTTTTTCATGTTTGTAAGTTAAGATCAGGTCAAACAAAATCTCACTACGAGAAAATTGAAAAATAAATTAAGCAAGCATAAATAACAACAAAAAAAAATTTTGTGTTGTTTTTTTCTGTTTGTGTGGTAAGAATTGTGTGTCAAACGAAAACTCAGAGGACAAGAAAATTTCAAAATAAACAAGACGTCAAACAATAAGCAAAAAAGTAAATAAATAAGAACAAATAAAAAAATATTTATTTTTCTTTGTGAGATAAGATTTGTCAAACAAAATCCCAACCCACGAAAAATTGAAAAATAAATTAAACAAGCAACAATAAATTTTTTTTTTTTTTTTGAATTAAAACCAGATTGATTGGTATTAATATCAACAATGAAAATAGTAAAACAAATCCGCAAGAACGCGCTAAAACTAGTTGCGTGTTTTTCAACACCCGAACTCGTGCAAGTATACACGGTCGCAAGTAATAACATTTATAAGTAAAGATCGATCCCACGGAGATTTGTTACTATAGTTTGTTGAGTACTAAAATTATTTCTCTCTGATTTTATCCAAAATAATCGTTGATTTAAAAAAAGTAATAAGAAAATAAAAGAACTCTAGGATTGCAATTCTTCACCAAACTAATCCACTCAAATCATATTATTTTCTTTGGATTTATATTTTTTTAGTACATTTTATTTGTCAACCGAAAACTTCTTTTTTTTTTATTCATACATCTCTTCCGAGCTCCGTACAAACACACCTCGTTAAATTAATTCACTATATCTCTATGAGAATTAAATTCACCAAGATTCATTACGTTCTAAGTTTTCAAAGGCCACACATACAATTAGGGTATATTCCTATCCTTCATCATACATGTCATTTTATCTATGAGCAATATACACAAAAATGCCTTTCTCAAGTTTATTTTTATGCCACAAATCGTTTTGATAAAATTCGTAAATAATCAAAAAGCATTAAGCGCAAGATAAAACGAACAAATCAAACGTCTTATAAATCTATCAAAAATAATTAAAATCAAAGCTTCATAAATTTGAATCAAATGCAACCCTAGAAAAATTAAATTACTTCATAAAATTAAAATAAAAATTACAACATATGCAGAAAAATTAGAAGAAGAAAAGAAATTAAAACATCACATACGAAAATATTTGGCACACGCGACACAACAAAAGCCAAAAATGAGTCTCAAGTGTTCACCGTCCCAAAACCGAACACTACAAAATTTCTAAACTACACAAAAACTCTTTTCTCCAACCAAAAACTTTTTTTACAACTAAAACTATCTCCTATTTATAGCTAAAAAATACATCATTAAAATATTAAATTTAATTCTACGCTGGGACAAAAAGTTGTGTCGAAAATAATAAATTAAACGCGTATCGATTTTTGTATCGAAATTATTATTTAATACACGCGTGAGGAGCCGGAAGCGCATATTTTTTTCTTTTTCCGCATGCCACGTGTCGCGTTCGACTGCGGACACGGTTCGCGTGACACGTGGCAAAGACATCATTGGGTTCACAAACCGGCCGCACGTAGGAACTCGCACCTGATTGGCGCGCGCCGAAAAGTGAGCAACCGCCGGAAACGGGGCGTGATCCAGGCGGGCGCGCGCGGGTAAATAGCCACGTGCCTGACTTTGATTCGCCCAATATTCGATGGACACGTGGCGCTTATTCTCGTGGAAAACCAAGCACGCACGCCGTTTTAAGCGGACCGCGTCACACAGATTGTAACACGAAGCGGCTCGCGCGCGACAATTGGACGGACGCGTTCAATCCGGGACCGTTGATCCGATCCAACGGTCGGCGATCGCCGGGGAATCTGCACGCGGCACATGTGGGCTCCACTCGACGCCGGCCGCGCGACACGCTGGGTCCCATCGACACGCCGAGCCGCGGGCGAAGGAAATATCTCGGACCCCAATCGCCTTGGTTCCAAGCTGATGCACACGCGCTCATCCGAGCTGCCGGGATCCTTTGATCTGACGTTCCACGTTCGGCGTATCGCGGTCTTCAAGGCGTGGTCTTCATCTTCCTCAACGTGAAAACTAAACTTTTGTTAATTAGATTTTCACCCACAAATATATTTCAAATTACATTTTCAACTTTCTTAAATTACAGTTTAACCCTTTTCTAATTTTAAATTAAATTTTTAAACTTTTAATAATTATAATTAAGCCCAAATTTAATTTAAATTATATTTTAAATTCTTATAAATTGTAATTAAGCATTAAATTATTTGAAATTATATTTGTGGACAAAAATATGAAATTAAGTACATTTTCGATACAAATTATACAATTTTATTAAAAATGTATTTTTTGCACATAAACGGAAAATATTAATTTATTTAACAAAAATTAAATGATTATTAAACGAACATAGCAATTATCATTACTAAAATTGGTAAAAATAACTGTATAAAATACAGTTATCACTCATCTTCTATTTATGAACAATAACTTAATTTATGGTATAAAAAGTAATGTATAATGAATATGTTATACAATATATTACCTTATATTTAATAAATGAATAGTTACAATTTTACTTGAGTTTCATTAGTTGGATTCTTCAACTTCTCTTTATATGTCATCTGATTGTGACTAAATTGATTATCTATTCCTACTTGACTCATTGAGATTGTCATCCTGTAATGTGCTAACAAGAAAAATTGTTAATAAGATAATACTATCATCTTTCTATCCATTTCATGCACAACCATTAAGTACAAAATAGAAACTGAATGCATGGTAGGGAGGCCTAAAACTCAAGCCCATAACTTCCATTTATAAATGCATTTTGGTGAAATATATCTCACTCGTTCTAGAAATATAACAATTTGGAAAGCCTTTTTATTTTGGTGAAAGTGTAGCATCCTACATCAGAAAATAATTTGAATAAGGAACTTGTAAATAAGTTGAATACATGCAGGCCAAGAATAGATAGCTAAGATGCCATGTGGTTTAAATAAGTATTTGGTATTTAAAATACACATGAGAAAAAATAAGAATACATCTAATGAAGAAAGAAAGAGAGAGAAATGTTGAAAGACTTAAATAAATATACGTGCAAACACATGCATTAGTGTATGTAATATTCATTAAAAAGAATCTATTTAAAAGAATCTCACACAAAAAGGGTAAATAAATAAGGGATCGAATAGACCTTGTACATGTTCTTAACATCAGAAGCTGAAAAACTATGTCCACCTATTTGGATAGCTGCATGCAAAACACTGGAATTATTACTTTCATGAACAACTAATTCAAAATTTCAATAATGAATTACTGAAATTCTACGGTAAGTAAAAACAAAGCAAACAGTTAAGAAAACATGAAATCAGAAGATAAATTCAAAAAGCAACAAGTAGAAAAATGATCTAAACATGGTTAAGTGTTAGCTTGGACCCTAGAGAAAATGTACCAAAAACATATCCCTTAAAAGGGATTTTATAGAAAATTCCACTATGCGTTAGTATTAGAAAACATATTTCAGCATAAAACATATAAGAACTTTAAGTAACTGTAGTTGTAGTGTCGTAACCTAGAAGTATGAACTAAAGGGTATCTTGATAGTAATAAAACAAGACATATAACTATAAGCCCAAAATAATTAGCATAATTCAAATCTAATCTATCAACAAGATGAGGTAAACCCTTTCAAATTGAACTAGCTTTCAGTATAATTACCTCATCGATTTTCTCACCCACACCTATCCATTTCTTTAAAGCTTTTAGATCATTGCCCTGAAAACAAAAAGCATGGTTTTTTTATTAATGAGATCCTCTAGTCTTGTTAAATTAACTTTTCACTCTTAAGACTGAATTTCGTAATTAGCCGTAGAAGAAATTCGAACATTGGCAAAGTAAACAGATTTACATGTGGAATTAGTAAATGCTCGTTATATATAAATCAAAATGTAAAATACTAAATCACAATAACAAAGCACACAAAAGATAAACCTTAAACAATGTTCATAAATCTAAAAAACGATCGGCTAGCAAACAACCACACGATGGGTTCTAAATATAGTTTAAAAATCAGATTATACCAACTAACAAGTGACACATTGTATTTTCGCTTGAGGAGTGGTTGCGTAATGGATATGGTGAATTGATGGGTTCGTGTTTGGTGAAGGTAAGGGTGGTTCGTAAGATAGCAGTGAAGGTGATTCATAAGGGTATTTGCGATAACAGTGAGGGAGTTGGTGACTAGAAGGAAGCGATCGGTGATGTTGAGAGATGAGAAAGCAAAGTTGCATGAAGAAAAAGAGTAAGGGTAGGTTAAGTGTACAACGAGGAAGAGAGATGCTAAAATTATATATGTATAGGAGAGATTATCATTTTACTCCTAATGTTAAACGGAGAGATTACCATTTTACTCCTAATGTTAAACGGAAATATAACGTTGATAACGTTGGAGGATATTTTTGATAATAAATAAAAATCAGGAATAATTTTATAAAAAAATAAAATCTCAAAAATATCTACGATAATATTCTTAATTTTAATATATTTGTAGAAAAAGATAAGATGGGTGAGTTCTGTTTTAATGTTCTACTTATGGTACTATCACATCAATTGAAAAAATTCGAAGATTCAAAAAAGAAAGTCTGTCCCTCGAAGATTTTTAATTCCTTTTTTTTACTTTCCCATCTTAAAAACAGTAGTTTGAGAGTGTTTAATGAAAATAGATTGATATAATGAAACAGGTATACCTCTCATGCTTGAACCATCGTTAAGAGAATGCAAATCCTTGACTTTTAGCATATATAAATAATAAAACTCTTTGGTAGAAAGTAGTTGGAGGTATAGATATTAATAAATATAAAATTTAAATTATATTTAATTATTAGTATAAAAAAATATTTATACATATTTTATTATTATAATGAATTAAAATTATTTATTTTATATTTATTAAAATTATATTAATTTTTTAATTTTTTTTATTAAATAAGTGGATATATTCAAAGAAGTAGATGCATTTACTTAACAAAAAAAATATAAATTCACAAATTTCATGAGCATGTCTCATGCAAATACATATCTCTTCCCGTATTAAAATTAGCCATCTTTCCCTTGATTGAATTAGCATCATACTATCTTTTAATTAAACAGCAAAAATTACACGATTCGCGTGTATCATTTTTCACGATTTTACGCATATTGTTTGTATTATCAATATTAATACAATTTAAATATATATCAAATTTTTTAATATAAATATAAAATAACACGCTATAAGATATAAACAATATCAACGTAGTAAGAAAAATAAAAAAATTACATAAATTAGAGAACTAAGTTAAAGATAACATTTGAAAAGAAGATTTAAAAGGCGATTAACATAGTTGAAAGATCAGAATTAGAGAAAAATTAAAAAAAAAATTCTTTTTTTTCTTTTGTTTTTAATTTATTATTTTCTATGAATATATAATCTTATAATTGATTGTGTATGATTTTAAAGCCTTAATTATGAATTGTAATATTTAATGAGATCTTTAATATTTTATTTATTTATTTTTTTGACTATATATTAATTCTTAGTTTTAATTTTTTTTATGTATTTTAAAGCTCTATATATGGATTGTAATATTCAATAAGATCTATAATATTTTATTCATCTATTCTTTTTGTTTATGTATTAATTTTTAGTTTTAATTTTTGTATGGATTTTATTATTATTTAAGTGTACAATTAAATAATTAAATTAATTTATCATTAATCAACTTAATTGATTAGGTACGTAATCGATTAATCATTTTAAATAATTATTGATAAATTGCTTGCAATACTAATACTCAGGATAATTAAATCGAATTTATGTGTTTAACTTTGATCCAATTTTCTTTTTAAAATTGAATGTTTTTGGTATAGATTAAATTTAGAGAACTTATTATAGGTTTTCTAATAAAAATGAGATTATAATATGATTTTGTTGATTGTAAATGCATGTTAGTGGGAGAGAATGATCAATGCATGTTACATGATAACGTATACTTGCGTGTTTTCAATCGTATCAAACTTTTGGTGCCATTGCATGGATCAGTTTAACAATTCTTCTAATAATTGTTATTTTTTATTTTTTTTTCTTCAAAATTTTTTTATTTATTTTTTATAAATTCATTTATTTTATTTATTTTATTGTTATTAGTTTTATTTTAAGTTTATATTTATTTATTTTTATTTTTTGCTTATTTTAAGTTCAATTTATTTTTCATTTTTAATCTATTTTTATTTTATTTATCTAAAACTAGTAAATTTTTTCTTAAAGTGTTGAATATTAAAGGAAAATAAATACATATATGAATGCAACATACCCTATATACAATGAATTATCTATACCACACTTTAAGCATTAACAAGGCAATTGGGATTACGCTAATGCTATGTATAGATTTGAATGTGAGAGGCCTATATATGATCCATATTCTAACATATATAATGAAGGATGATGGAATTATCAATGCCTAATCTATTTATATAGAAATCTAATAGAGAATTTTAATATCATATCTAATTTTTCATTCTCAATGTTATAACCAACTCTAACTACTCATGATAATTCTCTCGAGAATTTAGTCAATATCATCGCTGATAACACTTTGAAATTTCAGTAGGACTACCAAGTGTATCAAGTTATCAAAAAAAAAAATCAAGAAAAAATCTTGAGATACAGGTAAACAAATTGCAATGAGGAATCCAACAAAGGAGTTGAACATCACACCTAGATTCCCATTCCCAATGTTACAACTCACTCCATTGAACCAAGTAAGAGAGAGACTAGTAGCATAGGAAATTGTTAAGCTTCCCTCCTAAATAGATACTAAACCTAGAGAAACCGTCAATGTCATTATTATGGAAAGTGGTAAGAAATTAGAGGAATCTCAAAGAATTCATACGAATGATATATACGAAGAAAATATTAGTGATGAGGTAAAGACTATCACCCTAAATAATCTAATGTGACACCAAAGATAGTATTCAAACCTTTTTTTTATTGATGACCTTACTTTATCTTTCTCGAACAAGTTTAACAATTCAACAAACTAAAATCATGAAAAGGAAAACTTGGAGACATTCCCGAAGGTGTAAATCCACATAACTCTTTTAAAAAACCTTAAAGATGAACCTTGGTATGAAAAGTACATTAAGGAAAATTTTCTTACCGAGGACAAGATTGAGGATAACAAAAGGATAGGTATGGGAGATAATATGTTTAGTATGCTTAAAAGGAGACTACCAACAAGATGCAAGGATGTAAATAATGAACTGCTAGCTCAGAAGTTCGGCAACACATACTTTAAAATCTTTGATGATGGTGGATGATAAAGTGATAGTGTTAGGCTAGTGACGTTAAACCAAGCATTTTGTGGGAGACAACCCACCAGATTTATTTTCTATTCCATTTTTACTTATTTTTACATTACATATATACATATGCTATATTAAAGACAATGTAAGAATTAGATATAGGTTAGTGTTAACACATCACTATCTTTATTTTTATGATTTATTAGTTTAACATGTTTTCAAATTAGTATGCCTTTGGTAACTTAATTTTTTTTCCATATTTAGTATTTATTTATCGCATTCCTTAAGATAATTAGGATTGATATACATGCTTGAAAAAAACAATCATATATTCTATCTTTGTTTTCATGCTTGGAAACAATTATATGTTTTATCTTTGTTTTATGACATCTGTGATGAAATTAGCTAAACAATGTTAGGTTAAAAAGGATAATAAATGTTAATAGAGTCTTGAAATTTTTCCCAAATGAAGGCAACTTTATGATAAATTTTGTCAAGACCTCCCCTATGATACCTTAAAACTTAGGAAAGTCATGCTACACTATTTAAGTATATCAAATTTTAGCAAAACCTCCACTATTTTTTAATTCTAAAATATCATTCCATAAGATAAACATTATTTACATGTTGTAACATATCTAGATCTCTATATATATATATATATATATATATATATATATATTGACTTAACCAAATAAAATAAAAATGAGCATAACTGATAATATACTCAAATTAAATTCTTGAGATCTATCTAAATTTTAGCATAATCTCTCATGTTTTTTTCTATTATAATACATCCTATAATAACATAAAATGTATCATCTTCTTGTTTATAGTACTCGAATCTCATAAGCTATACAACTAGTCATAAAAAAAATAATACTAAATGATAATGGTATCAATCTCTTATACAATCAAATATTAAAAAAAGATTTCCAAATAACTTTTAAAGCATTGATAACACCAAGAAAATGTAATAAGTTGCTATTACTATCAAAAGAACATAAATTCATATGGTATAGTATCAAACAACTAATCTTAATCTTCTTTGAAGATAATACTCAAAATCCTCAATCAAAAACTATTGATACTTGAGATGAGAAAAATTAAAAGAAAAATTGGATGAGTAAAATACTCAATCAGTGAACAAATTTTAGTGAAATTTTATTTATTATACATATATATTAAAACCTTAGCAATGAAACTATATAACTTTAACATCTATTTACATAAACATACTCTCCAAGTTTTATTATAAATCTAAAGAACTAGAAATAACAACAAATATATTTATGAAATCAAAATACTCTAAAACATAGGACAATAATTATTATTGAATATATCTCCTTAACTTTAATGATTCAAATATAAAATTAATACAAGTTATAACATGCAAGTATTCACAAAATATATTAACAACTTAGAGTAATATAAATAATTATAAATATATTTACGTAAGTAAAATAGATAAATATCATACATGGAATAAATTATAAGAATTAGAAAAACATCATCAAAATTATATATATGCTATATGCGCACATAGGCGCCAATAATTAATTATTTATTTCTTAAGTTACTACCAAATTTTGAAAAAAATTGGTCATACATGTACATAGCTCTTTGCAAACATTGACGATAAAGTTTTAATTACATGTATACTGGTCATACACACAGATAAGGGCCATTATTTAATTATTTATTTTTTAAGTTACTTCTAAATTTAGAGGATGGTTTTAAAAAATAATCATATTTACTGATATACATAATATTATTAAAAGCTAATATTTAAATTAGGATATAAATCAGAGTAAAAAGTTTTGAACTAACAAAATAATAATATTCTAAATGTTGTTGCTAAAAATTGAATATAAACTTCAATTTTTTAATTAAAATCTATATTTTTGACGTAAAACTAAATAAAACTTGTGAATTCATGTAAAAGTCAATTATCTATTTACTAAAGACAAAATATTGATTTTTTAAATAAGATAGAACTAAACTCGTGAAAACTTAATAAACTTAAAAATTATGAATATAATAGATAAATACTAATAAAATTTGAGTAAAAATTGTATCAGTGTTTTAGCTTTACTTGTCATATAAGGTTTGTTGAATCATTATTTCTTATAAAACTCATACTTGTGACAGAATTAAGAATAACATCATATAACTAGTTTGTCTATTATAAAAATGAATGGTGCTTTAAAAATTCTTACACTGAGAAACTAACATATAACTTCTATCTTAGATATTCTTATGTTCCTCGTCCTAATTCCAGAAGGTATACTTTTTAATTAATTTAAATTACAAGTAATTTATTTTCAAAATAGTTAAAAAAACTTGCTAAAAACAAGGTTAGGACTCATCCCCTTGGACATAAACTAGAGTGAAAACTCTTTTAAATTCATTACAAACTATCTTCATTCAAACAATCATAACTTTTAGAAAAAATATCCAAATTTATTTTTTTAAAATCCATCACAAATTAAGCATTCCTATCTTTCTAGAAGGTTATCACATAATCATTAAGTATTAGTAAAATAATTTGAAATCACCAAATCAAAAGCTGTTAGAACAGAAGGTGTACATATTAATATAATTCCAGACCTACCCTTAGAAAAGTAAGTATAACTTTCAATATAATTAATCAAATATATTTCTATAAAATTATACAAAAACTAGACATCTCAAGCTTTAAAACTAGATATAACATAACTATTTTTAATTTGTATAACCATTTCAAAACACAAAGATACAGATTAGACTATAGCAACAATTTCAACTCAAGCTCTACATAACATGCTTTTGTAAAACAAGTATAACTTTTTATAGAAAACTACAAATAGTAAACCATAAATTTTTTATAGAATTAGACATACCAAGCTTTAAAACAAGATATAACCCACCAAAATAAAATCTGTAAACCCATTTCAAAATCTAAAAATATAGATTAGGTTGAAACAAAGTTTTAAATTTCGATGTGTGTAGAACAAGTTTTAGTAAAACTAATATAACTTTCTATACAAAAGTCCAAATGATAAACCTTATAATTTATATTAAAGTAAACATCTATATATTTAAAAAATAGTATATTTTGAAGCCTAAATGTTCCAAAAAATTACCAGTTTCTATCACAACTTCCTAGAAACAGTTTTATGAAGTATAACAACACGGTTTTTGAGCTTTGAAGCTTTGGCCAAAAGAATACAACTTCCTTAAGAAAAATCTTTCAAATCTTTAGGAATATAATCATAAACACCTCATTCCACAAATGATTATTCTCACACATGAATCGTTCATAAAAAAAAGCACTAAAAGACTTATGGAAAATACTTGAAGAAATAATGAAATTTTTACCTTAAACCCAATTTAATGAAAAGAATTGAGCTCTTTTCTTGCATTTCTCTTAGTCTATCTCTTATGGATCTAGAGGCATGAAACAAATAGGTTGGATGAAAACCCTAAAGAAGCTTGTAACAAGTAATATAATGATAAGTAAAGATCGTTCACACATAGATTATTTTATTAGAAACTAATTTTTAAAACTAAAACTAAAATAAATTTTTTTGGTGTTTTTATATTTTAAGGAAGCAAAATTAAAATAACTAATAGTAAATACCAATAATTAATTAAATCAGATTTTGTTACTAAAAAGATATATGAAAAAATATTCAGGAAAACTTAATCTCCCAATTTTCTATATATATATAAATCGCTTAAATAGCTAAAATCCCTCCAATATAATTATCAATTAATTACATAATCAATTGAATCTAACCTAGCATGTATTCCTCTCTCGAGTAAATTATACACCAATTAAATTACATATTATTCATTAAGTTCATCAATTATGGATCACATATATAAGAATCATAAATCTCTGCCTAAAAACTATGCATGTTATTTAATCAAGACAAACAATTAAATAATTCTCTTAAGTCTATTTAATTGTCTCTATAGATAAATTGTTGGTCAAACAATCAATAGCATCAAAATCATATTAAATAATATAATTTAATTATAATTATAATTGGGGTAAAATTTTAAATCATCACATGGTGAAAATTGGGTTTATAAGATCCCTAGATTAATAAATTAATTACACATAATTGTGTTCATAAAACTCATTTTTCATAAAGAAAGACATAAATTAAAAAAAAGAGTAGAAAAAGAAATACAATCAATCTCTTAAATTGTATTATTAATTTCTTTTTGAATCTCTAGCAAAATTGTGTTTTCTCTTAAATTTATCTATATTTTTCTCTCTTTTTAACTCCAAAAAATGATAAAAATTATGCTAATGGAGAGAAATTAAGGTTTATGGAGTGATTATGGGCTTAAATAAAGCTCAGGTATAATCTAGACCATCAGATCAGCTTCAGATCAAGGGATACGATCAAAATAAGAAAAATTGACAATTTTAGTCAATCACAGCGCGACACATGGCGATAGAAATTCATTAGGAAAATCATAGAGTGACGCATGGCATGGGAGACCGGTCAGAGTAAGCAACATGTGGTATGAGGTGATTCGCAAAAATAGAAGGTGTGGCACACTGGTGGAATGAGTGGACCAATGGCGTAGCAACACGTGGCATGACACGTTGATGGATTGAACGTCGTGTTGACAAGTGTCATGTGTTTCGTCCTCCTCACATACGGTGCAACGTGATTCGCCCTCCTTACTTACATAGCGTCCAAGTGGCCTTCCCAATAAGCTCATCTGTTTACATGGCATGCCATGTGGCAACTCCTGATTCGTCCTCCTTAAAAATCCATAAAAAATCAAAAAAATAAAATCAAAAATCTATATTTTCACCCATTTTCATTAAAAAGTTAATATTTTAATATTTTAAACCCCAAAAATACTATTTATTAAATAAAAAAGTAAATATTAAGTAAAATAGTGCGTTAATGACTATTTTCATAGAGTCATTAATGGATTGTAAAATTACTAAAATACTCTTCCCTTAATTTTTTTTAAACTATTAAACTAAGGTTATTTTGAAAAATTTCACTGATCAATTAGTCCAAATTTCTAAAGTATGCAAGAAAAATTTAAAAATATACTTTAGACCATTTTAAACTATTCATAAATCAAATTTGCAAATTCAAAATATTTATTTTATAAATTGAAAGGAAAAACCATTTAAAAATTTACAAAATTTAAAACAAAACAAAACAATAATTTCATTTTAAAATATTAAATGAGATATGTGGTCTCACAAATTTGCTCAAAACTTGCATAAACAATAGTTAAATTTGTGATAAAATAATCTATATGCATAAACTTGTAAAAAATCCTATGAATTGCTTAGAATTTTACTATTTTTTTAATAAATAAGAGCAAGTTTCTAGAACTTTTATTTAAGTTTATTAATGTGAATGTTAAATATATTTCTTGAAAAATGATTAAGACAATAAGATTAATTCATTCAGTTAAATTAACCTACCGTTAATATTGATGTTCTTTAAGAATAATCCTTTTAAAGAACTAATTTGAGCTTACATGAGCGAGTTGTCTCTACTCATTCTTTATCTTTTTTGAATCAAACACATTAGCCATATCATACATTTCAAGAAAAATGAAGTTGCACAAAAAAAGAATAGATTCTATAAAAAATTTAAAATTATCAATTGTATTGTACCAAACTTATTTAATATATATATATATATATATATATATATATATATATATATATATATATATATAAAAGTAAAGGGAAAAGCGAAAAAGAATCATAAAAATAGTGTGTTAAAAAATGGAAAAAATAAAAGAAAAAAATCAATTATGATATTTGGGTTCAAAATAATGAAATTTGACCATATTTTATTGATATAATCAATCTTACGATGACATTATTTATATATATTTTTTCTCTTACTTCATGTACTAATGAACTTTTGTTTCTTTTATTGTATTAAACCAACAAATATAACTATATTATAACTAAATTAAAAACCTTTTGATTTTAAGGATTAATTTTAAAAAATGGGAATACATTTTTAAAGAAAAACCTATGTTATCAAATTTAACTCTTAAAACAACATTGATATTCTATAGAGACAAACAATTTTCAACTTATTTATGTTAAATGACTTCACTATTATTAATTGATACACACATAATTAGAGCATAATTATTATATATTGAGTCCATGATAAAATATCAGAAAATTTATTCTATTAATTATAGGTGTTGATTTTATTCGAAGACTAACAAAAAATAAGTGTGAGAAAATTTGATAAATGATATTTTATATACATTTTTATATCAATCATAATATATATATATATTATAACAAGTTAAAATAATTTATTTTGTATTTATTGAAAAAATATTTACCTTTTTTTATATTTTTGAGATTTTTATAATTTTTATCTGAGAAATAGATATATTTTTGTAAGTGGATTTATGTAGCGAGATAAATACAAATTCCATGAGCATGTCTAATGTCCCACACGTGCAAAATATATATCTTTTTCTAGCTTAAAAGTGGCCGTATGCCACGTGATTGGATTATGATCATACCATCTCTTAATTGAACATCGAAAATTGCACGATCTACATGTATCCTTTTTTGCGATTTTTACACGCATATCATCAATCTTAATACAACTTAAGAAGATATCAATTCTTTCAATTCAAATATAAAACTAATACTTTACAATATCAAAATTTCATAAAAAATAAGAGAAAAAGTAAAAAAAATACATAAATTATACAATTAAACTAGACATAACAATTGAGAATAAGATCAAAGAAAAAATCAAAAGAACAAGATAAAAATCATAAGCTTTCTTCTCCTTTCTTTTAATGTTTTCATAACTAATATTTTTAATTTATTATTTTCTATAAATAGTTAATTTTATAATTAATTTTAAAATTCTAAGCATGGTTTGTAGTATTTAATAATGGTAATACTCTATTCATATATTCTTTTTGATTATGTACAATTAAATAATTAAATTAATTTATCGTTAATTAATTTGATTGATTGCATACGTAATCGTTTGATCAATTTAAATAATTATTAATAAAAATTTTACAATGATAATTAATACTGAATATAATTAAAACGAACTTGTGTACATGTTTAACCTTGATCCATTTTGCTTCTTAAAATTGAATGCTTTTGATATAAATCAAATGTAAAGAATTTATTCTAGGTTTTCTATTAAAAAGATTTTAAATTAAAACCTTGTTTAATTCAACAAATAGATAAAAAGATGTAAAGATTTGTACGCTTGTGAATGTATATAAGTTGGTATAATAAAAAAAATAAAAGATTATGATATATTTTTGTTAATTGGTAATGTATGTTAGTGACGTAGAATGATGACGCAATCATTTTTATTATTTTCTTTATTGCAATCTTTATATTTTATTTGATAGATTTTATTTTCAATTTATAAAACCAAAATCTATCTTTTACTATAAATTATTAACGGGTTAATAATTAAAATTAAATATTATTATCAATTATGGTGAATATAATAACTTTTATTTTTAAAACTATTTATCATTTATACATAATCAATTGTATTTATGTGTTTATTGTTAGAATGAAGTTTTGTATTTGAAATTGTATTTCACTCATAAAAACAAACTAAATGCTATCGTTGTAGCTTTATAACGGTGTTATTACTTGTTTTTCAGTTTTATATAATTATATATTTTTGTACATATTTTAGAATAATTTTAAAATATAAAATTATTTTTGTTTTATAAAATAATTTTTTTAAATTTATTTATTATTTAATAAATTTTTTAATAAATTTTTTAATATAAATAAATGTAAATTTAATATACATCTTATGTGAACGGAGGAAGAGTAAAAGCTCTATCACGCGTATAACAGTACTAGGGGTGTTTAAAAACCGGATTGGACCAAACCAAACCGTAAAACAAAACCGGACCGGACCAAACCGAACGGTGTTACTAATCAAATGGTCCGGTCCGATTTGTATTAATTTTAAACCGTTCAAACCGGACTGGACCGGTTTAATAATATATTAAAAATTTCACATTATTCTTCATTAAATTATAAAAAAATCGAATCAAACCGGGAACTAAACCGGACCGAACGTTTTTATAAGTCAAACGGTCCGGTCCGGTTTTTATTTTTTTAAACCGTTTCAAACGGTCCGGTCCGGTTTTTATTTTTTTAAACCGTTTCAAACGGTCCGGTCCGATCCGGTTCTAGTAATATGAACGGTTCGGTCCGGTTAAATTTTTTTTAGGAAAAACCGGACCGGACCGGACCATGGACACCCCTAAACAATACAATAGGACGGAAAAAATTTGGAGTTTTTTTTTTATTTTGTGAAGCAAAATAGGTCGTTTTTCTTTCTTTTTTGTTCCGGAAAAAACACTTTTACCCCTAGAAATATGGGAATGATTAACGAGTAATTATCAAATATAAATATTTTAATTATAGATGATTAAAATTATAATTAGTTGTATAAATTTAATAGTTTTTTTTAAATAACTCTAACTAATAAGGTATAAAATAATGATGTTATTATAATATAAAATTATGATTAATTAAAATTAATCATAAACTAATATATATATATATATATATAATTGCATAGAAAAATACAATTTTCTTAATAAAAAACATAGTATTTAAAATAATTAGATATAATTTTATTTTTATTTAAAAATATATACTAAATTAGTTAAAAAATAAAAATTAATTTTAATATTTTAAATAATAAAATAGAGTGAGAATTATGTTAAGATTTAATTTTTTAAACTTAAATACATTTTTGAATAAACGTTAAAAAAATAATAAACGTTGTTAAACTGTTGATAAACTAATACCGACTCATAACTAATGATTATTATCAAAATATATCTAAAACTAGTACGAAATAGTTATGATTATTAACGGAACATTTTTCGATAATATTCATGCCCATAATTAGTTATGATGCTATTGATATTAGATGATAGAATAAAGTGTCTACTTTTTAATTTTATTTTTAAATATTAATTAATTATTTTATATTTAATATATGTGATGATTTAAAATTATTAATAAAAAATAATATTTTAATCTTTAAAGAAATAAAAATATATAATTTAAATTTAATAAATAAAAACAAAAATAAGTTAAGAATCATATTCCATTAATATTTTTAAGTGGTCTTATTAATTAAAGAACAGAAATCATGAAAAAAGTAGTGACATATATATTTTTTAAACGTGAATTCTAATCTTCCTTATAAAATATTGCCGAGTGCTTCTAGGGGGAATTTTTTTCCGAATGAAGACAAAGTATAAACTTTTCATGTCATTATACTATAACCCCACGTTTGTTTGTAGGGAATGGAATGGAATCAGAATCGATTCCTTCTATTTTGTGTGTTTGGATGAACGGAATAGAATCTGATTACTAAAAGAGAAGGAATCACAATTCCTTCTCCCACCTTTGGTAATCATTATTCCATTCCCATCTAAACATTTTTTTTCCAATTTTACCCTCACCTAAAATATAACCTTAAATTCAAATCCCAAATTCTCAAACCCAAAATTTTAAAACCCTAAACCCTAAACACAAAATTTCAAAACCCTAAATCCAAATCCTAAAATCCTAAAACCCTAAATCCTAAACCTCAAATCCCTAAACCCTAAACCTTAAAATATAAATCCCAAAACTCTAAACACATAAATCCCAAATCCCTAAACCCTAAATCCCAAATTCCAAATCCTAAAACCCTAAATCCTAAACCCTAAATCCTAAACCCTAAATCCCCAAATCCTTATACCCTAAATCCCTAAACCATAAACCATAAACCCCAAATCCCTAAACCATAAACCCTAAAACCCTAAAACCCTAAATCTTAAAACATAAATCCCAAAACCCTAAACCCTAAATCCCAAATTCTAAATCCTAAAACCCTAAACCCTAAACCCCGAATCCCTAAACCCTAAACATTAAACCCTAAAACCCTAAACCCTAAATCTCCAAATCTCTAAACCCTAAACCCTAAACCCCTAAACCTTAAAACATAAATCCCAAAACCCAAAACCCAAAACCCCAAATTCTAAATCCTAAAACCATAAACCCTAAACCTTAAACCTTAAAACCCTAAAAACCTAAACCCTAAATCCAAAATTCTAAAACCCTAAACTATTTTTAGAAAAATAATAATTTTAACCGTAAACCTTAACCTACAAATATAACCCCAAATCCTAAATCCTAAATCCCTAAACCCTAAATCACACATCCCAAACCTCAAAACCCTAAACCCTATTTAGAAAAATAATAATTTTAATAATATATTTCTTTTTAATTAAGTAGTACTTATTTAGAAAAATAATGATTTCAATAATATATTTTGTGTGACGAAAAAATAATAATTAAATGACATTATTTGAACTTTATAGCATGTAGGGGTATTAAGGTCATTTACATCTTTTTTCATTCAATTCCAATGGTAAACCAAACACTATAATCCTGATTCTGAGTTTGATTCCAGTGGTTAAACCAAATAAAATTGTTTCTTTTCCATTCCGATTCCGATTCCGATTCCGATTCCATTCCACGAACCAAACGCCACCTAACAATTCGAGTTTTGAATTAACGTTTCATTATAATTTATTAATAGAATTATTTAACATAAAAAATTTAATAAAATAAAAGTAATGAAATCGTACATAAATATATTTAATTAATGAATTAAAAGCCGATCTATGTAAATATATTTAAAAATAAATTTAAATTAAACACGTTTAACTCTCAAATGATTATTAATATAATAGGTTAAATAATAAGATGTTGAATAAATCTAAAAATTAGGTTAAAAATAATAAAACTAAAACTAGAAGATAAAGGATATAAAAATAGTTCTTATCTTAAGTATGCATCATTTGATAAATTATTACGTAATTGATCCGGCTTTTAAATGGGTTTCATATAATTACTTTGGCCAGATATATATTTCTCTCTTCCTACAATATAATACTAGCACAAATCTTCTTCTTCTTCTTTTTTTGTTGGGACAAGATACTAACACACATATGATTACTTTATGTTAATGTAAAAATGATAAAAAAATAATTAATTATTTAAAAAAACTTGAGAGACATAATTTATAAAAGAAGTTGTTTTTCATATAACTTGTTTCATTTTAAAACTCACTTAATTTATATGTTGTTTTTCATATAACTTAATAATATATATGTTTTTATGTTCAAAATTATGTTGCTAATAATGTAAAATTGTGAAAGTATATGGTATACGGGCTTTACTATTTAATTGAGTATCTTTTGATAAAGTTGTAGGTATATTTAAATGTAGTGTTGTATTTGGGTTTTTGTTGTATTTTATTGTTTACTTTGTATAACTTAGAATAAAAGGTCCGAAATAGGAATCCTATATCCTATATTTTTTTTATTTATCGATTCACGATGTCATTTTCGATGTTTGGATGTAACTTCTTGATCTCCCATATTATTAGGTAATTACGTTCATTTCTTTCTTTCAATGTTAATTTGTTCCTCTGCAGAGCTACGATCCACGTAGTAGCTCAAAAATAGAAAATGCAATCGTTATTGAAGACGTTTTTGTTAAAATATAATAATTTTTAATAAAATCATCTACTAAAAATAACCTTATAACATTCATATTGTATCATCAAAAATAAAAGATAAATATAAATAAATATATTTAAATATATAATTATTAATTAATTTTATAATTAAATAATTGATTTTTTAAATCTACACATTTTTTTTAAATAATCTTTTAATTTTCTCTAAAAATATGATATTAGATAAACTCTCTTTAAAAATATGATATTAGATAAGATTATAATATAATATAATATATATGTGATCTAAATACCATAACCATATTATATATAGTTAATAATTATATATCTATTTTAGTCTGTTATTAAAATAAACATTAGTTTTAAATCTCAACACATTAAAAATTCACACTATTAGATACATTAAAGTTTAAATTACTTAAATCTTAACATAACACTTTTAAATATGCTTAATTAATATAAATCTTAACATAGTATTTTTTAATGAGCTTAACTTAATATGATAATTTACAATACATAATTATTCACGTGTAAGCTTAATATTCGATTAATCATCCAACAATCTCCTACTTACTCTATATGTATAATCTTACAATTATGTATTACAAAATAACATTATTAGCTCAACTTTTTTGTCATTATCGATATGTATCGGTACCCAATTGGGTCTATCAAATATACCAACATATGATCAAAATGGTCTTTGTTACATCTGTCGTAACTTGGCCCATCAATGATCACATATGCCAACACAACTGAATGACAATGGTCATATATGCTAATACAAATGAATGACATGGATTATGATGTGGATGTATAACATGAAAATTTGATGCAATATAATCTTAACATATTTATTTTCAACTGATTCATCTTTAAACTTTAATGAGATCAAATTATACCAAAATCAAAGAAGCACTTAAAATTACAAACTGAATATCCTTAATTGATATGATACACATACGAGTAGTGTGTTCATGAAACATTTTCAGTGAAAATCTCTTAGTAAAAAGATCCACAATTATGGAGTTTGCACCGAAGTGTTCTATAGACAACTGTATACTTTGAACTAATTCTAAACTACCAGGAACTTAATATCTATATGTTTCAACTTTGTGGAGCTCATGTTGTTAGTGGAATATAGTATTGTTGATTTATTGTGACAAAATAACTTAACTGATCTTTTAATACTATCTACTATATACAGTTTGGTGATAAAATGTCGTAGTCATATTCCTTGATTGGATGTCTTATAACATCATATGAATTATGTTGCCATGGTAGAATAGGCTATAATAAGAGATAAGAGACTGTTTAGCACTCTTCTAGGTGTAGCTCCAACTAACAGGCAGACATTTCTCGAAATAGATTTCATATTATCTTAATATCTAGCAAAATAAAAGTCAATATACCTAACGATTTCAAGCCGATAAGGCCTTTCATATGTGAGCTTGTAGCTTTTGTTCTCGGTAAATACCGTATGATTTGTTTGGCTGACTTTCAATTGTCTATTCTTAGATTACTTAAATATCTGCCAAATATCTTAACAATGTAAGCAATTTCTAAATATGTACATACATTATTATATATCGGACTTCCCATTATTGACGCATAAGGAATTTTGTGAATTTTATTTTCCTTAAAATCATTAGTAGGACATTAATTAATTATACTCATATAATATTAAATACATTAAAACTCAAATTAACTAATTCTTAACAAATTACTTTTAAATGAGTTTAAGTTTATACGACACTAACTATAAAACTTAAGTATCCAACAATTTCTTAATCAGGAAGAATTGGTTTTGCTGCCATGCACAAGTAAGCGCTCTTTGAACGCCTCCACACATTGTTTTACACAGAAGAGCTTCATAGCATTACTTGTAACGGAAAGAAATTCTTGAAGGTGTAATAAAAAAAAAGTATCACTAGCTCAGAAATTTAATGGAAAATATTAACTCCACTCTTCCTCATTTGTATCTATAAACTGATGTTCGACACTAAGTTTTAACTTTTCTCATCTGAGTAATACTCATTTTTTGAGAGATTTTTTATTTGGTTTATTAATGACAATTTTATGCCTTTAATTGTTTAGAGTTATATTCTCTCTTTGTTATTTCTCGGGCTTTATGTTGCAGGAAATGATGTAAATTAAAAATTTACAATTCTTTTTTTTCTTCTATTCAGTTTTAAGGAGTATTTTGCCTTTGTTCGTTAAAGTGAGAAATTGGGCGATTTTGGGGACTCTTTTTTGGTTGAAATGTAGTGTTTTGATATTTGTTTCTAATCTTCTTTTTGGCAAAAAGGGTTGTTGAATATTGGCTCTAAAATTAACAAATTAGTGGTATAATTTATGAAAATTAGTGGCTTAATTTGTGGCATGATTTAAGAAAATTAATTACCTAATTTAAGGCTTAAATTATGGCACAATTTACGGAAAGAGAGACGTGCTTCATCTATAAATAGGGAGAAGTTCATGCGTTGAAGAACAAGGCAAAAATAAGAAAAAATCATAGAGAGCATAAGCAAACTCAAAGAGAGAAAATATTTAATAAGTTTGGGGAAACACTCGAGAGATATTATTAGTGAGAAAATATGTATCGGTATTCTGTATATTTCCTACTTCATTTTCCAATGTTACCTTGTAACCATCAGAATCTAGAACACTTAAATAGATATGGTCTGGACAACCTGTTATTGATTATAATTCATTACGAATATTTGGATGTCCTGTATATTTTCATGTTGGTGAATCCAAACTGGATCCTAGAGCAAAGAAAACTATTTTCTTGGGATTTAAGGAAGGAGTTAAAGAATTTTGACTTTAGTGTGGTGAATCCAAGAAGATCGTCTTAAGCTAAGATGTCACATTTGACGAGTCTGTTATGATGAGACAGACAAAATCAGATAAATATAATGAAAGGCCAAATACTCTTTCTAAGGTGATGCTTGAGACTCTAAAAGATTCAAAAAAGTTTGTTCCAACTATCGATCGTGGTAAAGATGAAATTGATGATCAAGAAGAGATCTCAATTGAGGTATAGGTTCTATTATCATCACCACCGTTCAATCAGCGGCCAGAATCTATTGCCACTACTCGACCGAGAAGGGAGATTAGGAAGCCTACCAGATACACAAACATGATAGCATTTTCACTTCCAGTAATTGACGATGATGTCACATGCACTTATAGATAAGTCGTGTAGAGAGTTGATAGTATGAAGTGGGAGATGGCAATGGATGAAAAGATGAAGTCTTTACATCAGAATCAGACTTGGAATTTGGTTCAACTTCCCAGTGGAAAGAAAACTATTGGTTGTCCTGGTAAAGACAACATCAGATACAAAGCTAGACTGGTAGCAAAAGGATATGCTCAGAAAGAAGGAATAGACTACAATGAGGTATTCTCATGTGTTGTTAATCATTCATCTACTAGGATACTATTGGATTGGATAGCACAGTTTGATCTCGAATTAGCTCAACTTGATGTCAAAATAGCTTTTCTTCATAATACTTTGAACAAAGAGATATACATGTCTCAACTGGATGGCTTCAAAGTTACAATACGAGATAATTGGGTTTGCAAGCTAAGCAAGTCAATTTACGGTTTGAAGTAATCATCACGACAGTGGTACAAGTGCTTTGTTAGCTTCATCAGAGAGCATAAGTACACACGTAGTTAGTTTGATCATTGTGTATACTTTTGGAAACTCCAAGATGGTACCTTCATTTATTTGCTCTTATATGTTGATTGCATCTACGAGCAAGGTAGAGATCAACATATTGAAGGCTCTTTTGAGTTCAGAATTTGAAATGAAAGATCTTGGAGAAGATAAGAAAATTCTTGGGATGAAAATCATAAGAGATAGAGTTACAAGCACAATCTATCTGATATAGACTCAGTATCTAAAGAAAGTATTACAAAGGTTTAACATTGATGAAAAAACCAAACCAGTAAGTACACTACTTGCTCATCACTTTTAGTTGAGTGCATTGATGTCACCTAGCACCAGACCTGATATTTTCCATGTTGTTAGTATGGTGAGTTGCTACATGCACAATCCTGGTAAAGGACACTACCAAGCAGTGAAGTGGATTCTATGGTACATCTATAGTACTGTTGATATTGGTTTGAAGTTTGAGAGAGACAAGATTGAAGGCAAGCACCTAGTCGAATATGTAGATTCTGACTATTTTGGAAATCTGGATAAGCATCGATCTACAATTGGTTATGTGTTCACAATGGCAGGAGGACCAGTTTGTTGGAGATCAACATTGTAGTCAATTGTAGCTTTGTCTACTATAGAGGTAGAGTATATGACTGTAACAAAAACATTCAAAGAAGTTATTTGCCTTCTCGAGTTGACCAAGGATTTGGGTATTGTTCAAAAGAACATTGAGGTTTTCTACGACAACCAGAGTGTCATTTCTTTGAAAAAGAACCAAGTTCATCATGGTCGCACCAAACACATCGATGTTCGATTTCATTTTGTCCCGAGATCGTCGATGAAGGGAATGTTATACTCTATAAAGTTGGAACTGCAAATATGCTTACAAAATTGGTTACAGAGATCAAGTTTCAACACTGCTTGAACTTGATCAATATCTTTCGAGCTTAGAGTGCCTAGGGCGCATTTAGAGGCAACGTTATGAACTTTGTTGAATATTGTGTCTAAATGTAACAAATTAGTGGCATAATTTAGAAATATTTGTGGCCTAATTTGTTATATGATTTAAGAAAATTAGTGACATAATTTAAGAAAATTAGTTGTCTAATTTAAGGCTTAAATTATAGCATAATTTAAGAAAAGAGAGTCTTGCTTCATCTATAAATAGGAAATAATTCATGCATTGAAAAACAAGACAAAAAAAACAAAGAGAGAAAATATTTAGTGAGTTTGGGAAAACACTTGAGAGATAATGTTAGTGAAGAAATCTGTATCTGTATTCTGTATATTTTCTACTCAGTTTAATAATATCTGCTACCTCCCATAAACCTTCGAATCACGTAAATTATGTGTGTATTCTTTTACCATTTTGATATATTTATATACCGTTATTTATTGATTCGTGTACAACATAGTTTGGAATATACTAGTTTGATGCCATTCACTAAATAGCCCTCTATCAGTCTTCTTGAAGATCTTCACGCATTTTCCTTTTCATTTCATTTCTCTGTTCATCAATATTTTTTTAATGTTTAATCTATAATCTGAGATGAGAGTTTCCGATAGTTTATTTTAGATAAATACATATAATCTGTATAACTTAAAATCTGTTTTACATACTACTTTATAAATTTTACAAAGTGAATTCAATATATAATTGTATTGCTGCATATTGAATATTACTTCATTAATTATATTCCTTTTTTATATGTTATTTGTAGGAGATTAAATTAAAAATAAAAAAAAAACGCATGTTTGTCTTAAAATATTGAAGAGGAATAATTCTCATGATCTTTGGATATTAAGTATTTTTAAATATATTTAAAGTTTAAATTGTTATAAACCTTGTACTACAAATACGTACAATTTATAAATTATTATATATATTTTGTATATTTTACGGAATGAATGAATTTAATATGGAGTTATCAAACTTAAAACATAATTTTTATTTCGTAAAATGTACGTAATTATGTGAGCTTTACCAAAACGTTATTATATAAGATATATATAAATTTTACGTAATTTTATAAGATATATCTTAAATTTATATTAATTTATACGAAAAATAAGCTTCAAATTATATATCCCTCGAAGGGAAACAATTTATGTTTCAAGATTATGATTATTCTCTAATATATACATAAAATATATATAATTATGTAAGTTTTTATAGAAAACTTACTTCAGAATAAATGAGTTTTAAATTAAGAATATTATTAAAATAAACATCGTTACTTGTACCTAAATTATATATATTATCAAAATGTTACAAAAATAGATTATTGTATAAACTGAATATAGATTTGTCAATAATGATCGGGATACTTTCAATGAAATTGTCGCAGTGGTTACAGGAGTGTAGATGATGACGGTGACTATTATATTGTTGTACCTTTCACATGACACAACATTGGTTTAATTTTTTTTTTAAAAAATATTAATGTAAAGTTATTTTAAATTTTTTAATATATATATAATATATGTTTTTATTTTGTTTAAATTATGTATTATTTTAATTAATTAATATGTTAATTTTTTTTTCTTTCTTTTTTATGCTTAATTATTGTAAAAAAAAAATCACTATATTAACCTCGTACTCGACTTGTCTCTTACGTAAAAAAATCTGGGGTAATTTAAACACACATTAAAATTCAACATATAAAATCATAATGAAAATGAATTATGTAGCAAGAAAACACAAGCATATATATATATATATATATAAACTATCTAACAACGGTGTGTTTGGCATGTAAGACTTCCAAATGCTGGAGGAGATACGTCTCAAATAACACTAGCTAGCTATAGTTTTGTAGACCAAAATGAAATGGAATGGAATGGAAGGTGAAGCTTTTAAAGAAGTGTAACCTTATCTTCATCCTCTCCATCCACTGTTGATTATTTATTACCTCTGAAACCAACTACCGATCATACTTTAGAAATGTTGCGTTAATTTCTTTGCCATCTCTATCAATTATATTTAAAATTTTAATAAATAATCAATATTCAACATTGTAATAATCATACTTCAATGAAATCATCAATTGAATTATTGTTACCATGTTTATCAACTATTTCGAATCTATTATTTTATTATTATTATTATTTATGTTTATCATTTGAGCCAAAAACATATCACATGTATGATATTTTATCAACTATTTCGAATCTATTATTTTATTATTATTATTATTATTTATTTATTTATTTTTGTAGCAGGATTGATCATTTGAGCCAAAAACATATCACATGTATGATATTATTTATTTTTTAATTAAAATTAATTATTAATTTTTTTTATATTTATAAAAATATTTGATTTTATAATTATTATAAATAAATATAGATTTAGTTAAGATAAAGAAAATACGAACACGCGTTCATATAATATAAACAAACACGTAAAATACTTATGAATTTACACCTCAATGTTGAGAAAGAGTTATGCATTTATTACTTTTCATTGATTTAATTTTGTTAACATATATCTAGTAATATATATATATATATATATATATATATATTTATATATATCTGCTAATGTATATCTCTTTATTTCTAACATATCTATATTTAGTTACTTTAGGCATATCTAGTTTACTTGTAACTCCTATATAAAAGCACCATGTATATTCATTTATTCACAAAATAGAATACAATCATTAAGCATTTCTAACATGGTATCAGAGTCACTATTCTTGTCTTTCTAGCAGTGTTTTCTTTTTGGTGTTATTCAACCCTTATAGTGTCCAATAGCCACGCAATCATTCACCGCTTAACCTCCGACGTCTTTCGGCCTTTGTCCTTAGGTTACGGAATTATTATACGCCTTGTTGAGAGTTCCACATGTCCTATACATTGTAATCACCGTCAGCCTGCCGTGCGTATTGTTAGAAATTTCTTTCTTAATATACCCAGCGACACCCTGTCGGATCTACACAACCGTGGGAAATATCGCAACCATCGGACTCCACACGCTTCCATCGCGTCATGAAAACCAATGCATGCGTCGTTCGCGCGGTCGCCGCCCCTTAATCTTAACTCCGATGAAATATCTACGAATACATCATGTCGGCTCGGACCGGATCTACACACCCGTGTAAGTATCCACGGTCAAACTACATCGCACCCTCACGCATGCACCATAGCCACGGCGCGTCGGATCCACGTCTTGTCGGCCGCGGCTCGTTCATGACGCCAGCTAGCGTAGTGGGGCGCATCGACATCACCTTCGGTGGCGTCACCAAACCGATCGACCGTCAGACCGAAGCACATGCCAGATTGACTGCTCGTTGGCCGTCTGCCAGATTGACCATTGACCGGATTTTCATTACGGGTTCACCTACCCTGTGTTTTCGCGTAGATCTCATTTTTACGATCGAGTTTTGCATATTGTGTTTTGAAATGGATAAAAAGGATAATTTTGTTTCTTACCCTATCAATACTATATTGGAAGGGACTAAGAATTATTTGTCATGGTCTCGAAGCTATGCGTAGTTTTCTTAAAGTCGTATGCTCGGTATTATTGTTCTCGTGCAATTATTATTCCTGATAAAGGAGCAAATGAAGAAGATGCTATCTTTCTTCGTCGCATGATTGAATGGGATAGTCACAACCACATGATACTCACATGGATTCGGAATACTTCTATTCCATCCATCTCCCAACTGGTAGGCGAGCTTTGATGATGCCAAATCGGCATGGTATATGTTGACGAAAGGTACTCCCTTACTCACGGATCCATGAAATATCAACTAATAGTTGAATTGCATAAAGCTACAACGGGAACGAGGAAATCCATCAATGACTAATTTGATCAACTTGCTTCCTTGGGACCAAATTGACCTTTGTGATCCAATTTGGGCATGCTCAACAGATCAACAATATGCTACAATTAGGGATGAATTTCGTCTCTATGAGTTCTTGATGTCACTCCTGAGGACTTTGAGCCAATCAGGAGTCAAGCTTCTTGTCGTGTAGTCCTCTCCATCTCTTGATCTGCTGTAAATGAGTTGGTTAGAGAAGAAGCTCGACTTGACCTTTCAAGCTCAAAATAAGTTCAATGTTTTGGCTATTACTCCTCACTTGCTTCACATGCCGTTGAACAACCTCAAGAATCGGTGATTCCTGGCTTTTACAATTTTCGCGGCGAGCAATAAAGGTTCTACAATTATTGCAAGCGTCGTGGCCCAGCTATTGGGACTTGTTACCGTCGGAACAAATCTCTTCTGTTGTTGCTAATATTGAGCCTCTTACGTTGATGCCTTCAGTTCAGTTCGGATCCCAGTCGTCTTCCGAATCCACTATCAGCGTCTCTCCATTGAACTACGAAGATCATAACTCATGCTGATCAAAATGGCTAGTAATGCATCTTTTCCACTACCTCTCAGGTTTTGCCAAGTAAGTCTCAAACTTGGTTTTTTTGTATGTTGCAATCACGTGACACCTCGGCTCATCTTTATTCTCCAAACTTGACCTGCGCACCACATCCCACTTAATATCCATATAGCTAATGGTTTCACCATTTATGGGAATAGTCTAGGTTTTGTTTGTCTTACCCTCTCTCTGTTCTGGGGTTTTCCCATGTACACGACCTATCCTATAATTTATGCTACGTGGACAATTAGCCGAACTAGGATATTGCCTTATTTTTGACTATGCAGGTGTATTGCAAGATCAGTGAGGCAGGGCAAAGAGCTTGCAGGACCGATCCTAGGGTCGGCGTATGTTTCCGTAAACAATCTTCGTCTTCCACCTGTTGCTCCCGCCCTCTTGTTGCCGCTACAACTATCTGCGTATCTTCCTTACCTTCTCGCACTTTGGAATTCTCGTCTTCAAGTGCTGCCATCCAAAGGGTACAAGCTAGCTGTAAAGATTACATTGGGTTCTGTGTCCAAAGATAATTTTGATTGTACTTAAATGTCGATTATGAAAACAACCGGTTTACCTTTCAATAATAGTAAATCTATCTCTAATAGTATTTTTGAGTTAATTCATTCGATGTTTGGGACCTTCTCCCGTTACTAGTATTGGTGGATCACGATATTTTGTTGTTTTTATTGATGATTATTCTCGTTATAGTTGGATCTTTCCAATGAAATCTCGATTAAAATCTTATCAATATATAGTAACTTTGCAAAAATGGTTGAAACACAATTCTCAAACATATCAAAACTTTTCGATCGATAATGCTCTTGAATATACTCAAATGCTTTTCAAACTCTATTACACTCCTGTGTGTACGTACATCTGTGTCCAGAACCTCTCAACAAAATGGTCGAGCATAAAAAAACTTCGTCATATTCTTGACATTGTTCGTGCTCTTCTTCTCTCTGCCAAAGTTCCTGCCCCATTTTGGGGTGAAGCTTCTCTTCATGCTGTTTATGCCATTAATCACATTCCAAGCGCTGTCATTCATAATCAGACTCCGTATGAGCGCCTTTTTGGATCATCTCCTAACTATCATTACCTTCGCTCATTTGGATTTGTTTGTTTCGTTCTTCTTTAGCCACATGAACACAACAAACTTGAGCCTCGATCTAGACTTTGTTGTTTTCTTGGTTATGGTGAAACTCAAAAAGGGTATCGATGCTATGATCCTATCTCACATAATCTCCATGTTTCCTGTAATGTTGTCTTTTGGGAACACCGCTTATTTGTTGAACTTTCTCACTTTCGTTCTTCCCTAACTAATTCAAATGTTTTAGAATTTTTTCCAAATGAGTCTCTTGTTCCTTCTATAGATACTTCTAATCCATCTTTGGACTTCACTATTCAATCTTCAGATATTTTTGATGATTCTCCTAGACAGGTCATAGAAGAACAGGTTGATAATGAGCTACCTCACCATGAATATAGGTCCCTGCCTCCTACTTTCCGCGAAGATCCTCCACAAGACATTCCACCTCGCCACCAACCTGGGTAAGATCCATTCCTACCACATTTACTTGACTATCATTGTTACACTTCCCTGCTACTCCACCAGCCTCACACCTATTGTGAGGCATCTACTTTAACCCTTCTTGGTAGATTGCAATGAAAGAAGAAATTGATGCATTAACCAAAACCATACTTGGGATCTTGTTACTACTCACTCCCGGTCAACTGGTGGTTAGTAGTAAGTGGATCTATAAGATCAAGACTGTTCCCGATGGGTTTATCGATCGCTTTAAGGCTCGTCTTGTAGCAAAAGAGGTTTTACGAGAGTATGGGATTGATTATGAAGAGACTTTTGCTCAGGTTACTGATATTCCTCCTCGTTCGTACACTCTTCTTGTCACGCTACTAGTAAATGGAACCTTTTTAGATGGATGTTAAAAATGCATTCCTTAATGGGGATCTGCATGAAGAGGTCTATATGCAACCTCTCCTCACGGTCTTTCTATTGAAACAAATAAGGTTTGTCGCCTTCGACGTGAAATTTATGGCCTTAAACAAGCTCATCACGAGCATGGTTTGCAAAATCTCGGCCTCCACCATCATTCGCTTAGGTTACCTTTACCAGGTCCGCATGATTCGCTTATTTCTTCGTCGTAATGATAAAGGCACCATTTTTGCTTCTTTTATATATGGATGATATGATCATGGCGGTGATGACCTCGGTGGCATTGAGAACTTCAAGAATTTTCTTAGTCAAGTTTGAGATGAAAGACCTTGGACATTTAAGCTATTTCTTGGGTCTTGAGATAACTCATTCCACGTATGGTCTTTACATTACTCAAGCAAAGTATGCATCGACCTCGTATCTCAGTGGACTACTGACAGCAAGATGGCTCTTCAGGGTTGAAATTAATACACATCTCGACACCGTCGGAGGCAACCATTATCTAATCACTGTCTTTATAGGCGATTGGTTGGCATCCTAGTTTATCTTACGATTCTCGTCCGTACATCTCTTATGATGTTCATCGGGTGAGCGATGTCACATGCAACCACGATCGACTCATTGTTGATGTTACAGTATTCTACGATACTTGAAAGCGCACTTATCTTCCATGGCCTTTTCTACTCGATTCAATCTCCTTTAGTACTTAAACCGTGCATTCTCTCGATCTTTGATTAGGCGAGAGATCCACTGATCGCGGGTCCACTAGGTTATTGCTTTTTCCTTGGTACTAACTTTGATTTCTTGGCGAAGTAAGAAACAAACCTTTGTGTATCGACTTCGATCGGGGTAATATCGTGCTTCTTTCGCGATACCACCGAGCTCGTTTGGCTACGATGGCTCCTTAGGGATTTGTGTGTGTCCACGTCTTACGCAACTCCGCTTTATTATGATAATCAAAAAGTGCCGTTCATATTGCTACGCCGCGATGTCTTCCATGAACGGACTAATCACATCGAGATTGATTGTCACTTTATTCGCTCTCATCTTATCCATGGTGCTCTCAAGCTTTTCCCCGTTTCCTCCAATGATCAACTTGTAGATATTTTCACTAAGTCACTTCCCAAAGTATGCACTTATAATTTGGTTGACAATCTCAAGTTGGTCTCACATCCACCTTGAGTTTGAGGGGGCTGTTAACGTATATCTAGTAATATATTAATATATATATATATATATATATATATATATATATATATATATATATATATATATATCTGTTAATGTATATCTCTTTATTTCTAACATATCTATATTTAGTTACTTTAGACATATCTAGTTTACATGTAACTCCTATATAAAGACACCATGTATATTCATTTATTCACAGAATAGAATATAATCATTAAGTATTTCTAACAAATTTATTTTATATCAAAATGATGAGTAAAAAATCATACATTATATATATATATATATATATATATATATATATATATATATATATATATTATTTCATATTGGATATCGATATCAATTCAAAAACAACTCTATCAAACAAAACAAAAAAAAAAGAAAAGAATGATTTTTTTATTTCTCTTATTTATATTTATATTTTTAAAAAATAAAAAAAATATACTTTTAAAACTTATAAAAACATAATAATACTTTAATAATATTAAAAATAATTAATTAAATTATGTTTAATATTAAACGTTTTTAATTGATTATAATTTATTTTGAAATAATATGTTAAATTTTTTAATAGAAAATATAGGAGAGTTAATTATAAAGAAAGTTGTTTTTGTTTTTGTTTTTGTGTTTTTTTTTCTTTTATTTTATTATAGTTATAAATTTTTAAAATATTATTTTTATTTATTTATTTATTTATTTTGACGTCGACAACTCCAAAAATATTTCTATATATAAAACAAAATATTGTCAAATAAAGGCAATCTGTACGGGGAAACTCCTACTTATTTCTTATGAAGACTAGTAGATATACTTACTCATCTCGTTATAAGTTGATTGATTTGAAAGTTCCATTCACTAAAAGTCTATAGGATAGACTATACCCCTGTTATAATAAATATAAAAAAAATTCCATGCTTTTTTTTTTTCTTTTTGAGAAATTAAATAATTTTTTTTACTTAAAAGATGAAAAGTTAAACCTAAAACATGAAAAATTATATATATATACATTATCATTTTAGTAATATAACTACATGATTTATATACTCTAATTTTATCACTTTTATGATAAGATTCATAAGTTCTATAATTTAAAAACATCATCAATTAAGTTAAAAAATTTAAAAATTTAAATTTTTCATAGATAAAATAAAAATTATATATTTTATTAATAAACAAAATATTAGTGTAATTTTTTTTAAAAAATAAATACACAATAAAAAAAAGAGATAAAAAATAATCTAAATAATATACTATAAAAATAATAAATAACACGTCTTTATGTCACATGTAACCAATTGCATATATATTATTCCAATAAAATAAGATAAATTATATGGGTAAATAACTAATAACAACCCGTAGAAATTTAACTTTTTTTTCTTCTTTTTTTTTTTGTGGTCATTTCTAATTTTTCTTCTTACCATGGAAAATCTAAATATAACCATGATTTCTTACATATATACAACAGCTCTTCAATCTGTAATTAATCTGGTTCCTAGACATGTTAAATACGTTCTTAAATAATAACATTACAATCACCTATTTTAAAATACATATATAATATATAATATATTTGATGTGAAGATGAGGAAATTAAAGTACTACATATATATATCATAAATATTTTTAATAATAAACTGTTCCTTATAATCTCTTAAGATATAATACATACAAGTTAATGCAAGCTAATTCAAAAGATTCAGACTATAATTTACCCCTGAATATAAGCAAATAATAAGCATATATATAAGACATTAACCACAATGACTTTTACGTCTTACACTTGGTCCTTTTACAATTATATATGCAATACGTTCTATCATTCACCTAATATATATATATATATATATATATATATCACATGTCTATCTTACTAATTATAAAGTTGTAGCTTAATCTGTTCCATGTCATCAACCAACCCTTTTTGTGATTAGTTTTCTACTCAATATAGTAAATATATTGTTCAAAACTCTTCAAAACCATCAAATTTGATTATGGCATTGTAAATATACAATACTCTTCAAAACCATCAAATTTGATTATGGCATTGTAAATATACAATACTCTTCAAAACCATCAAATTTGACATTGATAATTAATATGACATGTTCATGATTTTATAGCAATAGTACCCCCCGGCCCTCTTTTCCTTAAAGCCATAAAACACAAACATGATGTATTGGATAAGACTTTTGAATTACAGTAATTAACATTTTGTCTAAATTACACTAATTAACATTTTGTCTAAATGAAGTTGACACCAGCAGCTATTTTTAATTTTTCTCTTCCCATTTTCAGATTAAGGTTATAATAATTAGGTGGTTATGTTTTTTTTTTGGGTTACTATTATAAATAATTAAGACCCACCCTAATGAATTAAGTTCTATTTAAACCTGATTATGGTCATAGAAATATAAATTACAGTTAATTCGTGTTTAATTTGTTAGTGCTAAAGCTGAAATATTAGGAAACAAAATGAAGTTTGAAATTGAACTAGTATTCAAAGAGATTATCAAACCATCTTCTCCGATCCTGTCTAGAACCCTTTTGCTTTTCTTCAATTCACCAGAAGACATTTAGTGTAGGTAGGTAAGAAAATATTTATTTGTTCTTAAAATATTGTGGGCTAAAACAAAGTATTAGGTGCAAGTAGGTAATAAATTTTAGGTAAGAACTTAATTAAAATTCATCAAAATTAAATAATATCACAATTAATACAATAATATTCTTAATAAAGTATTAACTGCGGTAAAAATAATATGCTTTATAAAATAAATAATTCATTAGCTATTAACTTATTAATGTTAATTTCTTCCAAAAGAAACATCGATAAGTTAATAAATTATACAACAAATACGTCCAAAAATATTGTTTAGAAAGTTCAAAGTATTCAAATGATTTTGATTCATATAATAACGATGTTATGTAAATTATACATGGTTCGAAAATTTGAATACAATGATTAAGATTATATGAATATATTGATTGTTATATTTTCACCTTTTTTTTCTATTGAATATAACACCAGCCATGATATTACATTAAGACATATATATTTCATGATTTTATAGTAACAATATTACTATAATATTTTTTTTTATTATCATAAAAATAAATTATTTATAATAAATTTATTCAATAATAATCACACATAAATATAATATAATTAAGAATATAGATAAAATTTACATTTTACTTTTACTAAGAAATGTGACACAAGGCTCTCACATTTCCCATTTAATATTGCAGTTGATGGAACGGTGCTTTCCCATCCTTTTTTTATAAATATAAGAATTTTTTACTAATAAATAAATTATAACTTTAAATACATATAAAATCTCTCTAAGTATAATTATTTATTATATAATTAAATTTAATAAATTAAAATTTTAAATATAATTAAATTACTTATATTATTAATTTAATAATAATTAAATTATTTATTTATTAATCAAAATGTTACCTTTTCAACGTATAATTTATTTAATCGTAAAATTTTATAAACATATATATATATATATATATATATATATATATATATATATATATATATATATATATATATAAGAAAAGAAAAAAAAATGGGTTTGAAAAAGATCACGCGGGACGAAAAGAATAGTTTCCGGTCCCACAACATGCGAATATACGTCCCGATCATTACCTAATTTTTTTGATGCATGATTAACATTTACAATCCAGACTCTTGAACCTATAAAAACTAGTTATAAATTCCGACAACAACAAAACGCGATTCTCTCAACACAATAGAGCCATAGAAGAACAAGCACATATGGAGTATTTTACACCCGAGTCTCTCTGTCTCACTCTCACCCTCTTAATATGCTCCACCTTCATATTCCTCATCTTTAGTCGGAAAAAATCGATGGTCGGAAAGCTAAACTCAGAGTCACAGTCAGTCATCAAGACTCTACCCTCACCGCCAGGCCTTCCGATCATCGGTCACCTTCGCCTTCTCACAGACATGCCTCACCACGACTTCATAAAACTCGCCAATCAACTCGGTCCCATATTTCTACTCCGACTCGGCCAAGTCCCTACTCTGGTAATCTCCTCAGGTCAACTGGCTCGACTCGTCCTTAAAACATATGATCACGTTTTCGCAAACCGTCCACAGCTCGCTGCGGCTCAGTACCTCTCCTTCGGCAGCTCTGACGTAACTTTCTCTCAAGGAGCATACTGGCGCCAAGTGAGGAAAATATGCGTGACCGAGCTACTGAGTTCAAATAGAGTCAGCTCGTTCGAAACGATCCGATACGAGGAAATAAATCGGTTGCTGAGTAGCGTGTTGCGTGTGTCAGGTTCAAAAGTAAACATAAGCAAGCTGATATTTAAGTTAGCTAATGATGTACTGTGTCGAGTTGCGTTTGGTAGGAGGTTTATGGAAGAGAAAGAGGAGGATGAGTCAGCAGGAACACAAAAGAAGAAGAAGAAGAAGAGATTGGTGAATGTGATGGAAGAGGCACAGGCATTGTTCGCTGGGTTTTGTGCAGGGGATTTTTTCCCGAAATGGAAATGGGTTGACTGGGTGACTGGGTACAAACAAAGACTGGAGAAGACCAGAGATGACTTGAGAGAGGTTGGGGAAGAAATCATAGATGAACATGTGTGTAGATCAAGGAAAGGGGAAACGACGACGTTGGATAAGGAAGATTTCGTGGATGTGCTGTTGAGAGTGCAACAAAAAAAGGATTTGGAGGTGCCTATCACAGATGATAATGTCAAGGCACTTGTACTGGTACCCGCCTCTCTCTCTCTCTCTCTCTCTCTCTCTCTATATATATATATATATCTTTTTTTATATATGATACTGTGAAGGATAATTTTAGAAAAAAAAAATTCTTAAAGTTAAAATTTTCACGATCTAACTCGTACTTATTTTATACTTCATACCAACCTCACTTTTTTTTTTCTTCCAAAATTTAAATAATATTTTCTTCATTTCTTACCTTATTAACCCTATTTAATTTATCAACCCCAATTCCCCTACGTTCGTACAGGAGAGTAAGAGATTACAACGCTAAAGTAAAGCCACTGATTATCTGGTTTTTATACTTTCTCTATTGTTTAAATTAATGGTTTATTTATGTATGAAATTTATATTTAAATTGATACGAAATTAAATAATAAATATTTGTATTAATTTTAAACTAATGGAATTATAAAATTGATTACAAGATATTTGTTTATTTATTATTTAAATTTTTTTTTAGTTCTAATTTTTAATCAATTATTAAGATATAAGATTTAATATAATAATTAGTTTAATTATTAAAAATAATTATTTTTTAAAAGTTTATCCATCATAAAACCAAAAAAGCACTAAAAGACAAATTTTAGCTCACCTAATCCAATCTGATTCACGGATTGGATTTATTCTTATTTTCTAAAGAAATATCATTATTAATTAAGTTTTGGTTTTAATTCAAATTGGAATCATTCTATGGTACGTATATTCTTATCATTACTATGATTTTTCGTCTCATTATCATAAATTAAATTTATATTTTATTTGTGTAATATTTTTTATTTAATAAAAAAAAAGAATTTAAGTGTCTCCCTTTATAAAAAAAATGTGAATTGGCACTTGATAAATAGTGTTTTTTACGTGAAATTAAATAGAAGGTTTATTTACCTAAAAATATATATAGTTAACTATTTTAGCTAAAAGTGTAATATAGCGGACATGTTTGACTTTGTAAAACAAACTTGTAGAAAGTGTCCTGTAGTTACCTAAAGGCAATATGCAATACGTACTCTAAGTAGTTGGGTTTAAAAATATAGCAGATTTTTATTTATAAAAAATAAAAATATTAATAATATATAAGATATTACATGTTATTAAAAATTTTTGTTTTAATATCTTTAATTTATGTATTGGTATTTTTTTATCATTTTGGGATGTTATTCAATTTTTTTTTGTCCAAAATATCATTTTGGTTCAAATAAAATAAAAAATTTATCAATACTTGAATTAATTATGTAAATACTTTCACTTTTAACTCTATTAAAAAAAACGATGTTTATTTAAAAAATATATTTTCATTTATGTTATAAAAAAAAGAAACACGTATTTTTTTTTAATAAAATTAAAGATGAGACTCTAATTATGAAGTGATTATTGCGTATAATTAAACTATATTTTAATAACATAAAGAATTTTACACTAGATATATATGGTACACATTAACTAATGTAGATGTAGATACGGATCCAAATAATAGCCTATATATCTATGAATCTTTGAGTTATTATTTCTCTTGGAAATTTATTTTAGTTTCTCATAATATTGAATGTGTCTGTTTCTTGGTTTTGATAATTTTGAGTATTCCTAATTTGCAGGACATGTTTGTAGCCGGAACAGATACAACAGCATCAACCCTAGAATGGTCAATGACAGAGCTGATCAAACAACCTAAATTGTTGAAGAAAGCACAAGATGAAGTACGCAAACTTATTTCCAATGCTGGAAAAGTTGAAGAGAGCCATCTTCAGCACCTTCCTTACGTGAAAGCTGTTGTGAAAGAGACATTGAGGATTCATCCTTCAGTTCCACTTTCGGTTCCAAGAGAATCAACGGAAAAATGCATTCTAGATGGCTACGAAATTCAGGCAAAAACTCGGGTTGTGATCAATTTCTATGCTATAGGAAGAGACCCGGAAACATGGAAAAATCCTCTGAAGTACAATCCTGAGAGGTTTGTGGAAAACAATATAGATGCCAGGGATCAAGAGTTCAGGTTTTTACCATTTGGTGGAGGACGAAGAGGCTGTCCTGGTTATGCCTTTGGATTGGCAACTGTCGAAATTGCTTTAGCCAGGTTATTATATCATTTTGATTGGGCATTGCCACAAGGAGTTAATGCTGATGATATAGATCTTAATGAGCATTTTGGGCTCTCCACCAAGAAAAAGAATCCTCTTTTTATTGTCCCAACAGTCAACAAGCAGTATGAATTCAAGGAGACAACAAGTACTAGTTCCTGAAGTACGTAGACTGCTCTTCTTGTATTCTCGTTCTTAATTATGCTAAATAAATTGTCATGTATAACAAGAATACACCTAAGGGTTGTTATATACAATCTGTCACTATCCCTACTCTAGTACTATGTCTAAGTGAGCTATATAAGCTACCTATTTACACAAGCAGAAATATAATGAAATATGCAAGTTTTTTTGTTTCTTCTCTTCTCTCTTTTATTGCCAAGATTATCCTGGTATCAGTGCCATAGATATGGCTTCCTTATCTCCTTGGCAGACCTCGTATCTAACACAAATAACACAAGTCTTGAACCTATACAAGAAATCAGCAATAGATGTTCATCGTCTATATAGTTTACCACTTTACCTACCTATATAATTAATCCCCTCTTTTTTTTTCCGACAAAGGAAAGAATATAAAATTTGATGATGTACATTGTCAAATTTGTAGGAAAATGGGACATTGTTTTGCTAGATGTTTTTATAGATATTCACAGTCCAAGAACACTGGCCCTCTTAGTGGTCAAAAGCCTAAAGTTCCTTCTGTTCGATCACATGTCTCACAGTTTTGATGAATATTTAAAAAATATTAATATCTCGTTATTTTATTGTATTTAAATATAACAAATAGATTTGAATATTTTATCATTATTTAAATAAATTTATATATTCAAAATAATGTATATTTTTATTTTATTTTTCAAGTATTTTTTGTTCCAAAAATATATATTAATTAACACATAATAATTATATATCAAGCAATCATTTACACCTTAAAAGTGTAAAGGAACAGTGCATGCAAGCCATACATGTAGAACTAATCATTATGTAAATGTTGCAAAATAATAATTCAAATAGAGCACTGTGTGCTACAGAGAGGTTTATTGTGGGTCGCGGCACATTCATCACTACATGGATTTATTGGGCATGAAGTTTGTTTAGTGTCATAGCGAACAAATGTTGGGCCGTTGCGTCACCTATTTGAAGTAATAATTGGTGAGTCTTGGATCGCTGCATAAAAAATAAAGAACGTAGTGTGAATTTATTTAATCCACCTAAAACCCTTAGTTTTAAGCTGTTTCCTATAAATAAAACATTATAGCCTCTAGTTTTTATAGGAAACAATATTAGAGTAACATAAGATTTTTATTTTCAATTGTCACTTTTTTTTTTTTTAGTTTTTCCAATATGTTAGATTGGTAGACAATAATAGTTAGATCTCTTAGAGATATTACAAGTCATAAAAAATACTTAAGATATCTATACAATGAAGATCTTATTTGTATTCATTTAACTTTATATATATATATTTCTAATACTATTTTTAATTTTCTAATAATTTATTAAATCTAAATATATCTAACTCATTATTATTATGAAAAATTAAGATTAATATAGGTGAATATTTTTATAAAAGAAATTAAGATTATTTTTTTATTCTATATTTTTACAGAGTTTGTTACTGATTAATATATCAATGACATATTTTTCATAACACATTTAAAATATAAAAATTAATTTTTAGGATTTAACTTTAACACCTTTAATAAAATTTTAAATTATATGTTTCACGTAAAGCAATGATATAAGTGGTTTGTTATTTTCTTAGAAATAAAACGTAATTTAATCTAATGAGTTAGTGATCTTTCTTAAGGATCTTAATTGATTTTATTAATAAAAAATCTGATCATCGCTTAAGGATATTTTCATACAAAAAAATAAAAAAATCAATTACCTTAATTTTTATCTTTAATAGCCTAACTAATTCTAAGTAAGTATGGTTAACTAGTTAATTATCTCCATAAATTCTCTATTAATTGTTAATTGTTAATCTACTTAGAATTATTTGAATCAAATCTTATTTATATCTTTTATTATTTTAATTATATGTTATTATATTAGAACTTTTAAAACCAAATATTGTGGAAAAATGTTTAAGTTTATTTTTCATATTTATTTTTAAGAAATTTTTTTAATTATTTAAAATTACATAATTCTTGTTTAGATCAATCTTGAAAGTATACAAATCACTTATTATAAGTTATTCTTACACTTGAAAGCTTATTATAAATTTACAAAATTTGAATATAAATTTTATGTATCATAATTTTAAGAAAATCCTCAAAATTCAACTGATTTTAATCACATTTTTTATTCTCAATTTCTTAATTAATCATCTACTTTTGTAGCTATTTCACTTTTACAGTCATTTTCACTTTATCATTGGTTCATGGATACATGTGTTACTTATCACACTACCTCGTATGGGGACATGCTTCCAAAATCAAGTTCCTACTATGGTGATGCTACTGTTATGTTAGGTAATGGTTCCACCATACTTATAACTCATATTGGATATATTGGTATAATTAATAATTTTCATGATCTTAAGTTAAAGCACTTGTTATATGTGTCCCAATTTGATAAAATCTTATTTTAGTTAAGAAATTTTGTGAAAATAGTCATGTATCAGTTGAGTTCTTTCTTAACACATTTTATACAAAGGATTTGTACTCCATGACTATTAATTTGACGGGAACACTGATGATGGCCTATACAAGTACCACACATACCTAAGAAGATTTCTGAGCAGAATTCAATGTCACAGTGCAAGTCTTAGTGGACTCTTGCGGTTGATCACCTTGGATATCCACATTATACTGTTGTGTAGCATGTAGTAAGCAGCATGGTTTTAATTACATCAATTACTAATTTAATTATACCAATTTTATATATTATAATTGTATCACAATCATAATTAACATGATAATTTTTTATTGAATATAATTATTTGAATCCTATTATTCTTACCAATAATATTGCATCACATTATTTGTGATTTATTACAAACTTATTATAAATAAATTTTTTCCATTCAATTAATATTCCAAACGTGTAAGAATATTATATACTTATTCACCAAACCTCATAAGTCATAAATACAATGAAACTTTAGCAAAGAAAGAGGCTTTAACCCTCCGAAATTGCATTGATAATCATATAAGCTTCATGCACGATATGTACACTAAACCAAGCCTTTCATAGTCTCATTGATTGTCTTGAATCTTGACCTGCCAGTCAATTTTATCCCATATTCTCGATCAATTACATCCTTTCTTCAAACTAAGTGGCACGCAAGTAACATTGAGTTTTCCACAAAGAAAACAAAATTGATGAGCAAATAGAGGCTTGGTAAATATATTAACGGTTTGATCTATATATGGCACATGATGTAAAGTCAAAGAAATTTGAATTGCACATAGTGGCAATCCACTTTAATATGTTTTATCTTGGCATGAAAGACAAGATTAGCTATGAGTGCTATATATAACACTAATGTTGTCAACCAAATTGTATGTATATTAGAAAGAAAGACATGCATAGCAGCCAAACAATGCTACCTAGCTTTATTGTTAGGTTGAGAAATAGTCACTTACTTTTTAGCTTACAAAATGATGGGGTTAGCACCCAAAAACACACAAAGAAAATAAGTTTAACGTCTAGTATCTGATAAAGTTAAAAAAATAAAAATCTTAAATATTTTAACAAATTATCAACGGAATCATAAAGTTTAAATTAATTTAGAAAGAAAGTAAATTAAAACTGATAAATAAAAACAATAAATTAAATCGATAAAGGAAAGCAATAAAACTATTCTGATTTAGGATGATGGATGTATATAGAATTTTAGCGAGCATAACTCTTTATGAACAAAAAAATTAAATGATTTAAATAAAAGGTAAATTTTACTGTTTTAATTTCTTTTTAAATAAAACTCCTTATAATTATGATGAATTTTGAATGATTATCTATTAATTAATTCTCTCTTGATCAAGATTGAAATTGATTAATTAGTAAATTAAAAAATTAACATACCAAAATTTTAATTAATTGATAACTTTCCTTGGTTTGATTTAGGATTAAAAATTGATAAACATAAGATAAATATATTATTTAATTATAAATTAAGATTTAGCCCATCTTTAATTTATAATTAAAATTATTTTCAATCGTATAATTTAAAACAAATCAATGAAATTAAAATAGACTTTAGCTAATTGATTTTTCACAACTAAGCATAAATGATGTACCTAATGCTTAGTTCTAAAATATTTTTTTAATCATAAATAAAGACTTGGCTTATCATTAATTTATTATTAAAGATTTGAATATTGTGAATAAGAAATAAATCCAAAACTTTTATTTGTTTAAATTACAAATCGTTCTTCCAATCATTAGAAGCAACGACTAAAAGCTTACGTACAAATTACAAAGAGAAATAAAATATATAACAATTAAATTATCCATTCTTGATAAAAATGATTATAGTTCTTTGAATGGAATGTCACTATATTCTTCAAATCCTTTGATCATCTTTACAATTAGAGGGTTTTCTCTCTATATCTTTACATAGTGGTGGAACGGTTAAATTCAAAACTATTATATCCTATTATATGATTATGGTGTGTTGAAACAATAGAAAACAACTCCTATTTATAGTTGAAAATAGGAGAGAGAAATGGATCTTGAAGGAGAAAGCTTTGCACTTTGTGACACATTTATCCATGTCGTGACTTGCTTCTCGTTTTGGTTCACCTCAATTTGTCTAGAAAAGATCACACCATGGCAATACTTATCCACATCGTGGCTCAAATCAAACTATTTTTCTTCACTTTTTTATTATTTCACTCCTTACAAATTGGTTGGATCACATGGAAGCTTTATATGTATTATTCTTTTATTCTTCTAAGTTGAAATGAGTACCTCATGTGTGATTTTTTATGTGTTCATCTTTTGAATCAAATTACAAGCCAAAAATGCTTGAAAAGTAACATAACATACAGGTGATTTGAAAAACATAAATTTGCTCAAATAATGATAAAATCATGCAAATTTAAATATATTTATTTTATTTAAGTATAAATAAATCACGAAATAATAATACTTTTCAAGCACTTATCAACCATAAGTGTGTCACATTACTTTGCATCAGCCATGGTTGCTTTATGAATAATACTTATGATATATTTAGTCTGTTTCAAAAGAAGAGACACTTAAGAAAGACAATTCACTTCAATTCCAAGAAAAAAGTGAAACTTACCCATGTCCTTCAAAGCAAACACTTTGTTGAGAATAGGAATGTGCATAGGGACAGTCGGAGACGGTTATGCTAAGAGGGCATTATTGAGCTTATCGAATACACCAGAGGAGTTTGTTTAAGTTCATAAAAAGACTCGTTAAGCTTACATAAATAGTCAAGGTGATCTTTGTCTTCAAACCATATAGTTCTCTTCTTGAAGAATTTCATTTAGAAAGACATTGTTAACATCAACTTGCCTCAAATACAACCCAAAACTCAAGGTAAATGTAAGAATAACACAAACTGTGGCAAGTTTAGAAACTGCACTAAAGATCTTTAGAAAATCAAAGCCAACTACTTGTAAGAATCCCTTAAGAGCCAGTTAAGCCTTCAACTTGTCTAAGATTCCATCACTCATTTCTTTGACTCTAAATACCTACATTATTAATGATTTTTTTTATCTTTTGGTGCTGGAACTAAGACCCAAGTATTGTTGTTGATTAGAGTATCATACTCAGCTTTCATTGTTATCTTGGGTTCACTACTACAAAAAAAGGTATTTAAGTTGATATGTAAAGTCATTTTTTGGAATAAAATAACTTATAATGAATTTAAAGTCGGTTTGGTATAAAATCGATGCTATCCACATAAGACATAACGTCGGTTGACGTGTCGAACCGACGCTACACGTTGATGTAGCATCGGTTGACGTGGTGAACTGACACTATCCACGTAGCATAGAGTCGGTTGACACCTAGAACCAACGCTACGTCCACGTGCAACGTCGGTTCGACACGTCAACCGACGCTACGTCCACTGTAGATAGCATCGATTGACACGTAGAATTGACGCTACACACGTGGATAAATTATTTTCTCTTCTTTCTTCCCCAGACAGAAACTATTTCAAGCGCTACATAACTCCTAAAAACCCAAAACCTACTCCACTTATCCTCCACTCTTTCTCATTTTTTGGTCACCTACGACCACCAATTTTAGCGCCGACTAGTGGGTTTTCTTTCTCTCTAACTAATCTTTTAGATCCCTTATTTTTTTTAACAAAATACTCAAAAAATTTATACTCATTTCTCACTTACAAAACACCATTTTTTCTTCATTTCTTTCATTTTGTCACTTCATTTACTCTTGTAAGTATTTCTATTAATCCCACGCACTTATTATTCATTTTTTTTCGTGTTATTATGTGTATAGATTTTTGTATTATAAATGTAGGTTTGTATTATAACACGAGGAGAAGAATATGATGATCTTGAATAACATAAAACAACATCATGGTAATTTTTTGCTATTAATAAATATTTTATTTTTCAATTATTTGTATTATTTAAATAGATAGTTTTTTTTTCAATTATAAGAACAGTAATTAATGCATGTTATTTAAGTGTGTAATAAAAAGTAGAAAGGTTGGATGAAAATTTTTAATAAATGGTTGAATAACTCATTGAAGATCTTTTTTTTAAATAAGAATTATTGTACAAACTATTTTAGGTAAGAATATATACAATATTTTGTTTATATATTTTATGTAAGAATATACAATATTCTATTACCTAAATATACAATATTCTGTTTATTTATTTTAGGTAATAATATATATACAATTAATACACTAATTATGGTAAATTAAATATTATAATATTGTAATCTTGTTCATAATCTCTACCATTAATATCCCCTCTCAAATTGATATTAGATGATCAAAAAACATCAATTTATCAACAAGAAATTGATGTCGATGGCAAGAGAGAGCCTTAGTAAAAACATAAGCAGACTGGAGATCGGTGATAATATGAGTAGAGGTGATGTGAGCATCATATGCTTCACAAATAGAGTGACAATCTACTTCAATGTGATTGGTGCACTCATGAAATACTAGGTTAGTAACAATTTGAATAACACTAGTATTATCCGCATGGAGTAGAGTAGACTCGGGTTATGGAAACCCAAGCTCAGCCAGCAGTCCCTGAAGCCAAACAATCTCAAAACATACAGAAGACATAGCATGATACTCAAACTTGGTGTAGGGCTTTGACACACAATCTTGTTTCTTGCTTTTCCAAGAAACAAGAAAGGCACCAAGAATCATACACCAACCAGTAATTGACCGTCGAGTATGAGAAAAACTAGTCCAATCAACACCACCATATGCAACCAGACGAATAGGAGAGTCCACAGGGAAGAAAAGATTGCCGGTGAAAATGCCTTGCAAATAGTGAGCAATGTGATAGACAGTAGCCAGGTGGAAGTGCTTAGGTGCCTGGATAAACCGACTAACTTATTGAATAACAAAGGATTGTATAATATTTTGTTTATATATTTTAGGTAAGAATGTATATTATTCTATTACTTAAATATACAATATTTTGTTTATATATTTTAGGTAAGAGTGTATAATATTCTATTATCTAAATATAAAATATTTTGTTTATCTATTTTAGGTAATAATATATACACAGTTAATACATTAATTAGGTAAAATAAATCTTGTAATCTTTTCGGTAATCTCTGTCATTGATATTCAACTCTATGGGGTGTAAATTATGTAACGTTATTTTAAAAAATATTATAAAAATGAATGAGGATATTGTTTGCCCATTGCTTTTAAATAGCTTGTTTAGGTGTCTTTTTTCCTTACTATTTTAAAGTTGTTCCAGGCTACTTTTTATTTTTATTATTAATCTATATATTTATTTTCTCTGGCCTTTTATTATGGAATTTTCAATGAAAATTTTATAAATCACCCTTTATTAAACATAGTTCAAGTCTCCTTTGACCAATTTAACAACAAAAAAAATACAAGTTTATAGCAGAAAAGATTCATCTCACATGACATTTGAACCCACTAAAGTATCTGAATACCATGAGGCTCATCACAAAGCACGTTCTTCATATTATTTTCTCCTCCTCCTAGCAATTTATTGAGCTTCAATAAAGGGGATTATTTAGTATATTAACAAGCAGACCAGAACAAGAGCAGGCTTCTTCAGGAACCAGTACTTGTTTCCTTGAATTCATACTGCTTGTTGACTGTTGGGACAATAACAAGAGCAACCTTTTTCTTCGTGGCAAGCCCAAAATGCTCGTCAAGATCTACATCTTCAGCCGTAACCCCTTCAGGCAATGCCCAATCAAAATGATATAACAACCGGGCTAAAGCAATTTCAACAGTTGCCAATCCAAAGGCATAACCAGGACAGCCTCTTCGTCCTCCACCAAATGGTAAAAACCTGAACTCTTGATCCCTGACGTCTATATTATTTTCCACAAACCTCTCAGGATTGTACACCAGAGGATTCTCCCATGATTTCGGGTCTCTTCCTATAGCATAGAAATTGATCAGAATCCGAGTTTTTGCTGGTATTTCATAGCCATCTAGGACGCATTTCTCCATTGATTCTCTTGGAACCAAAAGTGGAACTGGAGGATGAATTCTAAATGTCTCTTTCACAACAGCTTTCATGTAATGAAGGTGTTGAAGATGGTTCTCTTCAACTATTCCAGCGTTGGAAAGAAGATTGCGTACTTCATCTTGTGCTTTCTTCAACACTTTTGGGTGTCTGATCAGCTCTGTCATTGCCCATTCTAGTGTGGATGATGTCGTATCTGTTCCGGCTACGAACATGTCCTGCAAATTAGGAATACTCAAAAGAGTCAAAACCAAGAAAGAAACACATTGAACATTCTGAGAAAGTAAGAGAAATTTCTTAGAGAAATAATAACTCATAGAAATGGACTCTATTATTTCCTCCATCCATTAAACTTAATTTGGTCCGGTGCACTGATTGTAGTAAATGTTTCCGGAAAATGCTCACCATAAATTAATTCTCAATTTGTCATTCAATTGATACATGTAAAACATCGCATCCTAGAGATTTTTGGCATGCTTCATTTATCGTTCAGAAACTAGCTTGTTAGCAACTAGCTACCACTAAAATTCTCATCAAAAGATTCACAACGTTACCAATGTTGTTTTAAAAAACATTACACAATTCAATACTGGATCGAATCCTAAAAACTATAATATTCAGATTTATATTAGGACTGTACCAATGTCGTTTTAACGTATCCTTCACAAATCATCAAGTTAGTGCACTTAATTTACTACACCTCAAAACTAATTAACTAATTAACTAAGGGTCAAAATCACTTGAACCTATTCTAATCCTAGCTATTTTTCACTCTATTTAATTCTTCCACTATCAAAATGTGTCACATTTCTTCATCGTTCATATTAGAAATACTTAATGATTGTATTTTATTCTATATTTAAAGGAATATACATGGTACCTTTATATAAGAGTTATAAATAAACTAAATATGTTTAAAATAACTAGATATAGATATACCTAAAGTAAATAGATATACATTAACAGATATATATACATTAATCTGTTACTATATATATATTAACAATCTCCCTCAAACTCAAGGTGGATGTGAGACCAACTTGAGGTTGTCAACCAAATTACGAGTGTATCTTTTGGGAAGTGTCTTAGTGAAGATATCTACAAGTTGATCGTTGGAGGAGACAGGGAAAAGCTTGAGAGCACTATGGACAAGATTAGAGCGAATAAAGTGACAATCAATCTCAATGTGTTTAGTCCGTTTATGGAAGACATCGTTGTGAGCAATATGAATGACACTCTGATTGTCACAATAAAGGGGCGTAGTAGAGGATGTAGACACACCCAAATCCTTAAGAAGCCATCGTAGCCAAAGGAGCTCAGATGTGGTATCAGCAAGAGCACGATATTTTGCTTCAGTACTAGAGCGGGCCATAAAAGTTTGTTTCTTACTTCGCCAAGAAATCAAAGAAGAACCAAGGAGAAAACAATAACATGTAGTGGACCTGCGATCAGTGGGATCTCCTGCCCAATCAGCATTAGAGAATGCACGAAGTACTAGAGGAGAATGAGCTGAGTAGAAAAGGTCATGGAAGATAGTGCCTTTCAAGTATCCTAGAATACACAGAATAATAGCATAGTGAGTCGAACGTGGAGGAGACAGATATTGGCTCACCTGATGAACAACATAAGAAATGTCTGGACGAGTAACTATATGATAAACTAGGCTGCCAACCAATCATCTGTAAAGAGAGGGATTAGACAATGGTTCCCTCTCCCCCCACCGAGGGTGTTAGATGCACATTAAGTTCAACTGGAGTGTCAATATTCTTGCTATCAGGGAGTCTAGATGCATACTTAGCTTGAGTAATAGAAATACCATCTATGGAACGAGTGATCTCAAGACCCAAGATATAGTTGAGATGTCCAAGGTCTTTCATCTCAAACTGTTGACTAAGAAAATCCTTGAGTTCTTGAATGACACTGAGGTCATCACCAGTTATGATCATATCATCCAAATATAGGAGAAGCAAAATGGTGCCTTTATCATTGCGACGAAGAAATAAGGCAAAATTATAAGGATTGGCAGTTTAACCCAAGTGAAGGATGGTGGAGCTGAACTTGGCAAACCATGCTCATGGAGCTTATTTAAGGCCATAAAGTGCACATCGAAGGCGACAAACCTTATTTGTTTCAACAGAAAGACCAGGAGGAGATTGCATAAAGACTTCTTCATGTAGATCCCCATTAAGGAATGCATTTTTAACATCCATCTGAAAAAGGTCCCATTTACTAGCAGCAGCAACAACTAAGAAGGTACGAACAGAGGAAATACGAGCAACTGGAGCAAAAGTCTCTTCATAATCAATCTCATACTCTTGTGTAAAAAATTTTGCTACAAAACGAGCCTTGTAGCGCTCAATAGACCCATCAGAGCGAGTCTTGATCTTATAGATCCACTTATAACCAACCACAGATTGACCAGTGGGGAGAATAACCATATCCCAAGTATGGTTTTTGGTTAATACATCAATTTCTTCTCTCATTGAAATATATCAAAAAGGGTTAGTAGATGTCCCACGATAGGTGTAAGACTCATAGAGTGTAGCAAGAGCAGTGTAACAATGATAGTCAAGTAAATTTGTAGGCATGGATCTTACCAAGGTTGAATGGAAAAGTAGAATGTCTTATAGAGGATCTTCAAGCGGAGCAGGAGCATGAGACTTATGCTTAAGGTAGGGTAGCTCATCATCAACCTGTTCTTCTACAACTTGTCCAGGAGAATTAGCAAAAATATCTAAAGATTGAATAGAGAAGTCCAAAGGTGGATTAGGAGTATCTGTAGAAGGAACAATAGACTCATTTGGAAAGATTTATAAAATATTTGAGTTAGTTAGGGAAGAACAAAAGTGAAAAAGTTCAACAAATAAGCGGCATTCCCAAAAGACAAAATTAAAGGAAAACACGAAGACGATGTGAGACAAGATCATATCATCAATACCTTTTTTGAGTTTCACCATAACCAAGAAAACAACAAAGTCTTGATCGAGGCTCAAGTATGTTATGTTTATGAGGTTGAAGAAGAACAAAATAGGCAAATCCAAATGAGCGGAAATAATGATAGTCAAGAGATGACCCAAAAAGGCGTTAATACGGAGTCTGATTATGAATGAAAGCTCTTGGAATGCGATTAATGGCATGAACAACATAAAGAGAGACTTCACCCTAAAATGGGGTAGGAACTTTGGTAGAAATAAGAAGAGCACGAACAATATCAAGAATATGACGAATTTTTATTTTGACTCGACTATTTTGTTGAGAGGTTCCTGGATAGGTTAGATGATGTACAGTGCCATAGGAGTATACCAAAGCTTGAAAAGCATTTTGAGTATATTCAAGAGCATTATTAGATCGAAAAGTTTTGATATGTTTGTAAAATTGTGTTTCAACTATTTTTGTAAAGTTACTGTATATTGGTAAGATCCAACTATAACGAGAATAATCATCAATAAAAACAAAAAATATCGAGATCACCAATACTAGTAACAAGAGAATGTCTCCAAATATCAGAATGAATTAACTCAAAAATACTATTAAAGATAGATGTACTATTATTGAAAGGTAAAAAATGTTGTTTTTCTAACTAACATGAAGTACAATCAAAATTGTCTTTGGACACAGAACCCAATAGACCTTTAGAAGCTAACTTTTATACCCGAGTGGATGGGGCATGACCAAGACGAGAATGCCAAAGTGCGAGAGAAGGTAAGGAAGAAACTGCAGTAGCTGCAGCAGCAACAGTGGCAGAGGAAACAGGTGGAAGATGAAGATTGTTTACAGGAAACATACTCCAAACCCTAGGACCGATCCCAAGCTCTTGTCCTGTCCTCGAATCCGGCACAATACACCCAAAATAGTATAAATAAGACGATATCCTAGTTCAGCTAATTGTCCCACATAGCATAAATTATAGGATAAGTCGGGTACATGAAAAACCCCAAGAACATAGAGGGTAGAGGTCGAAACAAAACCTAGACTATTCCCATGAATGGTGGAACTATCAACTATATGAATATTAAGAGGATGTTGTGCATGGTCAAGTTTGGAGAATAAAGAGTGTTATTTTCAGAAAGGTTGTCAGAGCAAGATACACGTCGGAGGTTGGTTTCAGTGGTGGAGCGTGAAAATATGTGCAGTTCCTTTGAGTGGCATAAGAGGGAGCGTGCAGACTCTGATGGTTGCGAGACTTCCACGGTTTTGTAGATCTGGTCAAGCCGATCATAGTGGTATCTGCAGAAAGGTTATTGGAGCAAGATGCACGACAATGACGGTGATTGTAGTGGTATGTGTGGTGTGGGACTCCTTAACAATAGCGATTGTAGGCCCAGAACCTAAGGACAATAGCTGAAAGACGTTAGAGGTTCAACGGTGAGTGGTTGCAGCGGCTGTTGTGACAACGAAAGTTATAAGGGTGGAGTAACACCAAAAAGAGAAGACTGCTAGAAAGATAAGAGTAGTGATTCTGATACCATGTTAGAAATACTTAATGATTCTATTCTATTCTATATTTAAAGAAATATACATGGTGCCTTTATATAGCACTTACAAGTAAACTAGATATGCCTAAAATAACTAAATATAGATATGGCTAAAATAAATAGATATATATTAACAGATATATGTACATTAATATATTACTAGATATACATTAACAGTTCAAATTTTTACTAAAGCTAATTTGACCCAAAAAAATTCACAAAAGCTAAACCCATACGAAGAAAGACAATTAATGCACCATGATAAGCACTTTAAGATTATAATCTTCAAGGAGCACCTCCAAATTGTCTTCTTCTTTACCTCTGCAAAATGGTGTGATTCAGCCTTAGATATAAGGGGGGAATTTTCTAAGGCACCAAGGCCAAATTTAGCCCAAAATGGTCTGATTTTAGCCAAAATTTAGGCTATAATATGCTTGTCAACCAATTTCGAGCCAAATCAAAGTAAAGAAAATGACTCATGACTTGAAAAAAAAATGCCTGATAAATGGCCTGTTTTGGCCTCCATTCGAGCTACGACTTATCTGCCAATAAATTTCAAGCCAAATTAAGGTGAAGAAAATGGCTCGTGACTTAGAGATAAAATTCCTGATAAATTGCTAATTTGAGCCTCAATACGAGCTACTATATTTTTTCCAGCCAGTTTTGAGCATAAAATAAGGTAAAGAAAGTAGGTCATAACTAAAAGAAAAAATTCCTAATAAACGGCATGTTTCGACCTCAATTTGGGCTACAAATTGTTTGCCAACAATTTTAAGTCCAAATCAAAGTAAATAAAGTGGCTCATAACTCGGAGAAAAAAATGTTTGATAAATGACATGTTTTGGCTTCAACTCAGGCTATGACTTGCTTGGCAGTCAATTTAGAACCCAAATTATGGTATATTTCATAGGTTGAACTAGATAAATGTTGGTACTATCATTTGAGCTAGAAGAGAGATCAGACATATTTTAGCATAAACATTGATTGGGGTTTAACCTATAAATAACACGACGTTGAAAGGAGTTCTTAGATTGTATCGGCCACATACGCATCATTCTTAGAGCGTCCTGTAAGGAGCCAAGTGTTCTTAGGAGTTTCAAGCCGAAATTTTCTCTAAACCAAAGAGATATTAGGTATCCAAACAAAATTTGACCTTGAGATGTAGGCAATCAAAGCTAAAATCGCTCTCTGAGGGATACCATGCTCAACACGAGAGTATACAAAAGGGCTCCTTAAGAACTCTGATTCACACTCATTCTCAAATTTATTTTTCCAAAGCTTAAATTTTTTGAATATAATTAGCTCATAAACTTAGAGAACTGAGCCTGTGGCAATAAAGGTTAGTACGAGAATTGAACGTGAAGTTGAAAGGATATTATAATTGGAGAAGTTAAATGATTGTAAAGAAGTAGGGTGCATTAAAATATTATCAGTTAAAGAGTTATTCTTCCACTTTCACACAAGCTGAAAGAATGGGTATTGGATATTTGGTACAAAAAATAGGATATATTGTAACCATTATATGGTTTTCCCTAGTCCCTTGAGCCCAAGAATAAAGCCCAAAACATGGCACACCAGGCCAAGGAACAACACCAACCCATTGGGATAATTTTTGGAATGTTATTGATCAAAACTCTCAAAACTAGTGAACAGTTTTCTAGAAACACTCAGAAACTCTCAAATTTTGTTTCTGATTTCTTTAACTTAATTATCACATTGCTACTGAGAGGTATTTATAGAAACAACTAATAAATCAAAGTCATACAATATAAACCTACCAAAACAATCTCAACCATACACTTATCTCCTTATCTAACCATGAGTTGTATCCTTATCAATCTAGATCATCACCATAGAAGGTTCCATGAGTTGGACTTCAAATGGGCTAGAATATTTCAAAGAGTGTTTTTGATTTCTTTGGGCTTGTAAACAAGTTTACAAACCAACACTCCCCCTTAAACTTGTTTTATGATGCCGAGAAATTTCTAAATCTGACAAAATCTTCTTGCTTGAACGGTTTAGTGAAGATGTTGGCAATTTGATCTTGTGATTTTACATACTCGAGTTGTACATCATTTCTTGTGATGCACTCCCTGATGTAATGATATCGAGTATCTATGTGTTCACTTCGATCATGGAAAATAGGATTTTTGGCTAAGGCAATAGTTGACTTGTTATCGACACAAATTTTGGTTGGCTCTTCTTGTGTCATACTTAGCTCCTTTGACAAGTTTCTCAGCCAAATTGCATGGCAACAAACACATGAGGTAGCTGCTACATATTCTGCTTCACAACTAGACAAGGTGACAATTCGTTGCTTTTTCGACATCCATGTAAAAGCAGTATGTCCCATGAAAAACACAAATCTGGAAGTACTTTTTCAATTGTCTATATCTTCACCAAAATTGCTATCACTATATCTAATAAGCTTGTAATCATTAGAAGCCGAATAGAATAAGCTAAAATTAATTGTACCTTTTAGATAGTGTAGGATTTTTTTGCAGCTTTGAAATGGATGATTGTCGGTTTCTCCATATATCGGCTAATCAATCCAATGGCATACAGGATGTCATGCCTTGTGCACGTGAGATAACACACACTTCCAACTAACTTTTGAAGTAGCTTTGAAATGGATGATTGTCGTTTTATCCATATAGCAGCTAATCAATGCAACGGCATACAAGATGTCAAGCCTTATGCACATGAGATAACGTAGACTTCCAACTAAACTTTTGAAAAATGTTGGATCCATACTTTCACCCTCTTCATTCTTGGATAGTTTGATTCCACATTCCACTGGTGTGTTGATCGGCTTGCAATCATTCATCTTGAACTTCTTTAGTATCTCCTTTGTATAGCTTTCTTGAGAGATGAAGATGCCTTTTTCTTTTTCTTCACTTCAATTCCAAGGTAGTATGTCATTAACCCGATATCTGTCATTTCGAACTCTCGAGTAATAACCTTCTTAAAATCTTCAAATAGCTTCGGATTACTTCCGGTGAAGATGAAATCATCTACGTATAGACAAACAATTAAAATATCACCATCTTCAATCTTGACGTAGAGTGAATGTTCATAGGAATACTTGGTGAAATTGTTCTCCATAAAGTACTTGTCGATGCGGTTATTCCATGCTCTTGGTGCTTGCTTTAACCCATAAAGAGCTTTCTTTAACCCATAAAGAGCTTTCTTCAACTTCAACACCTTGTCTTTGTGACCTTTTGCTTCATAGCCTGGTGGTTGCTTAATGTAGACTTCTTCTTTAAGGACTCTGTTTAGAAAAGCAGATTTTACATCCATTTGATGTATCTTCCACTTATTTTGAGCTGCCAAAGAAATGATTAGTCTAATAGTTTCTAAAAAAAGAATCATCAATAAAAATAAGAAAATAGTAATTGTTACTGAGAGAGCTAGGCTTGATCGGTCCACACACATTAGTATGGATTAGCTCGAGTGGCTTCTTGGCTCTTGAGTCTGATTCCTTTGGAAAGCTTTTTCAGAATTGCTTCCCGAGTAGACACCCTTCACAAAGTTGATCAGGATGGTTAATGGAAGGTAGTCCCTTCACCATCTCCTTCTTAGATAAAAAATCCAATCCTCCAAAATTGAGATGCCCGAATCGAAGATGTCATAGCCACGATGCATCTTTGTAGTGGGCTTTCAAAAACTTTGCAATGTCATTTTGTATGTTGATCAAGAACATTCTATTCTTTGACATTGGCACGTTAGCAATGAAGTTATTCTTATCATCTTTTATAGAAAGATTATAATCCTTTATATGAATCATAACTTTTCTCTAACAGTTGTCCTAAACTTAAAATGTTACTTTTCATATTTGGAACATAGTAAATATTGGAAATAAATTGATGTCGCTCATATTTCAAGCGAATAAGAATGTTACCTCTTCCTTTCACTGCTACTTTAGAATCATCTCCAAATGAGACATTTCCACGTACTGACTGATCTAGTTCCACGAAAATGTCTTTCCTTCCACACATATGGTTGCTTGCACCGTTGTCAAGATACCAGGCATTTGGTTTACTATTATCATCCTCCTTCTGTGCTAGAAAAATAGTTTCTTTCTCATCTATCTTCTCTTCTATGTAGTTGATTTTCTCATCTACTCTATTATTGGGAGCTCTACATTCTGAAACATAGTGTCCAAATTTCTAACAATTATAGCATTGAACTTGAGATTTTTCATACCTTGAGTTCATATTGCTTCTTCCACGACTTCATGTTGAGCTTTCTGCTCTCTCAAAGTTGTTGGAATTGTTGTTGTAATTCCAACCTCGTCCACGACCGTGGCTTCCACCTCATTCACGGCCTTTACCTCTACCTCAGCCATGTTGGTTTTTCTCATTGCCTTGGCTTTCATGATTATCCTTGAATTGCATCTTGAAAAGTTGCTCAGTGATCCCTTGCTTCTTCTTGTGCTTTTCTTCATATGCTTATAATGACCCATTGAGTTCATTAATGGTCATTTCTTCCAAATCTTTTGTTTCCTCAATTGTCATGACGATGTGTTCAAATTTGAAATCTAATGAACGAAATATCTTTTTCATTATTCTAACATCTCCCAACATCTCACCATTTCTTTTTAATTGATTAGAAATAACTGCGACTCTCAAGAAATAATTAGAAATAGATTCGGAAGCTTTCATATGTAAAGATTGAAAACTCACATCTTAGTGTTTGGAGACGAACCTTCTTTACTTTCTCAGCTCCTTTGAAAGAAATTTGAAGTTTATTCCCCCGCTCCTTTGAAAGATGTTGCATCTGAAATCTTCTCAAATCCATCATCATTTAAGGCTTGATAGATAAGAAAAGGAGCTTTCTTGTCTCTCTTTCTCAAATCTTTCAAAGATTCTTTTTACACTTGCGTTAGAGTAGCTTCATCGTCTGGCTCACTTAAGCATTTCTCTACGACTTCCCACACATCATGTGCACCCAAAAAAGTCTTTATCTTAATACTCCAATTATCATAATTGTCATTGTTGAGTGTCGAGACTTGAAACGATGACATACCTCCACTTGACTTAACTCACAATATAGTAAGAATTTGTAAATTTTGATCGCACATATGGATTAAGAACATCAAAAAACCTTAGATGAAACTCTGGGAAAAATATGAATTTTTGGTCAACGGTCAAAGTCAACTTTTTGGTCAATTTCTCAACGGCTCAGTCAAACGACTTGACGGCTCGATCAACTCGGCTGACTCGGTGAGTTAACTCACTTTCTAGCAGAACCTTCCGGAGGATCGTGACGGCGCATCCAAACTTCGATCGGGATGATTCTTACGGCGTCTAATTTATCTCGTCGAGAGCTTCGCTTTGATATACAATAGTGTATATTTATATTTCCAACTACAGCTCTGATACCATTTTGTTGGAATATTATGAATCAAAATTCTCAAAACTCAATAACAGTTTTCCGGAAACACTGAGAAACTCTTAAATATTTGTTTCTGATTTATTTAACTTAATTATTACATTACTACTTATAGGTATTTATAAAAATAACTAATAAATCTAAATCATATAATATAAACCTACCAAAACAATCTAAAACATACATTTATCTCCTTACCTAGCCATTTATTTTCTTCTTCTCACCAAACATGAGTTATATATCATTATCAATTCAGATCATCATCATAGAAGCTTCCATGAACTTGACTTCAAATGAGCTAGAATATTTCAAAGAGTTTATTTTTGATTTCTTTGGACTTGTAAATAAGTTTACAAATCAACAATATAGGAAGGATAGCACCAGCTGGTGGTACAACACCAGCCCAAGTGGAGAGCACCAGCATGTAGATCGTATGGACCTTCATCTTGACACCTACCTAACAATTTAAATACCATGCAAAACTTTCGCTGGTACACGTGGGAGTTCTTGTGCAACTCCTCTCCTTATGAACCACCTCTATAACATCAACACATGTACTAATCCCCAAATATATATACCTAAATAGTAGAACGTAATAAGGAAAATTCGGACCATTGTATGTTGTAAACAATCTTGATTGTGATGTCAAACAATTGTTGTGTGAGTACTCACAAGAAGTATTTTTCTATATTTTCTACTTTCAGTTTTTCAAATTTTCTTTGAGTTTCGCATGTGTCTCTCAAGTTCCTGAAGTTCTACAATAGTGAACTTGTATAACAGCGAGGTATACACATATATTAAAATTAAAATTAAAATAATTAAAAATACATTTGATGCTTCGAGCAGATAATCATAAAAATCTACTTTAATTCCTCCCATCTTTCATCAAATAAGAACTTATGAGTTTCACAGCATTAAAAAATACAAGTACATATACAGAGCATTTGAATTCTAAAACACCATAGATGATAAAGAAGATGTTGGTGCTCTAACAACTATTCAAGGACCGATGAAAACCACTAAGAGCAACGAACTAAGAAGGCGACACAAAAATTCGAACAAAAAACATAGATCTGTTTACTGAAGGAGCGACACTCGTCCATGGAAGAGATCATAGTGGGTGTTAAGGTTTTGCTCGCAGAACGATTGTGCGTGGAGAGAGAAAGGAAGGTGTCAGATCTGAGTGATCTAATCCCTATTTAAAAAGTACAATTGGGTGTTAAAATAGATTAAAAGTATAGATCTGTTTTAGTTAAATATAGCTGGTCAAAATGGCTAACTAAATATTATTTATTATTATTTTATAAATGATCTAACAAGTAGGAAAATAAAATAGAATTATTCATATTTTTAAATTTAAAAAATATTAAAATAATTTATACCGGTTAAATTAGGCAAAAGTTTTCCATATTTTAGGTTCATAGATGATATAAAAAAATTCATTTATTATTTTATATGTATATATTTATTTATATATAATAGATTTATTTTTATATAAAAATCAATGATGCGTTATTAATACCAATAAAGTATCTATCCTACGTGTTCATGTAACTAACTAATACAAAACTTGTCCCTAAACTAGGGAGTGAGATTAGAGTGGCTATGCAAAAAGTGTAAATTATTTTAGCTAAAAATTAGAGAGTTCCGTGGACATATCTAATTATACGATCCTTTTCACCCTGTGTTTTACGCCTTCTTCTCTCTCTCTCTCTCTCTATATCTCTTTAGGGGCTAAGGAGTGTAAACGTAATAATATCCACTCAATTAATAGAACAGAATATGCTATATATTGAAAGAACAGGTAATTTTAGAATTCTCCTTTCCAGCACTCGTAATAAGACCAAGGGATCGGGATTTATATATATATATATGCTTGTTAAGACAAAATGAATACCGAAGTTAAATACACGTTTTTCATTATTTTTTTTAACAAATGATATCGTTCGAAAAAAATAATTTCAAATGATATAATTTCACAAATTAAAATAAAATAAAAATAATATAAAATAATTTGGCTTAAAAAATTTTCAAAATAAAAGTAATAATTACGAGACCCATAAATAGTTTCAAATTTTTATTATAATAAGAAGTGATGATACATTTCACATTTAGATTAATCTCCTATGAAAATATAATAGATATATATCTTAAATTTATGGATAAAAATTCGATTATTAATATTTTTTCTCTCAATATTTGATATCAATTTAGATTAAGAATGAAACATTTTATAAAGAAAAATATTGAATATTTCATGCCAATTTTAATCTCATTCTTTTTTCCCTATTATGTGTCATTGTTGATTATTTTTATTTATTTATTTTTTTTATGAATAATTTTATTTGTAATTCTATTTTTTTCCTTGTTTTTAATTAACTTAGGATACTTTTTTTCATATACCAAATAAAAAAAAAGTGAACCTAAAAATTATTGCAGAAAATGAAACGTAGAGATAAGGAGAGAGAGAGCAGTGTGTACCAGTACAAGTGCCTTAAGATTATCATCAGTGATGGGCACCTCCAAATCCTTATTTTGTTGCACTCTTAACAGCACGTCGACGAAATCTTCCTTATCCAACTTCGTTCCTTCCTCTTTCCTAGATCTACTTGCATGCTCCTCTATGATTTCATCCCCAACCACTCTCAAGGCCTCTTGGGTCTTCTCCAATCTCTGTTTGTACCCGGTCACCCAGTCAACCCATTTCCATTCCGGGTAAAAATCCCCCGCACAAAACCCAGCGAACAATGCCTGTGCCTCTCCCATCACATCCACCAATCTATTATTTTTCTTTTTCTTACCTGTTAACTCATCCTTCTCTTTCACTTCCATAAACCTCCTCCCAAACGCAACTCGACACAGTACATCATTAGCTAGCCTAAATAACAGCTTGCTCATGTCTACTTTTGACCCTGACTCACTCAACACGCTACTCAGCAACCGATTCACCTCCTCATGACGGATCTTTTCAAACGAACTGACTCGCTTAGAACTCAGTAACTCCGTGACGCATATTTTCCTCGCCTGGCGCCAGTATGCTCCATAAGGAGAGAAAGTTACGTCAGAGCAGCCGAACGAGAGGTACTGAGCCGAAACAAGCTGTGGACGGTTTGCGAATACGTGATCTTGTGTTTTAAGGACGAGTCGAGCCAGGTGAGATGAGGAGATAACGAGAGTGGGGACTTGGCCTAGTCGGAGTAGAAAGATGGGGCCGAGATCATTGGCGAGTTTGGCGAAGGCGAGGTGAGGCATGTTTGTGAGAAGGCGAAGGTGACCGATGATTGGAAGGCCTGGCGGTGACGGTGGAGTTTTGATGGCTGACTGTGACCGTGACTTTAGCTTTCCTATCATCGATTTTTGCCGACGAAGGAAGAGGAAGACGAAGGTGGAGCATACCAGGAGGGTGAGAGTGAGACAGATAGACTGAAGAGTAAAATGGTCCATCTGTGTTTGCTCTCTATGGATGTGTTGTGTTGCGAAATACAATAAAGAGAAAGGAAGCAAAGAACTACGATCTGTAGATTTAGATGCACATGGGAACTGAGTATTTTATAGGTTCTAGACGATAACTGTAACGGCGAACATGACTATATATCTTTTCTCCTTATAATATCATATCACGTATCCACGTGAATATTTTATTATTGAAAAAAAAATGTAAACGTGTGTAATATATATATTTTTTAAGTAGTTATGTCATTATAATTATTCTTATTATTGTATAAATTTTCATTTTATTTAAAAACTTAATTACATTCTAATAAGATTAATATTTGAAAAATTATCCTTAAAAGAGAACTTGATATTGCTATAACAATTAAATATTATTATCTTATATTTTTAATAAAATATTATGAATATTTATTATATTATTTCTTTTATTTAAAAATATTAAATAAATAAATATTGATTAATTTTTTAATTTTACAATTTTAAATAAATAAATATTATTTTTATTAAACGAAATTTAAAATTGATCTTATCTTGTTTAATAAATATGGATTCTTCTCAGTTTTTTACGCATATAGTCTTTATTTATCTTATTCAAAACTTGGATCGAAAAGAATGGATTTCAACCTTCAATCAATTATAAGATCCGTATTTTTATTTAAAATATAAGAAAGATATTAAATTTTCATGAAAAGTGAACAATTATTCATCAAATAAGTAAGATTATTACAATCCTAATTACCTACTAATTTACAAGATATGATTTGTTTTATACATTTTTCAAAGAAGGGATGAAAGTTTGGGTTCTATAGTTAAAACTTATGATACTCTTCTTCCTTATACAAAAACTCTTTTATAGACATAAAAGCAATTCTACTTTACATACCTGATCTAAAAACACGTGAAAGAATAAGAATTTTATTTTATCTTATCTTTTCTCTCATTTTAAAAATCTCTATTGTACTTAATTATTAAAAATCACTTGTAGACATATTTTTTCTTGATATTGGAGATGTAGATCAATATTTATCTTTGATACAATAAAGTCATTTATGGTTCTTAATATGCTTTTTTACGAGTTGACAAAAATTTTATTTATTTTCTTCAACCATACCTAACTCATTGTAGTTAAATGGTACTTCATACTTTTTAATATCTTCTTAAATTATATTTAAATTATTATGTAAAACTAGTGTGACCTTACTCATGGAGTAATTTACCATTATTATAGATGATGTTCCTATTTTCTTGATTTTATGGTATATTTAACTCAACATCACTACTCTTTCTTGGTCAATAACTTCTTCGTTAAACTCTTCTTTTTTGAGTATTCTTGCTAAATAAAACATTCTTATTTTAATAAAATGATAAACACTCATAGGCTTTCATCTGTGCCAATCCATTATGGAATTGAAAAATCTTAAAAATATTGGACGATCATTTGTTTTTTTTTTCTCTTTTTCTAAAACTTTCAATGGATATTTTTAAAATTTTTAGAAAAATAATTTAATTTTATTAAATTGTTGTTATAGTAAATATTTTTAATCAACTCATAATAAAATAATTGGTAAATGAGTTTTAGATCTATTCCTTCAGTAACATTGAATCTGTTACATGTGATTGATTTTTTCCTATTGCATGAACTTTTTTTGTTAGGAAAAATTTCATGATTTCAATTTGATTTTTTCTCGATTTTCTTAATAAATTATAAGGATTCAACTATTGCTTTGGGTTTTTCTTTCTTTTTCTTCCTCTGAAATAAGAAGTGTATCATCTATTTTATTAAAGATTACTAATCTTGGTATCTTTCCTAGCATTGACATCTTTCATTTTGTAGTTATTTGGTTTTTGAATGCTTGTACATAGTTGCCTTCTAAGCTTGCTAATACATCGTTAGGTTTGAGAAGTTTAGAGGTTTTGAAATTGGAAAAAAATTATTCTACTTCAATCCTATTAGTGAATGATTTGCTAGTTATACTATAGAATCTACTTATTGCTCTACTTCTTCTCATATCATATATATTACTAATGTTAGTTCTTTATAGAAAACATAATACTTTTATATTTCTTCTTGATCCTTTTCTTTGAATTATTCCTCGTATGTGATTTCAAGTCATAAAGATTTGAAGAGTTACGCTTTTCTCTTTTGATTAATTTTAATGTTCTACCCGTTTTCTTTCTCGGATAACTAAACACTTCTTGTTTTCACATATAAGTGACTTTTTGAAATATTAAATTTTTGTTGATCTTTTAGAACTTTTATTTTATTTTCTTTTATCTTGTTTTTATGTTAAGATCATTCATTTTTTTTTTACAATTGTAAAAATTATTAGTATGATTAATTATCTAGTTAAAGTATCAACTAAACTATTAATGTTTTAGTAGATGTTCAAAATCGAATTTGTAATGGTTAAGTCACTACTACCATCTAATTAATCTCTCTTGTTTGTAATCTCTTACCCTATTAGTTCTCAAAAAATATCAAAAAAAATTATTATTTATTCTATCAATAACTCTTAGGATATTTAACATATAGTAAAAAAAATTATTGTCTTTTTACAACTACATATTCTTTTTTATTACTATGGTATTTAGTAAAACTCCTTAAAATATTTCTGAAGTAAACAAACAAAAATATTCATTCTTTTCATCTACTCTTTCTTTCGGTATGACTCTCCAATATTCATGTAAAACATCTATTTTTATTATTATTTTGTCATCTGGCCCTATATGATAACTTGTTGGTAAATATTTTACATGTGTTTTTATTTTTTCTATATATTGAGTATCTTGATCAGTCCCTTTTTAGACATAATATTTATTAAGTTTTGATTGTAAAGATTTTCTTATTTATACTAATTTTCTAATATATGTGTTTGTGTATGTCAAACACCCTAAAAACTTTTGTAATTAGTTTTTTGTCAATGATGACACTAGAAAATCCTTATATATTATTTAGCACATAAAGTTGAACATGATGTTTCTCATCTTCTATTTCAAGTCCTAAATACTTGATCTTTTGTTAGACTAATTCTATTTTTTCTCAAATAATGGTATTTTTTCTTTTTTACAGTTTGTTAGGTTTTTATGCCAAAATAACTATGGTTGATGTTATCACTAAAGATTAATATATCATTAATATAAACACAACAAAAGGGGTGATATTCTTTAATAATATTATCCATGTATTGTTGAAATATTTTTTATGCTTGCTTTAATCTAAATGGTACAAGAGTCCATCGAAATTATCCTTGTGAATAACTAAAGGTTGTCAATAGTTGAAAATATTTATCTAATCTGATTTTCCATAATCCAATCTGCAATCAAGACTAGAAAAATATTTTTTTCCCTTAAATTAAAGCTAATAACTCTTCCTTTTTATGGATAAAGTGTCCATTATCTATTGTTTCTTTATTTAGTGATTTAAAATTTAGCACAATTCTTTTCTTTCTTCATCTTTTCTTTGCGTTTTTTTTTACTAAAAATGCTAGCCTTGAGTGTGGACTCATGTTCGATTCAATTACGATTAGTTCCAAAAGTTCTTAAATTTATTTAGCGAATTCTTTTCAATCTTTTTAAGTGCAGATCATAAGTGTTACTCGTATAATATTATTAAGATCTTTTAGTTTTATACTTGCATTGTATTCCAACTTATTCATATTTGGATGTAAAGAATTTTCTGAGCTTACTATCTTAAGTAATTTTATTATTTCCAATAACCTCTTATCTTCTTATATTTCTTTTAAGAATGGATTTTTTTTATTATTAAATTCTAGATCATCTTTTCTAGTAATTTTCTTTTTGTGTATATTTTCTAAATGTGATTTCTATTTTTGTAACATATCACCATGTTTTTGTTTTTTAGATTTTTCCATAAATTTTTCTGATGACACGCTATTTGCATTTATAACCTTTGAAATGTATATTGTTTCTCCTTCTAATGTTGTTATACTTATCTTATTTATATATTATGTAAATAATTTATACAAGTTAAGTTATTTCTTATCAAAAAATCAACTCTCATTTTCTATAGATATAGAACATGGATATAAAACTTATCTCCTCCTAGTATGATATCAATATCTTTTATAAACTTATTAAAGTTAATTATTATATTATTTTTTATTCTTACTATCAAGTCATTTAGAATTGAAGTTCAAAGTTCTTGTGAAAATATATATTTACTTCTTACACGTATAATGACTCAAGTATCTATATAAGCATGTAAATGATATATATTATATCATCTGAATTTGTATATTATTTTATGTAAATACTATTAATATTAGTTATATTGTATAGGTTATAAAATTTAATTTTATATATCTTATTATCTTAAATTTTAAGATTTTGGAATAACTTTCATTATTTTTTTACATGGATGTTATTTGATATGATATATCCTTGATATTTCATAAAATTGAATATTCAATATATTTATAAATATCAATATTTTAATCCTTAATCGCAAGAGAGAAGTCATCAATTTATCTTTTTAATTTTTAGTTCAACTAATAAACAATCATTTTAAATATGTGCGTTGAAATTTGAGCCTTGTGCATCTTACCAATTGATTGATTGTATTTATGGAAATTATATTTTACATATGTTGTAAGATGAATCTCCATTATTTATATTATTCATTGTTACTAATATAAATTGTAAAAATTATTAGCGTTAGTTATTTTTTGGGACAAAATATTTGTCAATAAACTTATTTCTAAGATCGCTAGTAAGTCTATCAAACAAAGTCGAATAAAATAAGAGTTTTAAATAGTTATACTTCATGTATATCTTTTATAATTATTACATATATAGTTGTACTAATTCATTCACTAGTACATTTTCACAACATGAATCAAGATAACATGTATTGCATTGTAATAATAATGTTCAATTGACTTATATTTACGTACTATTGTATATATTGTTGTACATATTTAAGTGCATTTAATATAAGCTTTTGGTTGAATCAATTCTCATGTTATACGATGGAATTATAAGCCTTTTTAGATAGAGGGATTGATCTCCCTAATAGATAGATCGATTAATCTAGATCGATATCTAAACAATTCTCAACTGGTCATGTCAAATTGTGTAACTTTAAAAAAATAAGGTCTGAGTAGAGGGATCGATCCCCACATGAGATAGATTGATTTCTTATTTCGTCGACTTAAATTTTTTATTGAGAGATATATATATTCCTTTATAGAGGGATAAAACCTCGTGATGAAAATTAAATGATTTTATCTTGTTTTATGTATTTTTTAATCTTAATTGGCTATCCATTTTATATTATATTTTACCATATAAGATGAATCTAGGTTTTCTTTAACTATATTACTTGTCTCTTATAATATATAAATACAATCACAGATCAATTTTGAGAAGCATAAAGTTTTCACATTTAGATCTCTATTTCATTTTGCTTCTTTTTTACTTAGATTGAATTTCATTATCTCATCTAATATATTCATATGGTTCTACTTGTATAAATTTGAGCCTACCCATTGATTTTAAATCTCTGATTCTGTATGATTATGTGAGTATATATATGAGCCTATTTATTGAACTTGTATTTAATTCAAGTTTTAGCATTTATTAGTTGATATGATTTATTTGATATATATTTTGCATTATCTAGTTAAGATTATTCATTGTTAATTTTTTTCTAAAATATACACAGATACTTGTGTTTTTTTGTATAAATTTTGTTTGTAGGTTGATCCGTGAATGTGTTTGATTGGTGGAGAATTAATTAGAATGTTTGTTTGGATACTACTTACACTAATCTTATATACTGTGAAAATAAGATTGTGACTCGTAGGTAAGGTACATGTGATATCCTAGAAATGATAACATAAAAACGAATTTATACTTTTACATTTTATTTTTATAGTAGAAAGATTACGTGATCCAATGGTACAGTGTACCACTAGTTTTCTTATTAGATTATGGTTATAACCTAAGTTATTTTTACCTAACCATCTTATGTGTTATTTACTTATTTTTGTGTTTAATTTTAACACGTGATTACTTGTCTAACTATTGTAAGTAGATTATAAAATTATAATTTGATAAATTAAAAATATAGATATTAATAAATAAATAAATTTAAATTAATTAATTATTCTTAAAATCAATGAAAAAATTTAATTATAATAAGTAATATATATGTTGTTAATTTTTTTTATTCAAAAATAAATATCACTTAATAAAATTATTTATTTGAGCGATGCTTATATATATATAAGATTATTAAGTATAGATTTGATAGATAAAAATAAAGGATAAATTTTAATTAATGTATAAGATATGATAATAGTTGTGTAAAGAATATATGGAATAAAATAATTAATATATGTTATTGATTTTGGCATAATATTTAGCTAAATAATAATTATGATTTATTAATTTTTATTAATTTTATAATTATTATATTTTTCTAAAATATTTTAGTAAGGATTTTTTAAATAGACTAATTAAAAAAAGTGATCAAATCATAACTAGGGGTGTCCAACGATCTGGTTCAGTCCGATTTTGGTTAAAAAACTTTAATCAGATCGGATCGGAACGGACCGTTTGAAACGGTTTTAAGAAATAAAAATCGGACCGGACCGTTTGATTTATAAAATGGTTCGGTCCAGTTTGGTTCGATTTTTTTATAATTTAATAAAAAATAATGTGAAATTTTTTAATATATTATTAAACCGGTGTGGTCCGGTTCGAACGGTTTAAAATTAGTACAAATCGGACTGAATCGTTTGATTTATAAAACCGTTCGATTTGGTCTAGTCTGTTCAGGTTTTATAGTTTGGTCCGATCCGGTCTGATTTATGGACACCCCTAATCACAACATAAGTATTGTGTTTTGGTTCACTCCTTATTTTTTATTAGATTTAGTTAATTAAATTTTTATTTTCTTAAATTTATTTTATAATAAATTAAATGTATTAAATTTTAAAATATTAATGTAAGAAAAAATAAGTTTAACAAATTAAATTTAAGTATTATAGTACAATTTTATCATAATTTGTAATTAAAAAATAAATTTATTAAATTTAAAAAGTTAGATACCAAATTGTACTTAAAAAATTATAAAATCAAAATATATATTTATAAAAGTTAATATATTACTTATGCTGTTCAGCGTATATATTTCAATTTTTAGCTTTTTGTATATACTTTTAAATTAAAAATAAATATAAGTACGTTCTATTCTCTTTAAGAATAGGTATAAAAGGTTAAAATGATAAAAGTAACGCTTTCGTAACAACCCTGATATTAATAAAAATAATGTTATGCTAATAAAATAAAATTTAAATTAAATTATCATAATTTAATTTAAATATCATTTAATTGGGATAATATTAAATGTAAAATTTTAATTATAAAAATATATAAACTAGATATGATATATGTTATTTTTATAATTTAAATTTTTTAAAATATTATTTTTCTTAAAATTTTAAAAAATAAAAAATACTATTATAATTTATATATTATATCATATATCTCCTATTATTATAAGAGTTGGTTAAAAATTAAAAAGTCAATAGTATTAAACCATTACCCCACGTTTGGTTGGAGGGAATGGAATGGAATCAGAATCGATTCCTTCCATTTTGTGTGTTTGGTTGGACGGAATGAAGGATGGAAGGGAATCAGACTAAAGAAGGAATCACAATTCCTTCTCCCCACCTTGGTAATCATAATTACATTCCCACCTAAACTTTTTTTTTCCAATTTTACCCTCACTTAAAATATAACCTTAAACTCAAATCTCAAATTCTCAAACCCAAAATTCCAAAACCCTAAACCCTAAACCCTAAATCCAAAATTTCAAAACCCTAAATACAAAATTTCAAAACCCTAAACCCTAAATCCCTAACCCCCAGATCCTTAAACCCTAAACCTTAAAACATAAATCCCAAAACCCAAAACCCTAAAACATAAATCCCAAAACCCTAAACCCTAAACCCCAAATTTCAAATCATAAAGCCCTAAACCCTAAATCCCTAAACCACAAACCCTAAATCCCAAATCCCCAAATCCCTAAACCCAAAATTCTTAAACCCTAAACCTTAAAACATAAATCCCAAAACCCTAAACCACTAAACCCCAAATTCCAAATCCTAAAACCCTAAACCCCAAATCCCTAAATCCCTAAACCTTAAACCTTAAAACATAAATCCCAAAACCCTAAACCCTAAACCCCAAATTCCAAATCCTAAAACCCTAAACCCCAAATCCAAAAATCTAAAACCCTAAACCATTTTTAGGAAAATAATAAATTTTATCCTAAAGCTTAACCTACAAATATAACCCCAAATCCTAAATCCCTAAACCCTAACAAATCCCACATCCCAAACCTCAAAACCCTAAACCCTATTTAAAAAATAATAATTTTAATAATATATTTCTTTTTAATTAAGTAATAATTATTTAGAAAAATAATGATTTCAATAATGTATTTTGTTTGACGAAAAAATAGTAATTAAATGACATTATTTGAACTTTACAGCATGTAGGGGTATTAAGGTCATTTACAGCTTTTTTCATTCCATTCCAGTGGCAAACCAAACACTGTAATCCTAATTCCGAGCTTGATTCCAGTGGTCGAACCAAACAAAATTGTTTCCTTTCCATTCCATTCCCATTCCCATTCCGATTCCGATTCCATTCCACGAACCAAACGCCACCTTATAGTACTAAGAACAATTGTGTCCAAAGCCAAAATATCTAAACTCACGATTCCTGCGATTTTCTTTTATTAATGTTTTTACGAAAGACTACGTCGTTTTTTAAGTAAACTCCAAAGTTCAAGTGTTTATTTACTATATTAATATAATTGATATAATAATTAATTAAAAATTAAAAATAAATTTTATTATTATTAATAATTATGTATTATATTAATTATAATTATATAATAATTTGTCATATAAAAATAAGTTTATATCATAGTTATATTTTTTTATTGAACATATTTATATACTTAATTATACTTATAATAGAACTTTATCAATCGATTTTTTTAATATATATTAGTTAGTTAATTCGCGTCAAAGTCGATCTTTTTTGATATAATAATAATAATATAAATTGAGATATGTAGTGCATCGCAATCCACGTAAATTTAAACACAACAAAATTAACTAGAAGACAAATCGCTCTAATTGAGATAAGTAGGCCTTTTAGTCCCTATAAAGTTAAACACAACAAAATTAACCGGAAGACAATTAGCTCTCAATTTTCAATTCAATTGGTACTAGACTAGTAGCTGAGTCACGTGTGTTTGATCATTGTCAAAAATTAGTTGATTTAATCAAAGTGTATTAGGAAGTAATAATTCTTTCACTCAATTTTCTATATACATTCAATAAACATGTAATATATCGTAATATCACTCACAAATATGTAAATTAATTAATAGTTTAAATAGTTTAAATAATACAAATATTTGAAAAATAAAATATTAATTAATAGTAAAAAAATTACTATAATTTTGTTCTATTTTATTCAAGATTATCATATTCTTCTCATGATATTATAATACAAACCTACATATATAATACAAAAATTTACACATAAATAATAACACATAATAACAGAAAAAAAAGAATAATAAGTGCGTAAAATTAATAGAAATACTTACAAAATTAATGAAGTGACAAAATGAAGAAAAATGAAAAAAAAAATCGTGTTTTGTAAGTAAGAAATGGGTATAATTTTTTTTAAGTATTTTGCTTAAAAAAATAAGGGATCTAAAAGATTAGTTAGAGAGGAAGAAAACATACTAACCGGCGCTGGAAATGGTAGTCGTAAGTGATCGGAAAATGAGAAAGAGTGGAGGAGAAGTGGATGAGGTTTTGGGTTTTTGAGAGTTATGCAACGCTTGGAATAGTTTTTGTCTGGGAAGAAAGAAGAGAAAAGAATTTATCCACGTGTATAGCGTCGATTTCAGGTGTCAACCGACGTTATGCGTGGACGTAGCATTGGTTCCAGGTGTTAATTGACGCTACGCTACGTGAATAGCGTCGGTTAACACTTGGAATCGACGCTACGTTCACGCATAGCGTCGGTTTGACACATCAACCGATGCTACATCCTACGTGGATAACGTCGGTTCTACACCAAACTAACTTTAAATTCATTATAAATTGATTTTTTTAAAAAAATGACTTTACATATCGACTTAAATACACATTTTTGTAGTAGTGCTTATTTGTTCATTCTTTCTACCAAGATGTCACCCAATTTGAATCGTCAAATTACAACATGCTATGTGTCATTGACTTAACACGTGTTGATCACGACCAATCTACCATATCATCCATTGTGCATTGATTCGTCCAGTGCTTCTCTCACCTCACGTGTCACGATCATATTAGCGAGTACTGTTTAATTTTTCTTTTTTCATCTTGATCCTTGATTTGAAGCTAATATGATGTTCTAAACTCCATTTGAGCCTAATTTAACCCTCTAATTACTCCAAAAGCTTTTATGAGTCAAATTTATCAATTTTTTATTGGATCCAATAAGAGAGAAAAATAAAGACAAAGTTCAAAATAAGATATAATGAAAAAATATGAAATTTATTAATAAAATCATATCTAACTAATTTATTAATCTCTGTATCTTACGAACCTAATTTTCTACAAGTGATGACCTAATATTTTATTTGAATTGTGATTTTAATTTAATTATATTATTTAATCTAATTTTTATGTTATTTATTATTTTTCCAACAATTGATCTATAAAGGAAATTAAATAGATTTGAGATAATTATTTAATTGTTTGTCTTGATTAAATAACATACATATTTTTTATGCAAAAAAGTATGATTCTCATGTATGTGATCCATAATTGATAAACTTAATTAATAGTATATAACTTAATTAACATGAGAGTATAATTAAGTTAATTACTATATGGTGTATAATTTACTTTAAAGAAGAATACATGATATGTTATATTCAATTGATCATATAATTTATTGGTAATTATTGAGAGATTTTAGTGATTCGCATATTTAGAAAATTAGAGGAATTAAGTTGAATTTATTACGAAATTGTAATTAAGTTTCAGTATAAAGAGTTGTAGTATAGTGGTAAGTATTCTTACCTATCACACGAGTGACACGGGTTCGATCCCCAACAACGGCATCAAAAACTTGATCGCCACACACGAAATGTGTTCAATTAATATGCAAATATACATATCGTAACAAGTAATATAATGATAAAAAAATCATTCTCGTGAAGGTTATTTTATTATAAATTAATTTTTAAAACTAAAAAATTTTTTTTTTTGTGTTTTTATATTTTAAGGAAACAAAATTAAAATAACCTAAAGTATATAGAAATAATTAATTAAATCAGATTTGAAAACTAAAAAAGATATATGATAAAATATCTAGGAATACTTAATCCACAAATTTTCTAAACATGTGAATCGCTAAAATTTCTCCAATATAATTATCAATTAATTACATGATCAATTGAAGCTAACTTAACATGTATTCATCTTTCAAGTAAACTACACATCATATAATAATTAATTTAATCACTCTCATGCCAATTAAATTACATACTACTCATTAAGTTCATCAATTATAGATTACATACATAAGAATCATACATCTTTGTCTAAAAACTATGCATGTTATTTAATCAAGATAAACAATTAAATAATTATATCAAATCTATTTAATTATTTCTGTAGATAAATTATTGGTCAAACAATTAATAACATAAACATAAAATTAAATAATATAATTAAATTATAATTACAATTAAGATAAAATATTATATCATCATGTGATAAAAATTAAGTTAATAATATCACTAAATTAATAAACTAAATACACATAATTATATTAATAAGTTTCGTGTTCATACTTTTTACTAATTAAATATTCCCTTGCTCTCAGTTTATATACAATTAAATTACTCAAAGTTTCTTTCATAATTATACGTAATTTAGTGGTTAAATAAGTATAATATTGTTTAGTTAATTAAAATAAGTTGTTTCATGTCTCTGTTTTAAAAAAAGTTATTCACGTAAAAGCGGGAAACTAAACTTCGGAGCCTTCCCAAGCTTTGGCTGGGCCTATAACACGATACAAGGCCATAATGTATTATGAATTCAAAGTATATAATAAACTAATAAATTTATTATTAAATTATTATAAAAGTTATAATATATCATTTAATTTTATTAAAAATAAAAATAATACTTAAATATTATTATTAGTATAAATCTCCCCTCAAATATATAACATAATTATTAAAAAAATATATAATTATACATTTATATCACTAATTATATTAATTTTTATTTTTATTATTCAATATAATTAAATAATAGGTTTATAAATTTTACTATATTTTGATAATATATTTATTAATTTATTATAAATATATAATAATAATAATTGTTGACCAATAAGTATCATCGCATACTCTCTCACATTCATACATTATGGCTTCAAAATCATGTTATTTTGTTACAATGATTATATATTATTATAATACAAGATAATTAATCTTTAAATATAAATTTTTGAATTATTTTTATTAAATCTTACAAATTTATATTAAATAGTTTTATAAAATAGTTTAAGTTATTACTATTTTATAAAATAAATAATTTATTAATTAGTTACTTTAATAAAAAAATAAATATATAATATTAGTTATTTTATAAACAATTAAATCTAAATATAATATAAATATAAGTAATTTGATACATATTAAAAAAATTTATATATTTTATTTAATATATAAGTATAGAAGAAAACATATAAACTTATTTAATTATTATTATTTTTTATCTAAGAAATAATCTTATATGAATACAATACATTTTTGTTTAAAAATAATTTCTTTAGACATGAGACACTATCTTATTTTAACTAATTTTATATCTATGTTAATTATACATTATTAATATTTTTTAATCAATAAAAATTTATTATTTTTTCAACCATAAATTTTTTAGTTATTATATATCTATAATAAATGATGTAGTCATGTATATAATGCATTCTTTTATCCATATAAATGTAATAAAAAACATAAAAAAAATATTAAATTTATTAATGTATGTGTATCCATTTTGTACATGTAAATAAACACACTCTTAATAAATGGGCAAAAAGTCTTTGAATTTTTATTTTTATTAAATTAACATATTAATGGTATAATTATTAAGTTAGTTACATAATTTTTAAAATTGAATACTATAATTCAATAATTTATAAATTATATATTATTAGTAAGTAATTTCAATCATTAAAAATATTAAATTAAATATTTATATTATTTAATTTTTTAAAATAACAGAACTATAAATATATATAAAACTAAAAAAATTGGGATTATGGTCTTTATTTACGCTCAAAAGTTATAAAAATTCTAGTATTTAATATTACAATTATCAACGGACTTATTCTTTTAATAAATATTTTATTTTTTTTAACATGTTCTAAGAACTTAAATTATTAAATCTTAAAATTACACTTAACATTCAAATCATATACAATTAGTTGATATAGTAAGCACCGACACTTTATTTTAAAGCAAATAAGTTCAAATTATGAACCCTATTTTGCCAAATTTTAGAGTTAAAATTAATTTTTTATTTTTTAGCTATCGTGAAAAAAAAAACTATTTTATGGTGTTAATAGAATAAAAAGTTTAAATAACCTGAAATTTATTAATTTTACTACTAATTAAATTTTTTTACTCAGTAGTAAAATTTTATTTTTTATTATTTTTACTTGAGTAAGTAAATGTTACTTAGATATGTTTATATTTTTATTCTAAGTAAATTAAATTTAATAATAATATTATGTCACGTTCATGTGTTAAATTCATGTTTAAGACAGTTTAAATTAGAAGAAAAAAAATAAAAAATTTATTTATATTGTTAAAAAATAAAAATAAAAATAATATATAAATTATAATATAATAATAATTTAATTATATAATAATTATATTTAAGTTGTTTGGGGTTTAAGATTTTCACCCAACACTTTATATAATATACAAGAGTACGAAGAATACGAAGAGTATAGAAAGATAAGAAGAAAAAATTATTTAATGTTGTATTAATGTGTTTTAGAATGTATATAGAGAATCCTATTTATAGGGTTTTAACAAGTATAATACAAGTGAAATAATAAGTAGTACAAGTGAAATAGTAGAATTATAGTACAAGTGTCGTATAAGTGAAATATAAGTGAATTATAATATCAAATATAATTTAACATCTTCGCTCAAACTCAATGAGGAAGAGAAATAATCAACTTGAGTTTGGAAACTAATTCTTGAAATCCGATTGATAGATGAGATTTGGTGAAAATGTTAGATGTTTGATCTGTGGAGGATATTGATTTGAGACAAACAGTGTCTTGAAGAACATGTTGACGAAAAAAATGACAATCAATCTCGATATGTTTTGTTCGTTCATGAAATACATTATTATGAGCAATCTGAATAGCACTCTGATTGTCACAATATATGATAGTTGTATTTGATTGGAGAACACCCATATCAACAAGTAACCAACGGAGCCAAAGAAGTTCTTGAGTGGTGTCAGCAAGAGCACGATATTCAGCTTCAGTACTGGATCGAGAAGTGAGAGATTATTTCTTGCTTTGCCAAGATATGAGAGAGTTTCTAAGAAAGAAACAATATCCAGTGGTAGAATGACGATCAGTTGGGTCACCTACCCAATCAGCATCTAAGTAGGCGGAAAGAAGAAGATTAGACTTGTTGGAGAAGTGGAGACCGTGAAACATGGTGCCTTTGATGTAGCGGAGAATGCGAAGAACCACAGTATAATGGGTAGACCGTGGAGCAGACATGAATTGACTAACCAGATGAACAACATAGGCAATGTCAGGACGAGTGATTGTGAGATAAACAAGGCTGCCTGCTAGTTGTCTGTATAATGTGGCATCTCAAAGAATAGTATCATCTAATGGAGTAAGTTTGACATTGGTTTCTAAAGGTGTTGATGCAGTTTTGCAATCAGTAAGGCCAACCCGATTAAGAATATTGGAAGAATACTTTGCTTGAGAGAGATAATATCCTTGAGAATTAGATGAGATTTCTAAGCCCAAGAAGTAGTGGAGACGACCAAGGTCTTTCATTTCAAATTGATGGCTCAAAAACTGCTTGATATCAATAATTTCATTAGTCATTCCATATTATGATCATATCATCTACATAAAGAGTAGAAGTGTTACACCAGTGGGAGTCTTCCGAATAAAGAGACCAGAGTCATAAGAACTAGAAGTGAAACCAAAGTTAGTAAGTGTAGAGCTGAATTTGGAAAACCAAGTCCGAGGAGCTTGTTTGAAGCCATAGAGAGCACGGCGAAGTCTGCATACTTGATGAGCTGAATGAGTGTATCCAAGAGGAAGTTTCATATAAACTTCCTCAATTATGTCTCCATTGAGAAAAGAATTTTTGACATCCATTTGAAACATGTTTCAATTTCGGGTAGCAGCAACAACAATGATACTTCGAATAGAGGTGAGGCGAGATATAAGTGCAAAAGTTTCTTCATAGTCGATTCCATATTCCTGTGTAAAACCATTTGCAACCAGACGAGCTTTATATTGTTCCAAAGACACATCTGAATGAGTTTTGATTTTGAAAATCCATTTACAACCAATCAGAGATTTATTAGATGGAAGATCAACAAGATCCTATGTATGTGCTTTTGTTAATGCATGTTATTCATCTTTCATAGCTTGCCGCCAATAAGGCTTATAACTAGCTTCTCTATAGTTTTGGGGTTCATGATGAGACAAAAATAGTAGAGAAACATCGGTAATCACAAAGACGAAAAGGAAGGCTACTTACACGAGTAGAACGACGAAGTGATGACTCTAGACAATCAGGTAGTTGGTCTTCAGAAGATGTTGTTATGGTAGGATCAGCAGAAGGAGAAGACACATCAGGAGAAGTCATAGTAGACTATGGTGAGGGTAATGGAGCAATGTCAGGAGAAAATAAATCAATAGTTGGGTCATTAAAAAATGAGAGTGAGGTAAGAGATGAGACATGAAATTAGGAAATAGAGGAAAACATTTTTTGTTCCCAAAAGATGACACGACGAGAGATGCGCAATCGTTTAGAGATAGGGTCCCAACAATGATAGCCTTTGTGTTCTATTCCATACCCTAAGAAACAACAAAGATGAGCACGAGGTTCTAATTTATTGTGTTCATGAGGGTGAAAAAGAACAAAATAGGCACAACCAAACACTGAGTAGTTCATATGATGGATAAGTACTATAGAGACGCTTATAATGGGATTGATTGTGAATAATAGGCATGAGAACACGATTGATGGTTTAAACAGCCGTAAGAGCTGCTTCACCCCAAAAGCGTTCAGGACAAGAACTAGAAATGAGGAGAGTGCGAACAGTATTAAGAATATGTCTATGTTTTCTCTCAGCTCTTCCATTTTGTTGAGATATATCATGACAAGAATATTGAGAAAGAGTCTCATTTTGTCGAAGAAAATTTAAAAAATTTGTTTCTTTATATTTCATAGCATTATCAGCTCTAAGACTTTGATATTTTGAGAAAATTGGGTTTTAACCATTTGGGCAAAATCATAATAAATTTTGGGTAATTCAGATCTATGTTTCATGAGAAAAATCTATGTGAATCTTGAATAATCATCAATAAAAATGAAAAAGTAAACACATCCCCCCGTAGTAGGATGTGGGGATGGACCCCAAACATCAGAATGAATTAAGTCAAAATGGGAGACAGAAGTAGAATCACTTTTATTAAAACATAAAGCAGGTTGTTTTCCCAATTGACAAGGCAAACAATTTATATTATTAGAAATAGAAACAGATCCTAATTTACTAGAAGATGTTAAGGGAAGAAGACGTCCTATAGATGTATGGCCTAGATGAGCATGCCATAGTTTGATATGAGTAGTAGAAGCAACAACGGAAGTATGAGGAGAATTAGGTAGATGAAGGTTGATAAGTTCAAATAATCGTCCAACATTACGGCCTATCCCAAGGATCTGTCCTGTCTGTGGATCTGCATATGACAGCCAGAAGAGGAAAAAGTAATAGTAAGACCAAGTTCACATAATTGACTAACAAAGATAAGATTTAGAGTAAGGTTGGGAATATGAAAGGTGTCAGAAAGTGATATAGAAAATGTGGAAACTTGTCCTACAGTATTAACATGCATATGTGAACCATTGACAGTTTGAATTAAAGGTTTGGAGATAGAAGATTATATGGGAGAGAAGACGTGAGTATCATGAGTCATATAGTTACAACAAGCAGAATCAAAATACCATAAAGATTTACCTGATGTGAGAGACAAGGCAATAAGAGGGAGGATTACTAGATTATGAGAGAACATGTTTAAGAAGACCTTCAAGTTCTTAAGTAGAGAAGGTAAATTTGTCATGATTATCCTCAGAAACAGCAGCAGTGATAGATGAGTTACTATTTTTACCTAAAGCATGTTGAGAAGGATTCCGTGAAGAATGTTGAGAGAGATTTTGTAAGGAATGCTGAGAGAGATTCCGAAAGCAATCTATGTTAAAGTGTCATAGACCATTCTTGTGACAATATATACATACCCAAATAGGACATGTAAGAAGCTCATGATTGAGGTTGTGACAGTAGGTGCAGCCTTGATGTTTGAAGTCCTCTTTAGAACCTCCTTTAAGGTGATAAGAGGGGATGGAAAGAATAGAATCTGTATGATGAACTTTGAAAACCCCCATCTGAGTTTCTTCAAAGCGAAGCTTGGTCACAACAGTATCTAGGGATGGAAAAGGAGTCCGATGGAGTAAGGAAGCCCGAATAGGTTCAAATCGATCATGGAGAGCCATGAGAAAAATAACAAGACGTTGGTGATTACGGTAAGTTGCAAACATCTCAGCATCAATCTTGTTTATCCAAGTTGGTTCAGAGAGAGCGAGTTGATCCCAAATAGTATGCATTTCAGAGAGAAATTGGTTAATGGTTTGATCAGCCCTTTGGTGTTTGGTATGAAGAGTTGTTAAAAGTTGACATTGGTTGGCCAAATCTGTTGTAGTGAAGCGAGCCTTAAGAAATTTCCAAACTTATTTAGCAGTGTCAAAACGCCCAAATTCACCATGGATAGAGGGTAAGGTGGTGTTACAGAACTAGATAATAATTTGATGATGTTTACTTTCCCAATCTTCAAGGAGGTTAGCAAATAAGGAGTTATTTTTAGTGGTTTCTTGGATGGGTATAGAGATATCACCAGTTATGAAACATCATATCTTGCGTCCTTTCAAGAAACTTTTTATTACTTGTGCCCAGGCTAGGTAGTTAGTATCATCAAAGGTGGTGTAGATTGGTTTTGGGACATCATTTCGGTCCATTTTAACGAAATAATGGAGGAAGTATAAAACAAATATATTGAAACAGTATAAAGTAGATATCCTTAAAAATGAAAAGATGAGTTGAAAATAAGCCTGGAACCGGGTTGGAGTGAGCCGAGTTAAGGTGAGTCAGGTTTGGAGTGAGTCATGTTTGGGTGAACCGGGTTGAGAGTGAACCGAGTTAGGGTGAGCCGGATTGGCTGTGATGAAGAGAGGCAAAAATTTGATAGAAATTTTAAAGGTATATGAGAGACTGTGATACCATGTGAAGAGTATAGATAGATAAGAAAAAAATAATGATTTAATGTTATATTGATGTGTTTTAGAATATACATAAAGAACACTATTTACATGATTGTAACAAATATAATACAAGTGAAATAATAAGTGTAGTACAAGTGAAATAGTAAGTGTAGTACAAGTGAAATAGTAAGTGTAGTACAAGTGAAATAGTAAGTGTAGTACAAGTGAAATAGTATAAGTGTAATACAAGTATAGTATAAGTGAAATAGTAAAAATGTACTGCAAGTGAAATAGTAAAATTGTAGTACAAGTGAAATATAAATGAATTACAATATCAAATATGAGGATGAAATAATAAAAAAATAATTTTTTATTATATTTAAAATATAAAAAAATATTAATTTGATCTAAACCTTCCTCTTATCCAAGCCTTAAGCTACCGACTGTATGAACTTAGACTTGTGCCGAACCTCCTAAACCTAAATGCAGAATGCATAAGTGATCGTTAATAGCTTACTACCCACATTTTTTTTAAAATATTGTACTAGTTTTTTTTAACTATTTTTAAATTTTAATTATTTATTTCTACATTTAATAAATATAATAAATTTAACTCTAGTAATAAAAAATAAATAAATATTAAATACATATAATTTATATGTACATTTATTCATAATTTACTTATATTATAATACATATCAAAATTATTAAAAAAAATTACTAATAAATAAAGTGTAATATCACCTTAACATTTCTCGGGTAAAGTAACATGTAAAAGGGTGAATTAAGTTTTATACTCCGGATTTTTTTTATAAATAATATTTATAAAATTACAAAAATTATTTATAATAAAAATAAATATATATATTTTTAAAATAAAATTATATTAAATAGGTAGATAATTTAAATAAACTTCAAATGCATCATAACCATATTTATAAAAAATAAATAACCATCATGAAGTTTCTGGAGGAACCCAGAACAGAAACCATGTATATCTGCACTGTCTCCTCCGTTCCTTCAATTCTGGAAACATCGAAAATCTCCTTTAAATCTCGCGGAAACAACTATTACAACAATCAACAAGACTGCATTTTTTTCAGCGCGTGATAAGATTGCGCAAGCCCTCAAAATATCAAGAAATAGAGAACCAAAACTAATAAAAAAATAAAAATGTCTCAAGCTCTGTCAAACGTTAACAACATCTTTCTTCCTACTTCATCTGGGACAATCAGAAACCCACCAAATTCTCTCTCTGCTTTTGGGTTTCTCCAAACATTTACAAACCCATTGCTGGTGGAGATTTTAGCCTTGCCAAGAACAGAGTCAAAGCTGTGGCAGCTAGATTAATTTTGTTACCCATTTGCTAGAAAAAATTTGGTATTAATTAATTAATTATGAGGATTGTTTTAAAAAAAGAAATTTATTAAAAAAATAGATTTCGGGAATTGTTACTTGTCCCATATTACTTTTTTATAATATTTTAAAGAGGTATAAATAGTGAAGAGTTTGTTATTGGGATTGGGGCCGAGTCTGGCTTTTGTGGAAGGGAAATCACAGGTAAATGTGATACCACACACTGGCGCGCCGCGCCGTCCGTCGAACGCACCGACCGTCTTTGTCTTGGCCGAGCCGAGCCCGAGTCCGAGTCCGTGTGCGTGTATGAGGTGAGGTATTTTATTTTTGGTAAAATATTAACTTTTAAGAATTTTTTCCACTTACGAGAAAAGGTTGTTCAGAGAGCTTATGAGAAACTTTATACATCCATTGCATGAGCGTACCCACGCAAAACTCAATTTGAAGAGATGAAAAATACGTTAACCTTTTGGGTCACAGATTTTGAACTTTATGCGGCATTTGATCCACTTGCGCGACAAGATTCAGTCTTGTCGGTGCGATAAAGTTAGAGGCAGATACGATTAAATTTGTTTTTATCACAGGGACGCGTGTTTGTTTCTTGCCAAATTAGGCGAGCCGCGAAACGTCTTAAAGAGAAGCGACTGGTCCGCGACTCAACTTGGCGATTCTTTGAAGTTATCGGTAATATTGTTCACTGCACTATTTTTATAAACTTGCCTCAATGATTTTAAGACGTATTCAATCTGCCATGTCTCTTGAAATGCTAAGCTAGATCTAAACAAACCATTCCGTTTTGAAGGATTACACTTTAAAGATGGAGACAAAAAATGTTGTGTTTTCTTAACCGTATGAAAAAGTTGTTTACGCTCTTTCTTGAAAAACCAACACACAATCCTCTCTTGTGTAATGTAGGATTTAGACACCTGGATGGAAAATAATTTTCTCACCAAAAAATTATATTCTTTAATGGTTTAAATTTGATGACGTATGATTATTATAAGCTGTGATAAGTCTGCTAAGGAAATTTGGGAAGCCTTCAAAAGAAAATACGACCTTGAGGAAAATTTGGAACTAAAAAAGTATGTTGTCGGTAGATACGTGAAGTTTCAGATGATTGATGGAAAATCGATGGAAGCTTAATCACACGTGAGCTGAGAAGATAGCACACGAAATAACTTCTAAAGGTATGACTTTAGATGAACAATTTCAAGTAGCATATAATAGATAAATTACCCCTTGCTTGGAAAGATTTTAAGAATACCTTAGGCATAAAACTAAGGAATTTTCTTTAGAAAGTCTTATAACACGTTTAAGAATAGAAGAAGAAGCTAGAAAACAAGACCAAAGAGATGAAGTACTTGTAGTCTCGAATAATAGTACCAATAAGAAACCTTCTCTATAATTAAACCTAAAGGTAGAAATATGAAAACTTCATGTCGTAGTAATAATCAAAACCACCACCACTTTGAAAATAGAAATGAAGCTATCCTCCCAGAATGGACCTCGGCCCCAGCAGGAATAACACGTTCATGTGTTATAGTTGTAATAGACCTGGCCAGGCTAGGAAGCTAGGAACGAGGAATCGTCACTGCCACTGTGGGCGAACCTTCTGAAGATCAACTTATTGCTATGATATCTGAAGTCAATTTTGTTGGTGGATCAGAAATTGGTGGGTAGACAATCGGTCTTCGCCGTGTTTGTTATGATTGAGACATGTTCAAATCTATTCGATTCGAGGATAAGAAAAGAAATCTGCTATAGGTGACTCCCGGCTCCACTAAAGTTCTTTGAGTCTTGGTGAGGTGGTTTTGAAGTTTACCTCTGGAAAGGCATCTTGAAGGATGTCCCTACTCAGGAGATGAGAAGAACTTAGTTTCGGGCTATCTTCTTAACAAAATTTGGATTTACTCAAACCATAGGGCGATTTATATACTATAACTAAAAAATAATATATTTGTTGGGAAAGTGCATATGATGGCATGTTTAAATTAAATGTTGAAATCAATAAAACTTCTTACTGCTACATGTTGAGTTCTTTTAATATTTGGCATGCTAGACTATGTCATGTTAATAAACGCATAATCAAGAATATGAGTAGTTTAGAACTAATTCCTAAACTATCTTTAAATGATTTCGAAAAATGTGATTTTTGTAGTCAAGCTAAAATAACCAAAACTTCACGTAAATCATAGTTAGAGAATCCGAACCTTTAGAATTAATTCATTCGATATATGTGAACTTGATGGAAATTTAACAAGAAATGGAAAACGCTATTTTATAACTTTTATAGATGGTAATTCGGATTACACTTATGTATATCTAATGAAAAATAAAAGTGAAGCGTTTGACATGTTTAAAATATTTATGGTGAGATTGAAAATCAACTTAATAGAAAAATAAAGAGGTTTAGTGATAGAGCCTTGAATATGATTCCAATATCTTGATGATTTTTATAAAACTCATGGAATCATTCATGAAAAAAGCTGCACCTTATTCTCACGAAATGAATGGAAAAATTTGAAAGAAAAAATAGAACTTTTCTTGAATCGGTTGTCGCAATTTTATTAAATTAAGCAACCGTTGGTGGGGAGAAATTTTATTAAACTCATTTGCTATGTGCTAAATAGAGTGCCTAAATCTACAAATAAAATTTCACCATATGAAATTTTGAAAAATAAGAAACCTAATTTAACTTCTTTTAAGATTTGGGGTTGTTTAGCCTGTTTTAGGATCCCTGAACCTAAAAGAAATAACCTTGCAAGTAGAGCATATGAATGTGTCTTCATAAGATACGCTTTGAATAGTAAAGCTTATAAATTCTATGAGTTAAAAAATCAAGTAGTTATAGAATCAAATGATGCTGACTTTTATGAACATAGGGTTCCCTTTAAAATTAAGAATAGTAGGGGCTCGTCTTGTATTAGTTTACTATAACTAGAACTAGTGAACAAAGCGAAGAATTAAACAACCGAAATTAGAAGAAGTAAACGAGCTCGAACCATAGGATTTTGGAGTCTGATTTTTATGCTTATACCTTGAGGAAGATCCCCAAACTATTAAAGAAGCATTATCTTCTTTAGATGCCAACTTATGGGAAGAAGCCGTAAATGATGAAATGGACTCACTTGAGTATAATAAGACTTGGCATTTAGTTGACTTATCTCCTGGTTTCAAAACCATTGGATGTAAATGGATACTAAAAGAAATTGAAACGATGGTACTATTGAAAAAATATAAAGCTCGTCTTGTAGTTAAAGGATATAGGCAAAGCGGAAAATGTAGATTTCTTTGATACCTTTTCACGAGTTACACGAATAACTTCTATACGTGTACTTTTCTCTCTCGCTGCTATCTATGATTTAGTAGTACATCAAATGGATGTTAAAAACCGCTTTCTTAAATGGTGATTTAGAAGAAGAAATTTATATGGATCAACCCGAAGGTTTTGTTATCCCGAGCAAGAAAAATAAAGTTTGTAAATTAGATAAATCTCTTTATGGTCTAAAAGCAAGACACTAAGCAATGGCATGAAAAATTTGATAATCTAGTTATCTCCATGGATTCAAAATAAATGAAAGTGACAAATGCATTTATTATAAATTAGAAGATAATATTTGCACTATTATATGTTTATATGTGGATGACATACTTATTTTTGGATCAAATATTTATGTTGTGAATAATGTCAAAATGTTGTTAAGGTAATTTTGATATGAAAGATCTTGGAGAAGCGAGTGTAATCCTTGGTATAAAAATAACTAGGTCTGAAAGGGAATTTCTCTAGATCAATCTCACTACATAGAGAATATCTTAAAAAAAAATATAATTACTTTAAGCGTAAACCTGCATGTATTCCTTATGATCTTAGTGTAAAGTTGTTGAACACGTCGAGAGGCGGTGTTAGACAAGCTGAGTATGCGAGCATCATTAGTAGCTTACGTTCACGCTACTAATCGCACTAGACAGAACGTAGCTTATGTTGTGGGACTACTATGTAGGTTTACCGATAGACCTAGTGTAGAGCATTGGAATGCTATTGAAAGGGTTATGAGATACCTTAAGAGACTATGAACCTTGGATTACATTATAATAAGTTTCCCGCCGTTTTTAGAAGGATACGATGCAGATTGGAACACTTTATCGAGAAGACTCCAAAGCAACTAGTGGCTATATTTTTAACATAGGCGGTGGAGCTGTTTCTGGAAGTCTAAGAAAGCAAAACAATATTGGCTCAATCAACAATGGAGTACGAAATGATAGCACTAGCCACCGCTAGTGAAGAAGCGGTGGTTAGAAGTTTGTTGTGAGATCCCTTTATAGGAAAAGACCGATACCGGTGTCTTGATCCACGGCCGATAGTACGCGGCTATTGCAAAGATTCGAACCATTACTACGACGGCAAGAGACGACGGATACGTCATAAGCGTAGTATTGTTAGAGAATTTCTCTCAGCGGGAGCGATAGAGTGGATCAGCGTACGTTTCGATGAAAATTTGCGATCCTTTGACGAAAGGATTACCAAGAGAAGGTTTTCAAAACCTCGAAAGGAATGGGATTAATGCCCTTAGAATGAAGAGTCACTTATGATGGTAACCCAACTTATAGTGGAGATCCCCGAAATAATTTCAAAGGGTAATAACAAGTCGTGAAGTGATATGAGATGTATCATGCTATTAATCAAATCTCATTCTATATTGTTATAAGCGTGAAGTCCTGAAGCGATAGAAAAGGATGAGTTATTTGTTAAACTCTTAATGAGTTCTATATACATGTGGAGTGGAGTACGTAGCTACTGAGTACTTTCTTGATAGACTTCACCTATGTGAATGTGGAAGTGTGGCCGTTTCCTATGGAAATTTTTTGGGCAAAATTTACTAGGCCGTTCACTATCTTGGGATACACGTGTATGGCCGTAAAGCACGGGCTTTTCGAACTACACCTTGGAAAGGTTGTGTGTGTGATGATTGTTAGAGATAGAGTTCAAAACTACGAGTTACTCTAGTATATTCTAAAGCATCGACACTATGCAAGGTTAGTCGATAGACACCTTTTTTGCTATACCTGATCTTATAATTTTTAATTGATCGGTTGCTCGATGAAAATTATTTTTTATATAAAATTCAAGTGGGGGATTGTTGAAAAAAATGAAATTTATTAAAAAAATAGATGTTGGGAATTGTGCCTTGTCCCACATTGCTTTTTTATAATATTTTAAAGAGGTATAAATAGTGAAGAGTTTGTTATTGGGATTGGGCCCCAAGGGGCACCCACTTTTGTGGAAGGGGAGAGGACCTAGGCAAATGTGATACCACACACTGTAAGTCCCTCCTACATTTAAGAGGAAGAAAACACAAATGGTAGGTGTAACCACCAATGGTAGGTGCAACCACAAATGGTAGGTGCAACCACCAAATGGTAGGTGCATCTAACATTGATATGCAATTTTGCCTATAAATAGGCAATGTCTTTGCCTTAGAGAAACATCAACACACCAAACAAGAAGTGAAGCAAAGCAAAGCCAAAGGAACATTTTACTTTGAAGAAATATAGTGTTGTGTGTAAGAAAGTGGGAGAGAATATCTTAGAAAAATATTGGGATATTTTTCTAAAAGGGGAGTGACAAAATAGTGAGTTTGGGAAACACTTATGTGACACTATTTTGGGTTTATCTCAATTTGTTGTATTGCCTCTCACTTTGTACCCATTAATCTTATTAGTGGAAGAAATACTTTTCGGAGTTTGCCCCGTGGACTTAGCCCCAACAATTAAAGGGTGAACCACGTTAAATTTCCTGTCGTTATTCTACTCTGTTGAATTCATTTTATCTACCGCGTGCCCAACAAGCGGGTATCGAGCTGGTCTAGTAAAATTCTTAATATGCTCTGTGGTTGCGGCATAGTGATCTTCCACATCGAGAAAAGATTTTATTAGGTCGGGGGCGTATTTATTTCTGAGAAAAAAAAAAGAAACACAGTGAAAAAAAATGTCAAGCCAAAGGTAGATATTGAGAAATTTAATGGCAATAATAATTTCTCTTTTTATGGCAAAGGAGGATGAAGATATTCTCGTTCAACGGAAGGTCCATAAGGCGTTCTTTGGGAAAAGAAAAGAAGGTAGCAACCGTCGTAGAATACGATGGGAGGAAATAGATGAGATTGCAGCTAAGCACGGTCGTCTAAATCTCTCGAATGATGTCTTGCAAAACATTGAATCAAAAAATTGCAAAACTTGCTAAAGAAACATGGGAGACTCTAGAAAACGTGTACATGTCAAAGAACCTTGCCAATAAATTTTATTTGTGGAAGGAGCTATATAGATGAGGAAGGAAGATAATGTGAAGCGTGATGCAGCGTATTAGCAATTTCAACGGACAAGCTTTCTCACTTAGCAAGATTTAATGTGAGTTTTGGCGATGAAGAGAAATTGTGATGTTATTGGCATCACTACCACTCGTCATATAATCATATCACAACAACTCGACTTATGCAAAGACAAGATGGAGTTTGAAGTTGTTGTAGAAGCCTTGTTCTCGTATGAGAAACAAAACAAGGAAAGAGATTCGAAGCACCACCCACTTCACAGTCTAGAGGAAGGAGAATGTCTGAAAGAACAAAAACCGAGAAGTAAGAGCAGAGGCAAATCAAACAAATTTGCCAATGTTGAATACCATCATTGTAAGAAGAAGGGTCGCATTAAGAAATTTTGTCGGGTGTTGAAGGAACAAGAAACGAACAGGCAAAGTAACAAGGATGTGGCGGTGATGATGAGCAAACAAATACCATAGAGCGAGTTCAATATCGTTTATGATGAAGATTTTGTCAATCTTGCATCACACGAGACCGAGTTGGGTGATTGATAGTGGTCTTTACGATTCACGCTACATCGCGTAGAGAATTTTTCTCATCATACACACCTGGAAGTTTTGGTGTTGTTAGAATGGGAAATGAAGGTCTGTCAGTAGTAGGTAAAGGAGACGTTTGCTTGGAAATAGAGAAGCGGAACCAGACTATTTACGAAGGATGTCGGGCATATTCCGGATATGCGCTGAATTTGATCTCTGTCTTGCCGACTTGCAAATGAAGGATATTGTAGCTCCTTCATTTATGACAAATGGAAACTTACAAAAGGCTCCTTGTAGTAGTGGCCGGAGGTGAGAAGCATACAACTTTTGTATATAATGCAAAGCGAAACTCTCTGCACAAGTAAATGCCGTAGAAAGATAGTGCAGCTGAGCTATGGCATAAGAGACTCAGTCACATGGGTGAAAAAGGTTTGACAAGTCTAGCCAAAAAGAAGAGATTGCCTGGAATGGATGAAGTACATTTGGAGAAATGTGTTCATGGCCCAGCAGGAAAGCAAAATAGGGTTGCTTTCAAGAGCTTTCCTCCTTCCGGAATGAATAATATTTTAGATCCGATTCATTCGGTTATGTGGACCAATGCCAAAGTCAGCTTGGTGGTGCTCAATACTTTGTGACTTTCATTGATGATCATTCAAGGAAGATGTGGGTATATCTTCTAAAGACAAAGGATCGTGTGCTAGATATCTTCAAAGAATTTCATGCCTCGGTTGAGACGACGGAAAAAGCTAAAGTGTATCCCAGACGGACAATGGTGGAGAATACACTGGACCGTTCCATGCTTATTGCAGTAAAAGCATGGTATTCGACTGTCGAGATGACACCTCCAAAGACACCGCATGGACAGAATGGCTTAGTTGAGAGGATGAATAGAACTTTGATGGAGAGAGTTAGATGTCTACTCTGCATGCAAAGTTGCCTAAAAATTTTTGGGGTGAAACCGTACTCACGGTTGCACATGTGTTGAATCTTTCACCTTGTACTCTCTCAGAGATGGATGTTCCAAATAAAGTGTGGTCGAAAGGATGTTTCCTATGATCATCCTGCGAGTGTTTGGGCTGCGCATTTGTTCATATCCCCGAGGATGAGATCCGAAACTTGATGCCAACGAGACGATGTATTTTTATTGGCTATGGTCAAGATCAATTTGGCTATAGATTTTACGATCCAGTTGCGAAAAGAGACTTGTCGGGCCGTGATTCTATATTTGTTGAAGATGAGACCATTGAAGATATTATCAAAATGAAGAAAGATGTTCCTAATTCCAATGGTGACTCGTGATTTGGAATTAATTCCTCCGACATCGGTGCCAAGACAAGTTGGAGATGAAGACCGAGGTTTATCCACGATGAAGATGATGCCACGTAGAAGTTGGTTACGAAGATGAGGGAAATAATGATGTTCATTATCCGGTACCAACACCACGGCTTCTCCTTTCCACCGAGAAGAAGTGATAGAGTGAGACAATCCTACATCTCATATCCTCCATTTGAGTATGTAACTTTCCTTGATGGGGAGAACACGAGAATTATGAAGAGGCTATGGATGGCGAATCCAAACAAAAAATGGATTGAAGCCACGCAAGATGAGATGAAGTCCTTGCGTAAGAACAAAACCTTTGGTGATGAAAGCGCCGAAAAGGGAAGAAGGCCTTGAAAAATAAATGGGTGTTCGGGGTGAAGCATGGAAGGACATAGTTCGATCACGATACAAAGCATTGGTTGTCGAAAGGATTGACCAAAGAAAAGGTGTTGACTTTGATGAGATTTTCTCTCCGGTTGTGAAAATGACATCCATTAAATGCTTGTGCTAGGGTTAGCATCACGTCTTAACTTGGAGGTTGAGCAAATGGATGTCAAAAGCGCCTTCCTACATGGTGACTTGGAAGAAGAGATATACATGGAGCGACAGAGGGTTTTCATCAAAGGGAAAAGAAGATTATGCGCAAATTGAAGAAAAAGTCTCTACTGACTTAAAACAGGCCAAGACAATGGTCTGAAGTTCAGTCTGTTATGGGGAGGCTTGAGCTACAAAAGACTACTTTAGACCATTGTGTTTTGTGCGAAATTCTCTAATGATGATTTTATTATTCTTTTGCTCTATGTGGATGATATGTTGATTGTTGGCGAAATATTTCCGAGAATCAACAACTTGAAAGCATGGAGTTGAGTAAGTCTTTTTCCATGAAAGACTTAGGACCCGACAAAGCAGATTCTTGGCATGAGTATTATTAGAGACGGAGGCGCGAAATTATGGTTGTCACGGGAGAAGTACATTGAGAAAGTACTTGGAGATTTCATATGAATAAGGCTAAAGCGATTAGTTGTCCTGCTTGCTAATCAGCTTTAAGCTAAGTTCTAAGCGAGCCGCCTACAGACGAAGAGGAAGAGATGGAAGAGGTTCCATATGCTTCGGACGTTGGAAGTCTAATGTATGCCATGGTTTGTACACGGCCGGATATCACTCGTACGGTTGGAATTGTGAGTAGATTCCTTTCAAATCTGGGAAAGGAACATTGGGCGCTGCGTGATGAAATGGATTTTCGGGTATCTTCGAGGTTCTTCCAAAATATGTCTATGTTTTGAAAATGATAAACTTGTGTTAGTTGGATACACGGATGCGAGATATGGTTTGGTGATGTGGATTCCGAGAAAATCCACTTGGGGTTACTTGATTACATTTGCGGGGGAGGCGTGTCGCGGCAATCAAAGTTACAAAAATGTGTTGCATTGTCCAACTAGAAGCGGAGAATTCATAGCGAAGAACGGAAGCATGTAAGAGTTGTTATGGATGAAAAAGTGCTTGAGAGAGCTTGGGTTACAACAAGGCAATTATCAGTTATTTTGTGATAGGCAGAGTGCTATCCATCTTGGAAAAGAATGCCTCGCTTTCATTCGAGATCAAAACATATTGATGTGAGATATCAACTGGATTAGGGATGTAATGGAGAAGAAGCTATTACAACTTGAGAAGATCCATACGAGAAGAAAATGGATCGAGACATGTTAACAAAAATTCTCCGAGACAAAATTTTGAATCTTGTCGTTTAGGCATTTGGATTGGTGGAGCCTACATGTGAAGTCGGAGGGAGATTTGTAAGTCCCTCCTGCATTTAAGAGGAAGAAAACACAAATGGTAGGTGTAACCACCAATGGTAGGTGCGACCACGAATGGTAGGTGCAACCACCAAATGGTAGGTGCATCCCAACATTGATATGCAATTTTGGCTATAAATAGGCAATGTCTTTGCCTTAGACAAACATCAACACACCAAACAAGAAGTGAAGCAAAGCAAAGCCAAAGGAACATTTTCCTTTGAAGAAATATAGTGTTGTGTGTAAGAAAGTGGAAGAGAATATCTTAGAAAAATATTGGGATATTTTCTAAAGAGAGTGACAAAATAGTGAGTTTGGGAAACACTTGTGTGACACTATTTTGGGTTTATCTCGATTTGTTGTATTGCTCACTTTGTACCCACCCGTTAATCTTATTAGTGGAAGAAATACTTTTCGGAGTTTGCCCGTGGACTTAGCCCTGAAATTAAAGGGGTGAACCACGTTAAATTTCCAGTGTCATTATTCTACCGTTGAATTCATTTTATCTTTACCATTGTCACCTACGCCTGTAGCCTTGCCGCCGCCGTCCGTCGAACGGCCGACCGTGCCGTCTTAAGCCAATGCAGTCAGTCCGTCGTGTATGAGGTGAGGTGGTATTTTATTTTTTGATAAAATATTCTTTTTAAGGAAATTTTTTCCACTTACAGAAAAGGTTGTTCATAGCTTATGAGAAACTTTATACATCCATGCATGACAGAGGAACTGTACCCCACAAAACTCAATTTCGAAGAGATGAAAAATACGTTCTTCTCTGTTGGGTCACACAGGATTTTGAACTTTATGCACCATTTGATCCACTTGCGACAGATTCCGCCTTTCATCAAATGGTCTGATGAAGCTTCCGGTACGTAGATTCACGATTACGAAATTTGTTTTATCCAGGACGACGAGCAAGTGTTTGCTTGCACAAATTAAAGCCCGCGAACGTCTTAAAGAAAGCGGCGACCAATGGCCAGATTCTTTGAAGTTATCGGTAATATTGTTCCTACATTGTTTTTATAAACTTGACTCAACAAGGATTTTATTGCATAGATTTAAATCGAACAATCTTGATTTAAAGAAGTCATTGCAAATGATGTAATGGGTACTGATTTAAATGAATTAAAGATCCTCATTTAAAAAATATATATATATAAGCAAATTGACGTTCCAGTTACTAAGATTACCCTTTCTTTTGTATGGTTAGCCGGCATCTTAATCTCATGCATTTCCATACTTTCAAACTAGAGTAATGCCTGCAATATTCAATCTAATTAAATATGTTAGTTAAATAACTCATAATTTATTTTATGAATACTTTAACTGAGATATTTTTTATATAAAATTACTTAAGTTTAATTATATTATATTATATTAATTATAATTTATCGTAAATTTTCAACAAATATTTTTTATTTTAGTATGAAAACTATAGTTTTTAGAGTTATTATATTTGTTTTTTTTTTGCAAAGTATAAATACTAACTATTTATTAAATATTTATTGATTTATAAATATAAATTTTGATATTAAATTATATAATATTTATGAATTATTGGAGGTTATTTTTAAGTTAAGATATTATAAGGATGTAATCCTATCATGTTTATGGATTTATAAAATTGAGGTGTACGTGTTATGGAGGAAAAGAAAAAGAAAAAAAGAAGAACCCTACTAATATCGAAGAATTTCACTCACCCTTTGTAGTTTGTATAGCTGGTGGCTTCATCGAAACTCATCAACCTTCACCTTTGACTTTTGTGAAGAAATTGATTTATTTATTTCATAATAAAATTATAATTAACATAATAAATAGTTATTAAATAGAATAAAAAAAATTATCTTTTAGTTTATAATTAACTAATGTTATAATAATATTACAATTTTTAAATAAACTTTTTTAACTAACTTTTATAATTTCATTTTCATCCGTTCGTCACTAACACTTGTTGTGATCGATAATTTTTGAAAAAAATAACCATATTATTATTTTTAAAATTTATAACAATAAAAATTATATTTTTTAATTCAAAATAATAATATTATTTTTTGTTATTACGAATTAGAATTATTATTTAAAATAATTTTTTTAATTCCTTTAAAGATTGAATAAAAAATAGTTCGATTGTATATTGTTTATTTTTAATATTAATTAAATATATGAAAAAAATTATTTAATTTTATTTTTGTGCTATCTTTACATAATGATAAGACTGTAAATAATAAGAGTTTCATGTATTTAAGAATTATTGATTAATTGTAGTTAAATTTTATGGAATTGTATAATGTCATGGTATTCCGTTAGATACCACTACAATTGGCATAACATGCTTTCTTTCATGTGGACTGCATTCACTTCTTTAATGTATTCCTGATCTTTAAGTAAAATAATATATCAATATACAACATTTAAATTATTATTATATTAATATTTATTAATACAATTTTATTTAAAAAATAAAATATAATTAATGGTTAAAATATACTACTTTATAATCGATTCGTCCTTAACATTTATCTCAAACAATATTAGTTTGATATCTAACATTTTAAAATATATAATTTAATTTATAATTTTTTAAAATTTAATAATTTTTACAAAAAAAAATTTTTATGTGAAAAATTTAGAAATTAAATTTTGTTTAAATTTAACTAAAATTGTTAAACTTTAAAAGTTTATTGATTCAATTATATGTTTTAAAATATTAATTAATAGCTAAATTTTGCATTAAGATAAATGATAAGAATTAACTAATTACAAAACTTAAAATGAATAGGCATTTTATCTACCGTTGTGAGGACAATTAATATATATATATAGAATTTTTGCATCAACTTTTTAAATTATAAAAGTTAAAATGTATTTTATAAAAATAAAGTTGCATTTAATTTATAAAAAAAATATTCACATTTATCCGATGAATTCAGATTAATTAGTGAAAATGGTATTTTTACAACGATAAAGATTATTATTATAATAAATTGTTTATTTTTAAAAAATAATTTTTTTATAATAGTAATTATTATTTTAAAAATAGAGTAATCGTAATTAAAAATATTATTCAAATAAAAAAATTTAAATTTTTTTGTTTTTGTTTGTTAGGGAAGTAGACGTTGGGATTTAAAGTTAGAAACTTTAACACTGGGTCCATAATTCTATGTCGGTATCACAAGAGAGAGAGAGAGAGAGAGAGAGAGGAAAGTTATAGAGAGAGAGAGAGAGAGCAAAGGTAGAGAGAGAGAGAGAGAGGAAAGTTATAATCATTGTGTATATACATGCAAAATATTTATGGAAAGGTCACTGTCCGTTAAAGTGCAAACAAATAAAAGCAGAAGATAATTCAACAATGCTACAAACGGAAGAGTATGCTTTTCTTTCGTTTCAACTATTCAAATTTCGTGCCTTGGTTTTGTTTTCTATAATAATATAAATAAATAAAAAATTTGTACAGAAATAAGTTGTAATTACTTTTAATTAAGTATATTAGTTGTATGTAACTAATATACTTTTCTTAAAAAGCACTTTTTAAAAAAGCAGATTCTTATTTTCTGTATTTAAATATGTATTAGTTCATTGTATTTTAAGATTATAAATACATTTAAAATATATTCAATTTGGTATGAGAAAAAAAAAGAAAAGGAAAAAAATTTTACCGGCTTCTCAGCACTGCTTCGCCTTGCGCGCCTTTCGCGGCCTTACACTTTATGGCCTTCTGCGCCGCGTACTTACATACGCCTCGCCATACTGCTTTCTGGCAACTCGCTGCCAGCAGCTTTATGCCATCACGTAGCTTATCGATTAAGGTTAATCTTCTTCAGACTGATGGGTTGCGTCGCGATTCGCGGTCGCGAAATCGATCCATATCGATTCGCGGTAACGGTAGCGGGTCGACCCTGGCGAGTCTTTCCTACTTGCCTGACAATGCGAACTACGTGACCGCGCAATCCATGCCTTTCGTCTTCATACTTGGGTTCAACTTCAGCGACCTCTGGCGTCGTACTTCTCTGGCGGCGAGTCGACTTCTCCGCGCATTTTCGTGATCCGTAGCTAACGGCTGCTCAATTTTTTGGAAATTTTGTTTCCCTTTTTCAGTTTTAAGTTACGCCAAAACAATACGGCCCGTGAGTTTTTAAGTTACCAATGACCCGTATTTAACAACTCATCAGTTTTAAGTTAATCGTGACCATCGGTAAGCCCATCACGTCATTTTTAAGTTAACGCCATTGACCTTGTTTATCAACCCGCGAAAAATAAATAAATAAATAAATAAATAAAAATAATTCCGCTGCACAATATATAGATATATTATTATTATTATTATTATTATTATTATTATTTCAATGGAAGATTCAAGACATGATCAAGTTTCCAGAATTCATAAGGTTCCAAATTTCGAAGTTTAATTAAGAGTTCGAGAAATTGGTTCTTTCAAGTCTTAAACTTAATGGTACAAATTTTCGAACATGGAAAAAAGTTATGTCTGCTTATCTTCGTGGATCATAAGATGGGACATGTATCTGGATCAATTCGGGCTCTGGTCGAATGATATGAAGCCTATGCTTAGGTGGGAAGATGATGATGGCTTTGTCATGTCAATTTATTTGAGCCATCGATGATATATTACAAATGGTGGAGGAATGTGAAGCTGTGAGCCGTATATGGAATACCTTAAGCGATCTCTACATACAAATGAGTCGGACTTTATTCAAGTTAAGCGAACTCGTATGTGCGAAAAGTCTTGCGACGTACAAAATGCAACCAGTGTCTCTTTTTTTTACCAAGCTAAAAAATGTATGGTGAAATTGACCGAGAAACGCCCGTGTAAAATTAAAAATTCAAAAGACCTTTTGTGGTACGAAGGAGAAGGAGTTTGAAGCAACGTGCATGCCTTTTTAAGAGGTCCGATACAAAACATAATAGTGTTAAAAGCGACCGCCGAATGTCGGACCATAGGCTTGACTACGCTACATACATCCGTAAAGACGAATCTCGACAAGAGTCTTCGTCAGGCACGTATTGAGGTATCGAGCCTAGCCATTCAAGCCAAATCAAAGGCACCCTTCCTCCATACAAGAAATTCAACTCCAACCTTCATCGAGCTGGGGACCTCCACCGGGTTTTACCAATCGCCGCGTTCTCCCGCTCTTATTGCACGAATGAACGGGGGCATCTTCGTGAGACTTGTTGGAAACTATATCCACACTTGAAACCAAAAGCGTACTTATGCGGCAAAATGACAAAATGGGTATCATTCTAAAGCAAAAACAACTTCCGTGCAAATTGTCCAAGAACCGGACTACCATGGACGAGAATCATCCTTTGGAATATGGAGGTATCCTACAGAACTATGGTAGTCGTGGTAGGATTGGTATGACCTTAAATGTTTCTCACTCATTTGGGTCTAATACTTAGATTATTGATTAGGTGCATCGATCATATGACTTATGATAAATCTTATTTTAATAAGTTATCTCCACCTTGATGTCTTATGTTACAAATGCTAATGGTGAGGCCTTTTATCTTGTGAGGGAGTCGATTCATATCACTCCCATCTTTTCTGACTCCATAATGTTTTATATGTACCTGACTTATCTCATCACTTAATATCTGTCCCACAGTTGAATATTGAGTCTAAATGCTTTGTAACCTTTTATCCTATGTATGTGATTTTTTAGGATCTTCTTACCATGGAAATAATTGGTCGAGGGTATTTGAGGGGAAGATTGTTCCGCTTGGATCAGAACTACGGAGGGGAGAAACCAGGAGCACGGGCAAGCACTGCATTGACTTCTAGTTCCGATAAGCTAAGTGAAATTTGGTTGTGGCATCACCGCTTAGGGCATCCGTCTTTTAGTCTTATGAAAAAAACCATGCCTACTTTATTTATTGGTGTTAATGAGACTGTGTTGCATTGTGAGACTTGTGTTTTGGCCAAGAGTCATCGTGTTACTTATTCTCCTAGTATTTCTAATAAAAGTACTATTCCTTTTGAATTAATTCATTCTGATGTTTGGGGACAATCTAAAGAGCCCACTATATCGGGTATGAGATATTTTGTTTCATTTATCGATGACTGTATAAGGTTATCATGGATTTCTCTTCTTAGAACAAAAGATGAAGTTTTTTCAGTTTTTCAAAATTTTTATACCTTTGTTCAAACACAATATAATGGCATCATTCGGATCCTTCGTTACGACAACGGGGGGGGGGGAATATGTTAATCATGTTTTTCAAAAAAATTTCAAAACACGTGGGATTATTCACCAAACTACTTGTCCCATAACACCTAACAAATATGGAGTGTCTCAAAGAAAAAATCGTCATTTACTTGATATGGCTCGTGCACTATTATTTAGTGCTTATATGCCAAAATATCTTTGGGGTGATCTTTATTGTCTGTTAGCCCATCTCATCAATCGTCTCCATCTAGTGTCATGTGGCAAAATCCCATTCCAAATTCTCGCATCTTATGTCTCCTTATCATCCTTTCATAATCTTCCTACCCGTGTATTTGGTTGTGTTGCTTTTGTGCATGTTCCTAAAAATCAAAGATCTAAATTAGATGCCCGAGCAATTAAATGTGTGTTTGTTGGTTATGGAAGTTATCAGAAAGGGTACAAGTGCTTCCATCCACCAACCATAAAGTATTATGTTACTATGGATGTTACCTTCTTTGAGGACATGAGTTATTTTTCCTCACCTGATACTGCTCGTTAGGGGGAGAATACATATTTCGAAGAACTATATCATGGTGAGGGGGAGGCATTAGGTGAGTCACCAACTGATGCCTCCCCCTCACCATGATACAGTTCTTCGAAATATGTATTTTTTTCTTCTTTTGAAAAATAGCTAGAGTCTATTTTCTTAGTGGATTGAAATAAATAATTATTGAAATTAAAATAGATTGCTAGGTTTTCAAGATGAGAAATTCCTAACTTCTCAAAGGCTTTTTCTTATTGCAGTCAATCATCAAAGTCTCCCGGTGGAAATGGAAATAAAACACGAACTTCTATGAAGTTCTCCCCTTTTAGACTCATGAGTGAAGAAAGGGTGGCAAAACGTAACGAGGCAAGAACACTATCTCTAGTTTCTGTCATTTTAAACTTTGTTACGCTATGACTTATAGTAATTCCAAAACTTGTGTTTCTTTCTTTGTTTGGTAAATTGTGTCGAGAAAACTTTACAATTCTCTTAATTTACTTCTCTTAAAAAACCTTAAAAAACTTTCTGATGAGGTTTTATGTTTTCTCTTTCTCTCAGCTTGTTATGTAATTCAAGATTGAAGCAAAGACTCTATTTATAGAGTCAAAACTCCATCCTTCCACCACTATTCAAGTTAAAACTTGTGGAGACAAACGGTCTAAAGTTTTGACTTTTTTTTTCTTCCCATCGCAAGCCTTCATTGTTGAATGCCCTTTTTTTCTTGTTGTTTGCCCACATGATATGGATCAACAAATCTCTCCCTCCACCTTATATGGGATAAGACTCCTCCACATCTACAATCTCTCTACAGATAACAAGTTTTCCTTTAGTCAAGGTATTTATCATCATATCTGTCTCGTTATCATTGGCGTAGATCTTCTCAACTTGTAGTAGTTTATGTTTCAACACATCACAAATCTAATGATACCTTATATCGATATGTTTAGACCTTGAGTGGAAGGTTGGGTTCTTGCTAAGGTGAATTGCACTCTGATTGTCACAATAAAGAACATAATTTTCTTGGTTCTGATGCAATTCTTGTAGGAACTTTTTCATCCACAGGATCTCCCTTACAACCTTCAGTGATTACAATATACTCTGCTTCTGTGGTACTTAAGGTAATACACTTTTGTAATCGTGATTGCCATGAAACAGTTCCCCCTCTAAATGTTATTAGGTACCCAGTTATAGACTTTTTTGTATCCACGTCGCCAGCTATATCTAAATTTGTATATCATTCTAATACATGTTTATTATTACCAAAGCATAAACAATGACTGAAAGTTCCTCTAAGATACTTGAGTATCCATTTGACAGTTGCTCAATATTCCTTTCCAGGATTTGATAGGAATCGGCTCACAATACCAACAACATATGCAATGTTTGGTCTGGTGCATATCATAGCATACATTATACTCTCAACCGTCGATGCATAAGGCACCTTGCTCATCTCTGATTTCTCCTCCTCACTTGAGGGACATTAACTCACATAAAGCTTGAAATGGCTTACAAGTGGACAACTAACAAGTTTAGCTTTACTCATGTTGAATCTTTCAAGAACTTTTTCAACATATTGTTTTTGGGAAAGCCAGACCATTTGCCTTTGCATGTTGTGGGTAATCATCATGCCAAGAATCTGCTTGGTAGGTCCTAAGTCCTTCATTGCAAAGGACTTTCTCAACTCATTCTTCAACTTGTTAATCTTGTCAATATTTTGACCCACAATTAACATGTCATCAACATAAAGCAGAAGAATAATAAAATCACTATAAGAGAATTTCTTGATGAAGACGTAGTGATTAGCCGTTGTTCTGTTGTATTCATTTTTCTCCATGAATGAGTCGAACTTTCTGTAACACTGCCTTGGTGCTTGCTTCAGACCGCACAAGTTCTTCTTTAGTTTGCATACCAACTTCTCTTTGCTTTTGACTTGGAAACCTTCAGTCTGTTCCATATAGATTTCCTCATCAAGATCACCATGTAAGAATGTAATCTTTACATCAAGTTGTTCAACTTCAAAATTAAGGCTAGTTGCCAAACCAAGAAAAACTCGGATTGAAGACATTTTAACTACTAGTGAAAATATTTCATCAAAGTCAATGCCTTTTCTTTTGCTCGAATCCTTTCACAACCAATCTTGCTTCGTAATGTGGTTGCGAGCTGCCTTCTTCGCTTTTGATCCTGTACACCCACTTGTTCTTGAGAGCTTTCCTTCCCGGTAGTAGTTTCATCAAGTCAATTGTGTGCTTTTCATGCAGAGATTTCATTTCTTCATGCATGGCTTTTAACCACTCAGTTTTATGCTGATCAATGATAGCTTCGCCATAACACTCTGGTTATCTCCCTTCAGTGAGCATCACATACTCGTTAGGAGAATATCTACGACTTGGTTGTCCTACTTGGGTGGATCTCCTTGTCTGTACTTCTGGTTGGACCTGTTCAGAAACTTGTTCTTGTTCTGAATTGCCAGTTGGTGGATTAACATCATCAGTATCTGGTGTAACTCCCCGTCATCAGGATTTGTTGGTGGAGAGACTGGTTCCAGATTAACTGGAATTTCATTTTACTGTGGTTTCTCAGATTTCTCAAAATCCTCGATTGTTTGGTCTTCAAGAAACACCACGTCTCTGATTCTGACAATCCTTTTGCTAATAAGATCCCAAAATCTGTAGCCGAATTATTCATGGGCATATCCCATAAAGATACACTACTTTGTTTTTCCATCCAACTTGGATCGCTCATCTTTTGGGATGCGAACAAATGATCTACAGCCAAATAATTTCAAGTGTTTATAAGAAACATCTTTCCCCATCCAAACTCTTTCCGATACATCCTAGTTCAGTGGAATGGATGGAGAAAGGTTGATTAAGTCAATTGATGTCCTCATTGCCTCCCCTCAATAAGAGTTTGGCAGTTTTGCATTTGAGAGTATACATTTGACTCTTTCACAAATGGTTTTGTTCATCCTCTCAGCAACACCGTTGTGTTGAGGTGTCTTTGGGACTGATTTTTCCAGCCTGATGTCGAAACTTTTGCAGTACTCCTCGAATGGTCCACGATACTCACCACCATTGTCTACATGTACACACTTTAAATGTCTACCAGTTTCTCTCTCCACTTTTACATGAAACTGCTTGAAAACTTCATACACTTGATCTTTAGTTTTCAAAGCAAAAGTCCACACCTTTCTAGAATGGTCATCAATAAAAGTCACAAAATAATGAGCACCTCCTAGTGACTTACAAATCATTGTACAAACATCTGTGTGTATTAAATCTAGAATATTTTCCTTCCTAGATGGTGCAAGATTACGAAATGCCACTCTATGTTGTTTTCCCACAATACAATCAACATAAGTTCACAGAGGTGTACCTTTCATTCCTGGCAAGAGCTCCATCTTGGAAAGAATTTTGACACCTTTTTCACTCATATGGCCTAGTCGCTTATGACATAGCTTATGTGAACTTCTTTCCTAGTGGTATTTACTTCTCTTCTACACAGTCTGGCTTCTATGAGGTAGAGTGATGTATCTTTCTTGCCTTTAGCTACTACTAAATTGCCTTTGGTGAGCTTCCACTTTCCTTCACCAAAATAATTATTGTATCCATCATCATCAAGCATATCAGTAAAGATCAAATTGAGGTGGATATTAGGAACATGTCTCACATCTTTCAAAAGTAATTTGCATCCAAGATTAGTCTTTAGATAAATATTTCCAATGCCTACAATTTTTGATGCTTCCCATCCTCACACGTCCAAAATCACCTTCAGTGTAGGCTGAGAAGAATTCTCGTCGTGAGGTGGCATGATAGGAAGCACCTGAGTCAACTATCCAAATAGTGTCTTGACATGCAAGATTGACATAATCATCATCTCAAACAATGACAATTTCTTCGGTGATAGTTATGGTGTCATTTGTTTGGGTTTCTGCTTCCTAAGTTCTGGATTGTTCCGCCTTTAACCTTCTACATTCTCGAATGAAGTGTCCAGGCTTGCCGCAGTGATGACACTTCTTGTCATGTCTTGATCTAGACTTCGACCGTCCTCTTTATTGATTTTGGTTACATGGATTTCTACTTTTACTTATTCCTTGCCATTCTTGCTTGCCTTGTTTCTACATGAAAAACGCTTCAGTGTCAGGAGTATATCCTTCATCTTTTCGTCGAGACTCTTCGTTTAGCATTCTATCTTTTACCATATCCATGGTAAGCTTACCGTCAAGAGCTGAGTTGTTAATTGACACAATTAGAGTATCCCAAATTTTTGGTAGAGAACTCAGCATCAACAACGCTTGTAGCTTCTCATCTACAATCATCTTCATAGAGTTGAGTTGATCTACAATATCTTGGAACTCACTCATATGTTATGATACGCTGCTTACATCCTTAAACTTCAAATTGACTAATAATCACATCAGATTAGCTTTATTTTGTGCAGTTGTCCTCGCATACATTTTTTCCAATTTTTGTCAAAGAATGTAAGCATCATATTCATTAACAAAATTTTGAAAAATGCTCTTGTCAATCCATTATCTGATTTGAGCAGCACACTTTCAGTTCAGCATGGCCCAATCAACGTCTAAGGTGGTTATTTTTGGTGTCTTGTCGTCGATTTTCTCATCCGTCAAAGTTGTAGACACTACTTTCTCCTTCGGCATTATAATTGGCTTCTACAAATCTTTAATGTATAAAAGATCCTCCATCTTCGACTTCCAAATTACATAATTAAATGCGGTCAACTTTATCATATTACTTGTGTTCTATTCCATTTGAATTGTCAAGTTTCATCAAGCTTAATATTTTTCCAACAATAAATAGTACTATGTGAATAGTACATATAAATAGTACATTCGAATGTACTAAGTGAATAGTACTTAGTAAGCTGTGAATAGTCTTATGAATAGTAATATGTGAATAGTACTACCAACAGAATAGTAATGCCGACAAATAGTATCGTATATGTGAACAGTACTTGTCGACAGAACAGAGATGCCAACAAGGCTGAAAAAAAGCACCAACATACAAAACCTCATGTGTTTATTTCGATACCGTAATTTAGAGTTGCAATTATTTGTAACACAATCCTTCTCTCTTAATTTTGTACTTTATTTTGTTTTGAACTTTGGTCACTTCATTGTTTGTCATTGGCTTGACCAAAGCATGTTGTTGTATAGAGGTGTCAAATAGGTTGGGTACATAGGTTGTTTTATACTTTCATTCTAAGCCAGTGGACTTTATTGTGCCGTGCCTGGCCATTAGACTGTGCTTAACATCCACGTTCCATTTAAACTTTTATTTGAAAAAATGCTCTTAATAAAATCGAACTCACCATTTTCTATGTATCGATGTTAATTCTATCTATTATGTTTTGCTCACATTTATTAATATATATAGATATATTTATATATTTAATATTAATTTATGTAGAATTCAATTTTAAGTTACTCTGTCTATACGGTACAATACCCAACCCGTTATGGGCTACGGGTCATGAGACGTCTCTCTTTTTGCCCATATGTTGTGCCATGATGTGCTGAATATTTAGCGGATTGGGCCAGTTCGTTTTACACCCCAACTTTTAACGTGACTAGCATGAACTTATTGTTTAATTGCTGTCTTGCCGGTTTAAACTTATGCAATAAAAAACATGAAAGTTTTGTCCATATAAAAGAAATTATATGCAGGGAAAAGGGATATTGGATGTCAAGGAAACGTTAGAAAATGCTGGTTTGAAAACAGAAGCAAAGCAGGATTCTATTTCTGTGTTTCAATTGCCAAATAATCACAAGGTAATTGCATATTTCTTGCAAATTGTTGGTCCATCATGATTTTTCATATTTTCAATAAGAAAAAGAAAATAAATGCCTTTTCATCTTAGGGAATGTTCAGTCAGGGACTATCCCTTGCTTGGTTTAATTTTTACCATCTTAGTCTTTGAACCTTCTTATTTATCTTTGTCCATGAACTATATCTATTGATGGACTTTTGACCTTCAGATCCCTCTGACGCAGCCCCAATATCCAAAGCTTGGAAGGAAGTCAACTTCAAGCAAGGACCAAAATAGAGGTCCTCAGCCATCTAGAAGGCCTTCAGGGAGTACTAAAAGCGCCAACATTGAAGCGGAACAGATGACTCACAGGGAAACTTGGTCAATCTCTTCCAATACTCTTAAGAATGCTCGTGAAAATTCATCTCCAAACATACAAAATAAAAAATTGTTGATTGACCATTATTAACAAACCACGTTTTCAGTGATTCTGGAATACTCAATATTTGCTGAATACTGAAAGCTTCAATATTGGAACTAAAGAGGAAAGGCATCAAAAGTACAACTTGATTGATCTCATTATCTGAAATATGTTATGATTTGCATCTCAAAACATGCAGTGGTAGTTATTCTTTCGGGATGCTTTGGTATTAATTTTGTAGAGTGACGAGACCTATATGCTTGTATAACACACATTTGTTACTGAAGTTAGTAACTTTGAGTCTTGACTCTCTCTGTCTGATGCTTACTACATCAATAAAAATAAATTATTACTTTGCATTCTAAACAACATAGAGATAAGGTCTTTGTGAGTTCTATTCCTAAATGTGTCTACTTCGTGGTTTCATAGTCGAACGGCACATAAAAAAAACAGGTGTTTTTGAATCTCGGACCAAATATTACAGACATGTAACTGTACAACAAACAAGCTTAATATGTTTATGGAATAACTCCTATATAAACAGTTAAAAATCCACATCCAAACTGGTTAGAGCTTAGAAGAACACGATGCATAAGTTAACTTCCACTTGAATATACTTATGGTTTAGACAAAACACAAACAGCAAATGATGATTGTTTCATTAGGTTGTAGAGCATAATAAAGTTAAACTATGAATAGACCCTGATCTATAAGAGAATATTCCGTTGGGTCACAAGGATACTCATATCCTAAACTCGGCGCATCATACAAGTGAATGGGAACTAGCCCTGGATCAATGTATTCTAGAATTTCCAAATTTTGTGTTCCAGGATTTGTGCCATAACAATCACCTCGAAACAACACTTGCAAGTCATCATCAAAAGCAGGAAACAGTTGCCCATTTTCTAGCATTGGATTACTTACAGCAGATTCCAAATCAGTAAAGCTACTCGGATTTGACCTTTGAATGTTCAAGCTTGATGCACTAGTATAAATCGGCTCAAAATCCTGATGATTTACCATATGGAACTTATTTTGTAGAGGAAGAGAGTCAATTGTACTTACAGGTAGACTTGCTTGGCCGACTCGTTTGTTTCCACGTTCAGCAGAGGAAGGCTCACTAGAGCGTGGTATCCCACTCTCTGTAATAACTGGTTTTGAACTGTTGGACGAAACTGACTGTTGTTCTTCAGCATGGATGTGATGCTGGGGATCAGGCAGCAGCTTGCTGAAGTTGTTGGAATGCATTAGCTTCTTATGTTCTAGATTGAATTGAATTCCCGAAATTTCGCTCCAAGGACAATTTGAAGGAATACTGGAATCAAATGTTGCAAAGTTCAATTTGTGATCAAGTGATGCAAAAGAATGATTTAAGCCCATTTGCGAAGTCTTGGTCTTGTAAGAATCAGGAAGGTTGCGAGTCGAAGTTTTCCTCGGTTCTAAAATAGACCCCTTTGCATCAGTTACATGGCCATTAGTATCCAAATTCTGGTTAAGCAAGTTTTTGCCAGAGAATCCATAACTTCCATTTGCAACGTCATGGTTGTGCATGTTTTTTGAATTTTGAACGCTTACTGAAAGATCTTTTGAAGATGTATCAGTATGCTTCATCCCACCAAAAGATCTTAGATCGTTTTCCTTTTCTTTTTGCAGCCTACTCAAATAAAGCCGATACTTCTGCACAAGTTGAACTTAATTAGAATCTCCACGGCATGCAAAATCACAATATAGAATAGAGGATTATTTTTCTCTTTTGTGTTCTCTGATCATCACTTAAAATCTAAGATTGAGCATCCCATGCATATTCATAGGTTGCAATATCTTTTTCTTCTTCGTCACATATTAACATTCCATTTAGCAAAGAAGAAAAGAGGGAAAAACGTAAATATAAATGGCCAAAGTACAGGAAAAAGCACTTCCTATCAGGCCTGATCTTCTGAGAAGATAAAAGCTCTGATACATACAAAATCAATGCTCTTCACATGAAATAAAAAGAAATATCCAGAAAAATTCATCAAAAGTAAAAAAAAATTCCATCAAGTAATTTTATGTATTGGTTGTTTTGCACAGAATAACGTATAGATGTTTGACAAGATTCTCAAAATATAAAAACCACTTAACAGACTGCCAAGTAAGAGCAATTATCCATCTTTATTTCAATATCTTGACAACCATTTTTAATGGTGTTCTGTTACACAAAAACCCTTTAGGAAATGAATTCTTGCCATTCTAAGCAAAACATAAAATAAAATAGAGTGGGGATACCTGCAAGTGGCTAGCAACATTCTCTCTTGACAACCATGGCACATTCATCAGGTCGAGTATTTTTTTAGGGCCAACTTCTGCCAAATAGACATTAGACATCATCGCTCTGTAGAAGCATAAATAAACGTAGTGGCTCTATCATTGAAATCAATACCATTGGCAAACACACTTAAATTGCAGTCATAATTGTATATGCATGATTCCTACCGTATGATGATACCAAAGGATATGAGCTAGCATCAAAAGTAAATGACTTACTGTCAAATCCGATCTGATTTACTGCCTTCACAAACTTCTGATGAAGATCCACAGACCAAACAACTCTAGCTTTTTTTGTAGCAGAAGCATCAATGAAGTCTTTCTCGTCATGTTTGTTCTCAAGATCTTTTCTTTTCCTGACACAAGTCGTATCTTCCATGCTCAGGAAGTGCACTTCATCAGAGTACTCTGATCCATTTTTCATCATATGAATGCCTTCAATGCTCTCATGACCTTCAATATCTTTTATTTCAAGTATTTTCTTTCTAAATACATGTTGCCATATGTTCCGAAGTTCTTTCATTCTTATAGGCTTAAGAAGATAATCACATGCGCCATGTTGAACACCTTTCATCACTCGACTTGTTTCTCCATCAACAGACATCACTACATATACGGAAACAAAATGTAAGCATCAGGACAGAGAAGTTTAAGCTTATTTTGGAATTTAAAACAAAAATTTGATGGTGGAGAACTGACTGATGACAGGAAGATCCATCTCAAGTCCAACAAGCTCAAGAAGTTTAAAACCATCCATGTCTGGCATGTTAACATCACTGATTACGATGTCATAACCATCTTTCCTTTCACGAAGCAAGTTCAACGCATCTATGGCTAAACCACATGTAGTAACTGAAACAAAGAAAAGAAAACAAGCTTGTCAACATTAATTAAAATTTGGAACTACAAGAATGAAGTAGGAATGATGAAACCTCTTTAGTGATTGCAAATTCACCATTTCAATCAGAAAATAACAAAAATCATGTACATAATATCTCATTGCATGATTGAAATTTTATGAGGATTTGTATATATGTATACCATTGTTAGATTATATATGTTTTTAAGTATTTACAAAGAAAGATCAACTGTTTCTGTTACGAAACTGGTAGGGATTTCAAATCTAGCTAAAAAAAAGCATTGCAAAGAATGCATGACAAAGATCGATACTGCAAAGAGGTGGTTTTGGAAAATACATCACCACTTCTGTATATTACAAAGGTTTCTTTAGTTTAGAATCATGAATGACAAAATAATTGGAAAATTTGCTTTCTCACAGACGAATGTTATAACTTCAGAGGTCATACAAGAAGCTTCATGTGCTATAACGTTTTACATGTAAAATGGAACTAAAAAATAAGTGCATCAAAAATAGTAATGACTTGTCCAAATTAAGACGGGAAAATACATGTCATTCACTAAAACCTAAACAAGTGAGAATTTACACTTCTTTGAACCACCCTAGGATAAGAAAATTATAATAGTTTTATAGTTCATTTATCTTTATTAAAACTAAAAAAGTAGCAGAACAATGTTTAAGATCAGTTTGTGTAGATTTGGCATCGATCAAACATCATTTTTAAAGTACTAGAGAATGGTTTTTTTTTTAAATCAAAGGTACTTAGTGTAGATCGAACATAATACTTGAAACAAAAAGAGATGGGTGGGTTATCCTATCATTCTATGACAAAATGGATGGCTCTCCTGATTCATCTGAGACTTTATCCCGTACCTTAAGGTTATGTTAGGTTGACAGTGATATGAATGATAATAAGAATAATTCAGGATATTTTTTTATTTGATTTAATTGTTAATATATAATGAAATGAAAAGCAATCCAACAATAGCAAGAATGCTCATTCTTCTCGCACTCTTCAGAAATACATTAGAATGATTTATTTTTCTCACACATTTGTATAATCATTTATTACATTTTCTCGTTTTATCTCGTTTAAAAATTAAAAAAAGAAGTTTCTTTTTAATTTTACTTAATTTATAATTTTTTACTTTAATATTTATCATTATTTTGATTCTATTACTCAACCATACATAACGAGAATAATATTCTTTCCATTAAATTCAATTCTTATTAACATTCTTATACATATTACTTTTTCATTATACCAACGGAACATAATCTAAAAACTAACTAGCAAAAATGAGAAATATGCAGCTAGAACTTGTCTTCTATTCAAATTAGTCAGTTTATCAATTTATCCAAACAGAGTGCTATAAGCTACTCCCGATCAGTTGATTCCCAGTCCAAGAAAAAGAACCACAGCAACAAAAATTCAAGTTTTACTCCACCTCTAATAACTCTAATTCTCAACCCTTAAAGTCCAGAAGGTAAAATATTTTGATAAGCTAAACATGTACTGATTAAGATCATTAATGATTATAGAGCAAAACCCCATGTATATTTATGTCGTGAACTACATCTAACAAAGAAACCTATTCTATTCGAACAAATCAATAACTCATAACGTTAAATGCTTTAAGTACGAGGAGATATTGAGAAAAACACACAACAGCAACTCAGAAAAGTATCATCAGACATCAGAGCAATCCAAAATACCTGAATAACAGTAATTACACAAACTACCCACGAGAGTACAACATAAAATAAAGCACACGAAATAGAAATGAAACATACCCACATGCCAATAATTTTACAAAAGCTGTCCACAATTCGGCTAAAGCGTTAAATAGCTAATTCAGAGTTAACCATAAAAGTAACAGAAAATTTACAATTGCAAATTTAAATGTTAAAAGGAAGTAAAACGCAATGAAAAACTAGAACAGAAAAGAAGTGAATAGATAGGTATTTTTGGTAACAGAAATAACCTTCATAAGAGCACTTCTTGAGCATCTTTTCCAATATCTTAAGCCAAGTTAGATCATCGTCAACGACGAGTACACGGAGACCAGCCGGAAAAGCATCACTGCGAGGCGAAGCAAAACCATTCTCCATTAGGAAGGAGTTGAAAAGATCCAAATAATTTGGATTTGAAGTGTTTGGGGGGACTCAATTCACTGAAACTTCACAAAATACAAGATTATAACTGTATAAGTTTCCCTCACTTAAAATTTATTAAACCCAGAAAAAGAAAAAAAGTTTCTCTGCGTTTTAAGGGCGAGAAAGAAAGAATATTGGCGCCGGATGGCTAACGGTTCATGTATTGCAGATGTGTGCTCAGTGTCTATAACAACCTTTCGGTTTGAAACTTCTATTTTACACTCCAACAAAAATTATTAGGAAACAAAAAGAATAAAGATGAGGTAAATTTTGCTAAAGAGTGGGAAAGAGAGAAAAACATGGAGGAGTAAATTGGAAAAATTTGGGGGGTCAGAATCTTGGGTTAACCAGATAAACAAGCTAGTAGAATAAAATGGTGGGAATTGTGAGGTTCTCTAATCCCTAGGAATGTTTGAATGAATAAAAGCATCTACTAAAAAATTAGGACCTCATTATATGTAGCTTAATTGCATGTTATTTAATAGAATATGTAAAAATTGGGAAGCCAAATATTTTAGGTTTCAAATTTAGTTACTGTAATTTAACATTTTCTAATTTAAACTCTCCTTTAATATTGTTTGAATACTAATTTTATTATAAATTTTAAATATGTTATTTTTTTATTTATTTTTTTACTTCTTTCCCACTTTTTCTTTTTATGTTTTTGAATATTATTTTCACACTTTTTTTTTTATTTTGCTAAACATTATTTTGATGTACTTATTACAAATCAAATTCAATTTAAAGTGTTTATTTAGTTGTGTTCTCTTGAACAAATGTGATTTAAAAATTAATTTTTACATTTATACTTAAAATACAAGATTAAAAAAAAGTGTTACAAATCATGTTATTACATGATAAAATATACATTAATTCTATAATTATTGGATTTACTATTACAATATATAACATTTGCATAGAAAATAATTTTCAAAAATCAATGAATTTAATCCGATTATATTAGAATTTGACGTTAACATTAATAAAATTTACACTTTATAGTTGCATGACTTGTAACAAGTAATTGAGATTATGGTATTTTTATATATTTATCCCATGTTTGGTTGATGGAATAGAATGTAATTAAAATTGATTCATTTTAATTTTATGTTTAGTTGGGTTGAAAAGTGAAAATAGAATATAATCGATTCTTAAAATTAAAATAGAATGAATCATAATTCTTTCTCCCTTAAGGAGTCATGATTTCATTCTCATCTCAATTTTTTTTTCAATTTTACCACAATCCCAAATATAACCCTAAACCCTAAGCCCTAAACACTAAATCCTATACCCTAAATCTCAAATCTCAAATCATAAAACCCTAAACCATATTTAAAAAAATAATAATTTTAACCTTAAACTTTAACCTACAAATATAATCCTACACCATAAACCTCAAATCCTAATTCTCAAAACTCTAAACCCTATTTAAAAAATAATAATTTTAACTTTAAATGTTAACCCACAAATATAACCCTAAACCTTAAATCCCAAATCCAAAAATCCTAAACCGTATTTAGAAAAATAATAATTTTAACCTTAAACTTTAACCCACAACCCTTAACCTTAAATCCCAAATCTTAGATCTCAAATCCCAAAACCCCCAATCCTTAAATCCCAAATCCCAAATCCCAAATCCTAAATCACAAACCTCAAAACCCTAACCCTAATCCTTATTTAAAAAAATAATAATTTTAATAATATATTTTATTTTTAAGTAATAATTATTTAGAAAAATAATGATTTCAATAGTGTATTTTGTCTAAATAAAAAATTATATTAAATTATATTATTTAAATTTTACTGAATATAGGGATATTAAGATAATATACAATATTTTTTATTACATTTGAATTGTAAAACAAACACGGTAATATTGATTCATTCTTTTTATTGTAGTGATCAAATTAAACAAAATTGTTTTTTTTCATTCTCATTCTTATTCCTATTTTGATTATATTCCGTAAATTAAACGTAATCTTATTATATAGATCAATTAATACACGTGTAAATGAATATATTAAGTTTTGATAAATTAACATAAATTTAACTAAATTAATTAATTTTCATAAATGATAATACATAATGTATCTAATTTAAATTTTGTAAGATTACTGTTAATTTTTAAAAATAACAGGATTATTAATACCTTCGTTACTTAAAATATATACTTATTATTGAAATTAAAAAAAAAAAAAAATTCGACCGTACGATTATAAAGCAATTTTGCCTCAAGTAATGTCACTCCACTCTGTTTGCATTATGTATAAAAAAAAGTTATTCCACTTGGATGCATATAATATTTTTCTGCAAATGAAATCAAAAGAAATAAATAATGGGAAAAAAAAATGCTCGTATGCCAATTTATATCATCCTTGTAGTCCATCACTAAAGTTGAGCTAATGAAACGAATTAAAGGGAGCTACGTGTATATGATTGATATATAATACAAACATTCATCACGTTGTTGTAAAAGTTTTTAATTTATTTATTTTTCCCCTTGGCTAAACCAAACTTTTATTTTCAACCTATGACTTTGTTTTTATATTCATACTTTCAACTTTATGACCAAGCTTACAAATTGGCTGTGTAGATAAAGCATGTAACTTTTGGAAAATTGGTAAAATAGTGGGTTTTGTCTTCATTAAACATAGTACATTGTATTTCATTTAAATAAATATCTTTTATTAAAATCTAATATATATGGGAATAGCGATGTGGCATTCAAGCACTTCTTTTATATATAAATGAGTGTAAAGTGGGTAGACAGGCACATTAGATAGTATTCACTTTAGTAATCTCGTACATAAAATTGTTAATTTACAACTTCAAAATACACTAATTCATTAAAAGCACAAAACAAATGATAGTTAAAAATATTTTCTGATTTTTTTTACTATTTTTTATTAAAAGATATAATTTTTTTTATGTAATTTCAAAGTATAATTTAAAATATATAAAAATTAATATTATCATCAAATTCTTAAATAAATAAAAAATAATATATATATATATGCGCTACATTTCCATATAAATTAAAAGAAAATATTCGTTAAAAATCTTTTTATCTCGTTTTTATTCTCTTAAAATTTTATTAAAAAATTATAAACGATAACATTTTTAAAATTTATGATCATAAAAATAACAATTCAATGATATTAAATTTAGTCTAATTAGATGTCGTTTAATAATGAATAAATTTAAATGATTTTAGTTTAATTTAAATGATATTTATTATAAAATAAATAAAAATACTATTTTAAAGGTTTTTTTGTTCAAAATATTTTATCTCTTTCATCACAATTATAAAAATATAAATATATTAGTACTTTTATGCATTATAATTATATCAAAATTATAATAGAGAATTTTTTATTAAATATAATTAACTAAATATATTTATATTTATATTTAATTTTTCTATATATACTTTTAAAAAAAATCAATGTATAGATGAAAGTTTGGATGAATGGCACGTGGAACGCATTTGAAATACAATATGGAAAGCTGTTTCCGAACGAGTGGTGATCTTATTTATATACAAATTTAATTAACTCCTTTATTCTGAAAAATTACCGTATATATCATAATTTTATATACAATATAGGTTATTTAAAACTTTAAATTATGAGACTCTAATCATATATTTTTTTTATATAAAAAATTATATTTTTTAAAATATTTTAATAACATGAAATAAAATAAGTGATTACCCACACTTTATATTTAAAGTGAATCTTATATTTTAACAATTATCTCACTAATTAATTTAACCTCTATCAATACGTTGACTAAGATAAATTCAAAGATTTGAAATATTTAACGTTACTCTTTACAAAAAGCCAAACCTATATAAACAATTGTAACAAAATGAAAATACCAATATTAATACAAAAGTTATATTTTATGGTGATTTGCTCCCATTGATGACCTTATAATACTATTAATATTATTCAACCAATAAATTATGACTTTTAGCTGCTAAAAACTCTATCAGTGTTAAACTTGATCCTGGTCGGTTATTATTTAATCCTTCGTTAAAAAAAAAGAAAATTAAAAGCCTAAAAATAAGAAAAGTAGTGGAAGAATTGAAAACAGTTATTTTCATCGTTAATGCCAATAATTCATATATATATATATATATTGTAAATTAAGCATACTTAAAAGTATATTGTTAAATTCGGCTAAGCTAAATCTTATTTAAATTTAGACAATGTCACTCACATTAGAACTCTAGCCATTTAGGGCCTCTTATTTATTCTAATTGGACCCATACCTAAAAGTTTATAAGAACAAGTTCAATTACAGTGAGATTAATTCTAAACATCTTTGTCATTTGTCAAATTACCAATCTATCACAATGGGTTATGTCTCCCTGTGCTTGCTTTTCAGGCTTTTATATTGTTCTCTTTTTTTAAGATAATTAAAAATAGCACGTGGATTCTCATTTGGTTAAGCCTATTTTTAGTATTTTTATTTTTATTTTTTATTTCAAATTTTATTATTCTGTCCTTACAGTTGTAGATATCAAAGTCTCTTTGATAGGCATACAAATTAGAAATTAAGGGTTCAATCACAATGTGTAAGTTAGTAATATTATTTAAATTTTTTTCACTATTTCTACGTTCATTCATCAAAGAGTACCTATTTATTTATTGATTGAAAATTAAAATGATGATATGTATGACAATTTTAGAGGTAAAGGTAGAAATATGAAATTTTTATGTATGCATAATAATAAATATTTTACCATCAATGAGTTATAATTTAATGGTACGAAATTCATTTTAATACATAAAAGATTTTAAATTTGAGTAGTAATTACGATAAAATAAATAATATAAATAATAAATTTAAAATTATAATAAATAGACGAATGCTAATTAAATACAATTTATATAAATTTTTTTTAATGGAAGAAGGCTCTAGTTACTTTGTTATAAGATAAATGTCACAAATAAATATTATAGAGGGTTGAGATTAAATAAAATGTGTTATTTTAATAGTTAAATATTATTAAAGTAAAATAATTAATCAAATTTTATGTAATTGGGATGCTTAATTACTTTAATACAAGCTATAGAACCACATTGTATGGATGCCCTAATCATTATGATTAAAAGAGAGCCATCATAAATAGTGGTATTTAAACCAAATGGTTTACAGATAAAGATGCATATTCCTCCCCCAAATCCAATAATTAAGATAATTTTGTATGCGACAATTATCTATTAACTTTTAAGTTTCGTGACCAATTATATCAAGTTTCTATATAGCGCACTTTGAGATATGTGATTTAAAGCCATAGTTGTGAGAATAAATCTAGAGCCTCACAAGTGGTTAACCCATTTTACTTTATTATAAGATTATAATTACGTCTCATATTAATTTCTTTTTTTTTCCTTTATGTATGGGTAATTGATTGGAGTTTATTTCGTTGTCGTTGAGCTGTGTCTCAACACATTAAGCTATTTGGAGTAGGGTGGCAATTATGATAATAATTCAAATCATAAAATCAAATTAACACAATATTAATTATTAATTTTTTTTATATTTATAAATATATTAGATTTTTTTATCATTATAAATAAATATATTACATAAAAATAATTTAATTATATATATATTTTAAATCACACCTTATATCCATAAATATATCTTAAAGTAATGATTATTATTGTCTTTAATTATTATATAATTTATTTAAGATTATTATTTTTATCGATTAATTAATAAATTATAATTATTTTTTTATACATTATTATTTATCTTTAAGTAATATAAACTATTATGATTTTTTAACTAATTATCTTTATTTTTATATTTTTATCAATTAATAAATAAATTCTTAATAATTAAAATATTTAAAATAATATAATTAATTATTATTTTATAATTAATAAATTTTTGTTATAAATTAACACGATTTTTTACACGTAAGTTTTACTAGTATTAAAAAATGTGTGAATTTTGATGGGATAACACAAACACCAATATGCACAAATCGAACAAAAACATCACTAATACGCATGTTATTAGATGGATGAACAAATTGATCTCATTCGATCATAATTGAACTGATAACGAGAGTGTTCATAATTGATAGATAGTATAAAATATGGTCTCTTAAATATACCATATTTTTCATAATATATTGTTAAACGATTCGATGTATTGGTAGTTTTTTTTTTAATTATTAATGTAACTTAAGTTGTTTTTAATAATTAAGTATAAGAAGATGAGTATTATATTTATTAAAAAAAATTAATAAGAGTGTTATCGCATACCATCTAATAAAGTTAAATTATATAGTATTTAAGTTAATTCTCGAATTTAAAGTTAAAAAGTTTTCGAACCATATATATGCCTAAATATTTAAGTTGTTTAAAAAAAACAATTACAGTGGGTTAATTAAAATCAAACTTTTTTAGAGTAGGGTAGAGAAATGGCTTCCAATGGAAAAAGAAAGAAACATGATTAAAAAAAAAAGCACAAATGGCCCTAAAAGGAAATGCCCACTTACAAATTATTTATGTCAAAAAGGCATTACTAGTTTAAAAGAAGGGGAGCACCATTGGTTCTTAACAAAATGAAAATGGACTCCATGCAACTACTCTTAAGTGGAGGGTACCTTTTTGTTATTTTAATTAAAAAGTTTTTTAGAATATGGCTTTCCCTTGTTTTCTCCTATGATGCTTCACCTGTTCATGTTTTTATTTACTTATTCTTTTTTGACTTTTTTTTTAATTACCAATTTTCACTCTTTCTCTTCAAACTGGAATGCCGATGCTGAATTATGCAAGGAGCAACTTGCTTTGAGAATATGCTAAAGCCCATGTTTTTAGCATCACTTTTAGGCTTAAGGAGTGTTTTCAACATGAAGATTTAAAGATAAAATCTGTTCTGTCTTGTACGTGTCATGAAGACTTGAAGGCAGTGGAGACCAATTGAAGAGACAAGCCATAAGTTTGATTTTCAGTGAATGGAGGGAGGCTTCATGTGATTTTGATGGCTTTTTTTTAATATTTATTTACCTCAAAATAGTCACACACACACAAAAAAAGAAGAAGGGATAATTCTAAATAAATCTATTCTTATAACCTTACAAATTAGTTTTACTTTTATTTTTATATTTTATTCAATCTTTAAAATGCCAAAAATCTACTCAAATATACTTTTTAACGGTAGGGGTCTACCTAACCTCTATGAAATGGTTCGATAGTTTCTTACCAAACTTATCGGAATTTCATAATATTCTTTCTACATAAATATGGATATCATGGGTATTTTTTACATTATATAAATATTTTGTAAAATATTATAAATGATTATTTTACTTTTAACTTTTAAATAAAAAAATTTATATTCATTTTCTTACTATGTTAAAAAATATAAAATATATATTTATTAATGTTACGTACATTTTTTTCCTATAAGGATAAAAAATAAAATTCATAAAAAAATTAAAAATAAAATTTGATGTATGAACAGAATTATGATATCCAATTAAACCAAATATTAAATTAAAAATCGAAATGGATGTGTATCGTAAAGAAATTAAATATTTTCAAATATTTTCGGAGTTAAATTATAATGATTGGCCCAATTGAAATTTTCTTTATACTTAATCTTTATAACATCAATTGGATCATTAGAGCCCAACAAAATCCTATTTCTAAGATTAGTAAGATGAGCTTCCGAGGCTAAACAGAACAGAATTGAAAGTATGAAACCATTTTCCATTTCAGTTCACATCAGATTGGGAAAAATAAAACCTTGTTACGTTGATGTAGCAAATTAAACTGATATGCAAAAGTAAATAATATAAACAATAAGAAAGAGAGATATATTTTACCCATAAATCTCAATTTAAGTAGATACCAAGCTGTCTGTTCAGGTAATTTAAGCTGCTTAATGATGCTCTGTGATGCTCTACTTGCAGTTTAAGGTGATAAAAAAGTGCTAAATCACCGTTCTAATGGTAAAGGAAAAGGAATCAATTGAATGTAAATGAATAAAAATATAATTGAATGTTTCTCAATAGTTTAAATTTTGGTAAAATTGATTTCCCAACAACTTTTAATAATATCAAAACTGTAAATTACTGTGTTTAAGTTCTCACGAATTCAATTATTGATAATAATATCAAAACTGTAAATTACTGTGTTTAAGTTCTCACGAATTCAATTATTGAATAAAAATGTTTGATCTATATAATGCATAAAGTTTGTAAAAAATGATCCATGTATAAAAATATAATTGATCATCCTTTCAATAACTTAAGTTTTTGAAAAAATTAGTTTTTCAAGCAGCATTTTGAGTGAGAGTGCTGATCATATAAACTTCATGAAAGTAAAGTAATGGACATTATAAATTTGATTGATGAAAATAATATATATTACTGTAATGAGCAGAATCAGATAGAAACAAATTTCTTTCTATTTCTATTCCCATACTCAGGTTCAAAAAACAAGCTGAGTTGGGCAACAGGCATGCCAATTTGTATATTTTCTACATTGGATACAGTTGCCACAAACTTACAGTCCCATAAATATAGCTGTTGTCTACACTACACACAGCTTTTTGAGGTATTCTATCAATCTCCAGTGACCTGCTTATCACCTAATTTCAACAAGTTCAGGGTACAGGTACAAATCCAATGGTTTAGTTGATTATTTACAGCTACAATAGAAAGTATATCTTCAACCAACCATATATCAAGGTTGGTGAGATCAAATTCATTCCCACAAGTGCAACATAGTATCTACAAGGTGGTAGTCAGATATTTGTACGATTTACCGGTTGTTCTTTCCTAAGTAAGTCTCAGAGCATGTAATCATAAATAACAACATGGGTATCTGGTATTATCAAAGGCAGTTTCTCAATGTAAAGATAGAAACGGGTAAGGTTCTCCATTGCAAGAGTTGTAGCATCAATAACATCATCGATGCCAGTGAGTACCCACAAATCTGTTGAGCAAACTTGTTTTAAGCTGCCACGGCAAAAAGGGCATGACTGTGATCTTGCATTCCTGCAATCCAACCACATCTCTTAATATACGCTTGACACAGACTATTGCTAAACAGTGAGAATAAAAATGGTATTTTTATCTACCATAACCCTTTTAAGTGTGTAGTTCTTGTTTTAAGACCTCTTTTCAGAATTTTAACAATATGGAACCCCTTTAGGTTGGTGAACGGTACTTTTTTTCTTTTCTTTAATAACTAGTTTGCTCCACTATATAACCTAGAGTATTACTGCATATGTATATAGTGCCTTAAAAAACTGGCTATTACATGTAATCCATTTAAAAGGGGGTGTCAGACTGTTAAAATTCTCAAATGGATTCCTAAAAAAAAGAAGAATGGCATACCAAAAGTGTCCTATCTAGATAGAAACCCGGTTAAATTGCTCATGAGCGTTTATAGTGATTAGTAAAATATAAGATAGGAATTGATGGTACCAGTCATGGAAGCAAGAGAGGCACATTGAGTGACCACAGTTAGGTAATACCATCTTCGTGCAGTTTTCCATGCATATCCCACATTCATCATCTCTCTCTATATCTTTATCAGAAAGGCTCCTTTGGTGTCTTCCTTTTTTGTTGTTCAACGCTTCCTTGTATTGGCCTTTGGTATTACAATCTTCCAATTTAGTAAACTCTCCTTCAAGTTGCCTAAGTGAGGGGTATACTATAGCTGCAAAAGATATATCTTTTTTCAGTTTAAAACAAGCAGGTATTAAAGAGATGGAAAAGAATGAACTTTATGTTTATAAGTTGAAACTGAGAAGCAGAGGAGAGGAGAACATACCGTAGAATTCCCTTAAAGTCGCTTTCCTTTCTTTTGAGGATATTGATGGCATTCCATCAACGTAGACCTGAACAATATGAGTAAAGTTTAATTTCACTTTCTCAAAGGGCCCGGCAGTTTTAATACGGGGAAAAAAGAAGCATGAAAGAATTTAATTAATAGAACCTATCTCTCCGGTTCAAAATGTGGGTCTTTTGTCTCTTTAATTTGTAGACTCCATAAGCATCATAGGCTACTCAATCCCAAGAAGTTAACTCAATGGGTGAAGGGACAAGCGATTCTTATAAAATCCACCATAGTATATAATTTTTTATGAATGTGAGACTTATGTTTCATCACTAACATCCCTAATAATTTTGAAATAGGAAGCAAAATAACTTTGAATATATAGAAGATAAACACTACCTTGTATATAAGTATGTGGAGAAGCCCTAAAGCACTTGGAAGCGAATCAGTGCAGCTATAATCCATCCATTCAATCAAGTACAAGAAAAAGGGGGCAAATGGGCTGTAAGATAATCTCATCTGAATGTAATCCCCGCTATAATCTCTGGGTAGTGAAGCAGCCCTGCAAAACCCCAAGCCAACTCTTCAACTAAGATGTTCAAGCTCTTGTTGGTCAAAATATATTATAAAATTAATCTGGTTTCGTACCATCAATTGAATTTGGGAAGAAAAAGAAAATACTGCTTAGCCAACTTCTATAAATGATCAGAAAATATATTGCCTTATAAACAAGCAAACTATGAGCCTTTTAATTGGGAGGAGGAGAAGAACAGCGAATAAAACAAAAATAGAAGTCCAATTGTTCACAGAGTATAAAGTTGGAAACTTAATGCCCGTAAATCATCAGTGATTGAGGTATTTCCTAGCAAAAAGTCCCAAAAGAAACTATCCTTCATTTTTCAGCGAATTTTCACTTTCTAATATTAACAAAATTTCTTCCAACTACCATAATTGCTTTGATTGATGAAAAAATGGAACAATCCAGAAAAGGGAAATAAGAAGAGAAGAAATGTTTCAAACCATTTAAAGATACAGAAAAATTCTAATAATACAGCAGACTTTGATTGATTACAAAAGAAACCGAATATTGACAATCAAATAGAAAAAGGGAATACACTCACAAGCTATTGGCATGTTGAATATCAGCTTCAAGAGCTTTGATAGATTCTCTGAAAGAGGACTTGTTAACCTGAATTTGCCGCATATGTTCTTCCCAAGGAAAAAAGATTCTTTGGAGTATAAACAAAATTATAAGCTAAAAAAGAAATATAAAGAGATAAAGAGTGCCCTTTTTTTTTATATAATTTCTGGGTGGGAGTAGTTTTTAGGTTACACAGAGGGAATGTTGGAGAGAAGAGATTAGTTGGTGGTGGGTTTATAAAAAGAGAGAGAAATATGATAAGCCGATAAAGACATATATATATATAGGGGGCAGGTTGCTTACTAAGCGATGCTTAGTGTTCAAACCTTTCACACTAGAAGAAAAGAAAAGAAAGGGATGCCTTCTCATTCTCATGTTATCCTTTGCTCTGCCTTGCATTCAACCCCTTCGTCATTTTCTCCAACTCCCCGTTTGGGTTTTACCAATATTCTCCCAAACGCTTAACCTTGCTTTGCAACTGTATAATCATATCATTAATTCAAAGCAAGATAAGCAACACACTTTAATTACGATAAAAGAAAAATGTTAATTTTGTTCTTAAAAAAATTATGTTTTTGTATTTTTGAACTTTTTTTCGATATTTTTTTTTATGATAAACCTTTAATTATTCTAAAAATGATACTTAAGTTTTGTTTTTTTATAACATTTTAATTCTATTATTATAAAAATATAAATGTACATGATAAAAAATTATTTTTTATTTTTATTTATATTTTAAATTTTTTCAATTGTAATTTATTTAAATTATAACTATCTTTATCTAATATAATTAAAAAATAAAAATTATATATATCCTCGTACGATCATTTTTTTATAATAACAAAATTAAACTGTTACAAAAAATAAATATATAATGTTATTTTTATAATAAATAAAAGATTTTTGGATTAGATTATAACAAACAAGTTAACCTATTATAGAATTAAAAACTAAAAATAATTTGTTTGTTTCTATGATTTAAGATATTAATGACAGAATAATAGAATAAAGAATAATAAAAGTTTGTTATCTTTGATAAATATACATTTTGATTCATTTCTTTAATTATTAGACAATGGAGTACAAATTTATTATTTATTTTTAAATATTAACTTACATGCGTTTAGAATATTAAAGTCAAATTTTCTATGAATAAAATTTAAGTTTTATAAAAAAGTTATTTTCTTTTATCAAAAATAATAAAAATAAATATTTAAATTTTTATTTCTAAGTGAATAATTTATTATTTAAAATAATAAAAATTAAATATTAAAAAGATATCATTAAAATTTTTAATGGTAAGAATATATATTATATAGTAATTGTCTATAAAAAATATTTATTAATGTTAATTTGGTAAAAAAAAAACAACTTTATCAAAATATCAATTTTATTCTTAAAAGTTTGAGCTAAATCTTTTAGATGTATTTCAATAATCATTTCAAAAAATAAAAACTTATAATGTCACATCTTCTAATAAATAGATAATTAAAATAGAAGATAAATATATTCTAGTATTCTTTATCATACATAATAAATACATGGATGCTATTATATTATTATATTAAATTGATGTATAATTAATCTTGGTGATATAATATATAATATATTTTAAATAATTTATATTTAAAATATTTATTTATGTATTCTTTTAAATATTAAAATAATTTCATTAAAAATATAATAAAATTAATATTTTATTTATTTTTATAATATTTATATTTAAAAATATTATTTTTAATCTAACATGAAATAAAAGAAATGCTCAAGATTTATAGTTTTAAAATTAAATATTAAAAATAGAGTAAGTTTGATATGCGATGCAATTTACGTCCTTACTCATCAAATTTTTAGATATTCATAGTATAATTTGTTTTTACGATCAAACAAATAAATATAGAAAAATTATAACATTAAAGTATTTTATAAGAGTCAACAATCACTCCCCAGTGCTCACAAATATAAGAGTCAACTTTTTAATTTGTTTCATTTGAAATCCTTTTAGGCAATTTACACATATTTTTAATAAAAATATAAATAAAATATATTTATATTATAAAATAAACGTTAGAAGATAAATGATTACGAAATAAATGTTAAAATTTGAAAACATGTACCACATAATTACAAACAAAAATCTATTTATGATAGAAATTGTCTTATGCACTAATTAATTTTTTATTATTAAAAAAAAAATAAAAAATCAAGCGAGTCACTAATTTTATTAAAACAGATACAGGGCATATGGTTCATTCATCGAGTCATAAACTAATAATAGCTTTCGGCTGCCTTTTCTATTAAGCTTATTTATGTTATTATTTGACTAAAGAAAATAAATCCATATAAAGGACTTCTAGAGAATTGTTATGTATCAGCTCAACAAATTTTAGACTTGAATTTACTATTTATTTTTTTAAATTATATAATGATAACAAATAAAATTTAAAATTAATGTATTTTTTTTTAAATAAATCTAAAATTAAAAAATATAATATAATATAATTAATAAAAAAATATATTTAAAAAGGATTGATAATATGTAAGTTTTGAATTTGTTTTATTTATCGAGGTATAACGATTATTATATAATCAATGTGGATGTGTACCTTCAAAACTTAGAGTTCCGTATTTATTATGTTGAATTTAAAATGAAACATAGGTTTTATATTAAAAAAATACTATTTCTTTCAACTTACATTGTACATTATTTCATTTTACATAAAAATATGCAAAGTGTAAAAAAATAGTCATGTATTATGCATTCATATCAATCAAGCTTAATAAAAATATGTTCTCCCCTTATATGCATAACAAAATAAAAACATGAAAGTAAATATTCTCTCTCCCTTTTTGACATACGAGAATGACAAAACATTAGACAAAGAATTGAAGCTAAACTCCTTCTAAAGATATAAAAGTGTAAAATCAGAGTAATTCAAAAGTGCAATGTGCTTTAAACTCCCCCTAAGTTCTATGACTCTAACTTAGAAACCAATTAAAAAAGTAATAAATGAATTTTTTTTTGTAATTTTTCATAACTAGCCACATAAGGTATTAATCTCATTTAATTTCAGACAATCACACAAGCAATTGAGAACTCATCATTATTGAACTCCAATTTTGATTATTTATCATATAAATAAATAAGAGAAAAGGAAGTAAAGGAAGGAAAAAAAACTTCGCACATATAATGACATATTGACATTTACTTAAAATAATATTCATGTTTAAACTCCATAAATATGTCAATTAATTCATTTATGATCTATCAAGAAAGACTAAAAAAATATATCACCTATCATATAAAAATATAATCGAGTCTTCAATCTTACAAAATAAAATACATTTACTAAAATAGGACTTAATTTTTTTTATTTTTTTTCTTATAAATGAGGTAAATGATATATATATATATATATATTTAACCTCTATTAGCTCTTTATTTTTGTGCATTCCAAGTACAAGATTTATAAGCAATAAGTTTTTGCATAATCTTTTCCTTTTTTTGTTTTTTTTGTTTTTTGCACGAGCCATAAACCTAGCACGATGACTTTCACACTAGTTGTGAGGTAGCCATCTCCGTTCATTGCAGTAGCTTCACACATCACAGTAGGTAGCCCTCTCAATACTAGGTGCCTCTATACGGTAAAATTTTAGTAAACAAAAGTAGAACTCAACACAATTTTAAAATCAAGATTAGTGAAAGTCCTAGAGTCTTTCAAGAAAATTCATAAACTTCAAGCATAACATATATGTGTGTTCGTGAGTGTGTGAAGAAGTTTATGTCAACATCGATAATCACATGTATAAGAATATATGTGTATGCATAAGCTAAAATTGTAGCATAATTTATACAATAAATATCAAAATGAGTTGAGTCACTTAAAAATGAGATTATGTGTATGGAAGTATTAAATAAGTTGAATACTGTGTTGGCCAAACAAGGATGTTTTTTTTTGTAATAAAATTTGAAATTCAATTTGAGAGAGAAATTCCCAAGGCACTTATGAGATACTCAAATCTTTGAGTGTCTATGTCTTTAGTGAATATATCAGCTAGTTGTCTCTCAGTAGGTACAAACTCAAGTGTTACTATTTTCTCTTCAACTAGTTGTGATGCCTTATGTCAATGTGCTTAGTTCTAGAATGTTGAACTGGGTTCTTAGAAATACATATAGCACTAGAGTTATCACAATATAAGGGCATCATACCTTGTGGTTGACCGTAGTCCTTGAGCATGTGTTTCATCCAAAGCATTTGTGTGCAAGAGCTTCCTCGCAAAGAATGTATTCCGCTTCGAGTAGAGAGTGAGATAGAGTTACGCTTTTTGTGCCATGATACTAAGTTGTTTCCAATGTAGAAACAACCACCCGATGTGCTCTTCCTATCATCCCGGCCTGCCCGCCGACATATGTAAAACCACTTACTTCACAAGTAGTGTCAGTAGTAAAATATAAACCATAATTACTTGTTCCTGAGATATACCTGATGATTCTCTTTACATTCTCTAAGTGTGATTCCTTAGGGTTAGGTTGATAACGAGCACACACACCAACACTAAAACATATGTTAGGTTTACTTGTAGTGAGGTAAAGTAAACTACCTATCATACTCCTATAAAGGGTTTGATCAACACTTTTACCTTGAGTATCCTTTGTAATTTTTGTGCTGGTACCTAAAGGAGTCCGTAATGGCTTGCTAGTTTCAAGACCAAACCTTTTAACAAGGTTACATACGTACTTGGTTTGAGAAATAAATATATTATCATAAGATTGTTTGATTTGCAAACCAAGGAAGAAAGTCATTTCAGCTACGATAGACATTTCAAATTCATTTGTCATAACATGCACAAAATCATCCACTAGTGTGCTAGATGTGGATCCAAAAACTATGTCATCCACATAAATTTAAGCAATAAAGATCTCGTCACTACTCCTTTTAATGAATAAAGTCTTATCAACTCCCCCTTGAATAAATCCCTTGTTCAAAAGATAGTTGGTAAGTCTCTCATACCATGCTCGTGGAGCTTGTTTCAAACCATAAAGAGCCTTTTTGAGTTTGTAAACATGATTTGGAAATTTCGGATCAACAAATCCTTTTGGTTGTTCCACGTACACCTCCTCATTCAAAAATCCATTCAAAAAGGCAGACTTAACATCCATTTGATATAATTTGAACTTCATATGACAGGAAATGGCAAGTAAAATCCTAATTGACTCTAGTCTAGCTACATGTGCAAATGTTTCATCAAAATCAACTCCTTCTACTTACGTGTAGCCTTGAGCTACTAACCTAGCCTTATTTCTAACAACAATGTCATGCTCATTTGATTTATTTTTGAACACCCATTTTGTTCCAATAACATTTTTGTTTTTAGGCTTAGGTACTAATACCCATACATGATTTCTTTCAAATTGAGCTAACTCATCATGTATGGCATCTATCCAAAATTCATCCCTAAGAGCTTCATTCACATTTTTTGGTTCAAATTGAGAAATATAGCATAAATGAGTTACCTCACTTTTTTGTCTTCTTCTTGTTACTATGCTTGCATTAGGATCTCCAATTATATTCTTAATAGGATGGTTTTTTGAAGTTCGAGTTGGATTTATCATTAATGAGGTTGATGCTTCTTCCTTCTTTTGGTCACTTTCCTTCAACTCTTCTTCTTTTATTCCAATTGTGTCACTGGTCATTGTTAATTGAGGTGTTGTGAAATTTTCTTCATTTCCAGCTTCTTCACTTGTAATCTTCTTACCCCCATCATCTATAACGACATTTATGGATTCCATAACTACATTAGTTCTACAGTTGAAGACTCTATAAGCTCTACTATTTAGGAAATAACCAAGAAATATACCTTCATCACTTCTTGAATCAAACTTACCAAACTGTTATCGATCTCTAAGTATGTAGCACTTACTTTCAAAAACATGCATAAATTTTAGATTGGGTTTTTTACCTCTCCATATCTCATAGGGAGTTTGGTTTGTACTTGGGTGAAGATATACATGATTTATAATGTGACATGCAATGTTTATAGCTTCAGCCCAAAACCTTTTGGAGACTCCCTTGGCATGCATCATTACTCTTGCCATCTCTTGAAGTATCCTATTTTTCCGTTCAACTACTCCATTTTGTTGAAGTGTGATAGGAGCAGAGAATTCATGAAAGATACCATGTTCTTTACAGAAGTCAACATACTTGGTATTTTCAAACTCTTTTCCATGGTCTGTTCTTAGTCTCTTGATGATTACTATTTTGTCACCTGCTTCAACCTTCACTCTTGTACAATATGAGATGAAGAACTCAAAAGCATCTGACTTGTCTCTAAGAAAGTCTACCCACGTGTAGCGAGAAAATTCATCTACTACAACTATGATATATTTCTTACCTCCAATACTTTCTGTTCTCATAGGACTCATAATGTCAATATATATCAATTCCACTACTCTGTTTGTATTTATACTCTTGATCTTCTTATGAGCAATCCTAGTTTGTTTACCCAATTGACATGGTCCACATACAGGTGTTTCAATTTTTGAAAGAATAGGTAAACCACGCACAGTCTCAATTTTGCTTAATCTAACCAGATCTTTAAAATTCATATGACATAGCTTTTCATGCCACAAGATAGTTGAGTCATTACTAGCTAGGTTACATGTTACTGTGGGTGATGTATCAATACAATAACAATTGTCATGTGATCCGATTCCCTTAATCATACATTCACCATTTTGATCTGTTACAATACAATGATTGTTTGTAAATTGCAAATTAAAATCACTATCACATATTTGACTTATGCTAATCAAGTTTTCCTTAAGTCCTTCCACATATAAAACTTCATCAAGTTTAGGGATACCCTCTATTTGAACAAAGCCTTTTCCAATAATTCTAGATGTTTTACCATCACCAAAGGTAACTGTCCCTTCATTGTATTCCTTAAAGGTTTTAAATAAAAAACGATTCCCCGTCATGTGTCTAGAGCATCCACTATAAAAATACCAAGCGGTATTTGATTTAACTTTAAATGCTATATGGGCGAAAGGTAACTCAGATTTCTTAACCCATCCTTTTTTAATTTTGGACATTTGAGTTACTGGTTTCTTATATTCCTCTTTTTGTGTAGTTCTTGTAGTAAAAACTTTACATTTTGAAATTTTTTGAGGTGTTTTAGAAACATTTGTATTCGTGATAGAATCATAAGCATAAAGAAATCTACACTTAGGTCTAATATGTCCTTTCCTACCACAATGATGACAGATGGGAACAAACTGAATTTTCTTAGAATGATAAGGTGCAAAAACTACCTTCCCTGCCTGAGCAATAGTGGGTTTTACAAATTGAGTTTTGGATGATGAAGGTGTTGATTGTTCATCTATGTATCCAAGACCTCTCTTATCTCCATGTGGCTTTCCATAGTCTAGGACTTTGGTTAATTTTTCAGCACCAATGGTCAAATTCTTCATCATTTCTTTAGCAATACTAAGTTCTTGCTTGAGATTTTTGTTTTCCTCAATGGTTTTTGCAAGTCTTAAATTCAAAGCATTAATATGATCAGACAATTCCTTTTTATCTTTCTCTAGGTTAGAGGAATTTGTTTTGTGAACATTGATGATATCATTAAGTTTAGTTACTTCCATAAGAAATTTATCTCTCTCTTCCCTGGCACCTAGACAATCCATGAATAGTTCCTCATAATTCGATACATTAAACTTAGACAGTAAGAGAGAATAGTTTACTTCCTCATTTTCTTCATCCGAGCTAAGGTCGGATTCATTGTGATGTGCATTGGAAGTTGCGATGAAGGCATAATAATTAGTGTCATCATCCTCTGAGTTACTAGCATTGTCCTGCTCACTTTCTGTGTCACTGAGTGTAGCATTAAAGGCTTTTCCAAATTTCTTTTTATTGTTAGCACAATTTGTAGAAATATGACCAAATCCCCCACAAGTAAAGCATTGAGGACTAGTGGGCTTACTTTTCTTACCATTAAGGCTAGGAGACTTGATTTCCCTTGACTTTCGGTCATTCGAACGACTAGATTGTCCTTTGTTGGAATGATTATTTTGTTGACCTTCTTCTTCATGAACTTCTTAAATTTTCGTGCTAACAAGATTAGTGACTCATCATTCATATCATCATCACTATCAGAGATGTCCTTTTTGGAGCTTTTGAATGCCACATCCTTATTTTTCTTGGATGGATCAAGAGAAAGCTCATAGGTTTGAATTGACCCGACAAGTTCATCAATTTTTAGTGTGTCTACATTCTTGCTTTCCTCTATAGTTGTAAATTTCATCTTATAGTCAGCTGTTAAAGAGCTTAGGAGTTTGCGCACTTGTATAGGTTGTGGAATTTTCTCACCAAGGTCAGAACAAGCATTAGTGATATCACAGAAGCGAGCATAGAATTGACCAAAAGTTTCATTGTTGCTCATTTTAATAGAATCAAACTCAGATGTTAGCAATCTCAATTTTGTTTGTTTTACTTGGGAAGTTCCTTCATGAGCAAGAGCAAGTGCATTCTATGCATCTTTAGCAGTCTCACAGTCGGAGATGCGATGAAACTCATCCATCGACATTGCAGCGAATATTGAGCTTAGACCTTTTTGGTTTGCCCCACTAAGGGTGCGTTCTTTAGTGGTCCAGTCTTTTCTTGGCTTTATGATTGTTACATCATCTTTCGTTACAGAAGGTGGTTCCCAACCATCAAGAATAGCATCCCAGACTTTTTCATCTTGTTTGAGAAAGGCTTGCATGTGAGCCTTCCAGTAAGGGTAATTAAAACCATCAAAGAGTGAGGGTCTAACAGATGACCCACCTTCTTTTAATTGGTCCATAAGTAAGTGTGTGTGTCCCTAAAGATCAATCTCACTAAGTGTGTCTAGTGTCTGCTCTGATACCAATTGAAAGTTTATAAAATATAGATCTGATTAACCTAGAGGGGGTGAATAGGTTATTTTTAATTTTTATTAATTTATAATTTACTAACCTAAACAAAGCGGCTAAACATGCAATCGTATGTAAGAGTAAAGGGCGGAAATTATAACATGATATTTTTAGGTGGAATCAACCTAGGCCACAACAATGACCTGAGAGGAAAACCACTGGTCGACCGGACCACCTAACTTTCCACTATGAAAATCAAATGTTTAAGTACAAACTCGGTCTTATGCTACCCTACTTAGGATACTGCCCCAATGTACTTTACTTACGAGCCCCTGTTTTCACAGTTCCCAATATTAGCGTCAGCGATTTCCAGACCAACGTTCCAATAAGCTCCCCGCCAATCACATCATTCACAAAGTAACTGCAAAATAGTTAGCACAAAAACACAAGTGTTCGTGTGTGTTCTAGAACGTATTTAACAATAAATAATCCTAACTAGATGATTTAAAGCAAATGTCATTTAAACCAAATCAACTAGAATATTCTAGAGCAAAAAGATTACGCATAATTTCAATAAAAAATAACTTCTTTAAAATTTAATAATTAAATCAAATAATCATGATGGTTCGTAAAATTATTTAATCTAAATATCTAAAAATTTAATTAAGAAGAATTAAATTAAGTAATGCAAAATAATATATATTGATTACCTTTACTGCGTGCCTTTGCTGACTTTTAATGCTAAATTCTTAGTATATATATATATTAACTTGATACTTGTGATTAATGACAATTATATATGTTATTATATATAAACTTAATATGCTCGCTGCTTTCAACTTCAACTTGTTTTTTTTTTCGACAGTATAGCCGTTCTTCTTCAGAAACTTCAATTTGTTTTTTTTTTCTGTCAGTTTTTTTTTCTTTTCTCTCAGGGTACCCATCAACCCTGAATCCTGAATGTGTCTCTATTTATAGATAATAATAATACCTAATAGTATTAGGTTTAAATGCATTTTGTACTTAATTTTTCAAAGCACATTCAAAGGCTTAATAAAAAATTATTTTTTAAATCATATCTTAAAAAATATTAAGACACATAAAAAATATTTAAACACCAAAAATAATTTTAGATTTATGAACATGTACTATTAAATATATAAATGAAATTATATGTGTCGTAATCATAAAAGACATACCTGAAGTACGGATATTTGAAACTTGAACATTTGTTCAGGTGTTCTTGATAAACTTGATAGGGGGGCTAAAACAAATTTACAAATAAATATTTTGTGCACGAAAATAACCAACACTAATAGTCCTTACAATTTATAAATGAGATAAATTATTCATTATTTTTGAAATATATCATGATATAATAACTAATTAAATTTAAAATTGGTATAATTTTTTTTAAAAAATAAATATATAATTAAATATGGAGAGAAAAAATAATTTAATTAATGAAAAATATATTCTAGAATAATAACTAATATCTTTTAAAACTAATCCATTTTTTACATGTAACTTGAAACAAGTTATAAACTTCTTAACAAAATGCATTCTTGTGTTAAAGTGAGCTTAAGTTCACTTTGTTTTAATTAATTTTAAGCTATAATTTCATTCAATTTATCTATATTTTACATAAATTTAATTTAATTTGATATGTTTATATGAATTAGCTGATGGGTTGCTGATTTACACCTTTAAAAAATTAAAAACATAAAGCCAAAAAAAAATTTTATTTAAAAATAAAAATATTATTATAAATATTATTTTTGAATATATTTTTATAAAAAAATCTGTTTTTCTATAACAAATTTATAGTTATTTAAAAATATTATTATTAATTTGAGATGTGAACGATAAATTTACTAGATGACAATATCAATCACTTTTTGCAATGAGATTTTTCTGGGTTACTTTTTACCGTGAGATTAAAGGCCGGTATGTTATATGTGTAAGTACAACCCATTTTTCTATTACCCAAAAAAAAAAAAATCAAATTTTCTTCAAAAATTAAAACCTTAATAAAAGTGGCTCCACTATAAAACCCGTGACTTTTACCGCTACTTTAGCTGAGTGATTGCTTGGCAAGAAAATGAAATAAAAAATAATATTATATTTTTTTATTAAAAATAAAAAGTATATAATTTAAATAATAATTCAACAATTTAAAGACATTACCTATCAAAATTCAATTTAAATACAGTAACAATAAAAATTAATAAATTAAAACTAAAATTTTTCTTAAAAAAACATAAGCTTTTATTTTTCATATATTAATTAATATATTAATCTTTATTTAAAAAAATAAAATATTAATATTATATTGTAATTTTTATTATCTTCTATAATATTAACTTAAGTTAACAATATAATACAAATTTTACAAATATAAAGAAAATAGATAATTATATATGAATATATATAAGAAAAAATCCTCAAAAATATAAATATATATTTTTAATTAAAATAACTAATATAAATAAAATATATATATAAACAAAACAAACTATTTAAAAAATAGCTTAGGTAAAATAAGATACCTTTTTAAATTATCTATTAATATGAATTTTGATATTATATAAATGACATGCATAACATATGCATACATATAATGAATTCAATTATTTTGTGACATCAAAATATATCGATATTTCTATCACCTAATAGTCAATAATCTTGCCCAAAATAACAAAATACCTTCCACTGTAAAGGAATACGCTGGACCAGTAATTTCTATAATGACCAGTTGAGGTATACGGTTTTAGCGTGTGGGCCACATTAAATAAGTGGGCTTTGCTTTGGATTATAGGAAATCAGTTTTGAGTGGACTTTCACCCAATTAGCCCAACATGATAAGTACTTCCTATGAAACTATGGGGCCTAATAAAGAGCTATTTTCTATATCCAACAACAGCTATACCACAAAAGTGATTCACAACAGAACGTGGCCTCTGACATGCCATATATGACAAAGAGAAACTCTGCACACCAATATTCATGTCTTGATCGTTTATACATGCTGTGGGTCTCATGATAGTTATTATTTTCCATTGTGTGTTAAGAATTTGCTTTTGTTTTGATGATTTTAGATGGGGACCAGTTGTATTGGAAATAAGAGACTTCACTTGCATGCTTTTTCAAACTTTAAAAAGCTTATAAAAGAAACTTCAAACCCCGTGTATAAAGTAAAAAAAAGAAAATATTAACGAAAAATATATTATGTATTAATTACGTCATTTAATATTATTTATATCTTAAAATATGGCTTCAACCTAAGCTCGATTTATTTAATAATTCGATCCGTCAAAGATAACTTGTTTGTGCTCGTATCCATAACTATACTCGTGGACAAACCCATCTACGCCCGCAAACTTTATTGTTATGAGATTGACTTTAAATTAGAACTATAGAGTAATTGATCTTATTATAAATGCTTTTTTTTTACTTTTATATGAAAGATATATTCTATGTAATCAATATATATATATATATATATATATATACTTAATGAGAAAGTAATACATTTTTTTTTACTTTTTTTCTTATTTTTTTATGTATAAATTGAATCAATCTTAATAATTTAATTTTTGAAATCTTACGATTTTTTTACATTAACTTTATTTTAATTTTTATTTGTGTAAATATTAATATTATACAACATGTTATGTTACTCTTCTTTTTTCCCTTTGATTTTTTCGTGAAATTTTCATAATACTCTATTTAATTATTAATTATTTTTAAATAAATTAATAAATATATTATTAAATTGTTATGAAAGTTATAATCATATTATATAATTTTATCGAGTAATAAAACTTATATTTAATTATAATTAGTAATATAATTATACAACTATGTTGTTTTTTAATGATTATGTTATATTTTTTAGAGTATATTTGCACGATCAATAAAGAATTTAATAATAAATTTGGTGAAATTTATAACACTAATATTATGAAATATCTGTTAAATTGATAAAGATAAATACTATGTTCATAATTTTGATAATAATTTAATTTTATATTTATTAATTTATCTAATTTTTAATTATAATTGTAATTATCAATTCTATGCTTTTTTTTCTTTTTCTTACCTATCTAAATCAAATAAATTTCGGAGGACCATATATTTATTTTCTTCATTTCTGATCATATTGATGATATATTGGTAATTTGGTATTTAAATATACCATGCAATTAATCTTCTAGATTAATATGCTAACAAATATTAGACCAAATGAAATGGTTTTTTTGTTAAAAAAACTATGATATGAAGATTTTTTCTAAAAAAATTAAATGAATATTTTCAAAGTAGATTTTTCTTTACTACTATTTATTTTTCCTTTTATAAATACTATTATTTAGCTTGAGCTTGTGTGAGTGTGACACTATTTTCCAAAGTAATTTATTTTTAAAAGATGAAGGGTATTATTTTATTAATTAATAATGTACTATATATCACTAATCAGAAACGCTCTTAACCATTTTGGTTCCGACTCAGTCAAAGTAATAAAATTACGAGCAGATAAACTAAATTTAGCTAATTTAAGAGCGATATTATTTGCGCGCTTTCTAAACAACAACAATAAACGAAAGAATTACTAAATGAGACGAATGGCATGGTTTTATACAATATACTGGCCGTTTAATTTTATATAATTATGTATCTAGTTATAAGATAACACGATATTGTAATTAATAAAAATTATACGATTACGTAAAATTTTAATATTAATAATAAACGTGGGTTTAAGTTGTAATTGACAATTAAATTGTAAAATTTAAATTTAAAATATATGTATTTATTTTTAAAATTTTTAATTTTTAAAATATAAGAAAATATAAAACTAAATTATATATTGATTTAAATAATTTTTTTATGAAACTCTCTTAATAAATTAAATATTATTTTAAATATAATTATTTTATTAAAATATTTATTATTATTTTTACTCTAATATATTATATAAATAATTATAATATATTTTAATTTAATAACGGTTGTCTGTTTTACCTTTTACAAAGTAAAAAGAAAAAAGAAAAGTCGTGAACTATTTTTTAACCTTACAAAAAAACATGAATATAAATCAATTTTTATATAGGGAAAAAGAAGATACGAAAATCAGTCAAAAAAACAAAAAAAAAATTATATAAATATAAGGAAAAAATAAAATATTTTAACGCATGTTTAAAAAATATAGAAGAAATGATAATTCATACTGTTTTTAGAATAATTTAAATTCTATTTTATATTAACGTTCAAATCAAACACAAAAATATACTTAATTATTTTTATTAATATCAACTGAATACCAAAAAAGAATGATTTTCCTTCCTAATTCTTCCATGGTTGTTTATATTTTCACTGCTATTTAAGGATGATCATTTTATTTTGGATAATCGAATCTAATCTTAAAAAATTAAAAATATTTTTCTCTAAAATGACCTTAAGTCTTTATAATGTCTTTAATTAAAACAAAAGACATATTAATATTATATTTTTATATGAAACATATAATATTTTAAATAATTAGATTGAATTTTTTTTTATATATAAATAACTTATTTATTTAAATAATTTTATTTTTAAATTATTTAGTAAAAAAAACATCGTATCTTTTTCTTACCACATTAAAAATTATAGATTCATTTATATTGTAAGAAAAATAAATTAAGGTTTTTTGTTCTAAAGAATGATTAAAAATAAAATTATATATATGTAATTGTTATATCATATAATTAAAATAATTTTTTTATTCTTATATATATTTTATTTTATTTATAAATAATAAATAAATTCAGTGTTTAAATAATTTAATTCAATTAATAGTATTTAATTATTTATTTTTTAAAATTAAATATATATTCAAATAAATACTCGTAATGGACTACGATTGAACAAAACTAATTAAAACCGCCGTGTCACCGCCAATCCCTACTGGTGTCTGGTCAAACTCATATTTTAATTCAAAGAAGCATCTTTGACTGAAATTCGTTGAATTCAAAAGATGTGAAGGCATTCGTATATCAAATATTGAAACTAGTAATATCCGGTCTAGGTTCTCACTTCTCTCATGGGTTGAAGATTGGGTTCTAATTCTAACTTCTAATTCGATCCACAACTCAGAATCCAAACCTAATAGTAAATTATATTTTAGTTAGAATTATAAATATTTAATTTTATTAATCATTTTAAATAAATAAATTACTTAAAAAAGATAATTTAATATTTTTATAATATTAAAAATACATGAATTTAAAATAGAAACAAAAAAACATTAACATAAACACACAAAACATTAATATTAATAAATTAGATGTGAATACATACAACTCATGTGAGTTGGTATCCTAGAATACCATGACACATTATTTTTACATTACATTTTAAAATTGTAAATTTTATCAAATTGTTAAAGAACCAGTAATTACACAGATAAAACTACCGAATCAACGTGGATTTCAGACAATAGAATAATAAACTTTGTAACTTCAATCCCAAAGGAGATATCTAATACATGAAAGTTTAAAAGATGAAGATACATACCCAAAATTTGATATTTATTTGGATGATTGTAACTATATTCATGCTTTTAGAACATATATGATAAATTAGATATATAGTTAAAATGATTATTATTTTTAATTGATTAGTTCTTTTGATGGAATCTTAGACACAATAAACGGTATCAAAATTAAGGCATAATTTGCATCACGTAAATACATACAAGATGAATCTTATGTTGTGAAATAACGCACATTTTCGATAAGTCAGATTTATGAGAAAGCAAGAATAGAAAAATAACACACAAATTTGATAACGGAGTTCGGCCAATCTTGCTTACGTCTCCGGACCTGCTGCAGATCTTTTTACTGAAAGGGGAGAAATTACACAAGGTGTTTACAACACTCACAACTCACAACCCAATAACACCCAAGAAAATTACTCTCAATTTTCTCTCATAAAAGCTTTTCTTTCTAAGCTTTTCTCTCAATTGGAATGAACACTTTGGATGATTAATTCATTACAATTACACATCTATTTATAGGAAAATTCACTCCTTGAATTACTCCTTAAATTAATGGTTCCTTAAATTGCTCCTTGAATTAAGCTCCTTATTTTGGTCCATGAATTGCTCCATGTTTTGCTTCATGTTTTACTCCATGTTTTGCTCCTTAATTTGCTCCTTAAATTAATGAGCTTTATAACAATCTCCAACAATCTCCCACTTGAAGACTGATTTCAATTTGTCTTCACACCTTGATCAATGCATCAGCTTTTCTAGTCTTTGTTACTTTAGGAGACCAACTGAAGTTGAGCACAACTTCAGTTTATCAATAGTCACCACCTTTGTTAATATATCTGCTGGATTTTTGATTCATTCAATCTTCTTCAGTATTAACACATCATCTTCCAATAGAGATCCGACGAAGTGATAACGAAGTCCAATATGCTTTGTTCTAGAATGAAATGCTGAATTCTTCGCCAAGTGTATTGCACTTTGACTATCACTATGCAGAACATTCTTCTTTTGTTTGAATCCCAGCTTAATTAACAAACCTTGAAGCCATATCATCTCTTTACTAGCTTCAATTACTGCTACATACTCAGCCTCTGTAGTGGATAGAGTGACAATTTTCTGTATTGGTGACATCCAACTAATAGGTGTAGTTCCAACAGTAAATATATAACCAGTAGTGCTTCTTCGGTGATTAACTTCACCTCCAAAGTCTGCGTCTACGTACCCTTGTACTTTTAACTCTCCTTTACTAAAGTACAAGCATTTTTCTGTGGTGCCTCGCAGATACCTCAAAATCCATTTGACTGTTTCCCAATGAGTTTTCCCTGGATTTGACATAAATCTGCTAACAACTCCCACTGCATGGCCAATGTCTTGTCTCGTACAGACCATTGTGTACATCAAATTCCAATGGCTGAGGCATAAGGAACCTTAGCCATTAATTCTCTCTCTTCCTCTGTTTGAGGGGACTGATCCTTGGATAGGCGAAAATGACTGGCCAATGGTGTGCTAACTGGCTTGGCATCGCCCATGTTGAATCTTTGCAAAACACGATTGATGTACTCTACCTGAGATAACTGCAAGGATCCTTTCTTCTTATTTCTTGTGATTTGCATTCCAAGAATCTTCTTTGCTGGACCCAAGTCTTTCATTTGAAATTCCTTTAACAATTGCTGCTTCAACCTTTTAATATCATCCATATCTGAACATGCTACTAACATATCATCAACATAAAGTAGTAAAATGATATAACTGGACCTATATCTCTTGAAGTAGCAACAATGATTAGCATTGCAATTCTGGAAACATTTCTTGTGCATGAAGCTGTCAAACTTTCTGTACCATTGTGTCGGGGCTTGTTTTAGGCCATACAAACTCTTCTTAAGTCTGCACACCATGTTCTTCTTCCCTCTTTCTGAGAAACCTTTTGGCTGGTACATGTATATCTCTTCATCTAAATCTCCATGAAGGAATGCAGTCTTCACATCCAACTGTTTAATATGAAGATCTTTGATGGCTACAATACTCAATACTGATCTGATAGTATTAAGCTTCACAACGGGAGCAAAAATGTCAGTGTAGTCAACTCCTTCCTTCTGTTGAAACCCTTTGACAACTAGGCGGGCTTTGTATCTCTTGGAACCATCATACTTCTCTTTCACCCGGTATAGCCATTTGTTGTGAAGTACCTTCTTTCCCATAAGTAACTCAGCTAGTTCCTATGTCTAGTTGGAGATGAGAGATTTCATTTCTTCTTTCATAGCAAGCTCCCACTTGTTGGAATCTCGAGTCTGACAAGCTTCATCATAGCATTCAGGCTCCCCTCCATCAGTCAGCAACATATAGTTCATGTATCTCCTGTTAGGCACATGAGGTCGAGAAGACCTTCTCAATACAGGAGCTGGAGTAAGAGGTTGTGGTGTGTCGGAATGCTGTGTACTGCTTTGTCCAACAAGTTCCTCTGGCTGAGGACTTGTTACAATTGGTTCTGTTGCGGAAGTATCTGGGACATCATCTGCATCTGCAAATACTGACTCATTCTGCTCTGAGTCATTGGCGTCTATTTTATGCATGTCCTTATACATCACCCTTTCGTTGAAAATCACATCTCTGCTACGGATAACTTTCTTCTTTTCGTCATCCCAAATGCGGTAGCCAAACTCATCCTCACCATAGCCAATGAATGTGCATTTCTTGGATTTGGGATCAAGCTTATTCCTGCCTTGATCACTGATATGCACAAATGCTACACAACCGAAAAATTTTAGATGTGATAGTTTCACCTCTTTTCCGCTCCATACCTCCTCTGGTATTCTGTGCTCCAATGGAACAGATGGGCCTCGGTTGATCAAGTAAGCTACCGTGTTGACTGCTTCTGCCCAGAATTGCTTTGGTAGACCTGACTGTATACGAATACTTCTGGCTCTTTCTGTCAACGTTCGGTTCATACGCTCAGCTACACCATTGTGTTGAGGCGTGCCTGGCACAGTTCTTTCCATTCTGATCCCGTGCACATAGCAGAAATTTTTGAATATGATGTCTTCATATTCACCATCATTATCGGTTCTGAGCTTTTTGATCTTTAAACCCGTCTCATTTTTCACCATAGCTTTCCATCTTCTGAAAGCCTCAAATACTTCAGACTTATGCTTTAGAAAGTAAACCCATACATTCCGAGAGTGATCATCAATGAAAGTCATGAAGTAGTGTTTCCTACCAATAGATGAGACGGTCGTTGGTCCCCAAACATCAGAGTGAATAAACTCTAGTCTTTCCTTCTTTGGGATTATGCAACTTGTCTGAAAGCTGGCTCTCTTTTGCTTTCCAAGTATGCAATCTTCGCACATGTCTATTTCTGTAGACTGTAGACCTGGAAGTTTTCCCTTTGAGTGCATAATCTTCATCCCCTTCTCACTCATATGGCCTAGTCTCTGGTGCCACAAATTTGGTGTTTCATTGCTTGCTGCAATTGTAATTGAACAACGTGCCTCTACTGTCATGTAAAGAGTGCCACTTTTCTTGCCTCGAGCAACTGTCATTGCACCCTTTGAAATCTTTCAATCATCACCATGGAAGATCGTAGTGTAGCCTTCACTGGCCAACTGCCCCACTGAGATTAAGATCCTTCTGAGATCGGGAATATGCTTGACATCCTTCAGTTCCCAAATAGATCCATTCAACTTAATCTTCACTACACCTTTGCCAATAATAGCACATGGTTGATCATCACCAAGATATACCTTTCCAAGGTTTCCGGGGACATATTTCTCAAAGAATTCTTTTTGTGAAGTAGCATGGAACGATGCTCCAGAGTTTAACACCCAAGATTCTTCCTTGCTCTCCAAAGAGCATATCAATGCATCGTCTCCTCCTGAGGTGGAAGTAACATTTGCCTCTGCCTTCACTTGTTTGTCCTTCGGTGCACTCTTGCACTGATTTTTGTAGTTCCCAGTTCTTCCACAATTCCAACACTCGATAGTCTTCGAGCTATGGGAATTATTAGGATTCCTGAATTTGGACCTCCTGTCCTTTGATTTATCTCGGTAGTCTATTTTGCCACGTCCATTCCCTTTGGTTGAATTTCTTCCTCTTGACTCTGTATGCAAAACTGAAAAAGTTGACGATTCACCTGACTCTCTACGTCGGATCTCTTCACTGAGAACCAGATCAAGAACATCGTCAAATTTCAACTTATTGATTCCTGACGAGCTACTCACAGCCGTGACAGTAGCATTCCAACTTTCTGGTAAAGAAGATAAAAGTATTAATGCTCGTACTTCTTCATCAAATTCAATTTCCACTGAACTCAATTGGGTTATGACTGTGTTGAGTTCATTGAGATGTTGAGCTACCGATACGCCTTCATTCATCCACAAATTGAACAAATGCCTCATCAAGTGTACTTTGTTTGAGGCTGATGGCTTCTCATACATATTGGAGAGAGCTTCCATAAGACCCGTGGTGGTCTTTTCCTTTGCTATGTTGAAGGCAACATTACGGGATAGCGTCAATCGAATAACTCCAAGGGCTTGTCTGTCTAGAAGATTCCAATCTTCTTCCTTCATAGCTTCTGGTTTCTTCCTTGAGAGAGATTGATATAGATTTTTTTGATACATATAATCCTCTATCTACATTTTCCAAAACCCAAAATCTGTGCCATCAAATTTCTCGAGTTTCACCCTTCCTTTATCTACGGCCATTGCTCCCACTAAAATCTGACTTCCTCTGGATTATTTCTGACTATTTCTGTAAATCACCGTGTATTAGAACACCTCCATCAACGAACAAATATCGTCAACAAAATTTTAATATTCACGTAAATAGTAACCTTGTAGAAAATTGATAGAAATCACCACCAATAGCTCTGATACCAGTTGTTGGGAAATAACGCAAATTCCCGATAAGCCAGATTTATGAGAAAGCAAGAATAGAAAAATAATACACAAATTTGATAACGGAGTTCGACCAATCTTGCTTACGTCTCTGGACCTGCTGTAGATCTTTTTACTGAAAGGGGAGAAATTACACAAGGTGTTTACAACACTCACAACTCACAACCCAATAACACCCAAGAAAATTACTCTCAATTTTCTCTCATAAAAGCTTTTCTTTCTAAGCTTTTCTCTCAATTGGAATGAACACTTTGGATGATTAATTCACTCCTTGAATTACTCCTTAAATTAATGGTTCCTTAAATTGCTCCTTGAATTAAGCTCATTGTTTTGTTCTATGAATTGCTCCATGTTTTGCTTCTTGTGTTTGTTCCATGTTTTGCTCCTTGTTTTGCTCCTTAATTTTCTCCTTAAATTAAGAAACTTTATAACAATCTCCAACATCTTAAAGTAAAAATGAATCTATATAAATTGACTACGAAATTAAAGTTTGAATAAATGATTAGTTATTTATTGAAACGTGATTAAAATTCGACAAAAATGTTCTATATTCATTGTACTCTCATAAATTGGCATGATTTTTTTGACAATATTTTATTATATTTGTGAATTCAATGAATTATGAATATCTATCTAAATAGCTGATACTTGTAGTAGGTTTTCCAATTTGATTTGGGAAATAATATCACCTAAAAAATATAAAAAGTAAATTATACATATACTTAAAATCCATACAATATGTGTAAGAAATGATTACCAGGTCACCATAAAATTCAATTGTTGTTTACGTTTGTTTTACAAGAAATGATTCTTGTTTTATTTCAACACTTGAACTGAGGCCTCTCAATCTTTTTTATACAGATTAGGAGGATAATTTCTTCTTGAAAGTAACAGTTAGATTAAATTTTGGTGCTTCAACAAAAGATGCCAAGTAATCTATTTTAGCTTAAAAGTTCATTCCTTTCCTAAATATCAACGACATTTTAGGTCTATTTGATACAAGAAAAAGACAATTACTTATGATATTTCGGGTACCCAGATGATCCATGTGATAGAATTTGGGATTTTTTAAAATAAAAAGTGTGGGATATTTCATTAAAACTCATATTTAAAAATACAATAAGAATATCCCGAATAATTTTTTTTAATACATATTTAAAAATTAAAAATTAAATCATATGGATGATTCTGCTAATACTACTATTAAATTATTATGAACTTCTTTATCTTGCTTGTCTTCGAGTATATCCACCACCAACTATAACTACTTATAGACGTATTAATAAAACTTTATACTTCAACTTACCAAATCTTTATACATTTGATAGTTATAGAAATATAAAAACACTTGCCCATTAGGAATTAACATACTCAAACAACTATGTAAAAACACTAGGCATGAAAACACATTAAATGTGACCTTCTTAAAATCAGATACCACAAAATAAACCACTATAATCAGTGGGAAAATTATTTATAAACAAAACTCCCTTCCAGTAAAAGGAGCGCCAAATAAGAAAGGAAAACGGAGAAAATAGTACAAAAAAGAGAGTAATACTATATTATACCCACCGGAAAGAGCTCTCCTTAAAAGTGAGGTCCCTTTCCGGCAAATGAAGAAGCTAAGAAGATGATGAGTAGAAATTGGTTTTTGACAGAAATTGGGATTATGATCTTGAGAAAGGCAACATATTTTGTTAGGTGTAACTCCAGGTACTGAAAGAATTTCAACTTCTAATAACGTTGTAAATACTAAAGAATGCACACCTGTTAAAGTAACGCAAACCTGTGAGGTTGGTAAAAGAAGATTTATTAGCAAATTTTTTTATTTAATATTTGTATATTTTATTTAATAAATAAATTTTTTATGATAAAAAAATTAAAATATAAACCTTTAGTTAAAAGGGATGTTTTTAAATTTTCTCTAAATTGTTTATGAATTTTTAACATAGGATCAATCAGAAGCTATCACGTGGCATGCCACGCATGTAGAGGAGCTAATTCAGTAAGTCACATCAGCACGGAGAGCAAATCACGTTACGCCGCGTGTGAGGAGGATGAAACTCGTGCCACATGTTAGCACGGAGTTCAATCCAAGTTCGGAAATTGGTTAATGCAACATGCCACGTGTTGCTATGCCATTATTCTGCGCGTTTCACCCGTGCGCAACGCCATCCGTTTTCGCGAATCACATCGCGTCATATGTCGTTGACTCAGCCAGCGTTGACTCTGATCGCTCTCCCTTGCCACGCGTCGCTCCCTGATTTGCCCAATGAATTTTTTATGTCACGTGTCGCATTATGATTAGCTGGAACTATTAGTTTTGTTTATTTTGATCGTGGCCCTTGATCTGACAGTCCAGATTGCACCTGAGCTTTATTTAAGAACCTAATCACTCCATAAATCCTAATTTGCCTCAATTAGCATAATTTTAGTCATTTTTTGGAGCTAAAAATAGAGAAAAATACAGAAAAAACACAATTTTGGTGGAGATTCAAAAGGAGATTAATACTAAAATTCAAGAGATTGATTGTATTTTTTTCTACTCTTTTCTTTATCAAATTTTATATTTTTCTTTATAAAAAATATGAGTTTTATAAACAAAATTACGTGTAATTAATTTATTAATTTAGTGATATTATGAACCCAATTTTCATCATGTGATGATCTAAAATTTTACCCCAATTATAAATTTAATTTAATTATATTATTTAATTTGATTTTTATGCTATTAATTATTTAGCTAACAATTTATCTATAGAGACAATTAAATAGATTTGAGAGAATTATTTAATTGTTTGTCTTGATTAAATAACATGCATAGTTTCTAGGCAGAGATATATGATTTTTATGTATGTCATTCATAATTGATGAATTTAATGAGTAGTATATAATTTAATTGGCATGAGATTGTGGTTAAATTAATTACTATATGTTGTGTAGTTTACTTAAGAGAGAAATACATGCTAGGTTAAACTTAATTGATCATTTAATTAATTGATAATTATTTTTGGGGGGATTTTAACGATTCATATGTTTAGAAATTTGGGAGATTAAGTATTCTTAAATATTTTCTAGTATATATATTTTTTTATCATAAAATCTGATTTAATTAATTATTACTATTTACTTTTAGTTATTTTAATTTTGTTTCCTTAAAATATAAAAACACAAAAAATTAATTTTTATTATTTTTAGTTTTAAAAATTCGTTTATATTAAAATAATCTCCATAATAACGATATTTTTTTATCATTATATTACTTGTTGCAGTACATATATTTGCATATTCATTGCTACCATTTCGTAGGTGGGTACCAGTTTTCCTGCAAATGACAGAGCTTATGCATATTTTGCTGAAATTCAAAACTTAGTTCAAATGAGACAAGAAAGTTGAAATTCGAGGAACCTTATATACCTGACTATAGCAATACAGTGGTAAATAAATATTGCTGTCAATGCCGATAGAAGCTACACTCTTTATGAACCCAGCTACTTGAATGTTAGTCTGCAGTTTGTTCTGTCATTTTCCTCTGTTAAGACCCGATTTCTACACAAGGGCCACTTCTAAATGCCATGGAAATAAGTAAATATTTACATATTGCTTCAAAGAGTGATAGGCAATATTGTTAGTCCATATCTCATTTTGTTGCAAAAATGCTACAGTTTTGGTCCTTTCATGTTCTTTAAAAAAATTAGTGAATGGCTTTCCACAATTAGCTTATTAGTATTTTTGTTTTTGATTGTTAGTGACTGTTGTCAATGCCATTAGCTACATGTCTGATGAAATCATCTGACCAACGAAGGCATCCATTGTGTCCCATCTCACTGGGAATGGGTGAACTCTAGCTCCATTATACCACCTAGAATCAGTAAGATGTAAGTGGATCATATCCTTCATGTTGGAGTTTCATATTGTCTATATTTACTGTAATGCATAAACTGGTACAAATATTATGTTATAATAAGCATGTTTGATTTGTTTATGTATGTCATAGAAATTATTAAGACTAGCAAACTATATGATATGTAGACATATAGTCAAGTCCATGGGCCCATTCATGTCTTATCAATTTATAGCAACTGATGTTATTTCAAAAATAGAGCACAAATTTTTAACTCTAATAGCAAATATTAAGGAACTAAATTGTAATGCAGAAACTAGAACTAGTCCACTAGAATGTCATCCTCTAAAATTTAGTGTGCTCCATGAACTTTCATTAACTTATGGAGGATATGCTGCAGAGATGTCCTTGTTGATGAGGAATTGAGGTTGATCCATTGACGTGCTTGCTCGTGCATTTTTTACCTTTCATTCTTTGCTTCCATCCTATCACTTCTCCAAGAAACAGTTGGTTTGTGGTAGCATAGGCTTGTTTTGGTTGCTATCTTTGTTGAATTGCCATATTTCTTAATGAACATGTTTGCCACACAACATGCATTTCATTAGATTTTTCCTGCAACTTCGTTGAAAAGAACAACTAGGTCACTGTTTTATCCTGGGATGATTGATTGATGAATCTTGCTTAGAACATCTTCAATTTGTCTTCTTTTACATTGTATCGGATTCGAACCCACATCATCTCAGTGCCCACATAGAACATATTTCATTCTACTACAAGCCAATTGGTAAACTAGAACAAAGAACTCACACGACAAATTAGTAAAAACTCGCCAGACACCATAAGTCCATAACCAAAATAACAAAGTACAAACTGACTGGATTGGTCAAAGCAGGCCATACTCTGAATTGTTTAGTGCTGTATCTTATTAGCATCAGCCTTGTTTATCTTGCAGCTATGATAATAATCCTGGATTACCAAGAGGGCACGAGAGAATAAGCATTTTAAGTTGCTTCTTGGAACTTCAGTTTGGAGTACTTTTGCTTTTGTCAATTCTATGTTTGGCAAGTTTATTATTGCTGCGAAATTTCAGGAAGAAGGCATTTAGTCGAAAAAGTAATGCAGCTGGTTAGTACACTGAGAATCTTTTAAATACTATTATTATTACAGTTACTGCAATCCAATATATTTCTATGTCCCAGGTGGCTCTCTATACCAGCACCAAACCTTTAACAGGTTATTCAATTTCTAGGAGTGAATAGCTTGTTATATGAAGCTCTTTGAGCTGGAAGGAGCCACTAATAACTTCTTAAAGAAAATAGGCGAAGGAAGTTTTGGATCTGTCGATTATGGAAGGATGGAAAAGAAGTTGCAGTAAAATCATAGCTGATACATCTATCCATGGAAACCAACAATTTGTGACCGAGATAGTGCCAAGAAAGCTGTATTTTCAAGAACTAGTTTGCACTTACATCGCATGGACCTAAACTAACATGTTATCAATACTCCATGAAAAATCATTAATTTCTACTGGAAATGAGTAGAATGTAAGCAAAATTTGGTAATATATAAAGTGTAGTTTATTGTTACGTGAAGATTATGCTCAGACAGCCTTGCGTGCAGCAACGGGCGCACATGCGGCACGCGGTGGGAGCAGCGGAGCGCATAATGGCACAGAACGGGTGCAGAGGAGACCATGAGAAAACGGTTAGATGTCAGAGTTGGTTAGCAGTTTTGGAGCCCATTCCTTAGCGTTTTTTTGTCCTTTTAATTATGCATATGTAAGGCTATATATAGCCCACATGATTAGAATAAAAACGAAGAAGAAATTAACCCAATTATCTCTCTTTCTCCTAGCTCTCTTTTCTCTCTAGTTCTTCATTCCAGAACTCTGCAATTTTAACCGTAAGAGTGGTATCAAAGCTAATGATCGGTATGGATACTCGAGATAAGTCGAATGCTGAGTTCCGTAATGATGTCTTGGAGACTCTAGCATGCCATAAAAGTGAATTCAATCGATTTGGAAACACCATGCAGACGCTACTTATTGAGGTGCAAGCGCTACGCGCTACTCGACATCTGCCAAAGGACAATCCTTTTGCCAGGGATGAAACTATACATTCACACCCCAACACATCTCGGTCTACGAAGGAAAACCCACTACCTAATTTGAAATTATCATTTTCAAGGTTTGTCAAAGAAGATCCTACTGGGTGGATTTATAAGACTGAACAGTACTTTGAGTTTACAAACATTGCTCAAGACCAACTGGTGCAGCTGGCCTCCTTCTATTTGGAATGCATTGCGTTACAATGGCATTAGTGGCTAACAAAATTCCGTAGACCACTCACCTGGGAGGAGTTCACTAAGACCGCTCAACTGAGATTTGGACCCACTGACAGTGAGGATCCTTCAAAAGCATTATCGTGCCTTAAGCACACCGCGAGTGTTGTCACTTACCAAGAATCCTTTGAAAATCTTTCTCATCATGTGGATGGGTTACCGGAAGAATTTCTCATTGGATGTTTCATTGCTAGGCTAAGGGATGACATTCAAATTGATGTAAAAATCAAATAGCCAAAAACACTAGTTGACGCCATTGGAGTAGCTAGATTGATTAAAAAGAGGAACATCTTACAAAAAAAAAATCTAAAACAAACCCTCATTATCCGTTTCAAACAGCTCAACCTAAACAAACATCCAACATGATAGCTAGGTTACTTGGCCGAGCACCTGCACAACGTGTGAATGCAGCTCAACCAGTAACCTTCCAAAAACTGACTAGCCAAGAAGCATTGGAAAGACGAGAGAAGAGATTGTGCTACTATTGTGAAGAAAAAATTACGACTATACATCGCTGTGCTCGTCCACAGCTATTTATGATGGAGGATTGGAACCCTAATGATGTAGCTGAGTGTACAAAGCTCACACCAGGGGAAGATCACCACGAAATGTTACCAGAAATATCCTTCCATATTATATCAGGTACTGAACACCCCTAAACTATACGTATTATGATAAAACTGAAAAATAAAAGTATATTAGTACTAATAGATGAAGGTAGTACCTATAACTTCATAGATCAGGAAATAGTTTCTCACTTCAATCTGCCTATGGAAAGAAGTAAAAAACTAGAAGTAATGGTCTCAAATCGAGAGAAGTTAGAATGTGTGGGTCAATGCTTCAATCTCACTCTCAATATTCAAGGTTGCCCAATAGTGACTGACTACTATATGCTGTCGGTAGCAGCTTGCCAACTGGTGTTAGGAGTTCAATGGTTGAAAACCTTAGGACCTATTCAGATGGATTATAAGAAACTCACCCTGAGCTTCCACACAGATGGAGGCTCCCATACTTTCCAAGGGTTAGGAAGAACCAATATGTCTGCCCTAACTAGCAAAGAATGCAATAGTCTGTAGAGGATAAGATTGTTCCTCCAAATAAAATCCACCAGTAATCACAAGGATCCTCCCCAGACTTAACCTCCTAAGATAAGGAAACTATTGAGTAAATTCCCTACGATATTTGATCCTCCACCTACTTACCTCCTGCACGCATATAGGATCACAGAATTCCCTTATAAATTAGCTCAGGATTAGTGAACGTTAGACCCTACCACTACCTATATTATCAAAAAAATGAGATAGAAAAGATGGTATAAGAACTCTTAAAGTCTCAACTGATAAAGCCAAGCAATAGTCCTTTTTCTTCACCAATGTTGCTGGTTAAGAAGGCTGATGGAACTTGGAGGTTTTGTGTCGACTACCGAGCTCTGAATGCCATGACTATCAAAGATAAGTACCCTATCCCTATCATTGATGAACTGCTAGATGAACTTCATGGAGCCAAGGTTTATTCCAAGCTGGACCTTTGGTCAAGTTATCATCAGATTAGGGTTCATGAAGATGACATCCATAAAACAACATTCAGAATTCATGAAGGCCATTATGAGTTTTTGGTGATGCCATTTGGACTAACTAATGCCCCAGCCACTTTCCAAGGTCTTATGAATGATATATTCAGACCCTTCCTCAGGAAGTTTGTCTTAGTTTTCTTTGATGACATATTAGTGTATTCTAGCTCATGGAAAGATCATATATCACATCTGCATTCTATCCTACAGTTATTAACTGCCCACAACCTATTTGCTAAAGAATCTAAATGTCAGTTGGGGGTAGCACAAGTGGAATACTTAGGCCACTTTATTTCAGAACAAGGGGTCTCAATGGATCCAGCCAAGATTCGAGTTGTCATTGAATGGGCCACACCATCCTCAGCAAAAGGCGTGAGAGGTTTTCTAGGATTAGCAGGTTACTATAGAAAGTTTATTCGACATTTTGGAGGAATGGTTGCACCCTTAACTCAGCTACTAGGAAAGGAGGGATTCCATTGGAATAAAGCTGCTACAGAAGCTTTCCAGCAACTTAAAAGTGCCCTTATCTCTCCTCTTATCCTACATTTGCCTAACTTCTCACAACATTTGTGGTTGAGTGTGATGTTAATGGCATTGGACTGGGAGCAATTCTCAGCCAGGAAAATAGACCAGTGGTTTACTTTAGTGCTTCCCTCAAGGGATTAGCTCTAGCACTGTCTACCTACGAAAATGAAATGTTGGCTATGGTAAAGATTATTCGTATATGGCGTCCATATTTGTTGGGAAGACACTTCACAGTACATACTAATAAAAAAAGTCTCAAGTATTTATTGGAGCAAAGAATCACCATACTAGCATAGGCACGTTGGTTGCCTAAGCTAATAGGCTATGACTACGAGATTGAATACAAAAAGGGAACTGAGAACCAAGGAGCTGATTCTTTATCCAGAGTAGCAGAATTCCAATTCCTAGCTATCTCTCAATCCCAGTCTGAGTTGTAGCCCATCCTCCAGCAAGAAATCCAAAAAGATTTTTTCTATGAATAACTGAGAGATAAAAGATCATCTGTAGGAGATTCTTAGATAAGCCAATGAGATGGGGTTTGGTTTAAAGGGAACAAGGTATATCTAAGCTCTCAATTAACCTTAATACCTAAAATATTAGGCGAGTACCATTCGTCATCCATTGGAGGACATTTTGGGTTTCATAAAACCCTAGCCAAAATTAAGCATAATTTCTATTGGTCCCATATGCACCAAAAGATAAAAGAGTTCTTGAGAGAATATGAAGTATGCCAACGGTGCAAAGTTGATTGTATGAAGCCAGCTGGATTATTACAACCATTACCTATTCCCATCCGAATGTGGACTGAAATCTCAATGGATTTCATTGAAGGATTACCCCTTTCCAAGGGAAACACAGTCATTATGGTGGTGGTTGATATGTTAACCAAGTATGCTCACTTTGCAGCTATGAAGCATCCTTTTACGGCACTTATGGTAGCCAAGGAATTTGGGGCCAATATCGTGAAATTGCATGGTATACCAACCTCTATAGTCAATGATGGAGACAAGGTCTTTGTTAGCTCGTTTTGGAAGCGTTGTTTAAGCTATAGGGTACTCAATTAAGCATGAACTCTAGTTACCATCCACAAACGGATGGTCAGACTGAGGTGGTTAACAAGACTTTGGAACAATATCTACGTTGCTTTGCTAGTGATAAACTAAAACAGTGGGTCAAGTGGATACCTTGGGCTGAATTTAACTATATCACCTCTCTTCACTCTTCCACCAAATGTACACCCAAGGTACCTCCAAGGTCCCCACTGTAGCGAATACCTACGTGATCAAGATTCCATCCTACGAGAGTTGTGCCACAATCTTCTACAAGCTCAAAATCGCATGAAGTGCCAAACTGATCAGCATAAAAGAGAGTTTTCCTTCCATGTTAGAGATCATGTCTACTTGAAACTTCAACCCTATCGACAGACCTCTATAGCTATCCATTCTTCCATGAAACTTGCTCCATGCTTCTTTGGATCCTGCGAAGTTATTGAGAAAGTTGGTCAGGTGGCTTACAGGCTAGCCCTGCCTATAAACTCACAAATACATGATTTATTCCGCGTTAGCATGTTAAAGAAGCACGTAGGACCTGTTACCCCTATTAGTCCTCAACTACCTCCAGTCTCAGAACAATCCACCATCATGCCACATCCTGAAGCTATCCTAGAGCGTCGAGTAGTTCAGAAGGGTAGATATCGATCAAAATATGAAATTCTAGTTAAATGGGTAGGAGCTTCAACCGAGGCAGCTACTTGGGAGAATGAATGACGTTTCTCAAAGTCCTACCTTGACTTCATCCTTGAGGACAAGGATTTTAAAAGAGAGGGAGGAATGTTATGTGAAGATTCTTTCGAACTGACCTTGCTTGTGACAATGGGCGCACATACGGCACGCCTGTGATGAAGCGCAGTGAGCGCATAATAGCACTGAAGCAGTGCGCAGAGGGGACCATGAGAAAATGATTAGATGTCAGAGTTGGTTAGCAGTTTTAGAGCCAATTCCTTAGTGTTTTTTGTCATTTTAATTAAGCATATGTAAGGCTATATATAGCCTTGATGATTAGAATAAAAACGAAGAAGAAATTAACCTAATTATCTCTCTTTCTCTTAGCTCTTTTTTCTCTCTAGTTCTTCATTGCAGAACTCTGCAATTTTAACCGTAACATTTATTAATGATAAGACCATGGTTGCAGGTAGCCCTCCTCTCAAGAATTCATCACAGAAATTTGGTTCCCTTGATTGGATACTGTGAAGAAGATCATCAGCGTATTTTGGTTTATGAATACATGCATAATGGAATCTTGAGGGATCATATTCACGGTCTAGACTCTTACCTAACTATTTACTATGTTTTCTTAGTTGAGATAAAACCAACTTTGTCGAAATACATTGCATGATTCTTACTGACAGGTTCTAATGTTCAGAAACACTTGGACTTGCTAGCTCACCTACATATTGCAGAAGATGCAGCTAAAGGTTTAATATAAATCATCCTGTCTAGGTTTTGTAGCTTCTACTTTCAAATTGATTCTATAAAGAGATTTTGATATCCACAAATAAGTGAAGACAAGCAATATTCTCCTAGACATTAATACGAGGGCAAAAGTTTCCAACTTTGGCCTTTCATGGGAAAATGAAGAAGATTTGGCCTGAGGGACCGTTGGCTATCTTGATCCTGACTTCCTGAGTAAGCCACCACTTTCGCATATGCATAACTCTAATTGAAAGGCTCATTCATTGATACATTTAACATTTTTGTATATGCTCCCATTTAGATACTATGCTTGTCAGCAGTTGACTGAAGAAGTGATGTCTACGGCTTTGGAGTTGTTCTGCTCGAACTAATTTCAGGAAAAAAGCTAGTCTCTCAAGAAGATTTTCGCGCTGAACTGAACATTGTTCACTGAGTATGAAAAATAACAATTTCTAATGCAAGGGTAATGTGAACATAGTATGAGAGAGAGATTGAAAGAAATCAAAACTACATCAACTTTAATCACTACAGATTTTGGAGTTGCATGTGTTCCTTCGAACACAAAACTACTCACTCTAATATTTAGTTACTGATTCTCCTACCAAAAACTTGAGTTATTAGAAAATGACTAACTAACCACTCAAAATGATGGTCTGTGCAGGCAAGATCATTAATACGTAAAGGAGATGTGACGAGCATTACAGATCCATTTCATACTGGTATGAAATGTGAAGATTGAGTCCATATGGAGAATTGCTGAAGTTGCTCTTCAATGTGTTGAATGCAGGAAATAATCCTAGCCATACAAGATGCAATCAAGATTGAAAAAGTGACAGAAGGCAGCCAAAAAAGATCAAGTGGTAGTTCAAAAGCTCAATATTCTTGGAAAACTCTACTGACGAACTTTCTTGGAATTGAGAGATTTATCAAATGCTGCCCCAGTCCCATCTGCAAGATGATGAATTAGTACTGATTTAGCCATTAACAATAATGGCTTTGGCTTTAACCTGATTTATCAACAGCCTGTCAAAAGATTATCGCTTTTTCTTCTTATACTAGGCATAACTATTATAGCAACAAAATGAAGAGCCGTGTATATATTAACACCTTATCATTTAACATTATTTTTTCTAATTAAGTTTATTTATTATTAACTCCTAGTAGGTAAGAAATTCTAAATTGAAAATTTGAATAAAAATATTTTTAAAATATATTTTCCATTTTATGCAAAATTCTAATTAAGTAACAATATAAAAATACCATTTTATTCTTACTATTAATTATACCTTAATGATATTATAATTAGATAAAATTGTCATTAATTTATTACAATAATAATTTATACTGTGATAAAATCATTATTAAATATTTATAATCATCTTTTATAATGCATTTTATGAAAAGAAGCTAAATTTGTACTATAATAATCTAACTATTGGCAGCTATACTAACCAAAAAGTTTAAAGTAAATTTTTTTAAGAAAGCCTAATGTAATGAATTACGCTACAAACCTTCCAAAGTTTATTGAATTCAACTTGTTTTAAAGTGAACAATTACTAGATTGGTTTGGGTGAAAAGCTTTAAATCGAGAGTTAAACTTTGATTCAATAAACACCACTAATTAAAATAAAATAAAACTACATTTTTTCATAAATATATAATAGAGTTAATTATGAAGTCTCAAAATATAACTTGAAAACATAATCAATAATGATTGCCTGAATAATAAAGTAGTTAAAAAAATCAAGTGCAATACCATTTTTTAATGCCAAATTTAACCTTAACTACTCTAGATACAATTTTAGGGAAAAAAAATAGGGAAATATAATAAATATATGAATAGAGTAAATTAAAATAAAATTTTATTAATAAAGATAAAAAAATATAATATATAATATAGGTCAAAAATTTATTCTTATAATTATTAGAATAAATTAACTAAAAATATTAAATTAATTGATTTGTGAATCAATTCTTACCGTAGATTTCATTTATAAAAAAAATAATTTTTTTTTTATTAATTATTAGTATTACATAAAAATATTATAAATGTGTGTACTCATATAAAGTTCTCAAATCAAATAAAGTTTTATTTGTAGTAAATATAAAATTATCAATAATTATAATTTAATACATTTAATTCTTATAAAAATATAAATATAAATTATATATAATTATTGAATTTCAAATAATACAAATATATGTTATCTAAATATAAAATTTATATTAATAACAATAAATTTTAAAATATAATATATAATTTATAATTTTATATTAATTTAATAATTAATAAATTGGTTTAGAAATTATTTTTCTATAGTAAAATCAAAATAGATTAATTAGTTTTAATTTATAATTTTTTTAAACTATAATAGATTGAAATTATCCTTTTTAAATGAACTTCGTTTAGAAACAATAGATTTTATTAAATTTTTTATTAAACATATCACTCCTGATTTCAAGAGATTAGTGATTTTTTAAATAGTGTTTCATGTTTCAAGGTTGTAGATTTTATTTTTATTTAATTTATTTTTAAAGTTTTGTCTCAATTTTAATAATTTTTATAGAGGAATTCTCAAAATATACACTTGAGAATCGAATGGGAACCTACTTAGGCAAGTTAATTTTCTGGTCCATCTCCCAGTAATATTTTCTACTCCGGTGGCCAGGTGGTCTACTGTGTCTGTGCAGTCCCTAAATCCTCTCTAATTTTTTTTTTTTTCCATTACCTCGTTGCAATCGAAGCCAGGCCAATAACTTGGTGGGATAATCAATCAGGTTAAGCTCATTTCTTAATTATCCTTCAGGCTTCATTTTCCATTCACTGGGTTATTTTTTCTTCCAATTCAATCCGTGCGCCTTTTGTAATTATATATATATATATATATATATATATTTATTTATTCGTATCAAAATATGATCTCAAAGCTCAATTTTGTTTTAAACTATCAATTCAGATCTGAATCTAATTTGTCGGTGCAGGAAGCGATTCGGTTATGAGTTATTAAAATGTCTGACAATCTTGATTCGGAACGTCCTCTTGAAGTTTCCGGAGTGGACGAAGTGGGAGATCAACAACCTAGCTTATTCGATCAGAATCAGGACCTGACCGGATCATCCGATGACTCGAACGGGTTCGTCCACGTTGAATCTTCTGCCGGTACTACCGAAAATGCCATGGATGATGAAGTTAGTTATCAGGTAAGCAGCCATGTTCTGGAAATTCTCTGAAGTGAATCTTTGGGATTTCATAATATGCTGAAATATGGTATTGGTATTGTTGGGCTTTAAGTTCTCCAAATTGCAGGATGACAAGGTTTTGGGAGGTGGAGACTCCCCATTACAAGGTGACCTAGGTGATGCAAAAATAACAGAGGACCCTGGGAAGGAAGATATGTTTATGGATTGCCCGGATGAATTGGTTCCGATTTCTGATGGTAAAGAGGCTGTACCATCCGTGGAAGTTGAAAAAGAAAATTCTGAGGAGGCACTTGAATCTTATGCAGCTGATGACCAAGGAAGTGTTGCTGGTGAATACCAGGTAAGATGTTTTTTTTTTTCTTTTTCTTTCTAACAAAGATTGCTTGACATTGTATGTTTTCGGTAGTGACTCTGATTGTTTGTGAAGGGAGAAAGAGAGAGTTTTGCCGAACAAATTGCTGAACTGAGGAAGCAACTTAAGGTCTTTGCTGATCAACAGCCATTGCTTGATCAAAGTGATGGTGATCGGTTGGTTGACATTGTTCATGGAGCTGAAAGTCAAGTTGTTGATACCTCAATGAATGAATTGATTTGTGAATGTGCAAAGATTGTTAAAAGTGCTTCAAAGGAACGATTGCAGACAGTGGCTGCAATACAAGAGCTTAATGCAGTTTTACTTATGAAGGATCAGGAGATTGAGCATCTTAACGCCAAGGTTGCTGAACTTTCAGTGTCAAATGATGTTGTTACTTCTTATCTTGATTCAGCTCACAAATCTACAGAAGTGGCATCTGAAGCTCAAGAGAAACATTCACAGTTCGAGATGGTATTGAATAGAGTATTAGCATCTCTTTCTGCTGTAGTTGATCAACATGATCTGGAGGATACTGTTGGTGGAAAATTAGTTTACGTTGAAAGGAACACTTCTCTATTCATTGAGAAGTATAACCAGATTCTTTATGAAGTTGAAAAATTTAAGCAGTGTTTGTTGGAGGCCGGTTTAGATGTGGGTTTACAGGGTGATTTTGGGACAATCTTTTCTGCTGCCTGTGATGAGCTCCTTGAGCTTAAAAGAAGGGATTTATACTTTTTTGAAAAAATGAACCATCTAGAAGATGAAAATAGGAAATTGGTGGAACAACTTGACAGTCAGGAAATGAGGGTTCAGCTTATGAATGATGAACTTGGAAAAACAAAAGCAGAACTTGAGCAGGAGAAAAACAGGTGTGCAAATACAAAAGAAAAGCTTACTATGGCTGTGACTAAAGGAAAGGCGCTGGTACAACAAAGAGACTCGTTGAAGCAATCATTAGCAGAGAAAACAAGTGAGATTGAGAAATGCTTGGCTGAATTGCAAGAGAAGTCAAGTGCCCTGGAGGTGGCTGAATTGAGTAAACAGGAATTGGTTGGTAGTGAAAGCATGGTTGTCTCACTGCAGGATGCCTTATCAAAGAGTAATTTTTCCCTTGAGAAACTTGATGAAATTTTGTCAGAAATTATTTTACCTGAGCACATTGTATCAATGGATATTGTAGAGAAATACCGATGGCTTATTGATGAGAGTAGTAGACTGAGGAGTGTTTCTTTGGAATTCCAAAGTGTGATTGATGCTCTGTCTCCCATTGATCTTCCAGAAATTGTTTCATCTTTGGATTTGGAATCTCAAGTGCATTGGATTAGAGAATCATATTCCCAGGCCAAATCTGAATTAAGTATGTTGCAAGATGAAATGTTGACTATTAGAGATTCTGCACAACAAGAGATAGACTGCCTGACAGTTTCACTGTCTTTGGAACTACAGGCAAAGGACTATATTCAGATGGAGCTGAATGACCTGAGATGCAAATACAAAGAGGAGGTTGAAAAAGTCCGTGAAATATCTCTAGAAAAGGATCAATTTGTGAGAAAATTACTCGAAGTCTTAGGAACTGTAATGGACAATGAAGGTTTTTATCAGCCTTCCTCTGACACTGCCACACTCATAGATAAATGTTTTCAGAAGGTAAAAGAGCTGAGTGATGCTTCTTTAAGTTTTTATTTTGATATTGAATCATTTGAAATTGTCCAGACTCATTTGTATATAAGAGATTTAGAGCTCATGCTGTGTAAGCTTGTAATAGAAGAGGATATGCTGGTGAAGGCAGATGTGAATAATTTGTCTAATGAGTTGAGAGTGCTCTCTCAAGAATTAGTAGCATTGAAAGAGGAAAAAGTATCTCTACAGAAAGATCTTGAACGATCAGAGGATAAATCTTCCTTGCTGAGAGAGAAGTTGTCCATGGCAGTGAAGAAAGGAAAGGGGCTAGTTCAAGATCGGGAAAACTTGAAACAGCTTTTGGTAGAAAAAGATTCAGAAATTGGGAAGATGAGGGTTGAATTAAACCAGCTAGAGTCTGAACTTGCTTCCTGCAAGAATCAAATTGCTAACTTGTCTGCTGATGTAGAGCACATCCCAAAGTTAGAAGCTGATCTTGTTGCTATGAAAGGGGAAAGGGATCAATTTGAACAGTTCTTATTGCAGAGCAATAATCTCTTACAAAGACTTTCTGAATCTATCAATGGGATTGTTGTTCCTGTTGATTCAGTTTTTCAAGAGCCCCTAGAGAAGGTGAATTGGCTCGTTGGATATGTCAAGGATTGTCAAGAGGCCAAAGAACAGGCAGAAAAAGAGTTATTGGGAGTAAAAGAGGAAACCGCTACTCTGGCTAGCAATCTAACAGAAGCCCTAGCAACCAAAAAATCATTGGAGGATGCACTGTCAGTGGCAGAGGAAAATTTCTCCAGACTAGCTGAAGAAAAGAGGGAACTGGAAGCTGGTAAGGACAATGTTGAACGGGAGTTACAGAAAGCGGTGGGACAAATTTCTCTTCATACAAATAACTTTGAAGAGGTATGCGCATCTAAGAAGTCACTGGAAGAGGCTTTATCACTGGCAGAGAATAATTTATCTGTTTGTGTCAGTGAGAAAGAAAGTGCTGTTGCTAGTAGAGTGATTGCAGAGACAGAGCTAGAGAAAGCTAAAGAGGAGATTGCTATTTTAAACCACAAACTAACCGAGGCCTACAAGAGTATAAAGTCGCTTGAAGATGCATTATCTCAGGCAGAGACCAATATCATACTTGTCAATGAAAAAGAAAGTGCTTTAGTTAGTAGAGCAATTGCGGAGACAGAGCTAGAGAAAACTAAAGAGGAGATTGCCATTCTAAACCACAAAATTGTGGACGCGGACAAGACTATAAAGTCACTTGAAGATGCATTATCACAGGCAGAGACCAATGTTGCTTCACTCTCTGAACAAAATAATGATGCTCAAGTCAGTAATACCAATTTGGAAAATGAGCTAAGGAAGCTGCAAGAAGAAGCTGGATCCCAGGCTACCAATCTAGCAGATGCATTTGTAATTATAAAGTCATTGGAAGATTCATTGTTGGAGGCGGGGAACAGCATTTCTGTGCTTGAAGTTGAGAAGAAAAATGCTGAAGAAGAGATATCAAGGCTTCATTCCAAGTTAAACGCATGCATTGAAGAGTTGGATGGTACAAATGGCAGCTTAAAGAACAGGTCCATAGAGCTGGATAATTACCTTAATGATCTTCAAGTGCTTACGAATGATGACACTTTACTGCTCAGGATAAAACGATGCCTTGTTAAGAAATTTGAGAGCCTGAAAGAAATAGATACCATCCTTGGAAGCATAAGTGACCATTTTGTCGGCATGGGTTTAGAAGAGCTGCAAAGTCACTTTGTCTTGGAGAAGGTACGGACATTCTGGTTTGAATGTTCTTTAGTTTATCAATGGTTTATTAATGTACCTTGCACATTAGTCTTCTGGAACTACATTTGTATGCCTTCGAAAAATTGTTTCTTTCCTCTAATATCTGAGTTAGCAGTAATCTCTCCTCCTCCTCCTCCCCCCTTACCCTCCTCTCTCTCTCTCTCTTATGTTGTTTTCCGTCTAATATGATGTATAAACTATATCTCTATAGCATGGCAAATTTTATTTTTATATATAGGAATGTGAGTTTCTCAACAACAGAGAGTCCTTAGGTAATCGTAAAGATATCTGCATACGATGCAAATAATTTATGTTTTCTGATAAATGATTACAATTTCCAATTTATTTTTCCCTTTTATTCTCTTTCCCAACTTATGCTAGCTTGCACATTTACAATTAGTTCTCTCTTCTTCTTCTTTTTTCCTTTTCTTTAATAATCTTAAACATTAAGATCTTGAAATTCATCTAGCTAATTAATGGCTTACCTCATTGTTTAATTATTCCAGGATGGCTCACAAGTGACAAATATTTTGTCTGATGGTCTTGACAATTTTGCTATCCTTGAAAAAGATAATACGGATGGAGACAATACTTCCCCATCTTTTCAAAAGGTAGCGGAAGGCTTTCAGTTGCGAAACAATATTGTTGCTGAAAGGGTTGAAGACATGTTTTCCTCTATGGATGAGTTAGTTTCAGCATTGTTAAGGAAACTACAGGGAACAAGAGGTGGTATTATAGCTATATCTGAAGATACCGAGTCTTTAAAACAGAAAATAAGTAGTTTGGAGATGTATAAACAAGAACGTGAGAATACTGTATCCTTGTTGGAAAAGGATGTTAGGACTTTACTGTCTGCCTGTATTGATGCTACCAGAGAACTGCAATTTGAAGTTAAGAACAATTTTCTGGAACTCAGCTCTCTTCCCGAGCTTGTGGAATTGGCAGATAACTTTCCCTATGGAATTGGAGGAATTGGTGGAGACTTTATTGAGAGTCAAAGCCTTGATCACAGCAAACCTATCAAAGCAGCAGAAATGCTGTTAGATTCTGCCAGAAAAGTTCGAGCTTTTACGCACCACTTTGAGAGCACTACTAAGATGGCAGCTTCTATTATTGTAGATTTGCAGAATAATCTGAAAGAAGCTAAAACAAGTCTTGAGAAAACCATTGAAGAAAGGGATTTGAAACAGAATAGGGTGTCTCAGTTAGAGGCCCATATGGAAGCTTTACAAAATTCATGCAGTGAGCAGGGACATATTCTACAGGAACTTCAAGCCAAAGAGCATAAATTAAATGAAAGAGAAGAAGTCTCATCATTGTACAATGACTTGGTAAAGAAAGGACAAGGTGAATATTTATGTAAATATTGATTTAACACTGCACTTTCCTATAAGTTGTGGACTTAATGGCAAAATGAGAAACAATTTGCATTTTGACCAAAATCACAGTCTAATATATGGCCTTACAGAAGATGTGGTTTTGGTCAAGAATCATAGTTGTAACTTGTAAGGCCTTAAAAAATTGCGATCAAAGATGGTTTTTGAGGTTTAAACCCTTTTATTTTGATAATTTAATATTTTATCTATTGTTTATTCGATGCGGGTGTTCTGATGTTTTTTCGTATTTGTTGCTTTGATGCAGAAGACTCCCTCTTGACAGCATCCCAAACCAAAGCCATCCTTGATAAGATCAGAGTGATTGAGATCCCTTTGGTAGATTCAGAAACAGAAGACTTGGAGCCTCATAATTCAACTGATGTGAAGAAGCTCTTTTACATGATTGATTATTTTACTAACCTGCAGCATCATATAAAATTACTATCTGATGAGAATGAAGTGCTAAAATATACCCTTTCAACACAGACGCTTGAACTCCAGCATTCGAAAGAGGAAATTGGAAAATATTTAAGAGATAAACAAGGTTTGGAAAAGATGAATAATGAACTCTCTGATATCAGCTTTGGTCTAGAGAAGATCATAAATATATTTGGAGGTGATAGCTTAGTTGGAGACCATAAATCTTCTGGTGTGAAGGGACTTCTATCAGTATTGGAGAAACAGGTTGTGAGTTTGTATCTAGAATCTGAAAGTTCCAAAACAAAGACCATGGAGCTTGATGCCAAGTTGGTTGGAAGCCAAAAGATCATGGATGACTTATCAACAAAGGTTAAGTTACTTGAAGATGCCCTTCATGGTAGGGATGCTCAGGCAGATATGGTCCAGGAAAGGAGCATCTTTGAAGCACCTTCTTCTTTGCCTACTGGGACAGAGATTTCAGAGATTGAAGATGCGGTAAAGTTGAATGTTTATCTTTTCGATAATAAGTTTGTTGCTCACTGCATTTTTGTGACCATTTCTGACTGTCATAATGTGATAAATTCCCTCTAGGCTTTAATTAGAGTGTTTAGAAGTAATGATGAATATTATCTTCTGCGATGATAATAAGTTGTCATCTCTGGATTATTGCAGTGGACCTCTGTGTTTATTTACTGGTCAATCACTGAATCATAATTAAGCAGAATCTAGTTTGGGCCTTGAGGCTATTATATTAATGTGGACACTTAAGAAATTGGAATATTTCATTTCAAATTTTTAAAGGTTGTTCATATTAGAACTTTGATGCTTGAATGTGTAAGCTTGCGTTCCGGTGCTTGATAAGTTTTGTCCGGTTTACAATAATTTGCAAAAGAGATAAGAACTATGTCAACGTATCAAAACTGTTGCTTTCTCATGTTTATGCAGGGACAGCTCGTAAAGAATAAAATATCGCCTGTCCCATCCGCAGCTCATGTGCGAACTTTGAGGAAGGGTTCAAGTGATCATCTGGCACTTGATATTGATTTAGAATCTAACCGTTTAATCAACAGTAAAGAAACTGACGAGGATAAAGGTTTGCTTTCTATATATTGTATGCCTATTTTCGTAATTTGTTGGGCATGTAAAGTTTCTAAATTCTTTTTGTTCCAGGTCATGTATTCAAGTCTCTTAATACTTCGGGTCTCGTTCCAAAACAAGGAAAGTCGATTGCAGATCGAATTGATGGAATTTGGTAAGTTGCTCAATTAGCCTTTGACACTAGATTGATTAAATAGAGTATATGCAATCTCTATAAATATTTATGTTTTTAATCTGTTCTTGGTTGAGAAGTCCTGGAACCTTTTACAGATTCATTGAAACGAAGACATGGGATCTAGAAATATCTATGTTTATCTCTCTCTGTATTGAGATGTCCTCTGTTCTTACGTTATTTTACTTATAATTATACTAATATATATACTATGTTTGATCACATGATGATGATTAACCACAGGAGTTTCTTAACATTCGAGTTGTCCAATTAGATTGTAGTCATACTTTTCCTTTTCGGTAGTATCCTATGCGTCTTATATTCACTTCATAATTCAAATTGAAGTTGTTCCATGATTTAAAATTGCAGGGTCTCTGGTGGTAGAGTATTAATGAGTCACCCACGGGCAAGGCTGGGCCTTATTGCGTATTGGCTCTTTGTGCATATGTGGCTATTGGGAACCATTTTGTAACCAAATCATAAGGTTTAGCATTTGGATAGCACCCGCCTGCATTTTCCTTCGACAACTGCAGTTGTTTCTCAAATAGATGACACATTCTTTTATATTCTTTTACCATAGCTCGTTAATTTTGCCCAAAAAAATGTTCATAAATAATTGGTCCATTTCTTATAATGATTCTCTGGAATCATATTTTAGTTTCAGAGAATCCAAGCCTCAGGGTGTACCGAAAATTTCCACTGTTTCTTAACTTGTACACCAATAAATCTGTAATTTTATGTGATTGAGGAAATGAAATCTTCCTAATGGCAGTTTTAACTCAAACTTAGTCATGTTTGCCTGTGATTTTGCGAAAAAATGGCTATTTTTTTAGTAATACAATGTATGTTGATGAGGTTGGTAGTGGGTACTACAACCCCAAATGAAGTCAGCGAAAAAAGTGGTGACAACCATCAGTTAATATAGCGGGGAATATTTGAAGAATTTAGTAAATTGCAGGTGACAACAATGGAAAGAACTTGCAGAAGACAAGGGAAGCTGATGAAGATGAAGACTGATTTTCTATTTTCATTTTTAGAGTAGCAGATTACAAAAAAATGGACTGGTATATTTGTACTACTACTCGTGCTTGCAGCGCACGTAATGTAACTATATTTTTGCCATTTTAATATACTTAAAATAAGATGATTTCCTAACAAACTTTTAGTGCCATCGTTGTAATATTCCTTTGTGCGTGAGTGGTGTGAGGCTTGCTGTATTCTCTGCCCATGATGTGGTGAGTTAGTTACATTTTCAGCATATTGCATTCTTTCCACATGGCTCTTTGCACTGCCTGTTTCAGCACATGGCATGCGTTCATTTCCAAAGAGTCATTTGTATTGTGTTGATGTATTCGTTTGATATCTCCTGTCAAACTCAATGGTAGAATAAAAACACCAAGTTTGGTGCGCAAGGACATGAATTGGGTGATGGAGAGAGGTTTTCTGAGTACATCTCCATGTTGTTCAAAAGATGATATATGGTGTACTGCACATTTGTTTGGCCAATATTTGTTCATGAATAAAATGTAAATCCAGTTCCAAGTGTTGAGTACGAGCATGACAGATAGGGTTGGCAGCTAATGAGGCAGTATTGATGTTATCATACTAAATTATGGGTATAGAAGGAGGTGTCACATAAAATTCGCTAAAATAGATTGTATCCATACCGATTTTACAATGGTGTCTCCTAGGGATCTATACTCTGCTTCAATAGGGGATCTTGACACCATGCTTGGCTTCTTACTAGACCATATATTTGGATTTAAGCTAAAGAACACCACAATTCATGATGTTGATCTTCGATCATCAGTTGATGATGCCTAATCAGCATCCCAAAACCCATGAAATTGTAAGTGGGTTGATTTTTTGAGCATTAAACCATGGTTGGATGTATCTTGTAGATATCATAGGATCCTTTTTACTACATGCCAAATGTGGCTGGAAGGAGGGATTTACTCCTGAATTGGCTTACTTTGTTAATTGAATAGCATATTTTTAGCCGAGTGATAGAGTTATGTTGAAGTGTGTCGACAATACTTTTGTATAAAGTTGGGTGTTCAGATAATTCACCAAGAAGGGCTAACAAGAGCATGGAAATGGACATTAGACTGCAATTGGTTTGGCATGTTCCAACTTTTTGAAGAAGTTCTCAAATGTATTTTCCTTGTGTCAAGATGATATCCCATTTAGGCATGTAAGAGACCTCTATGTCTAGAAAATACAATATTAATCCCAAATATTTCAAAGATAACTTAGAGTGAAATGTTTAGATGAGATTGTTAGTCTCTGAGTTGTCACTACTAGTTATTATTATGTTATCCACGTAAACTAATAGATAAATTGTTATATTGTTAGATTGCTTGAAAAATAGGGAAGAATCAACTTTAGATTGAACAAAACCCATAATGATAGCTAAAGTAAGGGTTGCAAACATAATAAGGGTATGTTTCACCCTCAAACCCCTTTGATTCAGCCATCTAAATCTCTTTATGAAGAGTCCCATTTAAAAAAGCATTATTGATGTCGAGTTGATCTTATTTCCATCCTTTGGACAATGCTATTGTAAGAATGATTTGTATGGTAACCTGCTTGATTACAAGGCTAAAGGTTTCTGAAAAATCAAACCCAGGTGTTTGATCATAACCCTTTGTCACCACACGTGATTTCCTTTTTTCCAAGGATCCATCTAAGAGAGTTTTCACTCTAAATAGCCATTTATTGCCAATGATGTGTATGTTTTTGGGTGCTAAAACTAAGGAACATGCTTTGTTGTTTATAAGAGCTGTGAACTCAACCTGCATGGAAGATTTCCACAAGGGATCTTGAAGAGTTGATTTAACAGATTTTGGTTCTTGAATATTGAATTCACCAAGAGAAACAATATTGTTTTTGGGCTTAGTAATTCCATCTTTGGTTATGGTGATCATATGGTTGGGACTAGTTTTTATTGAATTGTTGGGCTATTGACTGAGAGGAACTTGGATAGAGCTAATGGATAAAAATTGAGATGGGTTTGGTGATAATGTGAAAGGTAGTAGAGAATTTAGATTGGATATTTCTAGAGGAGAGTCACGAGTGCTGTGAATGGTGTTAAATAGCAATGACATATTCTTAATTGTTCTTGATGAAAGGCTAGTTGGTGTAGTGTCAATGGATTTTTTGCACAAGTGAGAGACTTTTTGGACTTGGAAGGGAAGTATTGAGTAAGACATATTGGTTAATTGGTGTAAATTGTTTTTATAATACTGGTAGGATAGTGTTTGTGGGAGGTTTTGTTCCATTGGTGACTTTGTTGGAATCTTTGGAGAAAGGAAAATGAGACTCAAAAAACACAACATTTTGAGTGATGTACAGTCTGTTATCGGTAGTGTTTGGAGGGAATTTAGCGTGTTAGGCATTTTAGTAATTTTTAGAGAAAAGTATGAAATGTTCATAATGAGGGGGATCCTTTATTCTTCTTCCTAAAGAGGTATATATAACACATATTGGATAGGTGCCGAGGTTACATATGTTGATACTCACGTACGAGGTGCTAGAATATAATTAATTTACATAAGATCAGGTCGTCATAGGCGTTACATTAATAGGTTGTCATATATATGCTGCCTGAGGTCTTACATTCAGAGGTGACCCATGTCGTTAGAATGGTGTACCAGGTCGTTTACTTAGACTAGGTCTTGACTCTCAAGTCTTAGCCCTTAGGTTTACCAAGTCGTTATACGCTAGCTATTCTTACCATGAGTGTGGTATCTTGGCTGCTAGGGTCACGTACCTGTTACATGAATAATACTAAACATTAACTCTCATATTCCCTTGATTCTGAGAAGTCAAGGGAATAATACTTCGCTACCTAATCCTTGTATAGTTTAGGTCATTGTGAATATGAGGTTTGACAGCAAGCTCTTCAATAGATATCGACTTATTCAAGTAGATTGTCTGCTACGAAAGCCCCTAGTTGCGAAGTTATCAGGTCGTTTAGAGTATATTCCCATTATTAATCTAAGTTTCAAGAGGTAAACCCTTAATCTTCTCCTTAGGTCTCATTATTAATTCTAAAAATTAGGTCATTATATAAGTGATGCCTAAGTAGGTCACCATATAATTGATGCTTGAGGTCTTGTATATAGAGATGATTTAGGTCATTTAAGGGGTGAACCATACCATTTACTTAGGCTAAGTCGTGGCCCTTAGGTCTTGGCCATCAGGTCTTAACTCTCAGGTCTTAGCCATCAGGTTACTAGGCGAATGCTACTATGCCTATCCATTATTATAGAGGAATAATTGAGTAGTCCTTATGAACAAGGAGATGAATGGCCTTGCAATTGGAGGGCATATATCTAAGCACTTATTGGTTGCGCGTTACTATTGAAACTCCCCTATAATACATCTCTTGTTAGCGGGATCCTCCCTAGTTTAGGACGAGTTCATTTATTTTTGTAGGCATGATTATACAAAGATAGACTTTGAAGAATCGATCGATGTTTGGTACCCATGACATGTAGCTAATGAGTGCTTAAAAAGTACTAAAATTACCATGATTTTATGCACTTTAATTGATTAAAAACATATATATTTATATGTTTTATCATATATTTATATAAATTTATCTTTTTCAGAATCACAGGTATTTTTATTATTTTTTAGGTATTTTCGCTTAAAAATGTAACTTAAAGACTCAAAGAGGAATACCGGAAGCAATACATCACAAATATATTAATAAATAAACGAAGAAAGGTCAACAAATATGGAAAAATTGGACAAAATGGGTCAAAAAGGAGGAAAACGCGCACACCAACCGCCCAACCCGCGCCCACCTGTTGCCATCTAGCCCCATTTTCGCCCGCAATCGCCCCCCATGTCATGCTGACATCATCAAATAACATCATCATCCACCACTCCGCGTTTCCATCATTTTTTAACATTTTTTCACCCACTTTTTCTCCCCATCCTCACCTATAAATACCCTCATTCTCTTCACTTCTAAACACACCTCAAAACACATTCTCTTATCTCTTTTTTAGAAGAACTAGTTATGTTTTTGTAATTTATTTGCTTTTTGATTCAATAAATGGGAGTGCAAATTCCGTTTGGAGGTTTTCCAACAACGGGAATAGCATCGAAGTATTGTAAGGATTTAATTTTCTTTGTAGTTATTTTTTATGCTTTATTCTTACATGTTATATTTAATTTGTTTGTGATTAAATTTAACTGTGCTGTCTATTTGTAACATGATATAATAATAACGTTGTTATGCTTACGAAATATTAAATAGGTAAAAATCTCTAAAATGAATTGATTTTATTTTTATTCAAGATTTTATATTAAGAATGTTAGAGAGAAATATATTATTTTTTATTACAAACTTAAATCTGAAAATTAGATTTTAAGGTTTAGTTAACCGGTCTGATTTAGATTAATGCTCTTTTATTTGTTGGTACAATCGCCCGGTAGTTAGAATGAAGCTCTATTTCAAAAGTTTTTATAAGAATTATTATCTGAAAATGTATTGACAACATATTTTCAGTAGTGGTTTTAAAACTTGAAAGTTAGTACTCGGATAATTAAATTCTTAGGTTTAATTTGGGCACCTTGAATAAAGTTTAAACTGTCTAACCACACCAAAGGTGGCATTTAAATGATTCATTTTCAATCTCTTAGAAAAAGGAATTAATTTAATTAACCAAATTAGTTATCGATCCCACCCATAGGTGTTTATTGATTTGCTCTTTAAGTTACGTTTTTAAGCGAAAATACTTGAAAAATAATAAAAATATCTGTGATTCCGAAAAAGATAAATTTATATAAATATATGATAAAACATATATATATATATATATATATATATATATATATTTAGTCAATTAATGTGCATAAAATCATGGTAATTTTAGTGCTTTTGGGCACTAATTAGTAGCCTATAATACCAAGGACTATTTGAAATATCTTGTCTATTGAAATTCCAGTTATATAGGTCGAGAAGATGGATTTTAATTGTGTTATACTACACTTTGATATAGTCATTTCAAACTAGTAGAAGTAAAGCACCTCTTGTATTAGAAAGATATCTCATATGCCCTAATTTCCTTTTAAAGAGCAAGAGAGCCAGTAAGGAGTCACCTTTCATAAATATCAAAGTGAACCAACGACCTATATTCCCTACCTCATTATATGAAAAATTTGTAGATTGTCACGTCTATATTACTTTTAATATCGAAGTAGTGGGTTGAAATGAGGTCCCTTTTGAACAAAGTGGGGGAACTTTTCAGAAGAAATTATTAGCCCACATTCAAATGCGACATGTAAGGGTGAAATATTGGCCCACATTCGAATGGGACATGTAAAGGTGAAAAATTGAATCCTTCACCCGCGAATCCATAAAAGGGGTGCACATTGGCAAACTCAAAATGCAGTATGCAAGGATAAAATATCCAACCTGTCACATGTGCTTCCCTAAAAGGGGTACACATTGACAAACTCGAAATGAGACATGTGGGGGTGAAATATCGAACCCTTCATATGAACTTCCATAAAATGGGTGCACATTGGGAAACTTGTAAGGAGACATGCAATGGTGAAATATCCAACCCTTCACATGTGCTTCCATAAAATGGGTGGTTCGTCGTGAAACTCAAGTTTCTTTTTTAGGACGAAATCTTCTTCTCAAGTGGGGGGGGATGGGGGTCAATTGACTCCTTCCTTCTAACGTGAGGCATTTGATGTATCTTACAACCCAAATTGAGGGGTCAATTGACTCCTTCCTCTTACTTGGCGGTCACCGTGTTGATTTTTTACGAGACAAAAGACATATAAAGGTGAAATTGAATCCAACCCCTAAATATGATCATAAAGAGGAGGTTCACCTTGGAACTCAAGACTTTTTCTTAAGACTTAGCTCGTATCTCAATTAGGGGTCATTTGACTCCTTCTTTCTAACATGAGGCATGAGATGTATACTGCAACCCAAGTGGGGAGGGGGTCAGTTGACTCCTTCCTCCAACTTGGAGGTCATCGCGTTGATTTTTCACCAGATAAGAGACATATAAAGGTGAAATTGAATCCAACCCATAAATGCGGTCCTAAAGAAAAGGTTCGTCATGGAACTCAAGAATCTTTCTTGGGATTTAGCCCACATCTCAAAAGGGATGGGTCAATTGACTCTTTCCTCCTAAATGAGACATGTGATGTATCCCATAATCTAAGTGGAATGGTCAATTGACTCCTTCCTATAACTTAAGGGATTAATTACATTAATATTTTGAGAGATGCATGACATGTTAGGGTGAAAAAACCTACCCCTCACATGTGCTTCCATACTTGAGGGACTAATCGTGTTAATATTTCGTGAGAGATGCGACATACAAGGGTAAAAAATCCTACCCCTCACATGCGCTCATATTGTTTCTTGCATGAATAAACAATCCATATTTTGGATATATATTAATTAAATACTCAAAGCATGAGAGTTCATACATCAACCTTACACATCTTGAAGTAAATAATGCTAACTTTGTAATAATTTCAACAATATCTGGATAATAGATTGGTTGTTTATGCCATATGTGAAGTGAATAGTCCAAATTTATAATAATTTCACCAACAATCTTTCTTGTAATGATGGGGTAAATAATACGACTAGATAAAGCCCTTAATATAGAGAATGAATTGTAGATATATCTTCCATGTAAAGTTGGGAAAGTAGCCCAAACTACATAATATATTTGTCGACTCATAGTTAATTAGAGTAGTATAGGCTCGCTCTTACAGTAGCATTATTGGTGGTGATTTCTTGTTTAAAGCCAAACCGCGATGAGAAACCCAAGGTTAGGGACCTCAGTTGTAAGAGTTGGATGTGGAATATGGTTACCACCTATGTATGTTTTAAAAAATACAATTATGGAAAACATAAGTAAAGTTTATAGATCATACCTTGTTAATGGATTTCGTTAAATATGATCTTTAAAGATCAAAGTACTGTCATATTTAAGCCAAGTGTTGAACCTCTTAGAAATATTTTTCGAAATGCCTGGGTCATATAAATTCTTACTTGCACCAAGCACTACCTTAGTCGCCAAGATCGACTTATACATCATATAAAGAATAAAGGCATCTAATGATCAGCCTATAACTCATACGAGCAGAAAAACAACACATGTTTCCTTGATGACCGTTTCATTGATATTGTATGCTAAGAAATTCCAATTATTCCATCTCATCTGAGGCATTCGTGCCAAACCATTATTAAGGTGAAGAATACCATAATTGAAAGTATTATAAATGAGACTAAAATAAGGACTATGAAAAGTATTTCTTTTGGATTTGTAACAAGGGGTGTACATTCGCTGAATGATGGTCTTGGTTTCTATTATGAAATGCCATGCTTTCTTTGACTTTTTTATGTTTCACTAGGTCCATCAAGGACATGAAAAATGGTAAGATCTATATATGGGCTTAATAAGGTATAGGCCAAAAGACCACACCAGGCCACAAAAATATCCATTTGGTAGTATTTCTACTCTCACCAAGTTTTGCACTGGTGGTAGATTTGGACATGTTTGGTATTAAATATATAATGGGCATACGACCTAATAAGTACAGGTATCTCGCTAGGGGGTAACGAGGTTATATGATTGACTTAACAACGGCATGGGCCCAGCAAGCTTGCTAATGGGTACAATTCAGTCGATCAAAGTACTTTGTCATACAATTGTGAGGTCTTAGATGTCAAGACCTGGTAAAATCGTGACATCCCTACATGATTACAATCCTTCCTCTCCGTGGGCAGCCCAAGAAATTTATCCAAGAATCTAGAGCAACTTGCTTATAACAACCTTCTTATTTCTATATGTAACGACCTAATGATGTAACGCTTATGGCGATTTGCTTTCTGTTTAAATCAAGTTCCTATATAATTTTACATGTAACAATATATCCAGGTCATATGATACATGCCATGTCACATATATTAGATGTTACGCATATATATACCCCTCAAATGAGAAGAATACAAGATCCAATTCAGTTGTCTAAATTTCTACTTCTCACTACAAATCACTAAAATCCTTTACACATAAATTCTCTCCAAACAAAATCATTCTGAGTGTTTATGTAGTGATCTTTTTAGTATCTTCCATAACAAATGTATAGTGAAACGACTAGAAATCACAAGTTGGTGCCAAAGTATTGGGTGCATAGAGTTGCATGTAAAATGGTTCAATGGTTCCACCATTTCTAGTGGACAACACGTTTAAAACATCCATAGCTCAGCAATCATGAAACCATGAGGTTGTAAAAGAAGTTTCTAATATAGTTTTGGAAGATGACACTTTCAGCTCTATTGTTTCAGCTATGGCTAAGGGACGTTTCATTTACATACATTGGTACTCGAGTACGAGTTATTAGAATATAATTAATTTACATAAGATCATGTCGCCATAAGAGTTACATTAATAGGTCGCCGTATACATACTGCCTGAGGTTTTACATTTAGAGGTGACCCAGATTGTTAGAATGGTGTACCAAACTGTTTACTTAGGCCAGGTCTTAACTCTCAGGACTTGGCCTTTAGGTTTACCAAGTTGGTAAATGCTAGCGGCTATGCAGGAACTACTCTTACCATAGACTAGGTATCTTGGTTGTTAGGGTTGTAAACCTGTTACATGAATGATACTAAACAGGTAGCTAGGCACTTGTAGCCTTTGTGATGTGGGATGTACCCAATAAAGGTACATGCAATTGATCTAGGGTTTAATTTGTATTGATTATATGGTCTAAGACAAGGATAACACAAGCAACCAAAGACTTTCAAAAAGTAGTAATCAGATATTTGTTTTTATCCATTATCATTGGTGTAGGCAATCTGCTTATTAGGAATGTGCTTGAGAAAAAAGATTTATCCTAATATAGGAAGAAAGGCATGATTAATGAGTGAGAGTCCTAAATCAACAATGTGTTTATGTTTTCTTTCTACCATCCCATTTTGCTTATGGATGTGTGGGTATGAAGTGTGATGGATGATACCTGAACTTCCCATAAAAAGGTGTTAGACTTTGAAATTCCCTAACCCAATTATTCCGTAGGATTTTTATTTTGTATCATGTTTGAAGTTCAATCTTAGTTTTGAATTGGATAAAAGCTTAACACGCATCAGATTTGTTTTTTTAGAAAATATACCCAAGTGTAACGACTGTATTCATCTATGAAGTTTACATAATAAGCATATCCATTGACTGATTGTATAGGTGCTACCTATACATCAGAATGAAATGTATGTAAAGGAACTACATAATAAGTACATCTAGGTACAAAAGGTAGTATATGACTTTTACTCACTTCACATGCATTACAAAGGAAGTCATTAGAAGTGTTTTGCTAAAAAGGAATTTCACACTTGGATAAGACACTTTTGACTATGGGTAAAAAGACATAAGCTAATCATTGGTATCAAAGGGACAACTCATCGTTAGTTTTATTTGTAGAAGTTGTGAACACTCCATAAAGACTATCCACATGTGTGCTTGACTTAAAGGAAGTAGATGGTTGTTCAAAATGAAATGCATAAAAGCCATTATGTAGTGTGCCTTGAAGGAGGATTTTCTTCTCCACTTGATCCTTAACACAATAGTAAGTATGATGAAATTCAAAAAACACATTATTGTCTTTAGCAAATTGGTAAACACTAGGCATTTTTTTGGCAAAATTTAGGACATGAATATTATGCAAAAATAAAAATCTGTGAGTGAAATGAGAATTCAGTGTTTAATTGCTAGAATTGGAAATGGATAATGTCTTACCATTTCCAATCATGAGCATGTTTGATCTAGTGTATAGTTAGGTGTATGATAAATTCTGCACATCAGGAGTGACATGGTAACTTGCACTAGAATCTAGAAACTAGTGAGGTTTTGAGTGGATAGTTGGTGTATAGGCTGTTGAAATGGAGAGGCTATATGAGCTTGAGGTGGGTATTGAGAATAAGGTTGTGGATAAAGTTCTAGGTACTGAGGTGAGTGAAATGATAGTTGTGTAGGTGGAAATGTATTTTAAACTGGTTGATTTTGAAAGGAACTTGTGGTGTGGTTAACATAGCTTGACCAAAGGGTCTGTTAAATGAATATTGTTGTTAATATGGTGGTTAATGATAAGTACTTGCTTGGTATAATGGTGTAGGTGGTTGATTGGGAGTAGTGTAGTTTTTGTCAAATAGAAACCAACATATAGGAACTATATGGCCAATTTTACCACATAATTGACATTACACTCTACCTCTACCACGACCAAAGTTAAATGCTCTATCACGCGAGCGTGGGTAATAGAGTAATGTTGGGGGTGGTGTTTATGAGCCATAATGTGGTAGTTGCGATCCATATATATTGATTATTACTAATTAGTTTTTGATCATTATTCTCATTTCTAATGTTCTATTTAACAATTAAATTTATTAATAGTAATAGGGATATAAAGTATACCCTTATCCTCTCTTTCTATTATTCATGTGTGAGTAATAAAGCCCATGTGTTATGATTTGTTCAGAGAACATCCTTAATGTAAGTGTGGGTAACACATTATCATTAGCTTGTTATCTTTAAATAGACCGTATCCAACTGTTCTTATTTCATCTGTAAGCATTTTAATTTTTAGAATATATTGAGATATGGAATAGTTTCCTTTCTTCAATTTTTGGAACTACTCTTTAACGTGAATAACTTTGGCTCGAGATTTTGAAACATAAGATTTTTCAAGTCTCATCCAGACATTCTTAGAAGAGTCAAAGCCCGATATTTGTTTAAATATTTATTCATTCATTGAAGACATTTGCCAGCATTTAAGCATTTCATCTTACTTTATCCACAATTTAAAGATTGAGTTTGTAGTTTCATCGCTAATAAACTATGATCATGATTTTTGCACAACATAATTTCAAGTTCTAGACTATATAGTATCTTAATAATTTAGTGTTTTAAGATTACGTAATTCTTTTCATTTAGTTTAATAATTATCAAAAAAATTGTGAAATATGAAGAAGGCTTGATCTGTTTGATTCGAGTTTAGATTATTTTATTTTGAACGTTATCGAATGTTATTGGAATAAATTTTTTTGTTATTATAATTTTCTAACAATTTCTTAAGAAATTTTTTTTACAAAAAGAATTTGCTATGATTACGTGTTTCTTTAAATTTTAAAAGTTTTTGTATGCAATAAGTATATAAATATACCTATTTTGTTAGTTTAAAGAATATAATATTATTGTTTATATAAAAATTAATTTTTTTATGTAAAAATAAATGTATATACTTAAAATAATAATTATTCACCTGATTGAAAAAGCTATTGGACGTAAAAGTTTATTCTAAATCTGATTTTATTCCTTCGGTATCGACGTGGCAGAAGAAAATAATTTTAAAACAAAATTGATTTTTGAGGTGAATGTGAACGTATCATATCCAATAGCTTCTCCATCCGAGTACGAGGTCTGTGCGGCCTTCGGACAATTCTGAGTTTAGAAATTATAACTCTCTCCTGATTCATCAAAAGAAAATGAAAATGTTCGAAATACGAACATAACCATTTGCTGGTACATAATTTCCCTTTTTTAAACTTTCTGTTCTCTGCTTCAGTTGAAGGCTGGGAGCATTTGGAGTTATGGGCTGGGGAGCCAGAGTACAAGTTGCTTCCACAAACCACTTGCTTTGGAGAAATTCTTACTTCGTGGGTTAGTCTCGTATTCTTTTGCCCTACTTGAGTTCATCGTTTGTCGTCAGTTCCAATACGTTTTCAAACAAACAAACTTGGGAATTCTGCTTATACTTGTGGCTGAGCAAATCTTTACAGGGTAGAAGTCATGTAAAATTTGATTTGTTTTATGCCCAATTGTTTTTCGCTCGTAGTAGTGGGTTTTGCTTCGGGCATTTTTAAAATCAAAATTGAAACTTTTGATCAGGTGGGAGTTTTGTTGATCTGTGTGGCCAAAAAAAGGCTTTACCTCCCAAATTGTGCAGTGTGAGGTTCTCATTACTCGATGTTAATTTGATCTCTTAATTTGAGGGAACTAAATTTCTAAATTTGGTTTTCTTTTTACCAAATTGCAAATATGCTCTGTTGTTTTAAGGGAATTGCTTTTGCAAGACGAAATTCAGTGAAGCAATTTAAAAGGGATAGAAAACCGTTCAAAAATGTTGATGACGATATTTTGCCTTCTAAAGATGGTTATGTTGAAGAAGGCAAAGAGATAGACCCTTTTAGTGATACAGTTGTGCAGAAGCCCATCACCAATTCTTCAAGGGAGATAGTACTTCAGGCATGCACTATTACTTCTGGCTTGATAGCTGCTTTGGGTATAATAATCAGGCAGGTTGGATTTCAATTAATGCACCAGGAACTGAATTCCCTTTGAAATATTTTGTGTGATTTGACAATTGTACAACTATAATATATTACTTGTTATACAAATATAAGGAAAAATAGTACTTGTGCTAAACAGTGGGTACGTGTGTGTGTATATATATGAGATTATTTTTATTGAAAATTTGGAGACTATATACATTCATCAGTGTCACTGGTTCCAGATACTTAATGGAATGATGAACCACCAAAGAGCTAGTCATTTAGACCTGAGTCATTGTTTCTAGTGACGTCTACTTAGTCTAGACTATACCAAGTAAAGTTGTCTTAGTTTATGTTACTAGGTTTGGATTTTCTTTAGTTTGTCCATCCTTTGCATTTCAAATGTTATTCTTATAACTGACAGGTTTCACGTATTGCATCAATGGAAGGATTACCAGTACTTGACTGCACCTCAGAAGTATCGTGTATGGAATTTACTGTATACTTTATAAATTTTCCATCCAAAAGTTTTCTATTACCTTTTCATTGAGAAGGAATATCTTTCTTCATTGGTAAAAGGAAGTACATCTAGAAATAATATCTTTAGGGAAGTGGCCAAATTTAGTAAATAGTCAAATAGTATGCATGACTGTTGATTTTTCCGGTTGGCTGGATTGTATATTGGGATAGGAAGTAAGGAATTGTGAACTCTAATTTGGGAAGGTCAGAGTGTATATATCGAGTGTTAAGTTGTTCCAGTCAGCAGCCTGATGATTAGCCTTTTCCTGTTTTTTAACATCAAGACTGAACTAAGAAGATGGCGTGTTTCTCAACTTTAGCAATTCTGAACTCTCAGACCTGTTCTTGCTTATGTATTCATTTACTCCACCGTGTGTGACTAACCTAGGTATCTACTACTTGCTCTGTCCTCACTAGGGCCTTGCTGGAGATGGTAGTAAGATGAAGCAGTGGAGGGTACTTGAATTAGTCTTTGGTTGCAAAAAATAAACATTAATAAGATTGCTATGGTGAAACAAAAGGATAAACGTAGTTGACTGTGTGATAAGAGTTGGTAGATGAATTGATTAAGATATAAATGCTTTCACATCTTTATAATCGGTGCTGTTACCAACAAGCTCTAGAACATTTTTGAAATTCTCTTTCTGTTTTTACTTTTCAAGCTCTTTTTGCTGCTGCCTGTAATAATTATAGAAAACCTATTTAATTAGATTGTCAACTTTTCTCTCCTTGTGTACAGTTGATTTTGAGATGTGGCATCTTGAGTTGATTACAGGATTAGTTGTACTGGTATCATCGTGCCGATATCTACTATTGAAGACGTGGCCAGATTTTGCCGAGTCCAGTGATGCTGCAAATCAGCAGGTAGCTTGAAATCTTGTCCTTGCATTGCCTCTATAGGAGCTTCTAAAAGAGTTAAATCTCAACTACTGGTACAGAGTTCAACATTTTATATAATTTGTTGAGGATTATCTTCATTGATATGGAACATGTATAAGCAAAACAGGTGACTTAGATCTCAATCAATATGCTCTATTTTTGGCCCTAGCTGTTTATATAACCTAAGCCATACTCGACTGCTATCAAAGGCTTAAACATTATTGTGTTTTCAAATGTAGGTGCTTACTTCATTACAACCATTGGACTACATGATTGTTGCATTTTTACCAGGGATTAGCGAGGCAAGAAAACAAAAAAGTTTATGTAACTGATTCCTGTTATTAACTCATTATTCAATTGTTCTTATGTCATGTTCTGGGTTCATCAGGAACTTCTTTTTCGTGGTTCATTGCTACCGCTTTTCGGACTTAATTGGAAAAGTGCTTTGGTGGTTGCTTCCATTTTTGGTGTTCTTCATGTTGGAAGTGGCCGGAAGTACTCCTTTGCTGTCTGGTACTTATATTTTTGACTTGATGTAAAATGAAAAATGCTTCTCTCCAGCTAAAGTTCATTTTCAGTTGCTTATCACTTTTTTATGTAGTTCTGGTTTCTTTACATAATTCTAATTGCATGAACAGTTTAAATAAATCTCAACAAGTTTCCAGAAATTATTTTGTTTGAAATTGCTTTCAGATTGTATGGAAAGTACTTCTTAAGAACAATCTGCTCACGCCGTTGTTGATGTGCATTGTTTGCAGGGCAACTTTTGTTGGTCTGGCATATGGATATGCAACCATTATATCTTCCAGCATTATTGTACCAATGGCTTCACATGGATTGAACAATTTGGTGGGAGGGATTATATGGCGCTTCAAATCAAAGTGATCTTCCTCGTTATGGTGATATTTTTATTCTACTACGTGGTATTTTGATGGACCTGTTACCCATGCGAGAAAATCTTACATATAATATATATATATATATTTTTTAATATCAATCGTTAATCTCGTCTCCACTCGTTGCACCTTTTTTCTTCTTCTTTTTAAATAAAGGAAAATGATTCCGTTTCAACAGGTACATGCCCCAGTGTTATATATAAGATTATCTCCAATTATGCATATTTATTCAATAGTGTATTCTATCATATACTTCTGTCACAGAGTGTTAACACATTTGTTTAATATATAACCTTTTAAATGTTACAAATAGAAAAAAAGGGCATAAAAAATAAAAAAAGGAAATAAAACTAAAGAGAGGGAATACAAATTGAAAAGAATAAAAGAAAAGATAGAAATGAAATAAAAGAAACAATATTTTATCCACTAAACTTTATGCGGTTAAATGCAGTAACTTAACGATTGATTTAAAAAAATTAGGCAGAATAAAATCCATTTTTAAATAAAAATAATGCAGAAAAATTGCATCACCTCTACAACTGTAAACAACAAAATGTCACTCCTACTAAATTGGGGAGGGAGATGCCTCTCTTCGGTCTCCATATAAAGGAAGCGTGTTATTTTTGTTCTTCAGTTTGCATTAGCATAATTTATTTTGGAAAAATTATTCCATAGATCATTAAAAATATGTTATTTGAATATTTTTAACGAGTATTAAAAATATGTTATTTGAATATTTTTACCGAGTATTTTTTGCAAGGGATACAAAAGTTACATGATTTTTAAATTTAGTACATACTAGTTTAATAATTTCATAGTTATGTAATCAAAGTATCACAATTTTAAAAATCGAGTAATATATGTATATATTGTAAAAATTACATGATTAAGTATCTTAATGATACAAACAAAATGACTTGAAGAAATGGTCTTAGTAACTTACGTGGCCCATTTATTATTTTATTTATTTTAAAAAAGAATGAAGAGTATTAATGGTTTACTAATTATAATCAAATTATACAAAAAATTTAGATGGATAGTACAAGTTTATTAATTATTAAAAAGTAGATTAGAAGTCTAAAAATTTAAAAAATGGAAGATATGAAATACATGAACATGTATGTTTATTTTTTTGAGTTAGTTATATAATCTCTAGATGAATTGTTATGTATTTAAATCTATAAGTTTATATTTTTTGAATTATAATTGATTTAGATAACACATAACAATTAAAAAATGAATAACATTTGATACTTTTTGAAATTTTAGATTTCCAATCTACTTTTTAATTGTCTTAGATTTACAATTATTTGTCTAAAAATTAATACATTTTTATACATTTTAATCATAATTAATATTTTTATCTATTAGAGAGAGCATTTTTGTGTATAATCAATAACAAGAATTAGCATGCTAAGGATTCTTTTTTCTTTGTAATATCTATTAAGGAGCCAAGAGAAGGTTAGAAATTTAGAATAACCCATAGCGCATTTATACTCCTCATATTGTTAAAGATTTTGAAATTAATTGAAATTTTCTTTTAGTGATAGCAGAAAATTTGGTCAATTATGTGCGTTCATTTGGAAAATAAAGATACGATATATTTTTTTTTTTTTTAAATCTTATCTAGTCATCGGAGGTAAATCATACTTATTTATTAAAGTATTTTTATATAACATAATTATATTATATTTATAATTAATTTTATAATTTTTTATTAAAAATAATTTAATAATATTGCGTCATATTGTACTTAGTTTAGTATTGTAATTGCACTTGTTATTATATTTAGATTAATCAGGATTGAAATTTGTTTCTTTTTGATTTATACAGTTGGTATCTTATCTCATTTGGTATGATGTTTCCTGATGGCTAGAAGCTGTTTAGAGAAATGTGATTTCAAATTAAATTTAACGATTTGCAAAATAATAAGGATGTTATATGATGTCTAATAATTTAAGTTTTGGATTGAAATAAAATTATTTTTTTTTCTTTCTTTCTTTCTTTCTTTCTTTCTTTATATAAACTTATAACATTACAAGTACTCCACTGATATTTTGAAGTAAAATTATGTGGTTAATTGAAACAAAATTACAGAACAATGAGAAAGAGAAACTGATACCCAAGTTTGGGGAGTGGGATGTGAATGATCCAGCCACTGCAGAAGGATTCACAGTGATATTCGCAATAGCAAGAGATGAAAAGAAGAAGGGAAGAACAGAAAGTTCTGAAAGTGTCAAATACTGTAACAAACATGATAGTTCCAACTTCCAACAAACACAAGGATAAACTCAAGGTATGTCATTGTTTGAGAATTTTTCTATACAAGTAATATTTTATATCATAGTTTAAAAAAATATTAAAGTAAATTTTAGTTAAAAAAATGTACAAATTAAAACTCATTCAACATTTTACGGAATTTTTTTTTATCTTTCTTCTTCTTTTTCCAACTCAACGTTACACTCTCTTCTCCTTCCTTACTTTTTTTACAACTCAACATTCGACTCTCTTCTCTCTCCTTCCTTACTTTACATTACCATTTTCTTTTTCTTTCTTCTTATTTTTCAAAATAAAACCAAAAATAAAATACTTATATCCACCGATTTTTAATAAATAATGATGTTCATTTTAATTATAAATAAAAAATAATAAAAATAATTTATATTTATATAATAAAAAATATATATTTTTTATAACAAATAACTTATCAAAATTTTATTATAAAATAGTTTAAAATAATAATAATATATTATAAAATTTTAAATTATTAAAAACTTTACTAAATAGTTATAATAATTTTTCATAAAAATTATTGACATTTTAAAAAAATAAATTATTTAAGATTAAAAAAAATAATAATAAATTACATTCTAACGCATATCTCTAATATTATTATAATTTTAATTATTACTAAGATAACAAATATTTATTAATAATAATTTTATTTAACTATTAAAATATAATTAATTAGATATAATTTATATATTTTATTATATTAATAATAAAAATAATAATATATTAGATAATATTTTCACGTAAAATTTACGATATAATGTTCCATGTTTGTATTGTATCTTATATAAAGTTGGATATATATATATATATATATATAAATATTATTTTTTAAATCATAATTATTTATTAAATATAATTATAATTATATTTATTAATAATAATAATAATGTATTATATTATATTTAAAATTAATTATAAATTTATAAGATATTAATATTTTTTATGTTTATAATAATTATATTTTGTAAAATGAGATTTTTTATTTATTTTTTTAAAAAATAATTTAAAAAAAATAAGTATTCAAATTTAAAGTTAAATTTTGTCCAAACTAAAACACAATTTAAACATTTTCTAAACTATTACATATAATATGTTTTTTATAGACAAAATCACATAAATATATAAATATTTATTGTTATACATATTATATATTTAATATTGTTATAATCTATTTTTTATATATTTATTAATTTATATTATTTAATTTTTAAATTATTTTATCAATTTATATAAATATGAAACTATATTATTCAAGTTGATAAATAAATTTTAAAATATTAAAAGTTAAAAAACCTACACAAAAATTAACTCTCAAGTTACAATTTAAATTTTGACTCTTTTTAAACTATAACACCGATACTCCTTTTTTAAAGTATTATATGAGATATGAACATTTTTGAAAAAATTTCTAGTTGTTTCTCCTAATTATTGTTATTATTGTTATATATCATGCTTAATTTAACCTAGCTTGTTAATTTCTTATTTTAATTTAATTACTACTTGGGCTCAACTTGAACCTGCATTTTGGTTGCAGAGTAAGTGTGGCTTTGCTGTGGTTAACTAACTGTTGGCTTTCACTCACTCATAGCAAAAAACAACGCATGATGCTGACATATGCCCATATCTACAATTTTACATACAATTCCACTTCTCTCTCTCTTTATTTTTAATAAAATAGAAAACCCAAAATAATTTTTTTTAAAATCCCTTTTGAGAAGGGGAAAAACCCAATTTCTTTTATTCTTTTTTTTTTTAATTTTATATTTTATTTTATGCTGTATTTGCTTCCAGCCTCCCTAGGCTGTGGAATGAAGTAATTCATTTTATTAGTAAAAAAATAAAGTAGTCCATTTGCACTCATTTCATTCTTGTTTGATACAATATAAAACACTATTTATATATATCGTTGTAAAGCCACAAATTACAACAAAATGTGTCCGTTTTCTCTTCTCACTCATTTGTGACTTGTCTCAGTTTACTTATCTTAATCTACACGACATATGCTATATACTTATTACCAATTTAACAACAACAAAAAAAATGGTGTTAATAACATTGACAAGAAAATTCAATAAACATAAAATTCTGATTAAAAAAATATAAATTTAACATGAATATGCTTTTAAGGTACCCCTTGGGTAATTGCTTATATAGACTTGAGATTTCAACTGTTTTTGAAAAACTTTATTGTAATTACGAAGGTGTCGAAAAATTACTATAAATTATGCATAACTCAAACTACGATTTAAATTTATGTAAATTTCATCCGTATGTTACTAAATTTTCATATATATTTTTTATTCACACAAGTTAAAAAAAAATCATTTGTTCAAACACATTACAAGTTAAAAGAGTAATTGAATTAATCAACAAAAAAAAGGGACCTCTATAAAAACACTTTTTAGTCCAAAATTTATAAACAATGGAAATTGAACTAATAATAGGCGTCTTGTTAAAAAGAGTAATTCATGACAAGAATAAAGTGAAAAACAAAAATTATCGATCTTTGATAAAATGCTCTTTAAATTATAAATTAAAAATTAGAATTAGAATTACATCCCGATTCAAAAATAAAATTATTACACTTTTGTTTTAGGAAGGAAGGGAGAGGGGAGAGGGGAAAGGGTTGGTTTTATCTTTGTAAAATATATAATTTAATAGTATAAATATCATGATAATTGATTTGGTTCCATCATTTAATCAATTATTAAAATTTATCAAAATAAAATAGCTCGTTAAAATTAGTTATTATACATTAAAAAAAATATCTCTTAAATACATATTAAATCAATTAAAATTAACTTATCTCTTTTTCTCGCGTGTAGAACATCAAAACAAAACATAAAATAGAGCACGGTAGTTTTTTTTGCTCAACAAAAGCAGAAACTTGATTCGATGAAGCAATCTTTTCCGTTTATATACAAGTCACTGTTTTTAGTTAAATGCGGTAGTTTTTCGCTCATCTACTTTACCCACCTCTGTTGTTTAGTCTCTACCTCGTCTCTCCTCTGTCCTTTATACATTCACTCCTATCCGTCTCTGCTATCTCTTATGCCGCCTTCCCTTCCATGCTTCTATCGGTAACTACGTCACTTTCCATTAACTCTCCCCTGACTAAACCGTACCCCATCCCATTCGATCCTGTTTTCAAAACAAAACCCATTTCGTGGATTCACTTAATTGGTTTCAGATCAAGGTAAATCCTTTCACTGTAAACATGGAACTCTGTTTTCTGGGCAACCTTAAGGCTCAGCCTTTCTGGGTTCTAGTGCTATTTTTCGTAGGTTCTCTATCGATTCTGAAATTCTCTCTAGCTTTTCTCAAATGGATTTACGTCAATTTCCTTAGACCTGCTAAGAATCTTAAGAAATACGGGTCGTGGGCACTTGTGACTGGACCTACTGATGGTATTGGCAAGGGCTTTGCTTTTCAATTGGCTCGTAATGGGCTTAACTTGGTCTTGGTTGGTCGGAACCCAGAAAAGCTCAAGGACGTCTCAGATGCGATTCAAGCCAAATATGGTAAGACCCAGATTAAAACTATCGTCGTTGATTTTACCGGTGATCTCGCCGAGGGTATTAAGAGGATTATTGGGATAATTGAAGGTCTAGATGTTGGTATTTTGATTAACAATGTTGGAGTTTCGTACCCTTATGCAAGATTTTTCCATGAAGTGGATGAGGAGCTCCTAAAGAACTTGATTAAAGTAAATGTTGAAGGCACCACCAAGGTCACTCAAGCTGTTCTTCCAGGGATGCTTCAGAGAAAGAGAGGTGCTATTGTTAATATTGGCTCTGGTGCTGCGATTGTTATTCCTTCTGATCCTCTTTATGCTGTATATGCCGCCACAAAAGCGTAAGTATTTTCTGTACTGGATTTGTCTCAGTTTTTTTGAACTGGTATTATTGAAAGTGTTAGATTTGTGTAGTATATAATGGGGTAAGGATATCAATAATCTAGTTCTTTTAGGAAAACTAACAATTTAGTCCTAAAATTTTAAAGCCATTTATACTAGGTTTCATAATTTTGTGAAAGTTAACCAATCTAATTTATTTTAATCGGTTAAAATTTAACAGATTCGTCATCATCTAATACATACGATAAATGTACAAAAATACCCTTGTCTCAATTACCTACTTCAAGAAATGCGAAAGTGGCTTCTCTGTTCTGTTAATTCTAACTTTTGAGTAGTAATTAGACTAAATTGGCTTAATTTTTTTAAATTATAGGGAACTAATATACCTGACTCAATAATTATAGTAATAATATTTTTGGTTTTTCTATTTCAGCTACGTTGATCAGTTTTCTAGATGCCTCTATGTGGAATACAAAAAAAGTGGAATCGACGTGCAATGTCAGGTATTCTTTCTGTTCTAGATCACATCACTAGATTCTGAATTAATTTCAGTTTTTATTTGCATGAACTGGACTTATTCATCCTTAAGCATGAGCGCATGACTTTCTTAAGAGAAAGCAGACAGAACGAATTCTTTTTTCCATAATGTAATTAATATCTATTGTGTCTACTGATAAAATTTGATTTGCTATTTACCTAAAGCTCCTTTGCGACCATAATTCATATATTAGGCGGTTCAATAGGAAATTTGTGATAGATTTCAAATGATGTGTCAGAGTTTGATTAGATAGTATAATCGAATCCACAAAACTATATCAAATCAGATTATGCTTTTACATTTTTATTATATATAGTAGTGTTCTTTCAATAAGATGCTGATTCTTTGTTCGAATTACACCAAGTAGTGTTTGTTTTCTTTTTCTTTTTTTAAAAAAATAAATTATATTTTAGGACATGAACATCTGGTGTTGTAATGCCTCATGTAGAAAAGGTAGTTTTACGACCTCAGGCTTCTGTGATGTTTTTAATAGATGTGCTTCTGCTGTCGTCTGGAGTGCTTGAAGATCAGCCTATGATAAGTTCAGAGGTCCTTCTAAATTGTCCTAAGCGGACCCTATATATGTAATTTGAGGTCATAATCACAATAACTTCGATAACTATTTGCTTCTGCATCATAAAAAAGATTAAGGTTTTATGGCCCAAGTAACCTATCCTTGTATCACAAAGCAATCACGTGTGAATTTGCTTTTACGATTCCTTCAATAATCTTGGTCTTATTACCTATGATGTTCCAGGGCAACCCACGTAATTTAATTTGAGGCCATAGTTTCTATATGATTCTGCCGTTTCCAAAGTTAAGGCTGTATCATGGTGAAATTAAGTATCCTAAATATCTCATGAGTCATGACTTGAAGACACCATTAGGATATATATATTGGTCTTTCAAGAGTCCACGTGAAAATAAATAGGCAAAGGATGTTAAGGAAGAGAAGCATTTGACAAAAATAATTATCAAATGTCAGTACAAGGCATAGACGCACAGATAGCTGAGATGATTTTTTTTTTTTTTTGGTTTGATATCTGACATCATTTCAAGAGAGGATGTGTGGTAGTTTATGGAAGTTAGTCACTCCTGATAGTATTGTAAACAACTTTAGCCTTTTTATTAGTTTATTTTGATCAACCATGGGGTTTTTATTCTTTTATGCAGGTTCCTCTATATGTGGCAACAAAGATGGCATCAATCAAGAGATCTTCCTTTTTTGTTCCTTCATCTGAAGTATATGCTCAAGCAGGATTGCACTGGATTGGCTATGAGCCTCGTTGCACACCTTACTGGCCCCATTCTCTTATCTGGGGGTTATTATCTGCATTGCCTGAGTCCATTATCGATGCATGGCGACTGCAATTTTGCCTTAAGATCCGAAAGAGGGGACAACTCAAGGATTCCCAGAAGAAAGAGTAGACCGTATGTGGTATTCTGCTGAACGTATTCTAAGTTAGTGAGGTGGTTGGAACTGGAATGAAGTAATACAAAGTACCTTCTCATTGTCTTTTATTTTGTGAAATCGCAAGAAACCAACATTCTTCCACAGTACATTTCAGCTTAATTTTATTAGATTTTAAGAATTATTTATGCCGGCTTTGCTAATTTAAGATTTGGTACCATTTTTTTGGGGGTTTAAAGTTTGATGAACCTATCACTTGAAACTTGTTCCGAGAGTGCATAAATAAATTGCTATTAGGAATATGCTGACAATTTATTGGCTATTTTTAGTACATGGCTTAGTCAAGTAAGCCATAAGGTGATAAGCAATTAACACCAAAGTTACAAAAAATATTTTGAACATTTGAGTTTGAATATATCTAAACTTTGACATGTTATATCTTCCAGACATTGTATCAAATTTGTTCTATTTTTTGAATAGTAATATAGGTATAGAGAAAGCAGGGAAGAAAGAAAGAGCCAAGCCACGCGAATGGATCAATTGATTGTTTAAAATGCTTTAATGAAAGTATTTATACAGCAATCATGGACCTCCTATCTAAAAGAATGCCGGCTAATCTAACAAACTGATCTGGTTGATGTGTGCAACTGCTCTATGACAACAACTGACTAATAGCAGTCTTAAAAGAGAATCCAATAGTAGGTTGGAATTATTAAAGGGAAGTTTAAAACAATATTGAAGATAATATAAACCACTGTTATCAACGTCGTGCTCATACACACGGTTCTATCAATCACCTACAGACATTTAATATGATAGGATAATTTTATCTGTCCGACTACTTTAAAAGAGTCTTAGAATCGAAATTCCATACATGCTTTTTGTCTCGTCATTTATAAATAAGAAAATCTAGCATATAACAGAACATAAATACGTATTAGAACGAAATTATCTTGATTGTTTATTTTTACTAAAAAGAAAGTATTAGAATTAAGAACGAAAACAACGAATTATATTAATGAATCAAATAATATATTATATATAAGAATTTGCCCTTCTATGAGGTTAGAAGGGTTTTTTTTTTACTTTTGAAATTACATATAATACATCCGAATTTTATACCAATAAAAATAATATTTTAATAACATTTAAAGGAATTGCATTTAATAGAGTTTAATATTAATCAGGTCTAATTATCATAATTTAATTTAAATGACGTACAATGTCAAATAATGTGATAGATTTTTTTAATTCTAATAGTAAAAATATATTAGTTGGACAATAAAAATGCTATAAATTTTAAGTATGTTATTTTTATTGTTTTCTAATTTGTTTTTTGAAAAAATACTACAAATAACATCCAAACTTATAACAACAAAAATATTAAATGAATTTAATTGATCAAAATTCAACTTAAATGACATTCAATATGAAACTTTAAGTCGTGACTTTTTTGTGGTAAAAATATAAGATCACCACATAAAATATGTTATCTTTAATTGCAAGTTTTAAGGGGTGTTAAAAATATTATATTAATGTCGTTTTTCCTCAACATCAAATGGAAGTGATATCTTGGAAACCTAACTAGCAATAGTTGGGACACCAATGTAATATCTTTTCAAAAATAGTCTTGATATTTGAACGACTATGTGTACAATAATAGAGAATAACTATGTTTTTTCTTAATGAAAAATAAAAGAATGGTGTATAAATATGAATTATGTGATATGTTATGTGAGGTGAGTGAAGTAAGTATTTATATCGTTAAGAGTTCACAATTATCTCTTCCTAATTATATCTTATGGTCAATTTAGGATAATATTTTTCATTTTTACAAATTTTATAAATATATCATTAAATTTATGACATTTTTTAAATCTATCACTTGATTTTAGGTTGTGATAAATCTACCACAAAATATATAACGGTAGTGATAGATTTGTAATATTTATAAAAAAATTGGTAATAAATTTGTCATGAAAATAGTAAATTTATAACACATAAGAGTTTAATAATAGACTTATCATATTCTAAAATTAAACAGTGGATTTGTATAAATATTCTAAATTTGGTCATAAATTTATTGGTTATCTCTTTTTGTTAATTCATACTAAATTACACTCAAATTTATTTAGAGAAAACTTAACTCTAAGTCCCCTAATCCAAGTGTACATTGTTAAAGTACGTTTTTTTAGGGGTGGGTTTAGGTTGATTAGGTTGTTCATTGAACCATTTTACAAGTTGACATTATCATAATGATTTTAAAAAATCTAAAAATTTAATCGATTTATGTTCCTAAAAATTAACTTTCAAGCCCATCTATATAACATTGGTTTAAAGATGGTTGATTTCATGATTTTAGACCTATAAAAACCTCTTCTAATTGAAATAAGGATAACATATTATATACTTTTTTGAAGAAATAAAAAATAAAATAATGTAAATAAATATGTTCATTGACATAAAAAATACTTTCATTCATTTTAAAGAGTACTTTACGATAATATTTACGTAAAATGCTAGAGTTTGAATATTTCTTAGATAAAAGTTATGTTTTAGTTACATTTTTATTTTTATGTACAACTTAGATGAAATATTAATATAATTATAATTATAATTTAATAACAATAAAAATATAATATATAAATAAATAACAAAAAATATATAAAAAAACAATATATTAAAACAATATGTTCAATTTAGTTGGGTCAGTTTTGTCATTTTTGAAACTTACAACCATACCTACAAGTCGATTTATATAATTTTTCAATCCTATTTATTGGATCAACCAAACTTTAAAAAAAGTATAGGCTCAGTTTGACCATGAACTCATATTGGTTGATCAATTTTTGAAAAAAAAAATTACCCCTCCCAACAACTTTTTCATTTGTGTGTAGGATGAGAGATGACGATTATGCTAATAACAAAATTTCAAGTATATTCAGGTAATAACTATTGCTTATGAGACACTAACAATTTCTTACGGCTTGATTATATTTCTTATTTTTTAATATTTATTTAAAAATATAATTATTTTAAAAAATTAAATCTTAACATTATTCTTACTCTATTATATTATTTAAAATATTGATAATAATTTTTATTTATTATTAATTATCTAGCAAATATTTTTAAGTAAAATAAAATATATAAAATTAAGAATAAATAAAATAAAATAAAATTATTTTAAGTATTGTATGTTTTATTATTAAAAACTTATTTTTTTATGTAATTATATGTATATAAAAAATTATATTAATATGTATTTGGTTTCAATTAATTACATTTTGAGTATTATAATATCCATCAATGGCTCATGCCTTATTAATTACGGTTATTTTTGAAAGAAAAAAATATTTTTTTTACAAATAACTATAATTATAGTATAAATAGTTAAAATGTCTCTATCTATTCTTACATTCTCATACTAAACATTAGGGGTGTCCATAAACTGGACCGGATAAGATCAAACCGTAAAACTGAACCAAACAGTTTTACAAATCAAACGCTTTGGTCCAATTTTTATTTATTAAAACTGCTTTTCAAACGGTCCGATCCAATCCGATCCGGTTAAATATTTTTTCCCAAAACCGGACCGGACCAGTAGCACCCCTAATACACATAACAAGTAACTAGTTAAAGAAGTAAATTATTAAATAATTTTTAAGTTCTTTATTTAATTTTTTTAATATATTTAAATTTTATATGATATAATGATAAATAAATAACGAATAAAAAATTAATCATAATTTTTTAGTAAATTAGAGATCTATTATTATAAAAGCATACGTGCACGTAGAAAATAGACATGATAACGGTTGTTAATTAAACTTCTTGAATTTGAAATTATTTTCAACTTGCACGTACATTTGTTTTTCCCAGTAAGTTAAAAGAAAAATAGAGGATAATATATCTATTAAAAAACTAAATATCTTGTTCGTTAATTTCTTTTTAAATTAAAATAAAATATAAAAAAAGTAAGATATGTAATTATTTTAAAGTATAAAGATATTTTTCTCTAAATTATTTTGTCTCTGATTTAGCTTTACATATAATATAGAATATAGGTAATAATATGTTTGAATTTAGGTAAAAATATTTGTATCAAAATAAATTATAATTAAATATTATATTTATCACAATCACAACTAAATTATAAACTGTAAAATATAAAATTTAAATTTATAGTTTAACAAGTATCTATTCTCTAAACAAATTTCTTCTTAATGTGATTATCTTATTTTTTTTTACTGTAAATTTGTTAGATTTAATTTTTTTTATCTAGTTAATTGAATTTATTTAAATTAATTATTTTTGAATTAAAAATCTTTAAAATTGTTTTGAATTAGGTCGAATGTGAAAAACATATTTAAAATCTTTCGTTATCATTGTTAAAGAAGAACTATCATTCACTTTTTTAAAAAAAAAAATTAAATTATTAAGGTGTTTAACAACTATTAAATTATATATTATATATATTTCAATCTTAAGAATCTTAAACCCTATCTCTTTAACTTACTTTGATGTAAACGCCCCGTAATTAGCGTATATATATTATTCGTTCTTTGGGGCCCCCTTGATTATGGAGCTTTTCTTTTCTAGTTTTTTCTTCCTTTTCAATGCAACAAATTTAATGTGGTAATATATAGTTGAGTCTTAAATAATAAATTACAATTTGTAGTAAAGAAGATTTATAGTATGCATGACTTCCTCGTCTATAATATATATATATATATATATATATATATATGCACTTTACCCGTAGTTTGTAACCATAAACTGCTCCAAAATAACTACACATAATGGAACACAGTTGACAGTTGACCTTAAAAGCATATTAGTGTACCTGTATGATTTTCTTAAGTGGTTTTAAATAGGGATGTTATTTATTAATCTAACAGCAAGCTAATATATATATTTACTACAAAATATTATATAAATTATTATATTTTATGTATTAAATGTTAACACTTACAAGAAATATGAGATAGAAAAATAAATTCTTATCCATCTTAAAATGAATTAAATAATATTTTGTATTCATTGATATAAGCAAATGTATTAAAACATATCATCCAAGGATAAATGATTATATTTTATGTTTTTATTTATTTTTTACAATTTTTTCAATTGTAGCTATTTAAGTCAAAATAACATTGGCCTACTACAGTTCAAAAAAAAAAATTAAATTTTCTCTTATGATCATTTTTAATAATAATAAAATTAAACTATCATAAAAAAAATACAATATATGAGCCTTAGTTTTGCAATATGTTAGGAAACTTTATGGTATTGTTTTCTTTAAATATTTTTATAATATATAAAAATTTAGTTTAAAATTTATGAGAATCATAATATTAACTCAACAATATGTAGCTGTTTAGATATAAGAAAATTTTAAGGTTCTAGTGAGTATTATAATTATTAAAAAAAGTAATAATTAATTTTAAAAATAATAGTTTAATTTTTAATGCATGTACTCATCTTAAAATAATGACTAAATTGTTATTCAAAATTAATTATATTAATTTTATGTCAAATATCTAAATAATTATGTTAAAATCACTTCATTTTAAAGTATTTCTATTAAGAATTAATAATTATATTGAAATCACTTAATTTCAAAGTAGTTCTATTAAGAATTACTTTTAATGCGAAGAATTATTGGTTGTTCTTAAACCAAGTTAACTTGATCAACGAAATATAGGATGGTGAGAAGTATTAAGGAAAGAGAAAATATGAAGTTAATACCTCCTATCCATTTTTTTTCTTCTTCGTGTTATTTGGACATAATCACTACATCAATTAATAATTTATATTGAATTTGTTGAATTCATCCCTCTTTAAGGAGAGAGAGAGAGATGTATCAAATGCCTCCAATTTGTTGCCCTTTGTACACATCCAAAATTAATGTTTATCAAATAAAATAAAATAAAAATTAATGAAAAAAAGAAAAACCATCCTAAATCATTCATGTACAAACAAACCCATAATCAATAGTGGATTTATATAGGGTTAGAGTTAAAGAGGGATATTATCTTTAATCCTCGATAAATAAAATTTTAATTTTAATATTTTTAAAATTAATATTAACAAATTATATTAATAAAATAAAATTATGTATCACTTAAATTTTAATCTTTTTACTTTTAATACCCAATAAGTCATTAAAATTTAATAATTTAAACATATTTTACTAAAATGTGTTATATATAAGATTTTTTAATTAAAAATTAATAATAATTAAAAATTAATTAGTACTAATATCTATATAGTGTCTCTTCTAAATACAAATCTTAAATTTATCACTATAATTGAATTTTTGCACATTTAAATTTAAAAAAAAACTTTAAAATAAGAATAAAGTCGTAAAAAACCTATTGATTATAAAACATATTATGTAGTATCTAATTTTGAAGAGGTATTAATTATGCTTTTACATTTCCACTCTCTTAATTTCTTTTTTCTCTCCTCTCTTTGCTCGAACCCAGAGAGTATTATTAATTATGCAAAATTATCATCTACTTAAAATTTATCAAGATATCATTTGAAGAAGTCACACCTAAATTTGAAGAAAGAGTTAGAAGAATTAATTTTGGGAAAAACTCAAAAAAGATGGCAGTTTGCCATCAGATCTCTTTCTTAAACTACATCTGCTTTTTTATTTATTTTTAGTGTAGTTGTGATCTTCAAAGATCCATGTTCTTACTTATTAATTTTCTCTATTTTAATGAAGTTAGATCGATATTTAAAAAAAAAAAAAAACTTCGAAGAGGTGTTGTTTGTTATTAAAAAATTCTTTATATTTCCACTACTTTTTCAGTTTACTTAAAAAATAAATTAAAACCCTGTCTCATTTAATTTTAATAACAAAACGCATGTATTACAATTTAACATATTAATGAATATATCTCACAGCATACAAATAAAAATAGTCATTATATAAAAATTAAGTTAAATATAAAGATAGCATGCACGAAGAAGAGACAAGCCATATGATACAAATTAAAGCCAAGCATCCGTGTAAGACTAACGTGTAATTAATGAAAAACAAGCGGAATTACAACCCATCTCTTATTTGAAAAGAAAAGGAAAGAAAGAAAAAACTAAATTACAACCCTATAATAAAAATTCCATTAATGAAATTTAGAAAAATAATAAAATAAGGAACAAAAATACGTTTTGTTAGTTATAAGATGAGATATTATTTATTTCTTTTAAAATATATTTTTATCAACTACATTACTTTTTTTTCTGTATTAAATATTTGTTTTTTAATTGAATTAATTTTAAATTTTATTAGTTAACTGATCGTCACACAATACATGAGCCGCCAATAATTTCTCTTATAATGTTGAACAAGAAGAAAAGAGAACCGGCTAATGAGGACCGTCAGATTACCGTACGTCTGTAGTCTTTTTCCGTAAAACCACCTCAGTATCCAAGCCGAACCCGTCAACCTTCCTGACATGAACGACCTCTGATTTCTTAAACAATTTCACCAGCGCCTCCACACTGTACAGATCATTTGCCGAGTACTTATCGGCCCTTCGAGATAAGGCTAAGTGTAAAACGCAAAACCCACTGGGCTTCAACGTCCGTTCGATCTCCCCAACGAATTTATCAGGGTAAAGCGCGTGATCAAACACGTTCGAGAACTCAAAGTCAAATGTATCATTCTTAAACGGCTGGTTGTGAAAATCACCTTTGATCACCAATGGTGGGTAAGGCACAAGATCAATACCCACCGAGTCCATTATCCCTATACGTTTAAGCGCTTCAACCTCTTGCCCAACTCGAGCTCCGACACAGAGCGCTCTCGAATCGTTTGAAAGCAGTTGCTTTTGCTTCAACTCAATGAAAAATTTGGAAAAGACATTAATTTTACGGTCCCAGTCTCGGGTTGTCCATATTTGTCTGAGTTTTGGGTCAAGGGTCTTGTTAAGTTGGCGTTGTATGTAGTATTTATATGATGAATATCCGGGTCGGATTATAAGGTCTTTGGATCCTGAAGCAATGTGTGTTTCGGGTTGTGTGTTGATAAAAACGGTGGTGACTCGGCGGAGTTGAGGTTGCAAATGACGAAGAAGAAGAAGAAAGAGAGGGAAAGAGAAGAAGAGAGAGAGAAGGAAGTACCTGATGATAGTAGACCGTCGTTTTGTTTCACCGTGTTTCATTTTTGCATGAGGCCACAAATTAATAATTTTCTCTCTCTTCAGTCCCTCCAATGTTATTGTGTTTGACTCTTTCTATAACTCTGGTTATTTCTCCCTATAAACTCTCCTCCTTTCGGTGTAGAGTTAGACGTGAACAAGATACATTTTTTTTTCTCTCTCTCTCTCTACATTTGAAGAAAGTGATGAATTCTCAGTTGTGTTCTTTTATATACGATATCATAAATTTATATTACTAAAGACTATCATGACAGACATGGACTCAATCCTGAGTCACGTGATCCCGTATAATTTTTTTTTATAATTAATATATAATAATAATTATTTATTATATATATATATATATATTTTTTATTTGATGTGTGAGACTTTTAAAAGTAATAAGAATTCTAACAAAAACTAAACTTCTACACTCATCTAAAAACCTTAAAATAAATGAAGCTTAAAAGATATAAAACTCGATCATCTTGTTTTTTCTTCTCAATTTTATTAAATTTAAGTTTTGAAAATCTATTAGTAAATTCAAGTAATTTTAATTGTTTTTAATTATGGCATAAGAAATAATACTTTTAGTTTCATTAATTCATTTTATTTTATTTATTCTATACTTTTTTGAGGAGCTTTGGTATTTGATATCATCACCTTACTGAGTATAATATTTTATTAATTAAAAAAATTATTATTTTTTAAAATAATATATATCAATTTGGTCCCTCAATCTATCAATTTTTTGTACGGTAAGTTATATAAGTAGAATTTCACAAATTTAATTATAATTATCAATAATTTTTATATATTTTTATCTTAAAATGAAATTTTTTTAGTTAAGTAAGATAAATTATTGATTAGTGAGAGATAATATATTTCCCATGATAATACATACCAATTAACATAATAAAAAAAAATAGTTTGCTGTAAGGAGAAATGATAGTGATAATTGTATTACTCGGCACAAAACGTAAAATAAATATTTAAATATATATGAATAAAGAGAAAGGGATCATTTTTATAAAAGTAGAAAAAAGTTCAAAAGCAAACAGGTGGTGAAGCTGACCAATAATTTAGAAAACAAATATTCTAGTAATTATATATGTTATAAATACTATTATGATAACTATGTATAGTGATATTTTACAATATTTTTATTATTTTTACAATAAAAATAAATAAAATATATATTTTATTTTTATTATTAGTAAAATGTCACTATTGTTATATATTCAAATTGTTAATTCAATATATAGCTTTCATAATAAAAATTTTCATTGTTTCAATATCAATACCAATATTTGACTATTTTTATAAATTATTTTATTTAATAAATTGTAAATTGCAACCTCCTTGAAAATATAATAAAAGAAAATTATTGTATTATTTCTACTTCCACCAATATTTCGCTGTCTGGAATTAGTTTGTGTTTGTTTGTTAATTACTAAACCAACCACCCACTATTGGTCGATTAAAGAATAAATTTGAAAGAAAAAAAAATCAACTAATTAGCAGTGAGCAATAATATTTGTCTTAAATTGAAATAAATTTCTAACTTACAAAGCAGTTTATCATTAATTTGATTATTTGGGTCCTAACTTTTACATTTCATATATTTAAAGTTTTCAACTAACAATAATTTCACATATCAATTGAATCACATGCTTGTGACCTACAACATTTTTCTTAATGAAAAGCAATATTTGCTAGATTAACCAATAGTTAAAATACATGTGTCATACAGTTTATAATTAGTTAATTATATAGTTCCCAGTTTTTTACCTTACATGTTTCAATTTTGCAGATAATGTGAAATATTTGTTGAGTCATACGTGGAAATTGTGAGTTGTGACGTAAGCATTTAAATTCTTAATATTGGCCAATAGTTGATATACACGTATGCGCATGTATTTATATTGGTCAAAGCGGCGCCTCTACTTTTGCTTGATTGCTGAATATTATTTATTTATCTATATAATAATTTATTTATTAATATAGATATGACAACATCTTAAATTAGTAACGTCATAATAATAATAATAATAATAATAATAATAATAATATAATTAATAATAACGGATGGCTCATGCATGGCTTGGTATTTGATATTGTAATGTTGTCACAACATTACAACTTATTTGTTTTGAGGGATGACTTGATGCTTGCAAAAGCATAATCACGGATGGTTCATGCATGGCTTGGTATTTGATCGCCTGCGGAAGAACAATGATATATATCATAGATATTAGGATTTTCATTTGTTTTCAGCACCGTTTGATGTTGACGCTTGTTAATTGTCACAAGTTTTTATTTCTTTGTTTGAAAAGGCAAAAATGGAATGAAATGAATTGTGTAACTATAAATGCCAAAAGCATGCATATTAGTATTTTAACTAATTATGACTTCCTATATACCAAAATAATTTTGGTAATGAAAAAAGATACCTATTTTAAAGAAAATTGTGTTACGTGCCAAAATATAATAATGTGAGTTATATAGGTAGTATTTTTCATTGTCTAATTTCAACATACTTATTGTTTTGAAATAATGTTACCATATGTGGTTGATATGCGCGCATATTGTTGTTGACATTAGTAATAATCATATCAAATTAATTACTTTTTCTTCATGCGCGCGAACGTTGTTAATTTTTCTTCCTCGATTTGAACAAATTAAGTGCTTTCAATAAAATTAATAATCCTTCTGTTTGTATAGTTGAACGTGTGTTTGAGATCTTCTCGCTGTTACAAAAAGGGTAATAAAGTCGGTTAAGAGAACTAATTATAAATGAAATTATTTAAAATTTAAAGTCGATTCGACGTGTGAATCGATTTTAATTTTTTTTATACAAAATTTACTCATTTTTTATTATATTTAAATTAAAACCTGTATTCGATCACTAAATAATAGCAGAAAAAATAAAATCAGTTTAATAAATAGTTTAAATAATACAAATAATTGAAAAATAAAATATTAATTAATAGTAGAAAAATTATAAGTTTTTGTTCTATGTTATTCAAGATCATCATATTCTTCTCCTGATGTTATAATACAAACCTATATATATAATACAAAAATCAATACACATAAATAATAACACATAATAACAAAAATACAAAAATTTATACACATAAACAATAACACATAATAACAGAAACAAATATGAATAATACGTATTTAGAATTAATAAAAATACTTACAAGAGTAAATGAAGTAACAAAATGAAGGAAATAAAGAAAATATCGTGTTTTATAAGTGAGAAATGAGTATAAATTTTTTGAGTATTTTGTTGAAAAAAATAAGGGATCTAAAATATTAGTTAAAGAGGAAGAAAACCCATTAATCGACGTTGAAATTGGTGATCGTAGGTGGTCGAAAAATGAGAAAGAGTGAAAGAAAAGTGAAATTTTTTTTGGATTTTTAAGAGTTATACATCGCTTGGAATAGTTTATCTCTGTGGAAGAAATAAGAGAAAAAAATTATCCACGTGTATAACGTCAGTTGATGTGTCGAACCGACGTTACACGTGGACGTAGCGTCGGTTGACACCTAGAATCGACGCTACGTCATAAATGGATATTATCGATTCTACACCAAATTGACTTTAAATTCATTAAAAATGAGTTTTTTTAAAAAATTGATTTTATATATAGATTTAAATATTTTTTTATAGGAGTGTATATTAATAATTTAAAATAGTTAGTGAGTAAATGTTTATTCAAAGTAATCTTGTTTTTATTAGTTAATAATAAAAATTGTACTCATTATGTATATACTTTGCTCTATGCAATATCATTGGCAAAAGCTAGCTAGGAATATTGGTCTGGACTCTGGATTATAAAATATTATAATGAATATGCTGGTAGAGTTAAAGAGAAAGGGAAAGTTGAAGCAAATACTAGAACAATCCCTACCTGTTGGAGAAAGAATAATACAAAATTTAGAAAAAAGTGTGGGCCAAATCCAACGCCTCTTTATGACACAAACATGTATTGATTAAAGGGAAATAATTTAGATGGCTATTGCCTATTAATTGGGATTATTGTTTTATTTGAGATATAATTTAAATATATAAATTATTTATTATTCTACTATTATTTGATGAATTATTATTATTTTTTAAAAAATAAATAACTAATAAGAGCTGTAAAGAAAAAGTAACCAAATTGTTTAATAATATACTCTAAAAGTAATTAATATTAAATCTTATTATCTTTTATATATATATATATACTTCAAACACAATCATATCAATCTTAAAAAATGTTAGAGGTTAATTTTGCCATGTATTATATATATATATATATATATTCACAGTATGTATGTGCAAATTGCTCATGTTTATACAGTCTAATTAGTACAAAGATAAAAAGTTTAAATATCATCCAAACTTAAAAATTACTGTTTATCATTTAATCATTAAAATAAAATGCCATAAAGTGAGTTCGACACTCATGAAAAAATACGTTTGTTTTGTGTGTGTAAGTATGCTTTAACAATTTATTATTTGACTAGTTCATATGTCAATGATATTAAGATTTTGATAGTAATACAGTTTCGAGTGCAAGTAAAAACAATAATTTAATTACTATTTTAAATAAGAAATTTGTAGTTCAAATTTAAAAATAAAATGGCGCACTAATTAATCCTATAATTGTAATGTAATAGCTTCAACTTAAATATTTAATCAAAACTCGTGTATGAATGAATGGCTAAGAGCCTTTTCCAAGGCTCCAGAGTCAAGACTCAAGCTGCTGTGGAGGAGGGGCCTGAGAAGAATGACTAAAAGCAATTGCTATTTCATGCAATAGTGTTGCTCTACTGACTTCTTGGTCTTTGCATCAACACACCACATATATGGTTTGTCCCTATGCTATTAACTTCTTGGTTCTTTTAACAAAAGGGCTTTTAATTTGTTTGTTTATATCTAAAGAGTAAGGGAGTTACAATTTTTATAAAAGAAAAAAAAAATAACAACCTTATAATTTGTAATTATAAAATTATCATTTTTTATGTTCAATCTATAAGTTTTTAATATTAAGAAAAAATCGGATATATTATTTTATTTTAAACGTTTTAATTAAAGTATGCTTATTTAGATCAATTTATTGTTAAACGTGATTCAATTAAATTTTATTTAATATTATTAGTTATTAATTTTCTTATTATAATAACAAACAAAAATAATTAAAAAATTTACCTAACAATTTAATGTTACAATGTTTCTAAAATATAAATGCATAATTACAAATTATACCCCCAACGTTTACTAGTTTTGCAAATTTATAACCCCAATATTGGAGGTAAAATTCTAATGATAAACTTTAGTGTAATTTAATTTAACAACGCAAACGAAACAAGTTTTTTGATATTATTATTGTCATATATATCACTATTTATTCCATCTAAGAAGAAATTGTGATACCAAAACTGTTTATCTGTCTAAGTTTTTTTATGATTAATATTCTTTATAAGAGATCTCTAACTATAAATAGTAATAAATAAAAAGTTTTCAGTTTCACTAATTACAAAGAAAGATCTAAATATTATATTTTTTAAATGAAACTTAACATATTTCGATGAAGAAAAAAATAAAATAAATAAATGCAAAAAAAAAAAAAAAATCGACATGAAGAATATTACTAATAGTTATGCATATTCATTAGTAAAATATAATGTATAAATATTATATAATAAATTATGTTTATAGATTAAATTATATTTCACCATATATCAATAATCTTCTTATTGTTAATAGTTTTATTTTACATTTATCTATTGTTCTTTATTTCATTTTTTTTCGTGTTAAAATTTCTTCAAGTTTCTCAAACAATGCAACATTAGCATTTTTTTTCTTCTTCATTTTCCTAATCGATGAGTAAAATCACAAATGAAAACTATTTAACATTCACATTCTCGGATATCTTGATATTATCATAGTTTTATTATGACAAATGAAAACTATTTAAACCACATTATAGTCGTAAAATTAATTATTTTAAACTCAATGGAGTGAATATTGACCATAGTGAATAACAAAAAAATATATATAATTTGTGATGACTTAAGGAAACGATGCACAAAATTAATTACACATCTGCAGAGCTACTCATACCAAATTACCAACTACACGATAAAACTTGTAATTATCAAAGAGTCAGTCCATTGACACAAAGTTGAAGTTACAATTACATGATTATGTGCCATGATCATACCCCAAACAAAAATAAAAATCTTACTGAGATCTCATCCTGTTAATCTGATTCAAAGCAGGTTGTAGAATATTATAAAGCACCCAAAGAATAGCAGGAGCAACCACAAACAGAAGAAGTTGTCCTCTGTTATCACTAGAGGATGAATCAGCAATCATGGCAATTTCACTAGCAGCTGAGGCATGAGGTGTTGACATAGCTAACCCACCAAGCCCAAGCCCAAGCCCAATAATCAACCCCTTTGTGTTACGCATACGGTTGATTTGGTTGAGTGCTGGTTGGAGAATGTTAAATAGCACCCAAGCTATGGCTGGGATGATGGGTAGCAAAAGTGCAAGGCCACGGTTGTCACCATCAGCAGCTAAATCAGCAATTTGTTGGGCAGCAAAAGCAGCATCACAAGTACTCAAGGTGGAAAATATTGCTCCAGCTATGGCTTTACCGGCAAAAGTGGGATTTTCAAATGACTTTAATGAGGTTATGAATCCTTTTGGGAGGTTTTGAATTGAGAGAAGGGAGGTGGGTTTGGTAGTAATTGGTTTGGTTTGGTTAGGGATTTTGGGAGTGTTGGTGTTCAAGCACTTGGCATTTAGAATTGCCAAAGTAGTTGCCATTAGTTTTCTTTGATCCTCAGGTGGGCAGAGTACTCTTGGAAGAGACTAAGAGATTATGAGCTTCAATGGCTGGCTGAAATTGAGAAATTTGGGAATAGAATTATTCTATGGGGTTTCTATTCTTATCCAGAGGGTTTGATTTGTTGAAATATGAACCTCACATTTCATACCCCACCAACAGTTTCTTATCACCGGGTTGTACGGCCAGCTTATCTACAGCTTTTTAAAACACTTAACAAAAGCCTACATTCAACTTTTCATTTGAACAGGGTTAAATATATATTTGACTATTAAAATTGAAACATAATTTCTATTATTTTTAAAATATTTTATATTTTATTCTAAATTAGTTGTCAAAAACAAATAAAAAATACCCTAAATTATTGTAAACTAATATTACATTAATTTTTTTTCTTTCTTTCTTTCTTTCTAAATACTTGGACACTGTAGTTTGGGTTAACAATTTCCTTTGCATTTGAAACTATATTAATAAACGTAATCAATCAATTATCAGACCAGTAAAAACAGGACATTGTTAAAATTCTAAGATGATTATATCCAAACCTGAGTCCAACATACATTCACGTCATGAGTACTAATGGAGTAAAGCCCATTATCAAAGAATTTGCAAAAACAAAGCACAAAAGCCGCAACCAATTACCAACCAAGTCTTAAACCCTCCACCGAATCTCAAACATATTAAAAGAAAAAAAGCCCAAGAAAAAAAATAGTAAGAAGAAGAAGAACAAGAAAATTTTGAGTTTCGTACCTTCTTACACGTTCTATCTACATCCGCCACCATTCACCAGTAGCAGTCTGTGTACTTTTTTTTTATGGTTTCATTTTCGGTGTGGATACATCCATTTAGATATTAATATTGTCTTAAAATTAAATTTATTATTTATATTATTAAAATTTATTTCAATTGATTATTCTAATAAAAAATTGATTAAAAAATTTAAACTAAAATTATAATTTTATTATATCATTCATAATAAGTAATTATAAATTGCAAGTTTCACTCATAGTATTTACATTAAATAACATTAAATTAAATATTAATTGAAAATTTTAATTTTATAATTTTTTTTCAATTAATTATTTTTATTATTGAAACGCAGTTAAATCAATTATTTTTTAAATTAAAATAATTAATTAAAATATATTTTAATAATATAAATAGTTAAATCAAATAAAAATTATAAAAGTAATAAATTAAAATATTACCGAATGAATGTTTGTTATAAATATTTTTAACAAATTAATAAAGTTTTGGCTGAAATAATTAATATTTTAATAATAAAAAATATTAATTAAAAAAATTAAATAATAAATTAAAAAATTTGCCGTTAGATTTGTTTAATCCTAAAAACCAGGAAAGTGGAAAAGAAAGAACGAGCATTCATCGAATCCTCACATAGAAGCACTTGTACAGAACCAAGTATGCAAGTGCTTATATAGCTCTTTCTGACCCAAGTAATATTTTCCAATCCAGTTTCTTTAATTACCCACAACTTCTTCAAATATGGCAACTTTATTAACTCACAATCCAAGCTTGGTTCTTGCTCCTTTTGTGGAACGAACCCCGGTCCCTCTTTTTCGTCGAGCCAACTATTGGGGTTATTCCCATCCCAAGCCTTTTCTTCGTGTTTCGCTCTCTGTAGCTAGGTTCGGGTTCAAGCCCGAGTTTTTACCTGACCCGGAGAGTACTGAGGGTGTGTTTAAGGAGTTATTTGGTAGAGCCGAGAGTTTCTTATATACTATTGCTGATGCTGCTGTGTCGTCCTCGGCTTCAGAAACTGTTACTACCACGAATCAAAATAGTGATTGGCTTTCTGGGATTACTAATTACCTAGAGAGCGTTCTCAAGGTATTCATAGATTATTCCTATTAATATTTTTTTTTCCTTCCCATTTTATTGGTTTTTATTTTATCTTTAAACTGTTTGCTTGTATGGCTTAAAACCCAACTAAAAGAAATATTTAAGCAGCATAAAAAGTTAAAAGAAATTGGACTTCTTTTATGTGGCAATTGATATAACCATGTATATGAGTTATAAAAGATAGTTTGATAAGTTCCTAAGTTTTTGTCTAGCATTTATTTTTGGTTTTATGTTTATATTTTTGTAGTTTTGGTTGATGGATATGTTGCGGTCATGTTTCTAGGTTCTTAAGGATGGACTTAGTGCTGTACATGTTCCATACGCTTATGGTTTTGCTATTATACTCCTTACGGTTCTTGTTAAGGCTGCTACATTTCCTTTGACGAAAAAACAGGTTTGTGTATCTTTTGAAACCATTATGTCTTTATATGTTTCTACATGCTCTGGCTCCTCAAATTTTCATCGTAACTACTATAAAGGTTGAGTCTGCAATGTCAATGCGGTCTCTGCAACCTCAAATTAAGGCTATTCAGCAACGTTATGCTGGAAATCAGGTGAGTTCTCTTTTGCCCCTTTTCTCTTTGTAATTTTTGGTTGCTTGGCTACAAGAATACTGTTTACCGCCATAAGGCGAAATTGACTAAAACTATTGTACAATAACATAAAATTCTCTTATAATAAATTCACATCATTAGTTAGCATGTTTTGGTATTAGTGGCAGCTGAACTATTAACAAGATCCCTTTTGTTTTTATGACTGATGCCTGTATCATTTATCAGGAGAAAATTCAACTTGAAACTGCTCGTTTGTATAAATTAGCTGGCATAAATCCATTTGCAGGTACTTATGCAAATTTTTTTTTTGGTTGATCGAACAAAATCCAGCTTTTGTTTCTATTGCCGAAAACATTACTTGTTAGTCATTACTATCGTTTCATGCAACACTTATGCATATACTCAGGAGAGTGGAGCGATGGGGGAGGGAGAGTCTTCTATTTCTATATTGATTATAACTTTTCTGAGTTGCATCACTTTCTTTCTCCACTCATTTTACTTGCAATTTTACCTCATCCAAACCCTCTCTTAGTCTCAGGTCTACCTGGAGCTAATCCTCTGAGTAGGGCTTGGGGTGCAAGATTTGTTATTTATCTTAATTTTTTTTTTTTTTTTGTGTGGGATCTCAGGATGCCTCCCAACACTTATCACAATTCCCATCTGGATTGGGTTATACAGAGCTCTTTCTAATGTGGCAAACGAGGTGACATTCTAATTATGCTCATTTGTTCTTAGCAACCTTCTATTCCTTATATTTTTTCAAATTACTCAGATCTAATTAAAATTTTATTTTCAATATAAGGGACTCCTCACGGAGGGCTTTTTCTGGATACCCTCCTTGGCAGGTCCTACAACAATTGCTTCCCGACAAAATGGTAGTGGGATCTCATGGCTTTTTCCATTTGTGGTAAGCACCTTGGTTTCAAGACTAAGATTTCCACACTTCAACTTTTATGAGGACCAGTGCAAAAGGAGATTTAAAAAAAATTATGTTATGTAAAATAGCAATCCTTACAACTTTTCTCGGTAACTTTTTGGCCAAAATAGCTACGTGGTAAAGAACAGCAAGAAGCCAAGAACTATATGACTATAACTTTCCTCAGAGCTTTCAGAATGTTGCTACTTAGTTTTTTTTTTTACTTTTGATGTTCTCAATTAACTGTGTATGTAATTGAGTGGACAGTTCTGCACATAATTTTTCGTAGAGATCATGGTAATCAGTCTCTCAATGTGATTTAACATTCTGTGCCGTATTTAGATTTCTTCCATGATATTGGCTATTCTTGATTTGGTCCATCAAAAGATATTAGAAAAGTACAGAGACAATTGGATGTAAAAAGGAAAAAAAAGGAGAAGTCAATGATTCATTTTCCAATTTTGTATTATAATCATTGCTCTCATCATAGCTTGCACTATAACATTATTTTCATTTTAAATATTTATACTAAACAATTAAGATTTGTATGATTTCTAAACATTTTGGTCTACTCTACTTCCTAGGATGGTGACCCACCCCTTGGATGGTCGGATACATTGGCATATCTTGTTTTGCCCGTGTTGTTGATTGTCTCGCAGTATATATCCATCCAAATTATGCAGTCATCGCAGGTCTGTTATTTCCTAAGGTCAAATTAGCTGAGTTGCTGTTTACTTAACTGGCTCTTCTGTGCCTTATGATTCGGCATTGTGTTAAACCAAATTTGTGTCTAATGGTGCTTTGTGTTGATCTTCTAGTTAAGCTACAGATTTTACTATTTTTTCCTTTTAGCATTATTTAGATTAATGAAGAACATTTTTTTCTTTCTCAATCTGTGGTTTATACCTGTCTGGTTATATTTACTCTTTGATAATGGCCCTCAATCTAAGTAAAAACATTTCCTATTTAATCTTTCTTTCTTTTTTTTTTTTTGTCTTTTTAGTTCACAATTGAGTTCCAAAGTTGTTTACAGGATCTGACATTTTTTATTCAGGAAGTTTCAATTGAAAGAAATTTTTCTAGATTGCTAACATATATATCTTATTATGATAACTCTCAGAAAAATGATCCAAGCATGAAGAGTTCGCAACTGCTGACAAATTTTCTTCCTTTGATGATTGGTTATTTTGCTCTTTCGGTTCCTTCTGGTTTGAGCCTTTATTGGTAAGCAGATAGAAAAGTCTCTTATATTATCACAGCATTTTATTCTTTCTGTTTTTGTTTCCTTGAAAATCTGCCTATTATTTAGAAGGGTAAATGGTACTAGCAGTTTAAATGATGTGAAAATAAGCAGTTTAGTTCTTTCATTATAAGCTATGAACTTATAGTCACATAATATTGAAATTGAGATATTTCTAGTCCTCTAATTATAAAACTGTGGCACCGAAGGTCCTATTAGTCTAATGCAAAGAGTAGGACTAAAGTACTCATTTTCAATCGTTATAGGATTCAATTGTCCTAGGTAACAATAACAGTACTAAAAGTACTCATTTCGTATAATTACGGACCAATGCTACACCCCAGCCTTAGTTAGGATCTCTCATTTTCTATTTTTCCTTTCTGGGCCGTTTCACATTCTTTAGAGATGTTTGTATAGGTTCACAAATAACATTTTAAGCACTGCACAACAAGTTTGGCTTCAAAGATTAGGTGGTGCAACAAATTCGATGGGGAAATTAAGTGAAGAAATTATCAAGGTAGACCAATCCCAGGTTCAAAAGTCTGTGTCTCAAATGAATTCAACCCAAAAGGGAACAGTAGTAGAAAAACCAGCACCAGATGATCCCCAACCCGGTGAAAGGTTAAAACACATGTTCCTTGTATTCCTACATTTTCTTCCCATCTTATGTTTATGAAGCCTTGCTCTGTTTTTATATTGCAGATTTAGAAAGATAAAGGAGGAAGAAGCCAGGAAAAGACAGCACAGAGAAGAAGAAAAAAGGAGAGCTGAAGAAGCAGCTTCCATATCAACCGAAATAATAAATGATAGACACGAGAATGAAGCAACAGTACTTGAAAGGGAAAACGGGGCTGGTGTTAAGCTAGATGTTGAGAACAATGAAGGATATAACTCTCAGAATGCAATTCACAATTCCTCTGAAGGTGGAGTCACTATGAATGGTGAGCTATCCAGACAGGATTGGAAAGAAGATCAGAATACCTCCTTTATATTTGAGATGGAAGATGATGATGTTTCTACTACAAATATTGTTGAGACAGTCGAGCAGCAGTTCCATGAAAATCATGAAAAGGTATTATTGCAGCTTTTCTTTGAAACATGTACTTTTGCATACTGTTAATTGTAGGGAATGCAGCAACAAGTACTTGCTTTACTAGCTGCCTAACCCGTTGTTGTTAGAAATAGAAATTAGCAGCATGCAGTAAAACTATTTTAAGATTAGCAAATAAGGGTACATGGGTTTGGTGGTGTCAAAAGAGCAACTCAGCTCATTTAATGTTGATCAATGAACGCATAAAATTTAGATGAGTTAGATTGAGCTACAACTCATTACATGTGAGTTGAAACTAAATAAGTTGGGCTTGGTTAACTCTATTTCACACCTCTCTGTGGGTTTATAGTCAAACTGCCTTTTTATAAATATAAAAACTCATATTTTGTTATTTTATAAGCATATCTAAAGTTACAATGCTTTTGAAATTCACGTTTGATTTTTGATACATATATAGAAATATTGTTGATCATTCTCTTAATAATTTAAGTTTTTAGGAGAATTGATTAACCAACATATTTTAACATAATATCAAAATTAGAGGTCATATGTTTAGACTCTTGTTACCCTAAATATTAAATTACAAGTGTTTAGTTTGCGCGATGCATTAGAGCTAACACTTGTAAAAAGGTGATTTATTAGAGTAAATGAATATCATACATTGATAAAAAATAATACAATGAAAGAGTTTATAAACAGTATGAGTGTCTTCACCCGTTGGTTTGGGATTGAAAGTTCCATTGTTATTATAAGCTCTTAGATGGAACTTTAGTCAATGAACGGGCCAAGAACTATGGAGTTGAAAAAAATATACATGTTAAAAAATATGAGTGTTTCTATCCACTAGATTAAACTTTTGGGATTAGAAATCTTATTGTTATTATAAACTCTTACATAATTGATGTATATTATTAATAATTTTAGTAACAATTTGTATATGTCATATCTTTCTCTTTTCTATATTGAAGGCTTATCCTAATAATAATCATGCAAATTATGCATCGTAATTAATCCCAGGAGTCTATCAAAGTATATACCTCCACAGCCGGTAGAGAAGATAAAATATCTGAAGAAGATACACTTGAAGTTAGACGGGAGTGATCATTTACAATTGATAAACACCTTTATATGGGTATTGCTCATTGCACATTACCTTATTGGTTAATTCTTAATTACCAAGATTTGGGAGTTTTGTTCATTGGGCTGGCTAGAGGTCATCTTTTGGGCTTTGTCGCCTTGGAAAGTTTGATCTTGTTGTTTTTTATGATTTTTATATTGGGATAATTTGGCTTGGAGTTTTGCCCTATGTTACGTTGTTGTGAAAAGAATAGGAAGAGTGCGAATTGTTAATAGAATAATATTGAAATTCTCTTAGATTTTCTTACCTCCATATGTATTAGCAGTTTCTTTGATTAATAAAGCAATGGTAGAAGAATCCTAGAGAAAAGCTTGGAGTACAATGAATAGCATAAAATGATGACGCAAAGATAAGATAATTAAATATAGCTGCCGATTATATATGATGCTATTCTCTCTCTCTCTCACCATTGTTTCAATATATCCTATTGAATTTATACGTTAAAAAAATTACACCAATAGTTATATAAAATATAACCTGTATAGGATTCGTTACATTAATATTATTATATTTAAATTTTTGATGTCTTATTTTAGTGGTATTTTTATTTAAAAAAATATTAATTTAATATAATTTGTTATTTAATTGAAGATTTTTTTACGTATAATATTTAAAGATATTTTTAGATAATCAATTATCTTCTGAATATTTTTTAATTAATTGATAAATTATATTAAATTAATATCTTTTATTAATTGAAAATACCGTTAAAGTATTAGCTTGTAAGTATGGATACTAAAAATAAAATCGTAATATTATTAAGAGAACGAGTCTTACATTATAAATTTGTGAATAAGTTATTTATGTATTTTTAATTTTAATTCAAGAAAAAAATTTACCTTTTTGAAAAAAGAAACATATATGTAACTTATGAACAGGGTTAAAATATATTGACGAAGGTGATTGTATTATGGAATTAAACCAATACTTCCAAGCTCAAACTGGTTTCAGGTGGCACTGTCAATTTTTGCTGCTCCTTTATGCAATGAAATCAATTTGCTTCACAGATATTCCAAAAGATGGTACTGTCATGAAAATAACATAGATATAATTTATTTGTTCTATCTAGCAAACATAATCCTATTATCTTTTTATAGGTGAAAATTGTGTTTAAAATATATCGTAAATAGGGCCTCTGAGGGAGTTCATATAAGTTTTCTTCCTCTAAACAAAGTGCTTTTGAGTTATAATATCTCTAATAATTAATATGCAAATATAGATCATAGCCAAATGGGATTTCATTGGGATAAAGACCCCAAAGAGTTGATTTATAGTTATCTAAATATACTAATAAAATATCAACTAGTGGTACGTTTAATGAGATAAATGAATTTGTTGTTTTCAAAAATTAATTTAAAACATGGAAAAATAAACAAACAAAAACCTCATTATAATTATCTAAGATTTTTTTTTATATCTATGAAAATTTCATTATCTTTTACAAGTTTTCTACATTTTATGTGTTGTATTTTTATTTTACATTTTATTATTGTATATAAAGTGAATATGTGAGAAAAAAAAATAGATTTCACTGAATATACAAATCAATTATATATTAATCAATAATAAATAATTGTAATTGAATTTAATCTTAATTTATTAATAGTAAATATATTTAAGAATTATTTTTTTAATACATATGGACACGTATATATATATATATAATAATATCTAAAAATGTTTATATATGTGATAGCTTTTTTTATATATATAATTAATAGTATGTTATGTTTTTTAATTATTTTTTTTATTAAATTAAAGTAATCTTAACCACTACTCAAATAATAAAACAAATGATGGTCAGAAAATAATTTTTTCTATAATTCATATCATTTTCATCCCATGAAATCAATATAATTTTATAATAAAATTATTATCAAACAAAAAAAAATCATATATTATACAATTAATAATCATTTGAAATACATTTTTTTCCTTCATAAGGGCTCTTTATTTTTCTAATTTAAAAAAAAAAAATTTAAGAAAATATTAATAAAAAATCCTTATCTTTTAACATCTTTATTACTATCTTAATTATAAATAAATTTTATCTCGTTAAAAATAATAATACAACATTTGCACAAATCACATGGAAATAAATACGAACGAAATATAAACATTTATAGAATGAAATAAAAAAAATGAAATGCAAAATTCAAGAAAGATTTATGGAAAGTAAAAGTTTTTAAAATTTTTTTTAATCATTATTTTATTAATGTATAAAATAATTGAAAAAATAAAAATAATAACTTTAAATCACGTAACCATCTAAATAGTATATATTATATCCAACTCATATATTTTTATTATTTTAAAAAATTTAATCCATCGTTTAACAATACATCTTATTTTTAATGTTAAAATATTTCTAAATCAATCATATATTAATATTATTTAATGCTATTTTTATTTATTATAAATTTAAAAGAAATTATTTTATATAATTTAAAAAAATTATAAATTAATATAATAAGAAGAATGTCACTAAATAGCTTACTTTTAAAATTCAAAAACTTTAAACGAAAATAAATATCAATATTTTATTATATATATAAATTTTCTCAATTGTTAATTTTGCAATTCACATTTAAAATAGAAAATAGAATATTAAATTTTTTAAAGAAGTTATTGAATCAATAAAAATTCGTCATTATAAAAACTCATTAATCAAAAAAATAATCATGTATTAGAATTGTACCCTCCTAATTCTAAATATTATAGAAATTTTCTTTACCTTGTAATTATCTTAATATTTTCTCAAAATTTAAAATAAAATAATATATGTTATTATTTTAAAAATGAAATTATTGTCTATAATTATATGTCATGTAATTTAAATTTATAAATAGTACAGAAAAATAAGAGGTTTAATAAATAATTTTATTATCATACTAATTTAACTTTGCATAAAGAAATTGAGATAAATAACAATTTGAAAGGTGGATTGAACTAAATAACAATATCACTGGTAGAGGAGTGTTGTAATGTATTTACAAATTATATAAAGTAGATTTATTAAAAATGAAATCATAAGATAAAAAAATTTACAATATATTTTGCTTTTAACCTAACATATTTAGTGTAATTTGAACTTAAAAATAGAAATAAAAAAGATGTAAATTTTACCACCAAATAATTATATAAACCATAAATTTACAAAATAGTAAATAATAAAAAGTAAATCATAATGGAAAGTTGGCAACATGTGTAATTAAAGTGAGAAGTTTCTAAATTTTAAAAATTTAAGAGGTTTAATATTTGTTAACAAAAAGAGATTGGAATAAATAACAATAGTAGGGAGATATTGTACTAGCTTTATTAAAATAAAATCATATAAATAATATTAATTTTATAATACATAATGTAAATTTTTTGTAATTCAAATAAAAATTCAGCAAAATCTTTTAAAATTTTACATGGTTACATTGCCTCTTATTTATAATAATAAAAAAAACAATTAGTTGGAAGACTCCACTTTAAAAATCATTTTTTTATTATCTCCTCTATAGATAGAAAGTATTTATCTAATGAAATTATTATCAAACAAAAAAATCATATATTATACCGTTAATAATCATTTGAAAGTAACTATAATGTTTGAAAGACATTTTTTTGCCCTTCATAAAAGGTCTTTATTTAATGAAATTATTATTTAATTAATATGCATATATTTTTTATTTTATAATAAAATATAAATATTTAATGTATTCATAATAAAAATATAAATATAAATAAAATCATTCAAAATATTTGTTGTGAATAGATAAAAAATTCAAAGTAACTTTAATATTAGAAGTTGTTAGTAAATCATTTTTTTCAAAAAAAAAAAAAATTATTTTGAAAAAAGTTAACATCATTTTTATATATTTATCATGTCTCACACAATTATTTGTTCTATTCAACATTCATACGTGAATGTATCTATTTAAAATTTAAGAGAGATCTCACTTTTAAGTATAATATTTATAAATATGTATAAAATATAAAATTTCAAAATTTTAAGTTTTTGATACTAAGTATCTTAAAAAAAATTGAATAACATACATATTTTTATTTAAATAAAATATAAATAATATTTTTTCAATTAAAGTAATTAATAGCAAAAATTAATTAATATCATTATTTTTTATCATGTATATAATATTATTATTAGATATAAATCTTAATTAAATTCTTTACTAAATATAAATTAAATATTTATAATTTAATAATTAAATTGTTAAATTTTAAATACTAAAATTATTATTAAATTAACTCTTTTAAAATTATAAACATAGAGAGTTTTACATCTCGATTACTTTTAATAAAAGATAGAGAGTTTTCCATCTCGATGCTATAGCCTCTTCCATTATCACCGTTCATTCTCCCTAAATGGCTAAAACGCTCACTCTTTTTAAAAAATAAAAAAATAAAAATAAAAATGAATGGTTAAGATTCCCCGATGTAGGTGATATACATCATTGTGTATATAAGATTTTCTTCGTTCTTCTCAGTCACCCCCTATTGTCCAAAACACATAAGCGAGAAGAGGCCCATCTCTTTAAAATAGTAGAGATTATATATAGGAGAAGAGAGTCACGTCTCATAATAATATATAAAAGCTAAAACTGTTCGTTCTTTTTCATTCACTCAAGAAAAAGAAAGAAAAAAAAACATTTTATCTCTTTCCAATTTCCTTTTGACGAATATCCAACAAGTTTTAATCCTTGTATAAAACCTCTAATAAGATAAATAGAACAACTTTTTGATCAAGCACCAGCCTTACTTGCTCTTTATTTTGATTTAGAAAAACGTGGAAATTCCTTTGCGATTATTGACGGATGCAGATGGGTTTTGATGAATCCTGGTTTCCTATCGGATGTAATAATTTTCGTTTCTGACTTGTTTAGTCTCGATCTGTGATGATAGAATGCAGGGCTAGACAAGTTTTTTTTTTTTTTAAAGCATGAGATTGTGTTTTGTTTTTGAGTTAAGTCTTCGTTACTTCATTTGGTTGCGTGATCGAGTGCACTTTATAGTTTATCTTTTTCTTTAGCAATTTTTCTTTCTGGATTTGTCAAAAGGTTTGTTTTTGCCGTTAAATTCTTTGCAAAATTTGCACGAGTTACAAACTCCTTTCCGGGTTTTGAAATTTGTGATCGATGATGGTTGAACTGGATTTTGTGGTTCAGTTCGATCTGGTTTATCCGACCCTTGTGGTTTGTAATGGATTTACGTGAAGATAAATTTCTCTTTTAGATGAAAATTATTTCCTTAGTTATTTTCCTCATTGTTTCTTATGTTTTTTCTGGTGTACCAACTAGTGTCTTTTTCGCTGTTGATATATATTTTAAACCGATTTACTCTTTCTGGGTTTCTTTATTTGCTTCTCAAAAAATATGTAGTTCAGTTTATTGAACGGTGGTGAAACGATCAAGTCTTAGATTCCTGTAGGCTGTTCTTTTAATATAATTTTTCCTCTTAGATTAGTCTGATTCCATAGGTCCCTTTTTTTTCTAAATCAGGACATAATTTCATCTTTTCTTTTCTTTTTTCTACTTTCTACCTCTAGGAATTTATATAGGGGTTTGTTGTGTTTGTAGGTTTGAAACTTGAAGTTTATTGATCGCTTAACACATTGTCAAGGTAGATATTTTAACATCATCAGGATGATTTTTTCCCTGTTCATAGACTTAAGAAACTAAAAGAAAAAAGTAGTGTAATCTTTGTGCCCGTGTTTAATAATTTCCAGCAACCTAAAACCTCTCATTTGTCAAGCTCGGGCACTGCCAACTTTAGCAGTGCCCATGGATGCCACAACGAGCGGAACCCCAACTATAAAATATCATAACATACCTGACCAGCCAATTACTACTATTGTTGCTTCTTCTGTATCGACATTTGAACGACGGCAACGGCATTGCTTTGGGCACTCCAGTCCTGGAGAATTCCCCTTAGCTGCCTGCCCCTCCGTTGTCCTCTATGTTCTTACAGCTTGTAATTTGGATCCTCAAGACTTGGCAAAGTTAGAGGCAAGTTTTCTGCTGCTTTAAGTTTTGATGATTAGAGGTCAATTCTATATTTATAATTGATGGCACAACAGATATGATTTCGAATGAATGTGTTTGTTGCAGGCAACATGCTCCTTTTTCAAGCGGCCTGCAAACTTTGCTCCTGACTTTGACTTGTCAATGTCGGAGCTTGCTGCTCTTGATATGTCCCAAAAGAGAACTATATTTAAGCCAATGACAAATGAAGAACGTCTAGATTTAAAGCAAAAATGTGGAGGTTCATGGAAACTTGTTCTGAGATTTCTGTTGGCTGGTGAAGCATGTGGCCGAAGAGAGAAATCACAGGCAATAGCTGGCCCAGGTCATAGCATTGCTGTGACATCAAAAGGAACTGCGTACTCTTTTGGTTCTAATAGCTCAGGACAGCTTGGACATGGCACTGTTGAAGAGGAATGGCGACCTCGGCTAATCAGGTTGGCTACTTTGATCACTTATTAGACCTGTTCACTACTGGTTAATGCAGAAAAAAGAAAAAGAAAAAACGAGAGAAATAATTCATTTGTGTGAAAAGTTAATGGAAACTCATTGTACTGCAGATCTTTGCAAGGCATTAGAATTATTCAAGCAGCTGCCGGCGCTGGCAGGACTATGCTGATCAGTGATGCTGGAAAGGTTTATGCTTTTGGAAAGGACTCTTTTGGTGAAAACGAGTATGGAGTTCAAGGGGCTAAACTGGTTACATCTCCACAGTTGGTTGAGTCATTGAAAAACATATTTGTGGTGCAAGCAGCCATTGGCAATTTCTTCACAGCTGTATTGTCAAGAGAAGGTAAAGTGTATACATTTTCTTGGGGCAACGATGTTAAACTTGGTCATCGAACTGAGCCAAATGATGTTGAACCCCGTCCTTTGATGGGAGCACTTGAGAACATTCCTGTTGTGCAAATTGCAGCTGGATACTGTTACCTTCTTGCTTTGGCTTGTCAACCTAGTGGCACGTAAGAACTGCCTTAAATTGTTGCCTTCAGTCAGTATTCTAATTAATGTGTGCAAAGCATTTTCTCTTGATAAGATTTTACATGATGCGATGAATTTGGAATTTCTTATGAATACCAAGCTCATTTGTTCACAGCATACAGACTCTTCGCTGTTGCTTTACAAGAACTAAATGATTTCTAGACATGCATTATTTTTATATTCTTAGTAAATCTGAAAACCATTTACAAAACCCTTAAAAGATCTTTATGGCATTGCTGCCTCTTTAGTAGTCATGATAAATGCATTGGATGTTATAGTTAGGCTTTATTTAATTGTGATATTACTTGGAAAAATTATCAGGTCGCTATTCTCTGTTGGGTGTGGCTTGGGTGGAAAACTCGGACATGGTTCAAGAACTGATGAAAAGCAGCCCCGACTAATTGAACAGTTTCAGCTATTGAATCTTCAACCTATGGTAGTTGCCGCTGGTGCTTGGCATGCTGCTGTGGTTGGTCGGGATGGGAGGGTTTGCACTTGGGGGTGGGGCCGTTATGGGTGCTTAGGTCATGGGAATGAAGATTGTGAAACGGTTCCTAAGGTCGTGGAGGCATTGAGCAATGTAAAAGCTGTTCATGTTGCTACGGGAGATTACACAACCTTTGTTGTGTCTGAAGGTGGCGATGTCTACTCATTTGGCTGTGGAGAGTCAGCTAGTCTCGGACACAATACTGATGCAGATGGGCAGGTCTTGCTTTTTCCTAGTTATTTTCTTTTATATTGCTACTTCTTCTAGCTTCCTATTCCAATTAGAATATTCAATTGCAAACATCATTCTTAATTGGTTCACTACACATTAGTTATGGATGATTTTACCGAACCATTAATACATGCCAACATAACATATCTGCCGGTAATGAAGTGAATCGGTCATAAATTGGTTTAGTTGATTACGTTATAGCACTGATGTTGGGGCATGTCTGCCATACGGAAAACTATTTCGACATCATTAACTTGCTAAATTATATTGTGTTATATGTTATCTCACAGGGCAATAGGCATACAAATGTTCTAACCCCAGAGCTCGTGAGATCATTGAAGCAAATGAAGGAGCATGTAGTACAAATCAGCCTTACGAATTCAATATACTGGAATGCACACACGTTTGCTATCACTGAATCAGGAAAGCTATTTGCATTTGGTGCAGGCGACAAAGGGCAGCTTGGTATAGAGCTTGTTGCCAACCAGACTGAAAGGGTCAATCCAGAAAGGGTTGATATTGATCTTAATTAGATTTATCGTTTAACACTTGCTTACACCATTGCTTGGTTTTTACCGTTTAATTAATCATCCTCATACACTGCACGTGGTGTTTAAGATTCCAATGTCTATTATGTAAATAGAAAACAAAGAAACAGTTGTGAAGGTTCAAGGTTAGGTATAGGGGCCAATCAGTCCAAAATTATGATTGTTAATATCTGGAATTTGGCTTTGTGCTTAGGCTTCAAGTAGTGTTTATAGTTTGATACATTTGTCCATAATTTCATCTTATTTAATTTCTTAATCCATCTATTTGGTTGATAATTGGGATAAAATTGGATTCATGCCTCTCCTTTGTTTTTTTTCTAATTGATGCCGTGTTCCTTTAATTCACACGCACACGTTTTTGGGTAATGAATTTAAGTGGCATTTTTTTCCTCAGAATGATGACATAGTGAGGTCCATGTGTTGTAATGGTTGTTACTTGTTAGCTTGTCACTGGCATTGTTGAGCTGTCCGATTATTGGGGACCAGTGTCCTTACAAATACTTCATATTCTGAGTTTTATGTGCCTACTTTCATACTGATGGCCCTCAGGGCTTTAGATTGAGTTGTGCTGTTTGGACTTTTTGAATGTTAATAGAGCTTCTGATTATGGCCTACTTAGTCCAAAAAAGGAAAATAAACCCTACAAGTAGATGATAATAGCATTAATATTTAATATATGGGAATGGTGTATTGGCATTATTTTATAGACGAAAATTGAGATTTAAACTAAGTTTGAAGCTGAAAGAAAAATCTTTATGAATGACAGGGAAATACAGTAGGTTATGCCATTTTGATACTTTAGTTCCCTTTTGAGGTGGTATGATGGATGTTTTTGTATTCTGTGTTGAAGAATGTTGATTGTACTCTTTAAATTTCAAGCTTCATGCTTTGTAAAGTAAGTTCACTGTTGTATTAGCATGTTAACATTAATGAAATCATTTCAGTTATGGTCAGGAAAAAATTAAAGCTTCAATCTTTATATGATTTACTTGATTAATTTTACTTTTAACCCTCATAAAAAAATGTTTTTTATTTGTTATAAGAAATTTATATCTACTGAATTTTTGAATATGTAATAAATATATGTTTTGTATGTTTAAACAAAATATATTGAAGGATTAAAAATGAAATTATATTCTTGTGATGTAATTAATTAATTAATTAATTAATTATTACTGTCAGTCGTCTTTCTAAAACCAATGTCATTCCTAAGCAAATTCAAACCTTTGCTGACCCACTTGAGGTCGAAAAAGAACAATCAGGTCCATATGTGTATGCATTGGATTGGGTTTTTTTTTCTTAGTGGGCTTTCAAATGACTGTGCCAGTTGCTCTTTCAAATGACTGTGCCAGTTGCTCTTCAAACTGTTTTTGTCGAGAAAAATGGACGCCTAAATAATTAATATCGTGGCCTTTTGTCACCTACTGTAAGGTAAGCGACGTTACTTACCTGATCATTCTTGATATAATATCAGGAAGACGATGTCGCTTACCTTACGACAGTAGGCGAAAAACAATTTACTTCAGCAACTTACAAGGATGGTTTATGGTAATGAATTAGAATAGAGGTCTTTTAGGTTTTCTTTACTTCCACCTATCATCTCACTTTAATTCTCATCGTCCTCCCTGAGCTCTTTTTCTTGATTTTTTTATATAAACAATTATACAAGCACAATCTCTTTTACACACATTTAAGATATCTCAAATTGCAATACTTTAGAATCTACTTTGAGTACACGTCATTATGGATTACATGTGTCAAACATTTCTTATATGTTCGACACATGTAACTGAACATTTTTTATTTGTACAATCCTATTTACCAATATATATATATATATATGTATATATATCAATTCGTAGAAAAATAGGTTAAAAAATAACAAAATTATAGATATATCTCTTTCAATTCTTCTTGATCTTCAATATTTTGGTGTTTAAATTTTCAAGTAAGTAAAATATATAATGGTTAATTGGTTATATAATTTGGGTTTATTGTTGTGATAAAGGTAAACAAAATGATTAGTAGTTGTTTTTTTAGCTTAAAGATGAAAAGTAATTAACTTATTTGGTAGATTACAAATGCTTTAAAATATTTAGGTTATGTATTTAATAGTATAAGGAGATGTAAGTGGAATTGTGCAAATTAAAATTGAAAAAAATGACCCATTTGATTCCTCTAATATTATGTAATTGTTGATTTAGGTATATAATAATAAGATATAAATAATATTATGTAATTGTTGATTTAGGTATATAATAATAAGATATAAATAATATTATCGATATATTAAAAAATATTGTTTGGTTTGAATCGTAGATTGAGTCGTTCAGTTTAAAAAATTTTGCGACTCTGTTCAAATTTGTACAATTAAACACAGCTTCATCGTCTTCGGGATAAAATAGTCCAGAATCATTTTTCTGTCTCAGAGTTTCAATACACTGATGAAATCTGTAATGTTACATCTCTAAATAATTTATGTTCCTCGAAAAAATGAAAAAAACAATTTTAATTTTCTTTTAACGAGCTTGCTATGAAAAGCATTTTTTTGGATTGTATATAAAAATTGAGAGCTATAACCCTCTTTTTATAGTTGAAAAAATATGAACGTGCATGCAACATTCACAAAGAAAACATTCACAAAATAACGATCACAAAGAAAAAATTTACAAAATAACAATCATAATCTGGATGATAGAGTTTGTATAAGAACGAAATTTTTGACTCTCAGATAAATAACAGTCACAAAATAACAATCACAATCTGAATGAGCCATGAACATAACTTTATTTATGAAATGTGTTTATGTTATGCAATTAAATTGATAAATAATTTATGTATTAATTTATAATTTTGATAGTATTTCAATCTAGATTGGATTGCAATAGATTATAAAGTATATTAATTTAAATTAAATTTTTTTTTTGTATATTTTTCTATCTTAATCTAATCTAAAAATTAATTCAAAATTCATCATATCTTCCTTATCAATATTAGTGATAAGTAAAAAATATTTACTAATAGTATTCTAATAAAAATTTCTTACATTTTCAAAGAATATTTTAAGTAAAATCCTTACCTTTAGATATCGTATAACCTAAAAATAAAAATTCAAAAAGTTCATATATAATATCAAAGTTTTGTAAACAGAAAATAAAATAATACATCTGTGGTTTAGTTATCCGTGGAATATGAAATATGTTAGTTAACAAAGGATGGTTGACTTAAGCTGGTGCATTCAAGTGGGAAAAGATATATAATATGAGAGAATCGGAGGAAGATGCGGTTATAATTACATCCATAAGCCTAACTATATATATCACATGCTCCAATCATGAAAAGCCTTTCCAAATAACTTAATTAAAAATATATAATTAATTAACCCTCACCCAAAAATATGTATATATATATATATATATATATATATAATTAATTAAGACTTTTCAAATAACTTAATTATATATATATATATGTAATAATATTTATAATTAAATTTTATCCAACCAAATTGTACCGCTTTTGTATGCGGCTTCATCTTCATTTAACATGGTCGATATGCATTCAATGTATCAATGACAGCCATCTTTCTCTGATCATTAGGAAAACAGAAAGCTTATCTCAATCAATGGGAAAACAAAATCAAATAAATTATGGCTTTCATATTATGGGTTATTTTGATCTATCGATATTCAATTATATATGACACTTTTTTCTCTTTCTTTCTTTCTTTCTTTCTTTCTTTCTTTCTACAAATTACATATTAAACTCTTTGTTTGTGATATCTATATGACACTTTTGCTGGCGAAGCATTCTAATGGAATAAACCTAACCAAATTGAGTTTACATTTGAAAATTGTATTATGGATAAGGGAATTATTATGACTTATTATTTATATGGTATCACATAGTTGAGTTATTTAAATAAAAATAATAACTTTTTAAAGATAATTATCATATGGCTATATAAATAATATTTGTATACAAATGGTGCAAGTTTATGAGTTTTTATTATTATACACAAAATAATTGGTTAAAGAATTCATTCTAATGGTTTTTCTGAAAACTTAATTCATAAGAAAATATATATGTTATAATTTAATTAAAATTTGTTAGTAATTAGTTTCATAATTATTTTATCTACTCACATCTTAATTTTACATTCAATCTATAACTAACACATCACTTAATACATATAATATTATTTTTTTATATATAAGCACCCAAGATCTCTAAGTATAAAAATATTATCTATTACTCTTAAATTATATTCTAAATCAATGATATTATTTACTCTTTTTAATAAATAATAGGTATTTATGCTTTTAAAAGAATAATTATAATAATTATATATTTCATAATTTGTAATGAGTAATCCTATCTTTAGAATAAATTTTAATCATACAGTAATATTTTAATTTTTAGGAACTTAAAAACATTAAATAATTATTCTGATATTATTAATTCCCTTTCTCATACTATATCATCACATCCTTAATAATTTCTCGTTGGTGTACGTGGGTCATTTCCATTTTCTGGATTTAGTTAAAGTTGATCCCAAAATGTCCTCAGATTCTACAACAACTACTAAATCGCGAGAAATTATTCTATGTAATATTTTAAAATAATAATTTAATATTATTATAATTTTTTTAAATAAATATTACCTACTTTAAAAAATAATATAATTATTGTAAAATATATATAAAAAATAATATAATTTTTTAAATTAGAAGGATTTAATTACATAATATAACCTCTTTATACATAAAATTTTATTTTTAATCCTTTTAATTTTTTTTCTATGACATAAATAAATAAATAGTTTTTTTAATATTTTATCAAAATATGCATATATTTTTCAAAGTAAAAAATAGAACTGATTAAAATAATCGATCAATCTAAAAAATTCAAAAAATTCGACATAATCTAAAAAATTGAATTGATTTTGATCTGAATTTGGATCAAATTTGGATTGAATTTTAACAATTTGATCGGATTCATATTCATATTCATATTAAAATTAAAAATATTTAAATCTATATAATTTAATACGATCCGATATATTTAATATATTATTTAAAAAATATATAATAATATAATTAATTAAATATATATATGGTGTACTATTTTCTACTAAATTAAATCATTTTAAAAATTTATACAAAAAAAATTAATTTTCATAAAATCCTAATCCATCGTAATCACACATATCATATTCATTCTTCTCCTTTTCGTCATTTCCCAACCACGTCAGGCCAATCATTTCTTATCACCTCCGTTGTTCATTATCCCTGACTGGCTAACTCCCTTCCCAATCGATTTTCATCGTCCCTGACTCCCTTCACAATTGTTGTTCATCATCCGCTTTCAATCGTTGTTTTTCATTGATCCATCCCCTTCCAATTTGCTGTTCATCATCCATTCCAACAACTATTCTTCATCGATTCATCACCTCTCAGTTTGTTGTTCATCATCCCTCCCTAGCCGCGTCTCTTTAGCCTATCCCAAACGTTGTTCTTTATCCCCTCCCGATCGTTGTTCATCTTCCCTGCCAAGCTCCCAGTCCACTATTCATTGTCCATTCCAATATTCTGTTCTTCATTGCTCTTCAACAAAAACAAGTAAAATTTCTATTTCTATTATTTAAGTTCATTTTTTTTTGTAAATTTTTTAAGTTCATGCTTTAAATGTAACCATTTATTTGATATTAAGCTTTTGGTTTTGAATTCTAAACTAAAATAAACTCATATTTGTTATTTAATATGATTCTTATAACATTTGAGTCTTATAACTCAGATTTCTAAATTTCAAAATATCAAAATAATTCATTATTTGGACAACTTTTAAATAAAATTTTGGTGATTTTAGATATGTGAATTTAATCAGGTGATTGATTGAATGATGTTTATATGAGTTTGTAAGAAGCTAAATCACAAAGTATTATGCTTGATTTGTCCTAGTGGTGCTGTAAAAAGTTATGTTCTATCAAACAAAAGCATGAACATGTTTTGAAATTATCAATAATTATTATTCATTACTTAATTATAGTGATTCATTTTTTTTTTTGCTCAAACAGAGCATTTCAATGGAAGCATTTAGATAATGTAATATCAATTTTTTTCTAACATCTTAATGGATTATAGATTATAGATTATTTTTTATATTTTAGTATTATTTGATGAAAAATTTGTAACAATCGAAAAGTTAACACAAACATAATAACGGTTCCTTCATCAGTTACTCTAAATTCAGCATGTGTCTTACCCTTTATTTTATTATTTATTTGAATGACCATACTATTTATTGTTAATGTCTATTACTTTTTTTCTATAACTAAACAAATGGTTTTAGATAAAGATAAAAATACATTTGATGTGACTGAAAAAGGAAATAAAGATAAAAGTGCAACACAACCAACTCAAGTAGAAGGTTATGTAAGTATTTCACTTCATTACCTCTATACTTCTTTTAAAGAAGAAGGTAAAAAAGTTTTCTCTAGATCTAGTAATGAAGCATGAACATATTTTAGCATAAAAAAGGTTGGGCAAAATTGTACAACTATATGAAAATATTGTAAAATATAATATAAGTATGTTCAATCAAATATGGTACGTCAAATTTGTTTGCATACACTACCATTGGATGTGATAAGCTTCCAATAGAGCACTAAAGAAGCAAAAATCTTTAGCTTTCCTTAAACAAGGAATAGATGGTGTAAAGAGTCTTATCCCTCATACTTTTAATGTTGAAAGATGTAAGGAAAAATTAGTAAAGATAATAATAAAAGATGAATTTACATTTATTATAATAGAAGGTGAAGGATTTAAAGGGTTTATTAAATAGTTACAACCTTTGCTTAAAATTCCTTTCTCGGTGGACTATTGCAAGAGATTGTTTGAATTTGTATGTTACTAAAAGAGTGAAACTTAAAGAGCTGTTGAGTAGAACTAGTCAAAAAATAAGTCTTACTACTGATATGTGGACATCTTGTTAGAATTTATGTTATATGTATTTAAGTCCTCATTTTGTTGATAGTAGTTGGAATTTACAAAAACAAATCTTGAACTTTTGTCAAGTTCCAAATTATAAAGGTAATACACTTGGTAGAGCTATTGAATCATGTTTGTTAGATTGAGGTATTGATAAGATATTTTTCATTACAGTTTATAATACAAGTTTTAATGATACCACACTTAGTTATTTGAAGAAATGTATAACTGGCTGAGTAGTTGAATTTTAGAATCAAAATACTTGCATATGCGATGTGGTGCATATATTTTGAATTTAATTGTTGAGTAGGGCTTGAAAGATTATAATATATCAATAAATATGATTCGTGTTGTTGTAAAATATATGAGAGGATCACCAATTAGACTTCAAAAATTTAAGAGTGTTACTGAGATGCAAAATCTCTTTACTCAAAAATTGTTTTCTTAGATGTTATGACAAAATGAAATTCAACTTATTTGATGTTGGTTTCTACAACATATTTTCAAAAGGCCTTTGAGAGGTTAGAGATTATTGATTTAGATTATTATCAAAAAAATTATTAAGGTAGAATTAAACAAGCTTTAACTACAATTGATTGGGATACTACAATACATTTTGTCCAATTTTTGAAAGTTTTTTATAAAGCAATTTTAGTGTTTTCTAGATCTTTGCATGTGATTTCTAATATCTTTTTGGATTGTATTTTTTTTAATAATAATCAACATGATGCATGGAGTAAATGTGAGAATTATATTATGATGAAAATGACTAGTGAGATGAAGGTAAAGTTTGAAAAATATTGAGGAGAGATAACTAAAATGAATATGATGTTATTTGTTACTTACTTAATCCTAGGTACAAAGAGTGCTCTTTAAATCTAAGTTTGTTAGGATTTTGCAATGGGGATGAGAGAGGCATTGATGAGTTCAAAAAGAGTGGAAAAAAACTTTAGAATATGTATACGAGAAGTATCATAAAGCTTAGTTTCCTTCAAGCACAGAAAAATCTTATCAACCTTTAAAAATGGTACAAAATGTTTTAGTTTAGAAGTAAATACACTTCAACTTTATGCTTCTCATAAGAGAAAACATTTAAAAGTTCATATCATAGAAAACAAATTTGAGGTGTAAAAATACTTGCAAGAAGCGTGGGTTGATATAAATGATAAGAAATTTGATCTTTTAAGTTTTAGAAATGCTCATTCTTCAAAATGTAAGTTTTTGTCTTTGATTGCTTGAGATATATTGTCTATATCGATATCTACTGTAACATCAGAATCTATATTCTTTATTAGTGGTCGTACAATTAGTCCATAGAATAGTTACTTATCTTCTAAAACTATGCAATTCTTTATTTACACTTAAAATTGTATTCGTTTTTCTTCAATCGTTGATATCCAAAAATCACTTGATAAAATTGAAACTTTATAATTAAGTATATAACATAAAACTTTCAAATAAATAATTTGAATATATATAAATTTAATCGTTATCATAATATGTGAAAATGAAAATGTTTTACATGTTATTGTGTTTATTACTAACTTATTTATATTTTTAATTTTTAAATTTTGTATCATATAAATGTTTTGAATGGTATTGATAACTTAAAACTTAAATAATTATCTCAAATAATTTATGTTATTATTATTATTTGGAGAGTGAAGTTTTAGAAAGAACAAACATTTCAAAAAAATTAGTTTATTTTCATATAGTTTAAATTTTAATATTTTTAAATTTTATGTTAAAACTACAAGTATTTGTAGCTAACTTATGTAATCAATATTAAATTTTTTTTTTATGGTTTGATCATTTTTATTGAACTATATTCAATGATGTTGTCATTTAATGTTGAATTTGTATAAATAATATTTTTAAATTTTTTTATTTAATAAATTAAAATTATGATTTTAATATTATGGTATCCGATAAATCCGATTAGTTATTAATTTAGATTTAAATTTATTAGAATTAACATTTAAAATGGATATAAATAATTTATAATTTATTTAATATCGAATTGGTTTAAAACTAACCGTTTAGATTTTACATTCTGCCCAAATTAAAAGTATGAACACGAGTGAATCAGGCAGGGATTGAGACTTCAGCTTTAAAGAATCTAAAGGGAACATAGCTCACATGAAAAAACGTGCCATCACCAGATAAAATATAGACATGTCAGATTCAAAAGGCTATTGACGGATGGTACGGATCTCCCATGTGCCTTTATTCAAATTTCAGAGCTTCTCATAATTTTCTTCATCCTGCAAAAAAAAAAATCAGAAAAATGTGAAGATAATTAAATTGTGAAAATTTATTTTATTTTATCTGAATGAGAAAATTCATTGACCGAAATAATACGCCCACACGTCAGCACATTCGTTTGGGGTTTCAACTTCCCGCCGCGCCCTTCGCGGTTTCGGCATGTTTTCTCTCTTATTTAGCTCTCTTTTTTCCTTCCATAATTTAAAATCTTTTATATCTAATTAATATCTGACATTTATCTTAAAATATTATGCGATCATAATTTTTTAAAACTTACATTTTTAATACAATTTAATAGTTTTTGTAAAAAATATTAAACTTATATAGATTATTTTGAAAAATAATTAATAATATTATGTATTAAAAAAAGAGCAATAGTTTCTTAGATTATTTTGAAAAATAATTAAAATTATATAGAATAATATTCTATAGCAACAAAAACTAACATCTAATAATATTAATAATATCATAGTTCAGTTTTAACTTGAATAGCGTTCTTGGGGGAGAGAGATTCAATATAAAATTTTGGATATAATAAATATATTATTTTTAAGATTATAAATTTTAAAAATCGTGATAGTACTTATTTTTTTATTTTCAATAAATATTTTAAATTTAAAAATATATTAATTATAAACCAAAAAAATTGTGAAATCAAATCATTTAGGAAAAATTACTATTTTTAACTAATACACTTTGAAAAAATCTATAAACTTGTCCTTAAATATTTTAATTCTTTAAGTATTAAAGTATTATATCTTAACAAAATTTAAGAAATAAAATTTAAGGATTAAGTTATAAATTTAAAAATATTAGAGTTTAAATTCTATTTAGAGACAAACTTAAATCAATAAAATGTAAAAATTTAATTTAAATGGAATCTTTAATATTTTCAAGTGATATTATAAATAAATATTATTATATATAATAAATATATTACGGTTATTATTTATGTAAGATTGAAATTCATATTAATCGTACGTTAAAATATGTTTGAGCAGATCCATATATCTATATTAATCGTGTAATCTATTCATTTTGTCCTTCTCCAAATTCGAGACCGAAGAAGGTCGAAAAGAATGAATTATAAGGTAAACATAGATACGTGGATCTACACCTATATTCTTTAATGTACGAATAATGTTAATTTTAACCATACTCGAATAATTACAATTGAGATATTGTATTTTTTTTATTCGATATAATTATATAGGTATTAACTACGATACAACATCATTTATAATATATCTCATATTTGAGATACATAAACTTTTGTTTTATAAATATACACGGTATGTGTTTTCTTAGTAACTGTTTATCCTAGAAAATAATAATTAATTGTTTCTTATTATAAGAGGTCCGATGTTCGGCCAATCTTGGGTGTATTGTAAATTAGTGATCTTTGTATTTGAAGAACTCTTAAAACGTCTTTATCTCCTAAATGAATTAAAGTATGTTAGTGCTACATTTGTGAAACAAAACCTCATTATGAAATGCAATAATTAAATGTTAGCAGACAATATTATAAGGTGTGGAAATAATTGCAATCATAAAAGCCAAACGACGATTGAAATTCATCTTATAATTGGAGTAAATTGTAAATCACTTGGAAACAAGCTAGTGAAATTCGATATACTATTATTCATTTCTTTACTTCTCATAAATAACTTGTCTTGTTTTTTAGAGCAGATAAATTTATTATATAACCAATCCTAACAGGAAAAGCAATACAACAAAAGACAAAGATTAAAAGGATCCTTACACCACCACAGAGCAAACAACTAAATTAAACTAAACTCCACCAGAAGAAGCTAAAACCATCCTTAGGAGTCACAATCACAACCTGATCTAGCAAGTAGCTAGGACTACAAGATACTTCAAGGAAGCTAAAAAGGAGACATCTCATCCTTACCCAGTTTAAGCATAAACATCCAAATAGCTACCAAAAAGAATGGACATTCTAAAAAAAAAAATAATCAAATAAAAAGAAAAACTTAACAAAATCAACAGTTATTTTCCACCTTTTGCACCTCTCACCACATTCTTTCCAACAACCCTTTCCCTATCACTACCACCACTAGAATTTTCCTTATTCTAAACCATTGGTTTAACACCCTTCTTATTTTTGCTAGTATCATCAATCATCCTAAACACAAAGCCACCTCCATCTTTCTTCTTAAGACAACCATCACAAACATGTATAGGTGCATGCATATTCATATCTACTTTAATCCATTCTTATCCCCAAATTCAATGTTCTCAACACTAATAGTCTCACAAAATTGAGATAGGTGAGTAATTTGGTCACAGAAATAACAGAATTTAGATAGATGTTCATATTTTACTTCAACCCACACATAAGAGAGTGAAAATGGGATCCAAACCCTTAGGATTAGGGCTAAATCGATACCAAAATTCACACAAATTCATATTTATGGCATTGATATACTATATAGTGAGAATTTATCAATCTCAATGATCAAGCCTACTCTTTTGGCGATTTTCATTGCTAGGGATTCAATCCTCCAATCCATAGAAAGATCATAAAGTTGAATCCAAATTGGAGTGCTATCGAAAACCAGACCAGATAAAAACATACCTAAATTTTTGAATCATCAATTAATTATTATCAAAACTCTACGGGGTACAATTCATCACCAACCTCCTTAAAGTAGAAGACAAACATAGATCGATCCACAACCTTCATGTCAAGTCCACCAGAATTCATCCAATTGACTTGAATGAAAGATTCCAAATTAATCAATTTCCGAGATACAATACATATAACTAAAGCTAATTCAAGGTTAATCTTATCCTTAGAAATCAAATCGTCAAGGTTCAAGATTAAATCGATGCGAGTGAGGCGATTTGAAAGATCTTCCATGGAGTTTTCACCGATACACAAACCCTATATTAAAGTGTTTTTAGAAAAATAGAGAACAAGCATAATGTTATCAAAATGGAGGCGACAAAGGATTAAAAATAACGATGGATTCGATAACAAAAAAAAGACTCATGCCAACGCTTTGAGGTTAGGAGATAATATCAAAACATTGCATACTAGAGATAATTTGAATTTCGCTAACCTTGCACAACAAAAAAGAGAAAAAAGAAAACAATCATCATGTCACTAATAACATATTTTTGTACGTTTAAAATATACTATTTGTGAAGATTAAACTCATCAAAATACTCAAATATTAATTATACTATTTCAATATATATAAAAGTTTAATTAATTACATGATATAACTTCTCTTTATATACGAAATTTCATTTTTAACCTTGATTAGGAAAAAAATATATATTCAAGCATAAATGAACATATATTTTTTAGTATTATAAGAAATGAATATATATTTTTTTAATGATGTATTAAAAGTAAAATCAACCAAATAACTTAGTCATTTATGCAATAAAAAATATAGAAAATCAATTATATTATAACATATGAATTAACACATGCATTAATGTATTTTAATTATATCATTTAAAAGAGAGAGTAGAAGATTAGCAGGCTTGAATTCCCTTCTTCCATCCGAATACACCATATGGCAGCTGAATAAAGTAAAGCTGTTTACCCTCAGATTTAATTGAAAGTTGTTTTTCAGTTTTAGTTTTGAATTTTTATATTATATATAGTAGTGCTTTGTAACAATTACTCTAAATAATTTTTTTTTAATTAATTCTAAGTAAAACATTTAATTGTAATGAAAAATAAACCAATGAATTTACACGCCATGTTATATTTTAATAAGGATAATCTAAATCTTCCAGGAAACTAAAACAAAATTTTTGCAATAAAAAAAATAATTAAAAGCAAAGTACGTTCACTATTAAGATACTGAACCTTTGCAGGCATCCACTAAACAAATTGCAATAGCATTCATTTTGATAGGTAGGGGTTTTGTTTTTTTTACACCTTTTCATTGAAAATAATATTAATAATAATAAAACCGACGTAAATTTAATTGGAAAATTGTCGGTGTATAGCAGAAGTGTAATTACACTATGTAAATGTCTTATATGTGATCAGAATTGCATCGTCAATATATTCATTCCTTCATAAAAACAGTCTCATCTTAATCACTATTTATTAAACAAAACATTAGCTCAGACGTATTGACTTCAATGGCTTAAAATTGGCATAAATTGCTTTTTAGAGGATCATATTTTTTTTTTAAATTTATAATTTTTGTTAAATTAGTTTGGTTCAGCTGGTGGTGGTATTGTAATAAAAGTTATTATATTTTTAATCATATAAATTACTGTTTAATCTAAAAATATGGGTTAACCTATGTTATGTTATCCTTAACAAGTACTTAAATTCAAATCCTAACTATTAATTTTCACCCATACAGTTAATTTCAACAATTTGAACTTTTTTTAAAAAAAAAAAAAAGTTCAAAGGTTCACGTAAATGAATTTCTCAGTAATAAAATAAAAAGTGGGATTGCTTAACTGCCAAACTTATGTTATGGGACTCCACCCCCATAAACAAAATCATGGACACTCAAAATATTTTGTTTAATTAAATTTAGATTTTAGACACTTTTGGCCATTTATTCCCTATATAATCTCCAACATTGATTCATCCACTTCATCACAATTCACAATCTACTCTCTGTACCTCTACCTACTCTGTTCTCTCAATGTATTCAGAGATCGAAAACAGAGTTATGGCAATTCAATCCTCAATGTCTCTCTCCGTTTCACTATTATTACTTCTTCTATCTCCATCCCTCATTTCCTCCTCACCAGTTCAAGATCCACAACTTCTTGTTGAACAAGTACACAAGTATGTCATCATTTAAACAATTGTACTAATTTTGTTAACACCAGTTATTAAAAGTATGAAAAGTACTAACATTAACATGGGACATTTGTTTTTTTCATTCTTTAATTTGTACAGGAGCATAAATGAATCTAGAAGGAACTTGGGCTTTCTCTCCTGTGGAAGTGGAAACCCAATTGATGATTGTTGGCGTTGTGACCCAAATTGGCAAAAGAACCGCCAACGTTTAGCAGATTGCGCAATTGGGTTTGGAAAACATGCCATTGGTGGCAGAGATGGCAAAATATATGTAGTCACAAACAATGGTGACGACCCAGTGAGCCCAAAACCAGGAACTTTAAGATATGGTGTTATTCAAGATGAACCTTTATGGATAATTTTCAAAAGTGACATGGTTATAAGGTTAAAGCAAGAGTTAATGATGAACTCATTTAAGACAATTGATGGAAGAGGAACAAGTGTTGACATTGCTGGAGGACCATGTATTACTATTCAATATGTGACAAATATTATAATACATGGTTTGAACATTCATGATTGTAAAAGAGGTGGAAATGCTTATGTGAGAGATTCACCAAATCATTATGGTTGGAGGACATTGTCAGATGGTGATGGAATTTCAATTTTTGGAGGGAGTCATGTTTGGGTCGATCATTGTTCTTTGTCTAATTGTCGTGATGGACTTATTGATGCTATTCATGGATCAACTTCTATTACTATCTCTAATAACTATTTTACACATCATAACAAGGTCATGCTTTTGGGTCATAGTGATAGCTACACTAAGGACAAGAATATGCAAGTCACTATTGCTTTCAATCATTTTGGTGAAGGACTTGTGCAGAGAATGCCAAGGTAAATGAGATTCAAATTCTGAAATGCATTTGAGTTTGTTAAATATTAAATCTGTTTTTGAGTTTTGCTGAAATTGATCTCTTTTTTTCTTCTTCTTCTTTTTCTTTCAATATTTGAAGATGTAGGCATGGATATTTTCACGTGGTGAACAATGACTACACGCATTGGCAAATGTATGCAATTGGAGGAAGTGCTTCTCCAACTATCAACAGTCAAGGCAATAGATTTCTAGCTCCAAATAACAGATTCAACAAAGAGGTAAAAATAAAAAAAAAACCATTAATAAAATTCCAATTTTTAGCAGAAAAGAAATTGATTTCTATTAAAAGTTGAAGGGCTGATATATAAATTTGATTTCAGATAACAAAACGTGAGAATGCAAGACAAAGTAAGTGGAAAAACTGGAATTGGAGGTCGTCAGGAGACTTGTATTTGAATGGAGCATTCTTTAGACCATCTGGGGCAGGATCTTCTTCAAGTTATGCAAGAGCATCAAGTTTGAGTGCCAAACCATCCTCTCTTGTTAGTTCTCTCACTTCTGGTGCTGGTGTACTCAAGTGCAGGAAAGGTTCTCGCTGCTGATTTTATCTCATCTGTCTATATACTAAGAAATTTGTCAAAAAGACCAATTGTAGTATAAGTTTACTTCTTGTTTATTTCCTTCGTATATTTGAAATTTTACTTCCAAATTTACAACCTTTGCTTGTTTCCCTAAAGAAACAGGAGCTCAAGTGTTGGTTATTTTGAATGAGGAACTGTGTTACTATGTAATGAGACCTCTTTTTAATCTAAAGAGACAGTGCAGTAATCGAATTAAATGAATATCATTACTTTTTTACACTTGTAGTGGCATAATCGTGTACGGACTAGCAATGTGAGTGTACAATGTTCAAAACTAGTAAAAACATGGGATAGTGAATCTGGATTAGATCTTGAAATATCACAAACAACAAATGCGCTTTTCATTCAAAGTTTTCAGTGGGATCTGGCAATTCTTGTTGCCATAAATGACTCCAAAAAGATTCTTAATGGCTGAATGGCACACACAGCACCGTTTCAATTCTTATCTATTAACAAGAAGAGGAATGCTATGCATATATAAACTTGCTCACACATTTACACTAGCATTATTTTGGTGTGTCATGTGATAAAAATAAATGTAGGTAGGCAACTTTAAATAACGAGAAAAATAATCTCTTTTTTTATTTTTATTTTTTTGTCAACAGAGAGAATTAGTTGATTAACGTTGAAAGTAAACATGAGTTTGCTTACATCCAATTGAACTACACAAGGAGTTAAAATATGCATCCCTAGGGATTTGTTTTAATATTGTGTAAGAATGCATGCATGTACTATCCAGTAGACAAACACAAATTGGAGTTGAGATAAAATCTTCCATCTGTTAGCACCAAACGGTAATCCCCAACATAAGGATTGAAGAGGTGAATTCCAAATGAATAGAAAACACATGTTCATAGCCATTATCAACAATCCAGCAACCCCATATAACTCCGTAAGAATAGCATCAACAGAATGAAGAGACCAACCATGAATTCCCTTAGCCTTGTCACTTTCCACAAGAATTCTAATCAATATATCAGGATCATCCGGTTCATTACTGATTTCACTCACCATATCCATCTCACGGTACCAATTACGAAGCAACAAACAAGAATTTTGGCCAAGAAATTCTAGAGTGGACAACCCTCGTATTTATCAAAATGAAATACTACCGAACCAGTTTTCCCTTATCCCTTATCCACACCTTGAGTGTTTAAGTTATCATCAATCCTAAAACTCCACAAATCATATGGAGCTAAACAACAAGACAAGACACACGGATTGAATTAGCATTATACAAAGATATATTCAACGTTGTAATAAATAAAATAAAAATATTTCATTATACTTGTATTGGGACTCGAAACCAACTTAAACAAACCAGGCAGATGAAATCTCAAGCACCACAAAAATTATTGCTAAAAGACATTCCAAAATCTGATACCCAAGCTCCACATGAGACTCAATTCACGGATATTTGATTTGAGGCCACATGCATACAAACTAAATAATTTGAGGTCAGAATAGGATGGCATCATCTCAAAGAACCGAGGTTAATTTTTATTTTTAAATAAATCCGAGGTTAATTTAAGAGGCCTTGCAATAACCGACAACCAATGCCTGCAATGGATATGACACCAATCACATAATTTTAAGTAGGAAAAAAAATCGAAATGCTAACAATAATTATGAAGCACAACAAATTAATCGTTAGCAATCACACCAGGCAATGAAGTGAGGCACTCACCTTATGTATAATTGAGATCAAAGTCGCAAATAAAGTGATGAGATAAACATTCAATCTTTTAACAAAAGAAGTTTCAAAATACCCCAATGAAAAGCAATAGATATTATCGGGACATACAGCTCGAAGGGAACAACCAAGTAACAAGGGCCAGAAAATACTTTCGCATGAAGGATACACGTGCAATTTCAACAAAAACTACCAAAAAGTCTACAATCAGCTTCCATCAATCAGAATCTGATGCCCATCTGATGATCAGATCAGATCAGATCAGGTGGGTGTAATTTAGTACCAAAGTCCTTCAAAATAAAAGCCATCAGCAACTGATTACAATACGGACAATTTTGGCTCAAACCAAAAAAGAAAATCATAAACCTTAGTATCAGTAATCAGAAGGGGAAATGACATCGTCTATTTTCAAGATCATCTTAACAACTTGTGTTGCGAGCAAAATCTGCTGCTGCTTTCCAATCAGAGTCTCAAATACATTCTGCTCACGCATATCATCAGTGCCAACATCGTTGCAATCTATTCCACAGAAAGGATTGTTGTCCTGCACACCAAATTCAAAATATTACAAAAAACTGACAATGTTATGAATGGATTACTTAACACAAAGCTGGTGAGCAAACAGAATCAGGAAGGATCGACTAAACAAAATGATTATCATGAAAAGAAAAGGAAAAAAAAACCATCAAAGCAATGTCGAGATTGGTTGTATCATCCTCTACCTTGATTTGCTGGGATTTCACCGCAGAAAGCGTTTCAATGGGTTGAAGACCACTGTTCTCCGCAAGTGCCATGGGTATGGCATCCAATGCATCAGCAAATGCTCTGATAGCATACTGCAGTGAAAGGAGGGAGGGGGGAAACAGAATGAATACAATAGGAAAATCGTGATAACAGAAAGTGAAAATAGAATAAACATCATCTCCAACCTGCTCAACTCCTGGATATTTATCTGCAGCTCCCTCCACAGCAAGAGAACAAGATATCTCAGCCGAACCACCACCATAAACAATAGAATTGTTGCGGATGAGATTCCTAGCAACACACAAGGCATCATGGATGCTGCGTTTTGTCTCTTCTATCATCATTTTGTTACCTGACACATTATTTTGTTAGATTTAGAGCCTTATGCTAGCTATTACATACTCTGCTGGATAAATAAATAGCTATATATATTATGCTAAACATCATACAAATGCAAACAAAACAAGTAAAAACACAAACCTACCTCCGCGAATAAAAATGGTTACAGCCCTTGAATTTGCACAGTGCTCAATGTACAGCATTCGTTCTTTAGTTGTACCAAATGATTTTTCTCGAACCAAGCCAGCCTAAAAAGTCAAATCGAAACTTTTATGCTTATTAAAAACTACCAATTCAAAACAGAAGGAAATATATCGATAAGGATGACAAATGCATAACAAGAAGTATTCCATTCCGACTAGATCAACTGATGATACAAATTTTACATATTTCTAAAATAATACGATAAGTCATTGAAATCTTTACTTCACACTGAACTAGAGAAGAAAGAAACCAGGTCTGTTCCAAAGATAAAACGAGAACTCAGGAAGGAAAATAAATATTTACTATACTGGAAAACATGCATTGAACATACACAAAGGAGCTAAACATACCTTTCCCAACTTCTCAGGAGTCAGCTCCTGGAACCTCGGCACAATTCTTCCACCTATGGTACACCAAAGATATAAATTGGAAAGTAAAGATGCAATATAATAGAGCGTTTGGGATGCACTACCCACAAAAATGGTATGAGTTAAGTGTGGTTGTTTAGAAGCAGGCAGCTACAAATCTAGCCAAAAAAATATATAAACAAGCACTTTTTAAATTCTAAAAATTTAGCAACATGACTGTAAGGAGTATTTTTAATTGTTGCATTTACCAGAAAACCTTAATATCACTAATATTTATTTAACAACTTAAGGATAGAAAAATGACGAGATTTTGTAATGAAAACATAATAATAATAATAATAATAATAATAATAATAATAATAATAATAATAATAATAATGCTACGAGTGAATCCCATAAATTTTAGCACTAAGTGCTTTCAACGGTAAGGAGACTTCTAACAAATACTTAAAGCTGCTTAGAAATGGGACCCAAAATTGTTATAAGCTATGTTACATGGAAAAAGGATCCAACACTGGTACACATTCAGAGGTCAGATTTATCATTTTGTAAAATTCTAAAACACAGGGACACTGATAATAAGCGTCTAATTATTAGACACAGGGACACAACATATTATATAAATTATTATATATGTGTTATATTCATATATTAATAGTTTTATGTATTTTTTAATAATTTTCATTTACTTATACTTTTTATTTTTAAATTTAAATTATTTTTTATTCATTTATCTTATTTCTTTAATTAAATATGAGCCATCCAAATGAACTAGCCCATTTTCTTCCGTAAAACAGCAAACCACTCATTAATTTTATATGTCCAACCCATGTCCATCAGAGAAAAACAAAAAAAAACAGACCATATCTGTTTTTAAAAAAAACCAACCCATGTCCATTAGAGAAAAACAAAAAAACACCATATATGTTTTTAAAAAATCCAGCCCATGTCCATGAGAAAAAAATCCAACCCAACCCAACCCAACCCAGCCTAGCTCAACTCATGTTTCTCTTCTATAACATTTAATGTATGATTTTTAATTTGTTTTTGAATCACGTGCATTAGGGTGTTTTCTCTCTTCAACATCTGGCAAAAATTTGCCGTCGGCTTCTTCTTCTTCTTTTACCTACTATTGAGATTAGGGTTGAGTAAATAATCCAATCAATCCACCTAAATTGAGAAATCTGATCCAATTACTCAAATTCATATGAGATTGGTTTGACAAATTTAGTTAGATCGGATTCGGATTAGAAAATATACAATTCGTTTGAATCCAGATCATATTCAAATTGACAGAATTTATAATCCGATGCAATCCAATTCAGGACGAATTACTATTAAAATTATAAATAAATATGTATCTTATCTTATAATGTGTCATATTCAAATATTATATACACCACAATTGCATAAAATTACTATTTGTTGGGAAAAATGGATGGTTTTAAAGAAATAAATTCCACACACCCAGGATAATTTCCCAAATCAAAATAGAATAAAAATGACACCAAGATTTTAGTTAAAAACCTTTCAAAACGAAAGAATAAACCACTTTTAATTCGTAGCCACTTAAACTTCCACTATAATAAGACGATTACACACTTCACCTTCGTGCGATCTCTCACAAAAATACAACAAATATGTATCTTCAATTTTCATGATAAAACTTCACAAATCGGGCTCTCTTAATTTCTCTCTCAAAATTTCTCGTAAACTATCTCTCACTCTCTTTTTGTTTTCTCCGCTTCCGACTGCTTCGAGATCGACGCTTAAGGCTTTATATAGCCAAAAACTTCATCCTTTCGCTCCTGATTACACTGAGAGATTTTTGACTTTTTTTTTTTTCTTTTTCTTTCTTTTTCTTCCTTTTCTTTCTAACGACTTTCCTTTCTTCTTCCCTTTTTTTCTTTTTGCATGGACGGCCCACATTAGTCTGACCAACAAATCTCCCCTCCACCTTACGTGGGATACTACTTCTTCCATACCCGCAATCTTTCTACGATAACAAGTTTTTCTCTAGTCACTATTTTGTCATCATATCTCCGCCCGTTATCATCGGGTACGAACCTTTTCAACTTTCGCAGTTTATGTTCCAACACATCACGAATCCAATGATACCTTACGTCGACGAGCCTGACCTCGAGTTGAAGGTCGGGTTCTTGCTAAGATGAATTGCACTCGACCGTCGCAATAAAGAACATAATTTTTCGTTTTCGATGCAATTCTCAGAACTTTTTCATCCACAGGATCTCCTTACAACCTTCAACATATCGCAATGTACTCGTCATAGTACTTAAAGCAATACACTTTTGTAATCGTGATCACGAATGTTCTCCCTCCAAATGTTATTAGGTACCCTGGACATGTGATTTCCTCGCATCTACGTCACAAACCATATCCGAATCAGATATCCTTCTAATACAGGTTTATTATTACAAAAGCATAAACAATGACCGAGGTTCCTCCGAGATACCCGAGTATCCATTCGATACCGCCCAATGTTCCTTTCTAGGATTTGATAGGAATCGGCTCACAACGCCAACAAGATGTGCAATGTCTCTGTCTAGTACATACCATAGCGTACATTGGGACCGCTAACCGCCGATGGCATACAAGGACCTTGCTCATCTCTCGATTTATCCTCCTCACTATGACATTGACTCACATTAAGTTTTAAAGTTGGCTCGCAAGCTGGACAACTAACAGCTTTAGCTTTGGCTTCATGTCAATCTTTCAAGAACTTTTTCAACATACCGTTTTGGGAAAGCCAGATCTTTTGCTTTTGGCCTCACATGGGTAATCGTCGCCATGCCAAGAATCTGCTTAAGCGTCCTAAGTCCTTTATTTCAAAGCGACTTGCTTCAACTCCTTCTTTAACTTGTTAATCTTGTCAATATTTTGACCCACAATTAACATATCATCAACATAAAGCAAAAGAATAATAAAATCACCATCGAGAATTCTCACGTAAGACGCAGTTGATCACCGCTCGCCTGTATTCATTTTTCTCCATGAATGAGTCGAACTTTTTACCACCTCGGGTTCGCTCGTGACCATACAAGCTTTTTCTTTAGTCTGCAGATACCAACGCTTTTCTTTGCTTTTTGACTCTGAAACCTTCAAAGTTCCTCCATATAGATTTCTTCATCAAGATCACCATGTAAGAATGCCTTTACATCAAGTCAGTGTTCAACTTCCAGACATTAAGACTAGCCGCCAAACCAAGAACAACTCCTGATTGAAGACATTTTAACCACTGGCGAGAATATTTCATCGAAGTCAACACCTTTCTTCTCACCGAATCCTTTCACAACCAATCTTGCTTTATAAATAAGCTGGTCAAGGAAATGCGCCTTCTTCACTTTCGATTCTCAGACACCCACTTGTTCTCGAGCTTTTCTTCCATGGTAGCTTTCATGTGTCAAATGCTGGTTCTCACGCAGAGATTTCATTTCTTCCTCGTACGGCTTTGCCCACTCGCCTTATTACGCTGACGCTGATGTTTTGTCATAAGTCTCTGTTCCCCTTCTACGAGCATCACATACTGTTAGAGAATATATACGACCAGTTGTCGTACTCCTGCAGATCTCCTCACCGTACTTCGGGCTGGACTTGTTCAGACTCACTGCGTTCCGAACTCACCATGGGATTGACATCATCGCATCCCCGCGCGACTCCCCCCATCGGATTTATCATGAGACTGGTCCGCATTAACCGGAATTTCATCTCGATCAGATTTCTGATTTCTCAAAGTCCTCGATTGCTCGTCTTCAAGAAATATCACGTCTCGCTTCCGACAATCCTTTGTTACTGTGATCCCAAAGTCAGAGGCCAAATTCTTCACACGGGCATATCCCATAAAGATACATTGTTTCGCTTTTCCATCCAACTTGGACCGCTCATCTCTCGGGATGCGAGCAAATGCTCTACAGGCCGAATACTTTCGCGTTGTTTGTAAGAAACGTCTCTCCCCGTCCAAACTCTTTCCCGTACGGGGCCGTAGCTCGTTGAACCGATGGAGAAAGGTTGATTAAATCGACCGTCATCCGCATCGCCTTCCCCCAAAAGTGCCTGCGCCACATTCGGCAGCATACATCCGACTCTTCATGTACGGTCTCCGTTCATTCTCTCGCCGACACCGTCAAGGCCGAGAGTGTCTTTGGTACCGATTTTTCCAAATACCGATGCCAAACTTCTATAGTACTCTCTTCGAATGGTCCACGATACTCACCACCATTATCTCGCACGCACACACTTCGTACGTCCGCGCTTTCTCTCCACTTTTACACGGAACTCGCTTGAAAACTTCATGCACTTGATCTTTAGTTTTCAAAGCAAAAGTCCATACTTTTCTTGAATGGTCATCAATAAAGGTCACAAAATAGCCGAAAGCACCTCCTAATGACTTACAACTCATCGTACGTACATTCATGGTATTAAATCTAGAATATTTTCCTTTCTAGATGCGTATGAGACTACGAAATGCAACTCTACGTTGTTTTCCCATAATACAAATAACACAAGTTTGCGAAGGTGTACCTTTCATTCCCGGCAAGACCTCATTTTTGGAAAGAATTCTCGAGACCTTTTTCACTCATGCTGCCGAGTCGCTTATGCCATACTCTGCAGGAACTTCTTTCCTCAGTGGCATTTACTTCTCCTCTACATAGTTCGCTTCGTGATGCGTAGTGATGTATCTTTCTCGCTTCTTTAGCTATTACCGATTGCCTTCATGCAGCTCCCACTTTCCTCCACCAAAATAATTATCAGATCCATCATCATCAAGCACGCCAGAGAGATTAAATCGAGTATGGATATCGTGAACATGCCTCACATCTTTCAAGTAATCAGATCCAAGATTAGTCTCTAGATAAATATTTCCAATGCCGACAATTTTTGATGCATCATCATTTCCCATCCTTACACGTCCAAAATCACCTCGAAAGCGTAGGTTGAGAAGAATTTCGCCACAGGTGACATGATAGGAAATACCGAGTCAACTACCCAAGTTGTCTTGCACGCAAGATTGACATAATCAAAGATTCGAATCGATGACAACTTCTTTAGCGACATTGTGTCATTTGTTCGCCGCTCGATTTCTCGATTGTTCCGCCTTTAACCTTCTACATTCTCGAATGGTCTGGTCCAGGCTTTATCGAACGATGACACTTCATGTCATACCTCGATCTACTTCAACCGTCCCCTTTGTCTGACTTTGGTTACGGGATTTTTACTTTTACTTCTCCCCGCCATTCTTCGTCAGCTTGTTTCGCACGCATGTGCCGCTTCAAAGGTCGTGAGTATAGCCTTCATCTTTACGTCAGACTCTTCGCTTAACATTCTCGCCTTTACCATATCCATGGTAAGCCTTACCGTCGTGAGTCGAAGCTTGCTAATCGACACAACTAGAAAGTATCCCAACTTTTCGAGTGTAGAACTCAACATCAACTTTCTACTATCTTCATGTAGCCGAGCCGATCTACAATGCCTTGAAACTCACTCATATGTTCCGATACGCCTGCTCCGTCTTTATACTTCAAATCGACTAATCGTCGATCAAATTTGCTTTATTCTCGCTATTGTCATACATTTTTCCAACTTTTTGCCAAAGAATATAAGCTGGCCGTGGTTCATTAGCAAAATTTTGAAAATGCTTTTGCCGATCCATCATGTCATTTGAAGAAGACACTTTCTGCTCGTAACGCCCATTCAATGTCTCAGACGGCATTTCTTTCTCCTTCTCGCATTATAATTAGCTTCCATAGATCTTTATCAGATAAAAGATCCTCCATCTTCTATTTCCAAATTGCATAATTAAACGCGTTAATTTTATCATATTACCCTGGTGTTTTCCTCCATTTGAATCGTCAATACCGTGTTTCATTAACTCGATACTTTTCTTCGACAATGAATAGTACCAGAATAGTACAATACAAGATATACAATAGATCAGATATTGTACGCCTCTTACTAAAATAACTTGCCTCGATACCACTTTGTCGGGAAAAATGGACGGTTTTAAAGAAATAAATTCCACACACCCAGATAATTTCCCCAAATCAAAATAATAAAAATGACACCAAGATTTTAGCTGGAAAACCTTTCAAAACGAAGAACAACCACTTAATTCAGAAATAACTTAAACTTCCACTATAATAAGCATTTTGATTACACACTTCACCTTCAAGCATCTCTCACAAAAATACAACAAATATGTATCTTCAATTTCATGGGATAAAACTTCACAAATCGGCTCTTAATTTCTCTCTCAAAATTTCTCTAAACTCTCTCACTCTCTTTTTGTTTTCTACGCTTCTGATCTGTTTGAGATTGAAGCTAAGGCTTTTTCTTTTCTTCTTTTCTTCTTTTCTTCCTTTTCTTTCGGCGCCAATGACTTTCCTTTCTTCTTCCCTTTTTTTTTCTTTGTGGATGGCCCACATTAGTTGGACCAACACTATTTTAGTTTAAAAAATAAATATAAATGTTAAATCTCTATAGTAATTTATTTTTTTGATTTTCTTAATTGTAACTATAAATAGTAAATTTTGGTAAAGATACACCAATTTAAAGTTTAAATGTTGTATATATCTTGTTTTATAGATGACAATAATTCATAAATAAATTTCAACATCAATCCAACCTCATCCGATCTACATGGATTCCGATTGATTAGAATTGATTACATCATTGAATCAGATTGAGATTCAAAAATCTTCATTTCCGATTCGGATTGGATCAAAATTGGTGAAATACAAACAATTTTGATCAACTACTCAACCCTAACTAATAGCATGTCGAGCCCGTAAATATTTTTCCGCATCCAAGACATATCCCACACCCGCACCCGAGACATGACAAGGGTGCGGGGAGGGGAAAAAGCCAACTCCATGTAAATAGATTAAAAGTGCTTGACATAATCTTGTCAAATGCATAAAATAAGGGTTTTTATCTCAAAAGATATTTCTACCACACTAAATAATACTATAAACTGGATAACAATTTAAAAATAGTAATAAAACCATAACACATGTTGCTTGATGAGAATACCTGTGGCTATTGCTATTAGTTCTAACTCTACACCACCGACCCATCTAACAGCTGGCAAGTTCCTGTGCATCAATAAATGATTTGCTTCATCATCAAACCCCCATTGGCAGATAACCAACGTGGCACCAACGTCCTGTGACTCAAAAACCAGTCTCCATTAGGTATAGATACAATAACAAAAGACTTCAGATGAACTTTTAGCCTCTCAATCAAATTTGTATAAATATAGCATGAAAACAAAGACGAATGCTATATAAACATAGCTAGGAATCCCCATATGTCATTATTATAAATAAAATAAAAATAAAAAATTGTTGATAGAAAAAGAAAATCTAAGTAACCTTGCATTTCTGAACCATATCATCAAAGTACTTCTGTTCTTGCTGACGTAAAGTCTGGAACTTCTCCACCGTATCAATGTCAACCTTATGTTTAGTCTTTGGCTTAGGTGGTTCAAAGGGACAAGTCAATATGGCAATTTTTGCATCTTCAATTTGCTTTGGCATCTGTGGATGGCTCATGTCTTTGTCAACAACAATTCCATAAATCAGCTCAGTATCTTCTAACTTTCCCCCAACTTTTCCCTCCACCTTGATTAAATCTAAGTTAACATCCTTCCTCTCTAAATCAGCAACAGAAAGAACTGCTTTAACAGCAATCTCAGCCAGGTTCCGCTTGCACCGGTTCACACTGTTACAAGGAGTTCGACAAGAAAATCAATTATCCTCACTACATAAATGTTTTGAACTTTCTTAAAGTTGTATTAACTTCATGTATTATGGATGCAATTGACTTCTTTTTCTTTTTCTTTTTTGGGATCTTAGAAGGCAAAATATCAATGTATTAATTAAACACATCTAACTTTCATAAAGTTCTATTGACTTCATGACTTGCAGGCGCACTTGACTAATTGCAATTGATATTAAACCTCCTACACGTACAAAGCATTGCCAGAGTTGTTTATCATCAATAATTTCCAAAGAGGACTCACATCTTTGATGATAAAGTAGTCATGCAAGTCTGAACCAGAGGCTCTAGATTTGTCGCTTCAAACTCGAAGTTCTGAGCTATCCGCTCCAAATGTTCAGCAGCTATTCTAGAGGCCATTTCATAGCCCTCTGAAATTCTTATGGGATGAATACCGCGCTCTAAAAGCTGCATAGCCTGCTCTAAAAGTGACCCGGCCATCACAACAACTCCAGTAGTCCCATCACCAATTTCATAATCCTGGCTTCTTGAAAGTTCAACCATCAATTTTGCAATTTGATTGTCAACGTCCATCTGCTCCAAAATCGTTGCACCATCATTTGCTGAGAAGAGTAAAATAGAGACAAAGTAAGGTAAGATCAAACTCAAGGGTCAATGACACGAGACTATGGGAACTTCTCTCAACAGGTTGAGCTTGAAAAAGAGAGATGCTCATCTACAGTGAACTTGATGACAAGTAACTGCACTAAAGATCGACAAATGTTTATCTGTGAAGTGTCAACCACGAAGACATGTAAGCCGGGAAAGTAACAGACAAAATTTAGTTGAATAAACCTTTCGCTCATGTAGGCAATAATATCTACATATAGCAAACTGATCTAAGCATCATGATGTTTACGACGCATTTTCTCTTGATCAGCTAAGTAACAAATGAAGCAATGTACATATATTACCCACTTGCATCAACTCATCTTGGTTGTTACGCCCAATCATAATTCATACACCATAAGCAAAAAGCAATTGAAAAATACTTGTAAAACTTCTAGATAAAAAAAAAATGAAAAAACCTATAGATTTTTTGGGTCAAAATTTCCAACAAAAGCAACATCTAATATACAAAATGAGGATTGAAATTACATAAAACAAAAAGGAGATAAAAGAAGAGACTAACAGATAGTGACGTCGCCATCGGGGCTCTGGAGCATCTTATCCATGCCCTTGGGACCGAGAGAGGTCCTGAGGATGCGAGCCACAGCTTTGCCAGCGGCAATGTTGGACCTCTGGGCATCCAGACCTCTCAATCTAGTCTTTTGCTCTTGCTCCTTGAGGATTATGAATGGCCTCCCATACTCGTCGAAGGCCAGCGCCATTTTTTTCTCTCCCTCCAACCCAGAAACAGTGATGGGTTTGGAAGAGTGTAGCAGCTCCCTGTCACGACCTTAATTTCTCAAGAATGATCAGCAAGACTACCATTCACAAACTAAGCTTTGAATCCGAAACTAACTCCAAAGAGAATCAGAGAGATTGCAGTTAACGCCAGATCGCTTAAAGAGAATTACGATACAATCACTAAGAATTCCTAGCGATTTACGATTTCCCAAGATTTTCCAAGATTTAATTTAAAACGAAGACCAAGCTTGCCTATTTATACACGCCTCTGCTTAAGAAAGACGCCACCACTTTCTGTAGGTCTCTAGTCTAGAATGTACGCTGGTCTTCAGATTTATCTACAAAATGCCACAAGCGCTAGACCTTCTAGCCCAACTCTGTAGTCTTCTAGGTTTGTCTAGCTCCTTCCACGCACCTTCCGGATGTTCCGTATACTTCCAGCAGCCTTCTACATCCTTCCGGACGTTCCGTAAGCTTCCCAAGGCTTCTACATCCTTCCGGATGTTCCGTAGCTTCTACGTTTCCCGAACTATCTCGCGCATTCTAACGTTTCTAGGCCATTCTAAGACTCTCCAGCCGTGCTCTGTAACATTCTGCGGTCTTCAAGCCGAGTTCAGTCCGTCCAACTCTAGCCATTTCTAGACTTCTCTGTGCAACTCTAGAACTTTCCATGTCTTAGATCCTTGCGCAGCCCAACATTTGGATTTTTGTGGCCATGGACGCGACACCCTCCCCCACTTAAGTTCAAGGACGCCCTCGGCCGTGCCTTCAAGTTGAAACCTCTCCATAGCACTTTTTGAACAGCCCACAAGGAATCCCTCGTGTTCCCAACTTGTCTCTTCTTCCTGGCATTTTTTCCATTCGACCAAGTATTCCCCATAACTTCAGCCCCTCCGTCTGATCAAACGATCCTCCCAAATCGAGTCCTCTTCGTTGGAAGCCGAGGTTTCGACGCGTAGCGCCTCGGGTTCTCCCCTACTTATGTCTTCCTTATCTCCACGAAAGGATTTTAGCATGCTTACATGAAAACAGGATAAATTTTAAGCTTCTAGGAGTCACAGAAATTATACGACGCCTTACCGACTTTCTTAAGGACAGAAACGGTCCTCATATTTCCACAATATCCCCTTATGAAGTCTTCCGCAAGAACTTCAATTGCTTTGGGCAATAGTTTAACAAGGACTAGATTTCCTTCCCCGAAATTCGACCATCCTTCTTTTCTTGTTACCATTTCTTCATCTTCTCGTATGCCATATGCAAATAGGCTCGGGCCAACTCCACTGCTCATGCGCACGCCTTGGAAAACTTGAAAGCAACCGGCTCTCTTCCTTCGTAACTCGTGGTCAAGGCACGAGGGTCACGGCCGCCGCCCCATGACAATTTCGGTTGACTCTTCTGGGTAAACTCCGCTCCTTTAGATTATACGAGAATCACATCCAACAGCCTTGCCCAATCCTCACTGATCGGCACTCACAAAGGCCTAAAATACAATCTCAAAGAACGCATTGGCACGTTCCATCGTCCCAATGTCAGGTGGAAGCTTGTGGAGAAATTCATGTCCGATCCCAACAACTTGAATACTTCCGTCCAAAATTTCCCCATGAATCGTGGGTGTCGGTCACACACGATATCGAAGGAATTTCCCCCAACGCTTCACAACGTTTCGAGGAACAATCAAGGCCCTCATCCGCCGTACCCGTCGAGGCGTATATGAATATCGCATACTTGTCGAAGCGATCAATCACCACGATAATGCCGCCAAAGCCCTCTCGATTTTGCCAGCAGTGATGAAATCCATGCAGACACTCTCCCACGGTCTCTCTCGGAGCGGCATTGCGCCAGCAATCCTCCGTGTACGCAGCCTTTGTCTTCCCCTTTTCGACTCAGCCGCATCAATCACCACGCCCGCCACGCAACTCGATTTTTCCACCGGCCCGGCTCATTATCGCGGCCCCGTGTCGAGCTCCAACCCGACTTCACGATTCACCTCCTCCTCGGAGGCAAGCCATTTGGGCGGTGCCCCACGCGTCACCCCACGGGATTTATCCGTAGCTTGCACTTCGCTTCAAGAAGCTCATTTGGGCGACGCCTCAAACATCACCTCACGGGACCTCATCTCGGGGGTAACTTGCACGTCCGGCTAAAGCCTGGGCTGGGGATGCCTCAATCCTCACCTCAAGGACTTATCTCGGGGTAACTCGCACGTCCCGCTCTGCTTGGCTTTGGCGACTCCTCCTCGTACTCTTTCGAGATGGTCGTGCAACTCCCTTCGTCCTTCTTCAATCCCTCTTGACGTGAAAGTTGCCGAGCAGCTTGCGGGTCAAGGCGTTCAGCGGTCCCGTCCGTCGGTGCACCACGCAAGCCTTTGAACCATCCATGACGCATACGTGAGTTCGAGTACGGCACCAAGAAAGCTCTTACCGGTCCAAGAACTCCATGCCGAATACCATCGAGTGGGGTCATCTATGTGCGCCACCGATAAGTCCACTGCCGCCCACGCACCAAGATCGACCCTAACTCCGCGAGCAACTCCATGTAATGGTAATGCCGCCGAGTTAACCGCTCTCGCAGAACCCCCCCCATCGACAACCTTCAGCACCGAGTCGCTTTGCTTCTTCCACCGAAACAAAGTCATGGAGACGCACCCGTGTCGACCAACGCTTTGGGCGACCTTCCCGCTAATGGTGGCATCCACGCACATTAAGCCTTTGTGGTCTTTTGGTGCTCCGCACGCACTGCGCAGTGCGCAAAGAACCCATCTTTGCACCATCGTCCGACTCACCTCCATCTCGGCCATGCGCGGAGGCAACTAAGGCACTCAAGCCCTTCCCTTTTGGACATTCATGCGCCCAACGCGGTCCGTCGCATATAAAGCACATCACCCGGCTTCGAGGCATTCCGATCCTCCTTCTCCTTCCCTTTGTCCCGTGGCTTGAAATTCCAGAGTTACCCTTACGACTTTTGGAATGGCCTCCATTACTCTTCTCTCCACCAAACTTTTTATCCGAGTCTTTCGAGCTTTCCTTGCTCATGCGAGTAGTCAACCTAAGCTTTCGCGCTGCAACGGCCGAAGACAAGTCTTGACACCACGTCGCTCGAGCTCCAAATCGCCCATGATCGAGACCGTCCACGAATGTGCTAAGAATAGGCATCCTTGTCGTACGATGTGCCTGGGACTTCAAGCAAGAAGGTCATGGAACTCCTTCACATAGTCCCCATGCCACCCGGCCTCGTTTAACCGTCATAGCTCGGCCCCTTTGCCTCCTCCTCAAGCATTGACGGGGAAGAATCGCATCTTGAACTCCCTCAAGTCTTCAAAGCGTGTCAATCAGGCAAACCCCTCGTCGCACATCTCCACGTCTCCGTCTCCACCACAACATCGCAGTTGCTCGGATAAGTACACGGCCGCAGCTCGGATTCCCGGTACGGTCCGTTACGCGTAGCCTCAAAGTATTGTTCTAACCCCCATAGAAGTTTTCCACTTCCCTAGCGTTCCTAACGCTATCAAGGCCCTGGGGCTCGTGGGAACATCCACCCTCTTAGCCTCACTGGCGTGTCGTACCAGCCTCCCGCGGCCATACTCGCTACATGTAGGCAGATCACCACCCATATCCTCCATTCTAAGCAATACATTAGCAAGTTCTCTTCGGGACAAGATCCCTTACCTTGGCAAGTTCCACCTTTAGCCCATCAATCTCTCACCAATCCACCGTCTACCTACTGAGTGACATCTAACCGCCGCGTGGATTTCCACATCCTCGGCCTCCAAGCCATTGCAACGCCTCCTAAGCTGTCAACCCGATCAAACAGCCTCCCTAAGCCGTCCCGCGCACTTCCCACTCGTGCTTTCCAAGAGCAAGTCTTTCGACTTGCTCGAGATTCTCGGCTTTCCCGCACTTCCTCACGCCACGTTCCATGTGGAACATCAACGCTCGGGAGACGGACCAACGTTCTTCATTATGCCAAAGATAGAGATACTTTAACCCGCTCTGATACCAACTGTCACGACCTTAATTTCTCAAGTAGCGATCGTGCGGCACTTAGCTCGGTCCGTCAAACTAAGCCTGCCTTTGAATCCGAAAATGGAACTCCAAAGAGAATAGAGAGAGATTTGCAAAGAATGCTTTGTATTGCTCTAAAGAGAGTTTATGATACAATTGCTAAGAATTCCCAAGGATTTACAGGATTTCCCAAGATTTTCCAAGATGAATGAAAATGAAGACCAAGTGGTCTATTTATACATGTGGGCTCTAGCTCAAGAAAGACGCCACCACTTTCTGTAGTCTTCCTAGTCTAGAATGCATGCGTGTCTTCTTCAGATTTATCTACAAAATGCCACAAGGCTCTAGGACCTTCTAGCCAACTCTCTAGAGTCTTCTAGGTTTGTCTAGCTCCTTCCACGCACCTTCCGGATGTTCCGTATACTTCCGCCAGCCTTCTACATCCTTCCCGGACGTTCCGTAAGCTTCCATGCGCTTCTACATCCTTCCTGGATGTTCCGTAAGCTTCTACGGCCGTTTCCCGAACTATCCTGGCCGCATTCTGAACGTTCTAGGCCATTCTAAGACTCTCCAAATGCGCTCTGTAACATTCTAGCGCCTTCTGCTCGAGCCGAATATCATTCAACTCTACCCATTTCTGTGACTTCTCTAAAAGAACTCCCTAACTTTCCACGTTCCTTAGATCCTTGCGCAGCCCAACATTCGATTTTTGAAAAGAGGCATGTGACGCGACATCCCGCTCTCTTTCTTTGCGGAAATGGAACAAATAAGGGTTTAAACTTTAAAGTTCCTTGTCAATCAGTTACCGACTCAAGGTTTTTTTTTTTTTTTTCCTTCTTCCGCGAAGCCGCTTCGCTTTCTCGTAATAGCATCCCTTTTTTCGAGGGGTTTGATCTGGGTCTGCTACCTATTGGGCTTGTTGAGATTTTAGGCTTATTGCGACAATTGGGCCACATCTACCGAATGAATTTAAGAAATAAATGTGGATATTTACGTTAAAAAATTAAAATATATATATTAAAAAATTAAAATAACTCTAAATTTAATTAGTTTATTAATTATGATTTAGAAATTGGAATTTAAGATTTAATGTTTAAAATTTAGAGTTAAAGATTTATCAACTAATAAAAAAGTATTATTAGTAAGTAAATATTTTTCTTTTTATTTAAAATATATTTTTTTAATTAATAAGAAATCAATTTTGGAAAATATATAATTTTAAACCTTAAGTTGTTATATTATAATGCCATCCATTAAATATCTTCCTTTTTAAAAAAATATTTCTTAAAAAGTATTTTAAAAAAGTCGCTAGGGATTTAAGGGTTATTAAAAAAAATTTACTCATGAACTTATAAACATAAATGCATAAAAGAGAAAAACGAAGAGACATAGAAATATATCTGATATTTTCATTATCTCAATGGTTTGTCATCTTTAGTTATCTTAAAGAAATACAGAATATGTGAATATATAAGCGAATTATAAGTATATACTAAAATTAGAGTGGAAAAACACGTGCTACGAATATATTAGCAATGACGACAGCTAATAAGCCATGCATGAAAATAACGGTCGTTTACCAAAATCAACAACCACCCATGGCTCTTCTTATATCCCGCAACCCATGCAAAACCAATTGAAAATCAACTGTATTCTCCAAACACCACAAACCCCAATATATACCTCCCAAAACCGAAAAGGCATGCAGTGTTCTTGTTCATAAAAGGGCACCCAAATTTATTTACAATTAATCCAAAAAAATACGATGGCACGCCAAATGGTGATTCTTATTCTAGTTATATTCAGCATTGTTGGGTTTTCTATTTGTGCAGCAGACAACGAACAAAGTCCTAAAACTGACCAAGCCGCTGCTGCAGGACCAGTAAGCGAAGGCGATGAAACCATTGGAAACTCTGATGAATTCGTTGCAGGAGGACCCATGCCTCCATTTGCAGAATCACCACTTCTTAGTAGTCCTGGTGGTGCGCGCGCAGATAGTGTTCTTGCACCCGCAAGTGGTGCATCCACCCTTGAGGTATCTGCCATTTTTGGGTTTGCTATTGCTCCCTTTGCCTGCTTCTTTTTCTTCTCCTGAGAAACCCATTTCCCGTACATGCATGCATATAATAAATGTACAGCACCTTGAATAAAAATAATCTAAATTTGCCGTAATCTGATCTCTCTTTGTTGCTACTTCTGGATTCATCTTAAAAGTTAATTACGGTTTGAGCAATGAATACTAAACAGCACACTGTGTGTATGCATGTATGTAATTTATTTTCAACAGCAAAGATTGTCTAACAACTCTTCATAATCAGAACTCACCTCATGAATTGATTCACATGCACGCAATCTCAATAGCAATGACATACAAGTAACTTGAGAAAATGCCATGTAATCTATTAATAAAATCAAAGCTCGTAAGACAATTTCAATTTATCTCTATAATCTAAAATAATAATAATAATAATAATAATAATAATAATAATAATAATAATAATAATAATAATAATAATAATAATAATAATAATAATAACGAGAATTCTCTATTAGCAACCAAATACATTAGAAATCAGTTAATATTTACCAGAATAACGGCTATATTTTGATTACAAAAGAGGAGAGGATCGACTTTGGAAAGTGGTGGTTTTCCGGCCAAGCCCAATCCCTCTTGAGCTGAGTAGTCCCAAAAAGAAAGCACAATGAGGCCAAGTTGTTATCTAGTAGTAATAATTAGGAGTAGCGTTTGATTAGGTTAGTTTTTGTTTCATTTTTTAAATCGATTTTATATTTATTGTTTTTAGAAACCCATAAACTTAACCAATATGACCCAAAAAAAACTAACCATCAATCAAATTTATATATAAATGATTCGAAGAAAGTTGATTTATTAATTTTTTAATTATTATAATCATAATTCAATAAAAAATGACTAGTTTGATTAAACCAAGAAAACATATATCATATAATTTAATTTAATTTAAAAATTATTACCATCACATATATTATTCTAGTAGTTATTATATAAATATAAAATTGTGATTATTTTTAAAATTAATCATTAAAAAAATATTATAAAAAAATTATAAAAAAATTAGAATGTGTTTAACCGTTTATCACATCAAATAGAGCTATACATCTAAATAAAATCTCATATTATTAATCAAGAACACTTAAAATATAAAATAATGTAAGAAAAAATTATTAATTTAAAGATTTTGTACCAAATTCGATATATCAATTAGTAGGAAAATATAATGATAAATATCTAAAAGATAAAATGACTAAATTAACTATTTAATATGTTATAATAATTTAAATAAGTCTTTTGTCACAAAATTTTATTTAAAAATGTATAATAAACTTACAAATATTTACTATTTATCCCTTTTAATTTTGAAAACATTATATAAAAATATTATGAATATAGAGTTAACTTATAAAAATTAACAAAACATACTTAAAATAGTTATTATTTTATATAATTAATCCGGTTTAAGAATTGAACATTTAAATTTCTAAATGAGAGTTTTTTACTTAGTAGGTTTAGATAATATAATTTTAAAATATAATTTTATAATATATTTAAAAAAACTTAATATATATTAACGATTCATTCAATTTTTATAATTTTTGAACCTCTAACCAAATTTACTATATCAATTTTGATATTTTTCTATATAGACTAACCAACTTAAAAAAAAAAGTAAGTTTCATTTAGTATTGAACTCAATTTATTTTTTATTTATAAAAAAAAATACCCATTCCTAATTATAACGCGGAATCAAATTCACCCCTTTAAAATGCCACTCCCATCGGCTCTTAAACCAAGCTAGCAAAAATTTCTAAGTGCAAGCCCTTTATTTCTTCAAAACCAATCCAAAAACACTCCACCAGCTCCATATTCCTTAACCTTTTATAGAACTCCATCAGATTGGAACATTTCCAAGATTCTTTAGCAGTAGTATACCTCCATATGGTATGAGTTGGTGTCTCAAAGCTATAGCCAATAACACAAAAAATTCGAACTCTTTATAATTGTCTTTTGGAAAAAGTGTTGAAATAATCAAAATGTCTTTCTGCAAATCTCTCCAAATGAAGTGCTTAATTTTACCAATCACATTCATATTTTGGAGTTTGTGCCACAACTGTTGAACATTTCCCCAAGACGATGACGACTACCTCATATTTACCACCTTGCTTAAATCCAAAGCTAGTTTATATCCATTCTTAATCATGTACAATTCCAAATTATTAAAATTCCTCACCAAGTCATCATGCCTTCGGGTAGGAGGCAACGAAATGTGAAGAATGATACCCGTTTTTTTTTGACACCTAACATTTGCTTCACCATTTCAATTTTTCACATTTCGTCATGCCTAATCAACTCCAATACACGAGCACCATCTTCTAATAGCCTTGTCGACCTCACATTAAAGCAACAAGCCTTTGGTAACCACGCATCCAATAAAATTCGGGTGAACAATCATCCAATATTCTCTAGTCACACCCATTGCAAGTAGTTCCCGTCCCAATATAATAAGACTATGCTAGATAAAACTAGACTAAAAGTTATGCTCTGTAGACCATCAAGTTGCCGTGTGCACATACTTTGCATATAAAACTTTTGATGTACTTGAATGAGATAAAACTGAAAAGAAAAATATTTATTATTTTTCAAGTGTAGAAAAATTAGGAAAGAGTCATACAGATAAGAAAACCTGACATTTCAAAAAATTAAACGAGAGCAGATGGAAAGAGTCACCCGTTGCGAATTTATCAATATTAAAAATGAAATCAACCATGACAACAGACTTCCTACAACAATTCACTCATATTTGCACCCACATTTCCTATATCATGACGCTGTCAAAATTATTTTGAATATTGATTCATTTATCTAAATAATACTGATACATGTCATAATATCAAAAATACAAGCGCCAAAATATGTGTCCTTAACATTTCTATTCACTTGTGAGATTGCAAAACCATCACTACAAAAATAAGCTTACATATCATAGAAGAGATCAAAGTGCCTTGATATGAACATATTTCTAACTCAGGGAAACTTATTTTACTGACTGAATCCCCTATTCACTTGTGAGATTGCAAAACCATCACTACGAAAATAAGCTTACATATCATAGAAGAGATCAAAGTGCCTTGATATGAACATATTTCTAACTCAGGGAAACTTATTTTACTGACTGAATCCCCTATTCACTTGTGAGATTGCAAAACCATCACTACAAAAATAAGCTTACATATCATAGAAGAGATCAAAGTGCCTTGATATGAACATATTTCTAACTCAGGGGAACTTATTTTACTGACTGAATCCAACAAAAAAAATATTACTACCCTTTTTTTACGGTTTACTTGTTAAGAAACTATACTGCCACAAAATAATGATGAACGCCAACTACAGTGAACTTCAAAATTGCAACATAGCCCAGTCAAGATTTACTTTAACGGTGATACCCATCTGATGCGGGGGAGCAATCTGAACGTGCAAGAAACATTATTGATCGTTTCCAGTTGGCTCCTGAGAGATCTGCAGACTCCCAAGGAAATAATGTAACCAATCCTCTTCCTACAAATGAAATCCATCAACTATATTTTACACCCCTTCTCATAGCATGTGGAACATGTGATACCGTGCAAAAGCTCAGCACGTGAACTAAAAGCATGCATAAAGGAGGTAAGCAGAAAAGGCATTCCATCAACAATTGCATCAAGAAATGTCGGCAAATCAGTACATTCCCTTGAAAACAGGATTTGTGCGGCATATGCTAGCACCGTATTCTTCGTACTCTGCTTTGGTATGGCATGCCTGTACATAGAATACAAGCTACTCAATAATACAAAATATAGAAAGAGATCAAAAAAATTGTAAGAGGGAACTCAATTACATGAATCAACATTCCATCGATCTTATACATGCAAATAATAGTTATGAGAGTAAAGAATAGATAATTTAGGATATTTATGATTATTTATATAATATTGGTAATAAATTAGAATTTCAACAGTTTAAATATTCATTAGGATTTTATTTATATAAATATTATGTATTTAATTTTCATATTTAGATTTTAAATTCAATTTAGGATTGTTTTTGTTATCGGAGAATTCCTATAGATAAGACATGATTGTACATTTATTTCATACCAAAATATGGATTAAAATATCATGTCTCTTAATTATCTATGTCACTCCACAATTCTCTCTTTCCTCTCTAATTTCTCAATTCTTCGTTCCTAACCCTAATTTCTTCAATATCTCATTTTCCCCCAATTATATTCTCTTCTCGATCCACATCAATAAGACAATGTCAACAAGCCCCAATCAGTGCAAAACTTGTGAAAAGAGGCCACATTTTTATGGAGGTTTTAAGCTCCATAAGAGTGGTAATTTTAGTGTTACAAATAACAGCAAAATGTCATACCATAAAATTTTCTAACCGTCCAAATTCAAGGAATACTATGTTAATCTAAGGAAGCAGGCAATATGTGTACTTGAAAAAACATAATCATTAATGGAGATGGAAATGATGGAATCATAGGAACAGAGAATATAAACTTGAAGATGCAAATGAAAAATAAGCCTATATTAGTCCGACAGCCAAAGTAATTAGGAGGAAATCATACAGCATAAAACTCAGGCGTTGATGCAAGCACAGAGCCTCCAAACCACACCGCAAATCTCTGAATGGGATGACTAACCACATTGACTTCCACCGGTTGTGACTGGTGAACCCAAAAAAATAAAGATAAGATAACTGAGAATCTTCAAGTCTATTAGGGAAAATATTACAAGGAAAATTAAAAAATATAAAGTAATTTACTTTTATTTCCCCACCAAATCGAGAGTCAGATGCATGAACACGAGCATCAACTATCTTTTTAAGATCTCGTTGCAACCTCCGGTGGAAGTCCTTAAACATGGTTGATCCTCCAGATAACACAATATTCTGGATATTACAAAAAACAAAAGAAACAATGAGTAATACAAATAAATACGTTTATAAGGACCAACCTGTAGGAACAACTTAATACTTTTCCATAAAACAATGTACAATTCAAATTTAGAAGAACACAATCTAATTGTAATGTTTCAAATATTAAAACCATATTGATTTCTGTGGAGCCAGATATTGACATGAATATGATAATCCACTTGAAAGGAGGAAATCTCCTAAACAACTCTTGAACAGTAAAGAACAGATGATTAGATGAGTAAATAAACCATTGCAAAATTAGTAAATACTTGAAAAACTTTTGAAGACAAATCACAAGTTGCCCCCTAGTACCAGCCCACACAAAGCATGTCAATTCCCCAGTGTTATTATTATAAATATGGTCGATGTTGTTGTTCGTATAGTTGTAGCTATTGATATCATTATTGTTGTTCTTATTTATTATTAATGTGGTTGACTTGTTCTGTAATCTTATTGCTTTTTAGAAGTTAATTTTCTAAAAAGAAACTCTACAAAATTATTTGAAACTTTACCTTGTACAAAGACCTCCTTGTGTCAATCGGTGCAGACTGAATACACTTGTCTATTACAACAGATAATGGAGTCGTAAAGTCGCTGCTGTAAATCTCAGGATTGAAAAAAATCTGAAAAAACAGTAGTAGAGGCAAATGCATCAGAAAATGGGAGTAAATATACTGTGCAAGAAACAACCAGAGTGTTGATTCGGTAGGACTTTCCATAATACGCGATGATTTCATAAAGCAAACAAATAAATCAAAGGCTTTAACAAAACATTAGGGTTGATCACCTACAAAGAAGCTTGTTATTATCCCTAAAATTTTTAGTTCTTAATTCTGAGGACGATAATGTTTAATTAAAGATAAGGAAACATCGAAGCCATTGAAATAAAGTCGTCCAATGGTTGAATGATGTATTTCAAATTTTCAACACTGGCAAATTTTCAGTTTCTAAAAGGCACCAATAGCTTTGCACCTAACAATAAACGGCTAAAGTGAACAAATAGTTGTCTAGCATGAAAATGAAGAAAAACTCTCCATGCCACATGTAACCCCAATTGAAGCACATCAATATGCAAGGAACTTATTGAATTAAATGGCCAATAATTTCCAATCATTAAGACAGGCATCCATAAATACCTTTCTAAAATCCCCCTTAACAAAACAAGGTGAGGTTGCTTGAATTATTCTTAAAGCAATAAAAACCTGTTCTTATAAATTTTCAGTCTTCCAATTGGAAGAGAACAAGCTAAACTTAATTCAATCACTTCCATGAATAAACTGTTTTCAGTTAAAACTTAAATTGATTAAGAGAATTGTAATAAAGAAACTCCTTCAGGAAATCGAAAGAAACAAACCTCTGGGGCAAGAAACCGTTCATAACCAACATCACAAGAGTAGGGTGCCCCAGTCTTTGGTTTAATGCCTCTCCATTGCTTGACGTACTTGGATTGTTCTTTATCATGTTTATTGAACTCCTGGAACCATCAAGAAAAATATTTAGTATCAAGCTCTAATGCTGGGCTTCAACAAAAGCATAACATGAAGATCTTTTAACTTGCAAGCCAAAACTTCATGCTCAGTCAGATAACAGGTTTCAAGATATTATGATCTGTCTCCACCAATCTTTTCAACTAAAATTGTTAACGGGGTAAACATAACCTTCACAATGTCCGAACAAGTATAGCAATATGTTTCCTTCACTTTGCGGGCAACTTCAAAGGAGTCTTCTGGAGGTATGTTTTCTCCTCTTTCCTGCACAAACAATATTTACCAAAAAAAATATATGGAAAGAAATCATCAAAAGAAAGCAATACATATATGTTTTTTTTTTAAATAACTACATTACTCACGCACCCATAATTGGGAATCGAATTCCAGACCTCTAGGCTACATGCCTTGAGCCACAAGCTCGTTGGCAATACATATATATTAGGCATGGAAACAAATAATGAAAAACATCATCATGCAAAATGTGAATTCGATAAAACACAACATAAGCTCATAATTAAATTCCCTTTGTTTTTTCCAGTAGTTTTCGGGACATGGGTACTATCAAATATCATTGATAGGTACATCAATGAAGGATGCACAGAAAAAACACTCAGAAAGTATGTACATCAACCCTAGTCTTCGAACATCACAATGAAAAAGAGATTGCAACCAAAAGTACAAATTCCCAGCAAAACATTATTACATTTGTATAGACAAGATCAATAACCCAGCACCAAAGACAAGGAGTGACCTCAACAAGAAGAGGGTGGGTACTTATACTAACCAGTCTGCATGGAAAGTCATTTAAAACATACCCGCATAAGCTGCTGGACAAAGAGAGTAACATCTTTTCCAGCTATAGGAACTGACTTAATGCTACTCCCAATAACAAAACCATCAGCAACTGGTACAATATGAGTAGCACCGTCTCCAACATCCACTACAACTCCTGTCATCTCACACTGAAAACAGTAGGTCGATGGAAAAGAAATTAGATATTAAAGTATGGCAGTGAAAAAAACACAAACAAGGACAACAGAGACAGTGGTTGCACAGCATGCAGAAACTTTGATAACACACTTAGTTTTGAACATTTAGCATCATATCATTAGCATGTTTTCTTCTCATTCTCCTGCACAAACCTTGCAATGTCCTATATACAATTTAAGTACTGACATAAAAAGACTATATAGTGTAAGAATAACTTGTATTTATTTATGTCCTCTGTTCTTTTTACAGTGAAATGTGCAGCAAAAACATTCTTAAGACTACTGGTGTCAAATGAACTACTGAGTCCAACTCAATTCATTTAAAATTTAACCATTAAGCTCATGAATTGAAAAAATCCATATCATTTAACTTACGAAATTAAATAAGCAACTCATATGAGCTCATGAGTAGCTCACCAGTTTATTTAATAATTTTTTTTCAACATTTTTTTTTTGCCCAAACAATAAACTATTTTTTTCAACAATTTTTCCCCAAACAACAAACCTTTTTTTTTCTTTTCGCTAAACAATCAAATTATTGAAAAAATTATGGGGAAAAAAATAACAGGAAAAAAAGAGACAGGCGACAAATTATTTGATAAAATTATGGAGATTTATTTACTAAAAAAGCTTTTTTGCCCGAAATTCACATAAATTGCTAATCATTATCTGGAACTTATCATTTCATTCTAATACTAGCTCTACAATTATTTATCTTATATCAAACCAAAATATCCAAAAAGCTAAGCAACCAGTTTTGCGATTTGCAAAAGTATCATTAAGCTATGCTAAACAGGTGAACATCGCGATATGGCTATCGATTAGGGAGGTCGTCGATTATGAGGGGTTGTCTGCTCTAGCTTTTAGGGATTTAAAATGAATACCGAAAATTTTCAGTTTAAATGCTTAATAATATTTTTCAGTTTAAATGTTTAATGTTTAATGTTTTATAATATTTTCATTTGAATACTTTTTAAAAAATTTAATAAAAAAATTAAAGATGGTTGATTTTATTTTTTTTAAATGATTTGATCATGAGCAATCACTTCAGTTAAGATAAAAATGAGTTCAACTCAATTCAATTAATTAGATGAACTGCGCGAAGCAACAGTTCGCATAAGATGAGTCAGGCTCAAATAAGCTGAACCACCCCCAACTCGTTTCACATCTCTAATTAATACTATACTCTCGGAGTGTTAATAAACTGTACAACGTTGAACCAAAATCAGGGAGTTTTTTAAGACTATACTTTTCATTAAAAGCGTCTTTCAATTTGATTAATCTAAAAAATAATAATGGAATTTTAATACCAACCTTAGAGGTGGTGTACCCAGCTGCAAGAGCAAGAACTGAATTCACGGCTATGTAAAGTCCAGGAACATTGAATGTCTCGAACATAATCTCCCCGGTATACTCGCGACTCTCCGGCGCAGTAAGTGGGCTCTCAGTCAATAGAAAATAGTGATCTTCTGGATCACAACGCAAGTAGTTAAATATAGATTGCTGCCAGAACCGCTCCATTGTATCCCAATTATTTACCTGACCATGTCGAACCGGATAAGTAAGATTGTATGTGCTACTAGATCGATATTTTGCGAGCGCTTCATCCCCAATAAAGAAATCAAGGTCGGCCATAACACCAGCACTATGCTGCGTTAACAAGTTGCCTTTGGAAGTTGTTCTGTTTTGGTTCAAGAAAGATTCGTTAACTGCTACTACTGAAGGAACAATGAAACATGGCTCAACATTGCCAGCAAAACCCATCTTAGTAAACCTGCATTACGAACCCCGAAAACAGAACAAACCCAACTAGCTTATTCATCAAATATAAATAAATAAAATTCATCGGATTAATTGTGAGTACCAAATTCATACCCAGTTCCACTGTCGATAACTACAGCGGGTCGAGAAGAGGCACGGTCCATAAGGAAGAGAAAGAAGACGAATGTGATTTTGGCTCAGCTTTTGGTGGATCTGCGATTGATATCCTGATGAGTGTGTAAGGGATATAATCATGGTCGTCTAAAACGCCTTGAGTAGCGAGAAATAGAAGGAAAAAAGGAACGAAATTGGTACTCGTTTAAGCGAGGTTGATTGTGATGCAGACTTAGAACCAACGTGAAAGCAGCTGCTCAACGCACAACTTCTTGTTAGCTGCTTAGAATTTGTGATAGTTCTTCCACTACCCATTTCAACGACGACCGTTTAAACTGAATTCACCAACTCCCACTATCATCGTTTCCATCATCATTGCTTCTGTGCTTTTTTTCCTACACTTTCATTGGAAATCTAACAATACCACACCGACGGACTTTTTTATTTTATTTTCTTAGAGCAATTTGTCTGTCTACTTGTGTAATACATGGACGCGACAGCGACTGTGGACCGTTGATATAGAATCCTATCATTTAATATCAACCGACATGTTTTAAATTTAATCGCATACTATGATTTTTATTGATTAATATTTTTTTAGTTTAGTTTTATTTTAAATGTATATATAATTTTTTTTAATATATATATATGTTAAAAATTAAATTAATTGAATAATTATAACGAAAGTTTATATAAATATATTTATAATTATATATATTTGATAAAATAATTTTATAAATATAAATATTATTCACCTTTTTAATAAAAAAATTAAATGTTAAACACCATTATTTAAATTGAGTACAAGTATATATATAAATTTATTTATATTTAATATTTATTAATACAAATATTAATATTATATTATTAAAATCATCATAATCTAATTACTCTGATAAAAAATCTCTATTTATGATAAAACATGATTTAATTTGCATCATGATATTTATATTTTTTTAAATTTTATTCTTTCCAAAACATTAATGTTCCACTTAAAAACAAGAAATAAATTAAAAATAAATAAATTTATATTTACTTTTATGCGTAATTATTTACATTATGTTATATTATTTGGAAGAATATAATATGGATGTATATAATACCATAACTCTGTCATATTCATTCACGTTATGAGAGAGAAAAAAAATTCAATTTAATATGCAAATCAAATGTCAGAATGTAATCATGATAACGTGACAAGAACATAACTCCAAAGTCGTATTCTCAGGCATTTTTTTATCTAAAAAAAATTAATTACTTTTTTAACTTTTAAAATAATTATTATATATGACATAATATAAATGATTGAGAGGAAAAAATTAAAATACAAAATTCTCAATTATTAGCATTTCTCTATACACATTCATATTAGTCATGTTTCAAAATGAGTCATGCTAAATGACATTGTTATCTCTCTAATGGGCCTACTTATTAGAATTTAATGGTAATAAACTCGTTTTTGGATATACATAATTAGAGTTATTTATTCATGGTTTAAAATTTGTCTCTTATTCGAATAAATTTTTTTATGGGACATATAAAGAATCGCCGATAAAAATGATATGTAAAACAAAAAAATATGTTACAAGTAATATTTTAATATAAATATTTAAATGTTTTTTAGTGTCTTATTTTTATAAAAAAAAATTAAACCAATAATAAATATTTTATAATAAGGATGATGACAAAACTTCGAGCTAACGAAACATAAACACGAAGAAAAAAATAAATTCAATAATAAATACATAATTTTTATATTAAATAATTTTGATACTAAATTGTTTAAAAAATTATTTATATTTTTAAAAGAATAACAACGTAATTAAATTTATAAAAAATATAAATAAATTTATATATTTATTAAAATGAAGTATACAGTATCCAAAAACGTAAAAAGAAATGCAATACATGTCCTTATAGAAAAACATAAAAAGGAATGCAATACATGCACTTATATTGTTAAATACAGATTCCCATTTCTTGTTGTTATCTTTGTCTCTAATCCAATAATCGATTTTTAAAAGAATGATTTTTTTTTCTTTCCACACTGTGCTAATGGTGCGTAATACTCCTAGATTATAAATATGTAAATGAACTATAGTTGTTACAACTTGAGTAATCAGTAAAAGGAGAGTGATAGAAAGATCTTCAATAATTGTTCTTAATGTATTTAGAATATTGTCTTGCAAGTTGGCTAACACTATCGTAGAGATTATAGGAATATGTAGAGAAGTAATAGAATCGAACCTTTGACTCTAGGGAGTAGTATAAGAATAAGATGAAGTAGAAGCAGTGTTAACATTAACTTTCATCTGGTGATGGGTAGTTAATTTCTCACAGTATGACTTCAAATGTTCATGTTCACCACAATGGTAGCAAAAAGAATAAAATGAGTAAGCACAGGAAAGAAACCATCACCAGCGTAATGAGTACTAACACTAGAAGGTGAAGAGTTCACCTAGCTAATCAAGCATGGCTGAGACGATACCACTAACTTACCTTTAGGAATGACTGTACCAATCTTCATTAAGGGATCAACAACTATAGGCTTGATGGACTTGGGTGTAACACAGTAAACGTATAAACCTTTTCTTCATAACCTAACTCTCGTTTATCTCTTTGCATTTTGTTATTGCTTAAAATCTCATTCAATATTTGAGTATCCATCATCAGCTTTTTCAAAATATTATTGAATCAGGCAACTCCTTTTCAAACTTAGACTATTTATTATTGAGTGTCCCACATCTATTAGGAAATCCAGTTAAGTGCTGGTTATAAGGTCATGGCAACCCTTCTATCTTTGAGAGCTCTTTTAGAGGGAGTTAGGTCATGACTTTTTACATTGTATCATAGCAGGTCCTTGGGTTCAATTAATAGTCCCTTCACGATTCAATCGGTCTTTGCGGTGTCCCCATCCGATATGAGGGAGGGTGTTGAGTGTCCCACATCGACCAGGGAATCCAACCAAGTGCTGGTTATAAGGTCATGACAACCCTTCCTCTATGAGATCTCTTTTGGAGTGAGTTAGGCCATGACTTTCTACATGGTATCAGAGCAGATCCTTGGGTTCAACTAATGGTCCCCTTACGATTCAATCAGTCTTTGCGGTATCCCCGCCCGGTGTGAACAATCAGTCTTTATGGTGTCCCCGTCCGATGTGAAGGGGGTGTTGAGTGTCCCACATTGACTAGGGAATCCAGCCAAGTGCTGGTTATAAAGTCATGGCAACACTTTCTCTTTGAGCTTCCTTCTTCTTTATCGAAGCCGCTAAGAATCCAACAAAGTAACTAAGATTATGCATCTTTTTGTATAGTTTCTTTAAATTCTCATCCTTTTTTGATAGAGTATGTGTCAAATAATTCTAATCACTTTTTGATTTTATCAACTTGATCTTATGACAAGTTAGTGTTGGAGACCCTTTGAGTCATTTGGCTTAACATAGGCTGCTTTAGTTCATCCTTAACATGTTTTATTCTATAGAAGTTAGAGTTATATTTAACTTAAAGATCATTATTCTTTTCTAAATGATCTCGCACTTCTTAAAGAGATCATCATGCTCACAACTAATTAAGGACTTATTTTTCTTAAGAGTGGCTCTCAACGCTCTCAGCTCTTTATCCTTTTTCTTTAAGGCTCTTCAAAGCTTTTTTTTCTTGCTTTCTCGCATTTGATATACTTCCTAAGGAGCTTAAGTGTTTAGGATTTCATCCTCTTCATCCTCATATTTTTTTAATAAACCTTATAGCCTTAAATGTTACAATAGGTGGTTCTTCAACAGACTTTGAAGCCACAAAGGTAATAAAGTTAAAAAATAATCCTCATCAACATTGCAGCTACTAAGGGTGAACATATTTTGGTTAGGTTGATTTTTGAACCATTTTATAAGTCGGTCTTATCTTAACGGTTTTAAAAAACTCAAAACCTTAACCGACCTATAACCCCTTAACAATCAACTTTCAAGGCAACCTATAAGGTCGATTTGAAAAAGATTGGCGTATCATGTTTTGACCTATAATCATAATATGATATAAAGCCTCCTCTAATTGAAGCAGAAAAAACATACCATATAATTTAACTTGAAAATTATTACCATCATATATTATATTTACTTAATCTGGTCATAAAGAAAATATAAGATGGTTATGGTAGGTATTATGTAAATATAAAATTATGATTGATTTTAAAATTAATCATTAAAAACTTCCTACAAAATAATCATAAAAAAATTAGAATGTGATTAATAACTTACCAAATATTAGATAAAGTTATAGATTTAAGTGAACTATTATATTATCAATCAAGAACAAGTAGTTTATATAGTATTATATGAAAAAACTATTTACTTATAAATTTGGACCAAATTTTGGACTAATTTGAGGGTGACTTGAGTGAGACATAAAACGTGAATGATAAGAGTGACCGTAAATATTTGGATGAGAGTTATTAGGTTTATATTTTATAATTTTAAATAAATTTAAAATTATAATCATAATATATAAAGTAATAATTAAAAATATATTTTAAAGAATCAGTTTATATTAATATTATAGGTTCGGTCTGGTTTATTCAATTTTCATAAGTTTTAGATCTCTAATCGAATCAACAAGGTCGATTTTGATATTTTTAAACCTATTTGGATCAACTAACCTCCAAACAAATATAGGTTGGATTTAATCTTGGACTTGGATTGATTGGTTGGTTTTTGAAAATAAAAGGCCTACCTCTAGCAATTACTACTTGAAAATAATAACCTCAACCTTCATCGCTCTTTTCTAGGAGCAATTTTGTTGAGAAAAATAGCTTGTAGCAATGTGTCCATGTTTGCCACACTTTAAACACTTAATTTAGTTGACGTGGCTCATACTCTAATGTTTGTTAGCTTTATCATCAAAGTTATTAGTCTTCTTCCCTGATCTCGAGTCTTATACTAAAGTTATCTTTTTTGAGCTCCCATAAAATTTATTCTTAAGAAGAGGAAAGAGGTCTTGACAAACCATCATAATTAGTGAATAAGTGTAAACTTTGTTGTCTGATAGTAAAGAGTACTGATCATATCTAGAGACTTGGTAAATGTTTTGACAAACAAGGTCATTTCTTCTTCATCTGAGTTAGTACTATCATCATTATCCATATATTTATACTTTTCTTTATTGCTTCCATTACCTTTAATGGACTTGAGAGCAATATTATTTTCTTTATTAGTAGTAACTTCTCCTTTCCTATAAAGGAAGTAATGGATTTCATAAGATTCGATATCACTAATTAGCTCATTAAATCTTAAGTTTTTCAAATGTATAGAATGTATCAAGAATAATAACTTTCTCCTTAAAATGAGGGGGAGAGAATCGACATAACTTTTTCAATATGATTTTCCTCATCTATAGGCCTACCTAGAATTTTGCATAGAACTTGTTGAATGTTTCATTCTTTTCATTTGAATTAGCTCAAGAAATCTATGTTCAACCGAATCATCTTGGATCTCTTTACCATATAGGTACACTCGTGTGTGATCTTTATAATGTCCTAAGCTTCTTTTGACATTCGACACACTTGATTCTTCTATATATCAAGTGTAACGACTCTGGTGATAACATAAAACTTTTATTGTTTCATATAGGTTCTTTTCTTTTTCCTTTGTTCATTCAATCATTGGTTTAGGATTAATGATGTTATCAACGAGGGTTTTGGAAAGATATGTCTAGCCATTTTGATAAGCCATATACATGGTTTCCTTAAAACCACAAAAAGTCACACATTTGAGAACTCTAATAGGTATAGTTTAGTCCATTAAAAAGATAACTTTGACCTAGTTAATTTACCAATTCTTATACCAATTGAAAAATAGATAATAATTCCATAAGATTATAACGACATGTGGTGTTTGGTATTATTCAAGTATTAGGTATGTGATTCTAACCACCTGAGATACCTTATTTATATGGTGAAGATGATATAATCTAGTTCTGATAACCAAGACTTAATTTAAGTAAAAATGGATTAGTATTAGCGACCTATTAATTGTTAAATAAAATATCCTAACTACCAAGATTACATTTGCATACAAGACTTCAAGTAGCTCGTATATGAAGACTTGAGTACATTGACCTGATTCTATATAGATCTATTTTTTAATATACTATGACAGCTTAAATAGAACGCTTGACAATGTAATATGGATTGATAAGTGTTATATATTTACATCCTTAGTAAAATGAATAAATGATTTTATTATTATTAACATTTTATATTTTCCTCTAAAAATCTTAACGCGTTATAATATCTTCGAATAAGTGACGTATAAACTAATACTTAAAAATGAAACTAGTAAATTAATTTGTTATTCGTTTTTCATCATTGAATGAGTTAATTTGTTTTTGTTATAATTTGAAAATCAAACCAAATAAAAGAAGATTTTGACAAAGCTAACAATAAATAAATAAGTAAATATTTACCCTTTTCTTCGACAACTTTTTAGTACTCATATTTGTAAGTGTATGTCCCTGGTATCTCACAAAACACTTCTAGTTCCTACTTGTCATATATTTGAATTATCGTATAGAATTCTCATTTTTCGGTGAGCTAAAACTCGCCTCTATCTTCCCTCCTCAGATGTTTTATCGGCTAGAAAATAAAAGATTAATTAAACTTGAACTAAAGAAGACTTGAACCTCTCGTGAGCTTTGCTGAACACCTGGAACTCAAGGAAAATATAAAATGTCTAATTTAAAATTAGGAGAAGAGGTGTTCCTAATACAAAAAGGAGTGCATGAATCCATCGATTTTAATTGAAATATTTTGATTCTATAATTTTAAAAAATATATATTTTAGTCTAAAAAATGATGCATAAAAGTCAAATAAATTTAAAATTTTAAAATTAAAAAATATATTTTTTTAAAATTATAAGACTAAATTTAAAATTAATTTACTAAAATATTTGTTTTGTAAAAGTTACCAAAATTTCAAGTCTCACCCTTTAAAATTATCTAAATATCTTAGATATTCACCTTAGAATATATTTGCTATAATTATTTATTAAAAATATTTTATAGTTATTTTTAAATCAAATATTTATAAAAAAATTACACTTCTTAATTTCAATAGTTAAAATATTATGGTATATATATATATATATATATATATATATATACTTTAAGAAATTGTTTGCAATAAATAACTTTGTAATTGATTCAAAATACCAACTTATTATTTATGCAATAACAATGAGCAATTTATGTACCAGATATATCTTATTAGTAAACCATCTAATTAATAAGCTTGAAACATGTCTCCTTGTTATCGGTTAAATTTGGTAATAAAGATTAAAGATGAAAAAAAAGAAAAATAAAAAAAAAGCATCATTTCAAATATATAAAATTAAGGGATTAATAATTTGTTTCTTTTTTGCTTTTGATATACAATAATGGATTTCTCTGACTTGGGTGAAAATTCATGATAAAAATAATATGGGACTCAATTGGTGCTATTAGCTATATTGTGAATTGGTTCTGGTCGTCTCGTAGAATCGACCTTGTTAGTAACGATCTTCGTTAATCGTTGGCTGCTTACATGTGTATAGTATCGAAAATCTGGACGTAAATAAAAACAGAAGTTTTCGACTTGTTAAAGATTCTCAAGTTATTATTTTCTTTTACGTAAATAGCATTTTCCAATAACAATTATGTAATACAAAACATATGTGATTCAGCACTGAAAATTGAAAATCTACGGCCATTTTTTTTCCTTTAAAAAAACAAAATCTATGATATAACTTTAAATTTGGTTAAATTAAAATATGATTATTTTTGACTTATTTAATATATTTTTTAATTAGACATTGTTTAATATGTGATGATATTTTTGTTTGGTATTAAATATATAACGAACATACTATTTAATAAGTGTAAGTACCCCGCTATAGTATAAGGAAGATATAGGACTCGCTTAATAAATAACCTAAGCCCAACAAGTTTGGTAAAACGTACAACCCGATCGACAAAAGTATCTCGTTATCAAATTATGAGGTTTTGGATGTCAAGACCTGATGAAACTATGATATCCTGACGTGATCAGGGTTCTCTCTTTACATAAGCGACCTACATATAACGACCTCCTTTTATTTGTGTGTAATACTTGCAGCAATCTGTTTTTTGTTTAAACTAGTTTGTATGCAATTTTATTACATATGTAACCATGTATCCAAGTCGCTTAATACGTATCTTGACACGTGCGTAGGATGTCATACATATATATACCTCTTAAACGAGGAGAATACATAATCTATTCATTTATTCATATTTTCTATTTCTTTCTAAAAATCACTAGAATCCCTAACCAGAAAATTCTCTCCAAATGACACGCGACCTATTTTATGCCTCGTGATTGGAGGTGGAGTCCCCTGACCCCCCACTCGAGATGCGGGATACGTCTTATGCCTCGTGATTGGAGGATAAGTCCCCTGACCTCCCACTCGAGATGTGAAATATGCTTACAATTATGCTTTTGGCGACTTATTTCGTGCCCCCAAATTGGGAAAAGTCATTTGACCTTCTCGCTTGAGATGCAAGACATGTCATGTTGCTTCGTGATTGAAGGTGAAGTCCCCTGACCCCCAACTCGAGATGCGGGATACGTCTTACGTCTCATGATTGGAGGAAGAGTCATCTGACCCCCCACTCGAGATACGAAATATGCTCGCAATTATGCTTTGGGCATCTTATTTCGTGCCCCCAAGTTAGAAAAAGTTATTTGACCATCTCATTTGGGATACAGGACATGTCCTATGCCCCATGATTGGAGGTAGAATCCCTTGACCCTTCCCACTTGAAATGCGGGATATGTCTTATGCCTCATGATTGGAGGTGGAGTCCCTTGACCCCCCACTTGGGATGCGAGATTCATCCCATGCCTCATGATTAGAGGTGGAATCCCTTGATCCCTCAACTTGAGACGCCAGATATGTTCCGATACAATAAAAATGCATGCAGTATTAAGTGGCAACTCACAATTCGAAAATACATCCAAAGAAAGAGACTTCCACGGCAAAGCACTCCTTTTTATGGAAGCATATGTAAGGGATTGGATATTTCACCCTTACATGTTGCGTCCCAATGCGGGCTATTAATCTCTTCTCACAAGTTCCACCACTTCCTTCGAAAAGGACCTCAGTTCACCCCATTACTTCGGTATTAGAAGCAGTATAGACATAGCAATTCACATATTTTTCATTGAGGTAGAGCATTTAGGTCCCTGGTTCATTGGGATAGTTAGGGTATATGAGCCATCGTTCCGCTTTAAAGCGGTACTTTACTCCTACTAGTTTGAAAATACCATATCATAGTGTAATACGGTGCAATAAAAGCCCCGCTTCTTAGGCTACACGACTAAAGTGTCAGTAGAGAAGATATTTCAACTAGTCTTTGGCATCGTGGGCTACATGTCGTAGATACCACACATCGATCAAACCTTTAAGGTCGATCTTTGTATAATCCATGCCTACAGAATAAATGAACTTGTCCTAAACTAGTGAGGAGCTCACTAACAGAAGACCCACTATTGAAGAGTATTAATAAGAAACGTGTGACCAATAAGGGCTTAGATAAATGGCTTCCAATTGCAAGGCCATCCACCTTCCTTATTCGTAAGGATTACTCAATTGTTCCTCTATAACAATGGAGTGGTATAGTAGCATTCGCCTAGCGACATAAGAGTCGAGACCTGAAGACCAAGATCTTCAGGTCAAAGTAAACGACTTGGGTCACTTATGCATACAAGACCTAATCAAGTAACTCTTATATGATGGCTTGATTAGGCAACGTTTATATGATGATCAGGCAGCACTTAAATGACGATATAATTTTAGAGTTAATAACGAGACTCGAGGAGAGCCTAAAAGGTTTACCCCTTCAAACTCGGATTAATAATAGGAATATACTCTTAACAACCTAGTAACCTCGCAAATAGGGGAGTTAATATAAATGTTTGGTATTATATAAGTATCAGATGCGTTACTTAACAATCTAGATCACTTCGTTATAGAATGAACCACCTCTTTCCATTTTTTGAGACATGTTATATAAAAAAAATTAATTAAATTACTTAATGTGAATGTTGGTCGTTTAAATCTTGACCTAAAAATGGAGAGTGAATTGGTTCTCCTTTTAATGTCGTTAAACAAACGAACTAAAAAATAGACTAAATATTTTTATAACGGGTTAACAGAGTAGAATGATAAAAAAACACTTAAACGAGTCAAAAAATTTTGAAAATGAATTTAACTTAAAGCGTACGGTAAAAGTAAATGCCTTCACTATTTATAAAGTGAACGGGAAGATGAAAGGTTTAACCAAAAAATAAAATTAATTAAAGCAATGTTATTTGTAGAGTAAATAACTTTGCGAATGAAAATTGTATCGTCTTAGTGGCCGTTATATAGTTAGATACATAAAATCGTTTAATTTTTTATTATTATAAATTATATTGATGTTATTTTATGCTATTTATCAAAGTTAATGGGTAGGTACATTTTAATATTTTTAAGAAAATAGTATTTATATTTAATGAACATTATCACTAGCTGCAAATAAGTATAGTATCTAATGAAAGGATTTTCTAAGAACAAACCTAATGTAAAACTTTCTTATCTGAAACCTACGTAGCGACAAAGTTACAGCCAAAAACAAACAAATGCCGGCCATTTACGTGGCATTACAAGTCAACTAGAAACTTCAAAGACAAACAAGGCAAGTGAGTTAACTCTGATAGCGTCCTCTAACATATTATATATATATATATATATAGACACACACATGTATAACAATTTGGGTTAATGCAAATTAGGATAGGGAAAATTTGGTTGTTAATTGATGTGATTAAGTTGAGAGATGTATAATTAAGAAGCTGATTTGTGTCAGAGAAATTAACTAAACTGTCAAAATGGGAAACAAAGGTGTTGTGTTCAGGTACGCAAATGGTGTGGACAAGTTGCTGATGTTATTTGGGACTTTGGGTAGCATTGGAGATGGGATGATGACTCCACTTACCATGCTGGTTCTTAGTTTCGTCATCAATGAATATGGAACCTCCGATAAATCGTTGAGAAATGAAATAGTAGATAAGGTATGCTAACTAACCACAAAACTTAAAATCAAAGTAGGATCTTAGTCATGTGGCTCTTGAATGGAATAACTTAATCTGTATCTCTGTCAAATTGTCCTGAGGATTGTGATAAAATTTTGAGATTTTCGTTTGCTGAATTTGAAGCCGCTGAACTGATAATAAATCTGTTTTTAGTACTCACTAAGGCTGCTCTATGTTGCCATCGGAGTTGGAATATCAGCTTTTATAGGTAAGTTTGTATTTATGGATTCGCTAACTTATTACTACCATTTTGTTTTGTATAGTTTTTACCTATATTTTTTAGTTATTACTTCAATAATATCTCTTTTAAAAAAATATCAATTTTATATAATTTTTTATTTAATTAAATTTTTTTACATATATAATAATATATATACGGTATTCCAATTACGTTTTCAAATAAATAATAATTAATTAATTATTTAAAAATAAACTATAAATATAACATATGTTAATATTATTATATACATAATTTTTTTAATTAAATAATAAATTATATAAAATTGATACATATTTTAAATAATATATCGTTAAAATATTATCTTGAAAAGATGTGATAAAAATAATACTAAAAATAGAATCATATACTCTTAAGATAGCATATCCCATTGGTATGTGTTCATGTATTTGTAAAAGATTCTCATAAAAACACTAACGTGTATAAGCAAAAACAAGGTGAACCAATAAATTCTCATATTGTTTCGTACTGTAACTATACCTAAACATAATTTGTAGAAGGAGTATGTTGGACAAGAACAGCTGAGAGACAGACATCACGTATGAGAACGGAGTATCTTAGATCAGTTCTCAGGCAAGAAGTCGCTTTCTTCGACAATCAATCTGAATCTTCCACTACCTTCCAAGTTGTTTCCACCGTCTCTGCAGATGCCCATTTAATCCAAGACACTATTGCTGAAAAGGTTTCATCTCTTTATCATAATCACACGAACCTCTTCATCTTCTTTGGTATTAGACATATTATGCTATATATCTTTAAATTCCTTATTTACCTGTTGATTCAACTCAAATATCACCCTTGTTTGTTCTCTGTCATAGATACCAAATATCCTGGCTAATCTCTCATCATTCATGTTCTGCATGCCGGTGGCATTCATTCTTTCTTGGCGACTCGCACTTGCTGCTTTGCCATTCTCTGTGATGTTTATGATTCCAGGAGTCGCATTTGGAAAGGAAGTACAGAAAATGGGGTTTAAGATGAAGGATGCCTATGGGGTTGCTGGTGGGATTGCAGAACAAGCAATCTCATCCATTCGAACAGTTTTTTCGTATGTCGGGGAGCAATCAACACTGGAAAAGTTCAGAACTGCGCTAGAACGGAGAACACAATTAGGGGTAAGACAAGGTTTGATGAAGGGATTAATGATAGGGAGTATGGGAGCCATTTTTGCTACTTGGGCATTTATGTCTTGGGTTGGCAGCGTGCTCGTTACTGAGAGAGGAGAAAACGGTGGCCTTGTTTTCGTCTCTTCAATCTGTGCAGTTTTGGGAGGATTGTAGGTTTCTCTTCTTTAAACTGCCTTTAATTACCTCAGATGCTGCCTATTTGCATTCACAGCCTGACTTGTTTTTAGTAGCCATTTTTTATTTATTTGTCACAGCATATATTTGTCACAACATATAGGCTATCATTCAAGAAACTATAAGAAATGGATCTATTGATGACGAATAAACAAATGTTTATAACTTATTTATACAAAAGAAAAGTAAAATTGTAATAATTAAAAATAAACACAATTATAGAGATGTATGTTCTTGGACAGCCTATCCTTCCCACAAAGCTGTTGGTGGCTGCTTCCAACTGGTGTGTTGGTTATCACCAGCTGGATCTCAAGTTCTTTAACATTCTCTCTCAAGTTGGAATATATGTTAATTATTCCTAACTTACTTGAGAACGGTGGAAAACTCAAGGATTTGTAAATATATCTGCTGGTTGCTTTAATGTAGAGATATGATAAGTTTTGATCATTCCAGCTTGAATCTTTTCTCTTACTAGATGTCAATCGATCTCTATGTGTTTGGTTCGTTCATGAAACACTGGATTTGATGCAATGTGAAGGGCTATTTGATTGTCACAATATAACTTGGTTGGTTGGGAGTGTTTGATACCCAAATCATTCAAAATGTATCGTAACCAGGTTACTTCGCAACATGCTGTTACCATAGAGCGTTATTCTGCTTCTGCACTTGATCGTAAGATCGTATTTTGTTTCTTAGTCTTCCAAGAAATTAGTGAGTTTTCAAGAAACATACAATATCCTGTGGTTGATTGTCGTGTATCTGTGCATTTTGCCCAATCTGCATCATAGAAAGCATTTAGTTGTAATGAACTAGTTGCTAAGAAAAAGAGGCCTTGCCCTAGTGTGTTCTTGATATATCATAGCACTCGTTGAGCTGCTTCCAAATGTGGTTGACGTGATTTATCCATATATTGACTGAGAATGTGCACGACATACACTAAGTCGGGCCTTGTGATGGTCAAGTATATTAATCTCCCAACAAGTCTTCGATAGGATGTGGGATTACTGATGAATTCCCCTTCAACCTTGCTGAGGGATAAATTTTGTTCCATAGGTGAATTGGCAGGTTTGGCACCAAGATAACCCATGTCCTCCAATATTTCAAGTGCGTACTTGCGTTGTGACAAAACAATTCCCTTCCTAGAACGTGAAACTTTTATGCCCAAAAAATACTTTAATTCACCGAGATCTTTAAGCTTGAATTATCTCATGAGATGATTCTTAGTTTCTTAAATGTCTTGTACATTGTTTCCTGTTATGATTATATCATCTACATAGAGAAGAAGAGCAGAGAAGGAATTACCACGGGTTTGGACGAACAGTGAGTGATCATACTTGGATTGGTTAAAACCAGCTAGCTTAAGTGTTGTTGATAGCTTGATGAACCATTGTCGTGAGGCTTGTTTGAGTCCATACAAAGATTTGTGTAGTTTACATACTCGTGTTTCCCACTTTTGTCTGAATCCAGGTGGAAGGGACATGTAGACATCTTCATGAAGATCACCATAGAAAAAAGCATTGTTGACATCAAGTTGTCGAAGATGCCAATTTTGAATAGTAGCAATGCCAAGAAGAATCCAAACAGTGACAAGTTTGGCTACCGGTGCAAAAGTTTCTTCGTAGTCAAAATCTTCAATCTGATTGTATCCTTTGGCCACTAACCAAGCCTTGTATCGTTCCACAGAGCCATCAAGATTATACTTGATTTTGTAGACCTATTTACAACCAACTGGTTTCTTATTTGGAGGAAGCTATTGAAGCATCCAAGTGCCATTAGTTTCAAGAGCATCCAGTTCTTGTTTCATGGCAAGCCGCCATTTTGGATCGTTGAAAGCTTCAGCAAATATGGTTGGTTCCCTGAGAATGGAAATAGAAGTAGCAAAGGCACGATGTGCAGGCGATAATTGGTCATAGGTAAGTACATGAGATAAAGAATGAGAAGTACCTTTATCTTTGGACAATGCTGAGTGAGACGAAGGGAAGGACCAAGAAGGTAAGGAATTCTACATGATATTTTTGAAGGTAGTTAGGAACATTGGTGGATCGATGAAGCCTATGTGTGACTGGTGTTGGAGGAGTTATGTGTGGTGGAGAAGTTGATAATGATGTTTCTGGATATGAATTTTGAGGATGAAGAATGTTTGAGTCGATTGTTGGAAGGATAGATGGTGTATGATGAAGTGATGTATTTGGATTGGTTGATTGACAAATGTTACGTATGTCATCATAAATAGTATTTTTTGATGGAGTGAATAGAGTTGGATTGTTGACAGCGGAAGTGAGATAAGGAAATACATGTTCATGAAATATAACATCACGAGACACTAAAGTCTTGCTTGTTTCTAGATTATAGACACGATAACCTTTTATCTCAGATGGATACCCAATGAATATGCATCTATGTGATCTAGGATCAAACTTGGTGAGTCGATCATGATGTGCAGACACCAAACAAAGAGAACCACAAACACGAAGATTTTCATACCTAGGAATTTTGTGAAAAAAGACTTCAAATGGTGTTTTACCCTTGAGAACAGGTGTTGGAGTAAGATTTATGAGGTATGTGGCTGTAAGAATGACATCTCCCCAGAATTGTTTAGGGAGATTGGCTTGGAAGAGCAATGAATGAGGAACATTGAGAAGATGACAGTGTTTGCGTTCAGCAACACTATTTTGTTGAGAGGTAGAGACACAACTAGTTTGATGAAGGATTCCTTTGGTAGAAAACAACTGGGTCATAGAGAATTCTGGTCCATTGTTGCTACAAATGATTTTAACTCTGAATGAAAATTGTGTTTCAACAAGATTAATGAAGGTGGTAAGAAATGTGTGTGTATCAAATTTAGCATGTAAGAGATAGATCCATGTGCATCTTGAGTAGTCATCAACAATAGTGAGGAAATAACGTGCTCCATTAAGTGCTGGAATGTCATAGCCACCCCAAATATTGACATGAATCATTTCAAAATATGTTTTTGTATTGATGGAACTTAGAGGAAATGGATTACGTGTTTGCTTAGCAAATGGACAAATAGAACAATCACTAATGGAACAAAAATGTGTGTTGATGGAAAGAGAAATTACACGCAAACTGTTATTAGATAAATGACCAAGTCGTTGATGCCATAGATGAGAGTTGGTGGAAGCAGTATTTGAAATAGAGAAACATCCAGCCTTTTCAGAAATAGTCAGGTAGTAGAGTCCTGCTTTCTCAGTTCCCATCCCAATCGTCTTCCCTGAGCATTTGTCCTGAACAAGCACATACTATTAGTTAAGGTGATATGGCAAAATGTAGTTCGAGTTAGTTTGGCTACTGAAACTAAGTTTAATTTGAAGGAGGGAACACACAAGACATTATGGAGTATGAAATTATTTGAGAAATGTACAATACCAATATGTGTGACACGGGCAAGCGAATGATCAGGTAAATGCACATGCTGATTAGTGACTGAAATGTTAGAGCTCATAAGGTTTTGGGAACAGACCATGTGATCAGTTTCCCCAGTATCAAAAATCCAACGAGTTTCTGAATGGAAAACAGTTGCACATAATGTGTTACCTGAAGAAGTAGTCATTTGACTTGCCATGATACCTGATTTGGATTGATTGAGAAGTGTAAGAAGCTCTTGATATTGGGCAGATGTAAGGTTGTGGGATGGTGTCTTTATGTTAGAGCAGTTTTCCTGAAAGTTAGTATGATGAGCTTTGGAGGGGAAGCCATAACTTGTATTTCTTTTATCTTTCTTCTGACACATGTTGATGTCATGTCCATTCAAACCATAGAAATTACATTTGAGACGCTTTCGACAGTTTTCAAAATTGTGTCCATTGAGACCACAAAAATCACATTTGAGGTGACTTTGGCAATTCTCAGAATTATGGCTTATATTGTTGCATCGATTGCACTTGAGATGTGGGTTCCTTGGTGGGTAATTTTTGTAAGGATATTGTGGACGATTATCTCTAGCAGCAAGTGCGGCAGCTTCTAGCATCCTTCCTATGGTTTGCGTGGAGACAACTCTCTGTTTTTCATCTTGAACAATAAGTGAATATACCATATTTACTGTAGGTAAAGGTTCCATGAGAAATATTTGTCCACGTGTTGATGTGTAAACGGTGTTAAGCCCCATGAGAAATTTTATGGTTCGCTGCTTTTGTTGATATTCTTGTAGTTTCCTTCCGGCATTTCCTCCACAATGTGGAAGAGGACATAGTGCATCGCGACTATCTCATAAGCTTTTCAATTTGGTATAGTATTCTCCAATGCTTACACCTTCTTGTATGCAATCATGGATCTCTTGCTCAATGTGGAATAGGTGCACGTTGTTCGTGTGCGAAAAGCATTCCTTTAATTCTTCCCATAGCTTATATGCAGTATCATTATACATGACACTTTCTGCAATGTTGGGCGATATGGTGTTGAGGATCCATCATTTGACAAGAATGTTGCAGAAGGTCCATTGTTTGATTTCTGCTTCAAAGTTTGTTGATGGCCTTTTGATTATGCCATCAATAAATCCTTCTTTATTTTTGGTTATTAGAGCTATGAGCATCGCATGATTCCAAATGTGATAATTTTTTTGATTTAATGATTGAACTACTAGAACCATGCATAGTTAGTCTGAGTGGTGTAGATATAATGAATGGTTAGGGTCATCATACCACTTTGGTAAAGTAGGGTTGGTATTGGTAGTTATAGACATTATTGTTGAGTAAAATAAATCGAAAGAACATGATATGTTGAAGTGTATTTTAGACAATAATGACTATTTATGAAACAAATAATGAACTGAAATATGTTTTATCTTGTAGAAAATGAATCAAGGATTACAGAATGGAAATTTCAGCCGTAGAACCGGTCGGAAAGTGGGTGAACCGACGTCTGGAGTGGCTGGAACGGCGGCTACAATGGTGGAGCACTGAACCGGATGGAGGACCGAACCGGGTGAACGACGCATCATTTGCTTCAGAGGCACGCGAACGACGTGTCGTTGGAGTCGTCTACCTCAGCAATTGGCGCATGTGACTCCAGCAAGGCGCGTGGAACGCCGATGAGCTCAAGCAAGGCGCGTGTGAGCGCGTGGAGGGGTATTTTGGCTTGAAATTAATTGCAGATTGCTCGGATTCTTCTAGATAATATGATGGGATGAAATTGAAATTATTTTGTGAATCGAAATTGATTTTGAAAAAAAAACAGAATGAGAAAAAAAAGAAAAAATTTCTGTGAGCTGAATTTTCTGAGAATTATTTACAAGCTTTGATACCATGTAAGAAATGATTTTATTGATGATGAATAAACGAATGTTTATAACCTATTTATACAAAAGAAAAAAAAATTGTAATAATTAAAAATAAATACAATTATGGAGAGGCATGTTCTTGGATAACCTATCTTTCCCCACCAAGCTGTTGGTGGCTACTTCCAATTGGTGTGTTGGTTGTCACCAACTGGATCTCAAGTTCTTTAACAGAAACATATTTGATATCGGTTCACTAACGAATGTTGTTAAGATTATTCCAATCCAACTTAAACGTTGAAAATGTAATATTATTGTAATTATTCTGCATCATAGAATTTAGAAACTTAGAAACATGTGCATATTTTAAGGGACTCACTGCATAAGTCTTGTGATTTTCAGGTCTATAATGAGTGCACTCCCAAATATCTCTTTCATCTCAGAGGCAACAATTGCAATTGGCAGGATTTCGAAAATGATAGATCGGGTTCTTGATATTGATAATGAAAATGAAAAGGGAAAAGTTTTAGGAATTATCAGAGGCAATATAGAATTTAGAGAGGTATACTTCAGTTATCCATCAAGACCTGATCACCTGGTTCTTCAAGGATTCAATCTTAAAGTAGAAGCTGGAAAAATGGTAGGTTTAGTTGGCGGCAGTGGCTCTGGCAAGTCTACAATCATCTCTTTGCTGGAAAGGTTTTATGATCCACTCAAAGGAGATATTCTCATTGATGGAAACAAATTAAAAAATCTTCAGCTCAAATGGTTGAGATCACAAATGGGACTGGTCAATCAAGAACCAATTCTCTTTGCAACTTCAATAAAAGAGAACATTTTGTTGGGCAAGGAAGAGGCCTCAATGGATCAACTAATAAAAGCAGCTAAGTGTCACGACCTTAATTTCTCAAGTAGCGATCGTGCGGCACTTAGCTCGGTCCGTCGCACTAAGCCTGCCTTTCAATCCGAAAATGGAACTCCAAAGAGAATAGTAAGAGAGTTTGCAAAGAATGCTTTGTATTTCTCTAGAGAGAGATTATGATACAATTGCTAAGAATTCCCAAGGATTTCCAAGATTGTTAGGAATTTCCCAAGATGAATACAAATGAAGACCAATTGGTCTATTTATAGTGTGGCTCTAAGCTTAAGAGCATGCCACCACTTTCTAGAGTCTTCCTAGTCTAGAATGTACAAGGGTATTCTAGATTTATCTACAATGTGCCACAAGGTTCTAGGATCTTCTAGCCAACTCTAGAGTCTTCTAGGTTTGTCTAGCTCCTTCATGCACCTTCCGGGATATTCCGCAAGCTTCCGGCGGCCTTCTACGTCATCCTTCCGGGACGTTTCGTAAGCTTCCAGCGGCTTCCACATCCTTCCCGAACCATCCGGCGCATTCTAGAACGTTCCACCTATTCTAGCACCCTCCAAGCAGCGTGTGCTGCGGAACAATCTAGGGTCTTCGAAGCTTGAGTTAGTCAGTCCCGTCCAACTCTAGCCCTTTCTCTCTAGGCAAACTCTAGAATTTTCCATGTAGAAAAGCCTAGATCCTTTAGGCGACCCATATTTATTTGGATTTTTAGGGACACGGTTTGGGCGGGACGTGACACCGCTTCCCACTTAAGTTCGCGACGCCCTTGTCGCGCCCTTCAAGCTTGAACCTCTCGATGTCGTCTTTGAACTGCCACAAAGATTCCTCGGGTTCCCATTCGTTTCTTCATCAGGCGTTCTTCCATTTGACCAGTATTCCCTGTAACTTGGCCTCTTCGACGGATCAGCGGTCCGCCAAATTGAGTCCACTTCCTTATCAAAGGAGGTTGTCACCGCGGTAGGTGCTTCTCTTTGATACTCCCGACTTATGTCATCCTCGTCTCCCGTAGTAAGGTTTTAGCATGCTTACATGAAAAAACGGGATATATTTTAAGCTTTGGAGTGAGTTGTAGCATGTATGACACCTTACCAACTTTCTTGAGACGGGAAATGGTCCCTCGTACTTCCGTACCAACCCGCTTATGAACCTTCCGCAAGGACTTGAATTGTTGGGGCAATAGTTTTACCGGGACGAATCACCTTCCCGAAACTCTACCATCCTCACTCTTCTGTCGCCCATTTCTTCATCTTCTTAGGCGCCTTACGCAAATAGGCTCCAGACCTACTGCTTGTTCATGCCGGGCCTTGGCAAACTTGAAAGCTGTGGGCTCTTTCCTTCTCGCGCCTCGTGGCGAGCGTGAGGTGTGGTACACGCCCCATGACAATTTCGAAGGGACTCTTAGCGGTGGACTCACTTCATGCGAGATTATATGAGAATGGGCTACATCCAACGGCTTCGCCCAATCTCGTTGATTGTGACAACAAAGTGCCTAAGATACGGTTCCGGCCAATGCGTTGGCGCGCTTCCGTTTGTCGTCGCTTTGGGGATGAAAGCTTGTGGAGAAATTCAAGTGCGATCAGCCAACTTGAATAGTTCCGTCAAAATTTCCCCGTGAATCGTGGGTCTTGATCACTCACGATATTGGAAGGAATTCCCGAGTGCTTCACAACATTCTTGAGAACAACGCGATTGTCTCATCTGCCAGGTGCGGATCCGTTGAAAGCGGTATGAATGTCGCATATGTTCTTTGGCGGTCAATGATGACAATAATGCGCCAAATCCTCGGATTTTGGCAAGCGAGTGATGAAGTCCATAGAGACACTCTCCCCGCGGTCTCCGGAATGAAGGCGAAACGACTCTAACAACCCGCCGGGTGCATGTTGCTCGATCTTGTCCTGTTGTCGTACAAGACAAGTCTTCACATGAAGCCTACATCGTCCCGAGCCGAGGCCAATAGTAGATGGACTTGATCAAAGCAAAGGTACGCCTCGTTCTGGGTGTCCCGCCCTTAACGAATCATGGCACTCCTTGATAAGCTCTTTCCTTAAGCTCCCCCGTTTTGGCACGAAGGTCGATTCTCTGTTTGGCGTGAGTACGTCACTCGGCCAAAATAGTCTCGTCTTTCCTTCCTTGATGAGGGCAAAGGAGGTTTTGGGCAAGGGCATCGTACTCCAACCCTTCTTTGATCCTATCCGACGAAAGGGCGACCAGCGCACTCGAGGCTGTGGCCTCGAATCTTGCTCGGTGCATCGGCCGCACGCATTGGCACTTACAGACTTGTGCTGCGACCTATAGTCAAACTCGCCAAGAAATCTTGCCACCAGAGCTTGCTTGGGACTCGACTTCTTTTGAGTGCGGGAAGTAGCTTATTAAGCCACGTTGTCATAATAACAAAATGAGAACCCCGATAAGTAATGTCGCCACACGCGCCAGGCAATGAATGATGGGCTGTCATTTCTTTTTCTTGTACGGTGTAGCGACGTTCGGTGTCATTGAGAGCTTGCGGCTCTATAAGCTATCGGACGTCAGCCGTGCATCAATACTCCACCAATGGCAAAGTCTAAAGCATCGTATACGGCTCGTATGTCTTGGAAGGGTACGGTAAGACAAAGCAGGTTCTTTCGCTTCAAGTCTTCAAATGAGGCTTGGCATTCGCTTGTCCACTCCCAAGCCTTGTTATTTTTAAGCAAGTTAGTGAGTGGGGCTGCTTCTCGCCGAGTAGGACTTAATAAACCTTCGTAATAGTTTACGGTCCAAGGAAAGATCTTAATTCGGGAACCTTGGTGAGAGGCTCGATCTGGATGGCTTTCCACCTTAACACCATCCATCATCGATTTTCCATCCTTTATCCTATGCCCTAGGAACATCACTTCGTCTTGGGCAAAGGAACATTTTTCCTTCGACATATAGCTCGTTCTCCTCGGGACCTCGAACACGCTTCCTCCAAATGCTCTGGGATGTTCTTCCAAAGTCCTATATATCACTGATATCATCGAAGATATACTACCACGAATCGATCGAGGTAGGGATGGAAAATCTTATTCATGCTGAGTGTGTAGAAGGTGGCGTGCATTAGTGAGGCCGAATGGCATGACAAGAACTCATGGGCACCATGCACAGTCAACAGTAGTTCTTGGGCTCGTCTCGCGCTATGCGTGCACTGGTAGTAACCCGATCGCAAATCCAACTTTGTAAAGTGTCTTGCATTCCCCAGTTGGTCGAACAAATCGGCAATAAGTGGGATAGGATACTTGTTCTTGACGGTGATCTTGTTTAGAGCCGATAGTCGATACTGCATCCATGACGAGCCATCCTTCTTCTTTGGCAAGACCTGGGACCAAAGGGGGCTTTTGAAGGTCTTATAAAAGCTGCGTCCGGCCAATTCATCGAGTTTCTTCCGCAATTCAGCCAACTGCGAGTTCGCCATCCGATAGGGACTCGTGTGGTGGCACGGTGCCGAGTTCAAACTCTATCTCGTGGTAGTGCACCTCACTCCTCGTGGAGAGTAGCTTTTAATGCTTAAAATCACCTTCTTGGAACTTGTCTAAGACAGCCTTGCAGGTGGCAAGCTTGGCTTTGGTGACACCTCTTCGTCGTCGTACTCGCTTTAGGATGGCCAAGTAACTCTCTTCATCCCTGCTTCAATCCCTCTTGATCCCTTCGAATTGAAGCGCCGAAACAGCTTCGAGGTAGTAGATACGGTGGTCCTCCAGTCGGTGCCACACGTGCGCCCCGACCATCTATGATACACGTAGAGTTTGAGTTTGGCACCGAAAGCCTCTAACCCGGTCCAAGAACTCCCGTGCCAAATACAACCAGAAGTCGTCTCCATGGCGCCACAGAAGCCAGTCTACGTGGCCGGTCAAGCACAGAGGCGACGCCTTAACTCCGCGAGTGACTCCAAATGCAATGGCAGTCTTCTTGAGTTAAGCTGGAGAACCCCAAGAACCAGTTGACAACCTTCAAGCGAGTCTCTTTGCTTCCTCCACCGAAACAAAGTTATGAGACGCACCTTGTGTCGACCAAGGCTTTGGAGACCTTCCCATTGATGGTTGCATCTCGTACGCACATCGTGGGGGGTCTGGGGCACTTCGTGATACACCAGTAGGCGCAAAGAACCCATGCTCGTCCGACTCTCACTCCCATCTTGGTTATGTGTGGAGGCACTAAGGCACTCGAGGCCTTCCTCTTCGGACATTCGCGTACTTGCCCAATGTGGTCCGTCGCATATAAAGCACGTCTCAGGGGCTTCGAGGCATTAGATCCTCATGCTCCTTCCCTTTGTCCCGTGGCTTGAATGAGGAGTTGCCTTTATGATTTTTGGATCACGACTTTTGGCATGGCCTCCATTACTCTTCTCCACCAAACTTCTTGTCGTGGCTTTAGAGCCCTCCTTGTTTGTGGAGTAGTCAATGAGCTTTCTACGGTCGCAGAATGGCGAAGATAAGTCTTGTACACCACGTCGGCTTGAGCTCGAGGTTAGCCCGCGATTGGAGGCATCGTCCGCGAACAAGAATAAGGCATCCTTGTCGGTTGTGTGGGACTTCAACGAAGTTGAACTCCTTCACATAATCCCATATCTTTCACCGTGCCGCTTTAACCGTCGCGGTCGGCCGCTGCCTCTTCGGCATTTACAGGGAAGAAACTGCATCTTGAATTCCCTTTTGAAGTCATCAAAGGTATCAATCGTGCAAACCCCTCGTTGCACATCTCTATGTCTCCGTCTCCACCTGACATCGCGCAGTGTCGGATAAATACATGGGCATGAGTTCGGATCTTCTTGCGGCATGGTCCGTTATGCGCAGCCTCGAAAGTATTGTTCCTAGCCCCCATAGGAAGTTGTCCACTTCCCTTGCGTTCCTAACGCCGTTACAAGGTCTTGGGCTTGGGAACGTCCACCCTCTTAGCCTCGTTGACGGTGGTTGCACTAGTTCACCGCGGCCGTACATGCCCGCCACGTAGAAACTAGATCACCACCCCATATCCTCCATTCTATGCAATACGTTAGCAAGTTCTCTTTGGACAAGATCCCTTACCTTGGCAAGTTCCGCCTTTAACCCATCAATCTCTTGCCTCGATCACTAGTCTGGCTCGTTGAGTAACATCTTAACCGCTGCGTGGATTTCCACGTCCTCGGCCTCCAAGCCATTGCAACGCTCCTGCAAGTTGTCAGCACCCGATCAAACAGCTCCACTGGGCGTGCTGCGCACTTCCCACTCGTGCCTTGCCAGAAAGCAAGTCTTTCGACTTGGCTCGAGATTCCTTTGGCTTTCCGCACTTCCTCACGGCCACGTTCCATTGGTGGAACGTCCGTGCTTGGTGTGGCCAGGGCGGTGTTCTTCATTTTTGCCAAAGATAGAGATACTTTAACTTTCAGCTGCGATACCAAGCGTCACGACCTTAATTTCTCGAGTAGCGATCGTGCGGCACTTGGCAGCTCGGTCCTCGCGCTAAGCACACGCCTTTCAATCAGAAAATGGAACTCCCAAAGAGAATAGTAAGAGGTTTGCAAAGAATGCTTTGTATTTCTCTAGAGAGAGATTATGATACAATTGCTAAGAATTCCCGAGGATTTCCAAGATTGTTAGGAATTTCCCCAAGATGAATACAAATGAAGACGATTGGTCTATTTATAGTGTGACTCTGGCTTAAGAAAGCATGCCACCACTTTCAGAGTCTTCCTAGTCTAGAATGTACAAGGGTATTCTAGATTTATCTGATGTGCCACGAGGTTCTAGGATCTTCTAGCCAACTCTGAGTCTTCAGGTTTGTCACTGGCCTTCATGCCCTTGCACCTTAGGGATATTCCATGACTTCCGGCCTACATCCTTTCGGGACGTTAGTAAGCTTCCAGCAGCTTCCACATCCTTCCCGAACCATCCGGCGCATTCTAGAACGTTCCAGCTTATTCTAGCACCCTCCAGTGTGCTCTGGAACAATCTAGGGTCTTCAAGCTTGAGTTGAGTCCGTCCAACTCTAGCCCTTTCTAGACTTCTCTAGGCAACTCTAGAACTTTCCATGTAAAAAAGCCTTGATCTTTTAGGCAGCCACTATTTATTTAGATTTTTAGGGACAGTTTGGGCGGGATGTTACATAAGGCTGCTAATGCACATGACTTTATCGTTAAACTGAAGGTTATGATACTCATGTAAGGAAGATATAAATGAGTATTTATTCGATATAATAAAGTGTAAGTAAATAATAGAACTTTTTCAAAGTGACACGTGACTAATTTTTCTCCTTTACCTTAGGTTGGTCAATTTGGACTACAGTTATCTGGAGGGCAAAAGCAAAGGATTTCCATTGCAAGGGCTTTGATAAGAAACCCAACAATACTTCTACTCGATGAGGCTACAAGTGCTCTAGATGCTCAATCTGAAAGAACTGTACAAGAAGCCCTAGATCAGGCTTTAGTTGGAAGAACAACCATCATAGTTGCTCACCGCCTTTCCACAATTCAAAAGGCTAATTTAATAGTGGTTCTTCAATCAGGAATAGTGGTTGAAATAGGATCTCATGATCAGTTGATCAAGAAAGAAAATGGAAGAGATGGTGTTTACAGAAATATGGTTGAACTTCAACAATCATCCATGCAAAATGATGCCTCTCGTTCATATACTCGATAAGAAAATACTAATATTAGTAGAATTATGAGCCCCCTAACACCAAGAATCCTGGAACCAAGTTATCAAAGCAGTCCCAGTAATCCTTTCAGCCCTATATATTCTATGAGTGTTGCTCAATCCTCCCAAATGCCCCATTTTAATGATTGTGATGGCAAAAGGTTAAAAAACCATTCTTCTTCCGCATCCCAATGGCGTTTAATAAAAATGAACGCACCTGAGTGGAAGCAAACAATGCTTGGGTGTTTAGGGGCTGTTGGCTTTGGAATTGTGCAGCCAGTTTATGCATATTGCTTAGGAACTATTGTTTCAGTTTTTTTCCTTAAAGACAATTCCAAAATCAAATCTGAAACCAGATTCTATTGCTACATCTTCTTAGGCTTAGCAGCTTCAAGTTTCATTACAAATCTCCTCCAACATTACAATTTTGGCATTATGGGAGAGCATTTAACAAAAAGGGTGAGGGAAAAAATGTTGGAGAAGATGCTCACCTTTGAAATAGGATGGTTTGATGACGACAATAACAATAGTGCAACTCTTTGTGCACGACTTGAAAGTGAAGCCAATATGGTTCGATCTCTTATCTCAGAAAGAATGTCCTTGTTGGTTCAGGTTTTAGTTAGTGCCACTGTGGCTTATGTATTTGGTTTGGTAATTACATGGAGGATAGCTATCGTAGTGATTGCAATGCAACCATTAATCATCGGAAGCTTCTACTTAAGAAACGTTCTGATGAAAAACTTGTCTAATAAAGCACAAAAAGCACAGAGTGAGGGTACTCAACTAGCATGTGAAGTCACCATCAACCATAGAACAATTACTGCATTTTCCTCTCAGAAAAGGATATTGGATCTGTTTCAACTTACAATGAAGGGACCAAAGAAGGAAAGCATCAAACAGTCATGTGTTGAATATTGGCTCTAAAAGTAACAAATTAGTGGCATAATTTAGGGAAATTAGTGTCCTAATTTATGGCATGATTTGTGGCATGATTTAAGGAAATTAGTGGCATAATTTAAGGAAATTGGTGGCCTAATTTAAGGCTTAAATTATGGCACACTTTAGGGAAAGGGAGCCTTTCTTCATCTATAAATAGGGAAGAGTTCATGCATTGAAGAACAAGGCAAAAATCAGAAAAAAATCGGAGAGTATAAGCAAACTCGAGAGAAAATACTTGTGAGTTTTGGGAAACACTTGAGAGATATTATTAGTGAGGAAATCTTTATCGTATTAATATATTTCCTACTCGGTTGAATAATATCTGCTGCCTCTAAAATGGACCTGGGCCGAATTCTTAGAACCCGCAATGTTCATTTTATTGCTTTGATATATTCATATACTGTTATTTATTGCTTTCCGCCCACAACAAATTGGTATCGAGCCAAATATAGCGATTATTATATATCAAATCGAAGCTCTTGACGATACGACGCATAGCGGTGAAAGAATCGCTCAAATCGGAAGTCGAGAATCACCGCCGGAAAGGCTGCGAATCCTGCTTTGCCGGCAAGCTGAGTCAACTCGCCCGAGTTGGGCCAGAAGTCAACTCGATCCTCACTAGTGATATTTGGACCGAGGTTAGTCTGTTTTTCATCCGTTTTCAATGAGTTGGATCTATTCTTAGCTAATTGGACCATTCCAAATTCAACTACGGACTAGTTTTTCAAATAAGGTATAAAATTTGGAAAAACAACGTTTTAAGTTGTAAGTGCAAAATTTACATTATGGGTTGTACTTATGGTGATAAAGGAGAGATCGAAGAAGGTGAACAAGTTGATCATAGAATTTATGGCAAACCAAGTTCTACTCGAAGAACTATGTTGTCCAACGCAAAGTTTGAGGTGGAGAAATTCGGCCTGAAATAACTTTGGCATGTGGCAATGTGAAGTATTAGATCTATGTTCAGAAGGATCTAATATAGCCTTGGAGACTAGGCAGGAGATTATTCAAATGAAGATTGGAATTATGTCAGCGAAAGACTTGTGGCACAATTCGGCGTAGCAGGAAAAGATCAAAAGTACTTTGTCGTGAAAGAGAATGTAGCGCCAGATTCTGCGGAAGAAACTAGAAGACAAATACATGGCCGAAAAGTATTGAGAATAGACTCTACTTGAAGAAGAAACTTTTAGTTTCCCGGTCTGAAAGGTACCCGCATGATTGAGCAACTTAGATAATTTCAATAAAATTTTGGCCGATCTGCCAAAATTTAGATGTTGAAATTATCGATGAAGATAAAGCTCTGTTGTTGTTGAATTCATTACGAGAGCTATGAGCGTTTAACCACTGACCACAATTTATATGGAAAGGATGAGGTTAAGTTCAGTAGATGTTTCAAATGCTTTGGTAAATAACGATCTGGGAATAAGGATCAACGTGATCATAGAGACTCGATATCGAAGCATTGACGACGAGTAGAACTAACAACAAAAAATCGGCGGATCAAATAATAGGGGAAATCTAGATCAAAGTCCGAGGAGAGTCATCAGGAGAGACGTCTGCGAAGGGCCAGTGTGCCCTATTGTCATGAGAAAGGGCCTTTGGAAGAAAGATTGTCCAAACAAGGACAAGTCAAATGCAAATGTTACCTGAGGTGAAGATGAAGAATCGGCCTTTTCGGTTTCATCATCGAAGCCTACTCGGATAAGTGGATCCTTGATTGGATGTTCTTATCATATGTGTCCGCAACAGACATTGGTTTCGAGTTTTGAAGAGCTCGATGGAGGAGTTGTGCTTATGGGCAACGACAATGCTGTCGGTGAGGATCGAACAATCACGACTAAAGATGCACGATGGTACAATCAACGACTTACAAACGTAAGGTATATTCTGACTTTAAGAAAAACCTTATTTCTTTAGGTGTTCTGGGCTCGATGGTTACAAGGTAACATTGGAAAATGGAGTCTTGAAAGTTGTACGAGGTGCATTTGTAACGATGAAGAAGTACTCGGAAGGCGAACTTGTATTTCTTAGATGGGTGTACGATTCTGAGGAAGACGGTATCTCAAGTAGTTCGAAGAAAAGGCAAATGATTCTTCCGCGCACGTACTTAGGGCATGTCGGTGAAAAGGCTTTGCAAGGCTTAATGAAGCAAGGTCTTTTGAAAGGTGCCAAGCCGGAAAGTTTGATTTAACGAGCATTGTGTAATGGGAAAACAAACAAAGTCAAGTTCGGCCTTGCCGTTCATCGTCTTAAGGGATCTCTTGATTATATTCACACGGATGTTTGGGGACCTTCCAAGAATGCTTCAACTTGGAGGTAAACGTTGGTTTGTGACTTTTATTGATGATTTCTCTAGATATGTACGGATATACAACATGAGTCCGCAAAGATGAAGTTACGGATATCTTTCTTAAATGGAAGAAAATGATCGAGACTCAACAGTGGGGAAGATTAAAGGCTCGGATCGATAATGGTGGCGAGTATAAATCAGATCCTTTCTTTAAAGTTTGTCAAGATGAAGGGATAATCGGACATTTTTCGGTTCCTTATTACCTTGCCAGTGAGAATGGAGTTGCGAGAACGAATGAATCGTACTTTGGTTGAGAAAGTTCGATGTATGCTTTATCTCATTCAAATTGAAGCAAGGCATTTTTTTGGTGAGGCTTTGTCATATCGACTCATATAGTCAGCGGACTTCCTACGGCTTGCATTAGATGGAAAAACTCCTAAAGAGGTATAGTGCAGACAACCTACTTGATTATGATTCATTGCGAATATTTGGATGTCTGCGTATTTTCATGTTAGTGAATCCAAGCTGGATCAGGCAAAGAAAATTTGTTTTCTTGGGCTTTAAGGAAGGAGTTAAAGGATTTCGACTTTGGTGTGGTGAATCGAAGAAGATCGTCTTGGCCGAGATGTTACATTCGAAGAATCTGTTATCTTGAGACAAACAAATTCGAGAGAAAGAGAATGAGAAAGTCCAAATACTCTTTCTAAGGTGATGCTTGAGACTTCGGAAGATCCGAAAAGATTGCACGATTCTGGATCGTGGTGAAGATGAAATTGATGATCGAAGAGATCTCGGTTGAGGTGGAGGTTCACCATCACTCTGGAATTAATCGGCCAGAATCTATTGCCTGCACTCGTAGAGAAGGAGATTAGGAAGCCTACCGAGATACCAGAGACGTGGTAGCATTCGCGACTTCCGATGATGATGATGTCCCACGCACTTACGGAAGCGTGCAAAGAGTTGATAGTATGAAGTGAAAAATGGCAATGGATGAAGAGATGAAGTCTCTACATCGTGAGAATCGGAACAGGAGTTGGTTCAACTTCCCCGAGGAAAGAAAACTATTGGTTGCGTAATGGGTCTTACGAGAAGGAAGGTCTTTCTGGTAAAGACAACATCGGATACAAAAGCGGTGGTAGCAAAGGCTATGCTCGAGAAAGAAGGAATGAAATTTCTGGCGAGGTATTCTCACTTGTTGTTAAGCATTCATCTATTCGGATACTATTGGCTTTGGTAGCACGGTTTGATCTCGAGTTAGCTCAACTCGATGTCAAAACAGCTTTTCTCCGTAGTACTTTGAACGAAGAAATCTACATGTCTCGGCCAGGATGGCTTTAAAATTCAGGGACGAGAGAATTGGGCTTCTTTGCAAGTGAGTAAGTCAATTTACGGTTTGGAAAGCGATCACCTTGCGCAATGGTACAAGCGCTTTGATAGCTTAAATCAGAGACGAAGTACACACGTGGTCAGTTTGATCATTGTGTATACTTTCGGAAACTCGAGACGGTACCTTCATTTATTTGCTCTTATATGTTGATGATATGTTGATTGCATCTAAGAAGCGAGGTGGAATCGATCATGATTGAAGGCTCTGTTGAGTTGAAATTTGAAATGAAAGATCTTGGAGAAAGCTAAGAAAATTCTTGGGATGGAAATCCTGAGAGATAGAGTTGCAAGTACGGTCTCATCGACACCTGACTCGGTATCTGAAGAAAGTACTACAAAGGTTTGACATTGATGAAAAAACCAAACCGGTAAGTACACCGCACTCTCACTTTCGGTTAAGTGCGTTAATGTCACCTAGCTTGGATGAGAAGAAGCAAATGGAACGTGTTCCATATGCAAATCTTGATTAGTGCACTTGATGTATCTGCAATGGTTTGCACATGGACCGATATTTCCCACGTTGTTAGTATGGTGAGTCGTACATGCATGTCCGGGTAAAGGACAACGCGAGCGGTGAAGTGGATTCTACGGTACATACATGTGGTGTGGATATTGGTTTGAAGTTTGAGAGAGACAAAGGGCGAAGGTAAACACCTAGTTGGATATGTGGATTACTATCTTTGGAGATCTGGATAAAGCGTCGATCTATTTGGTTATGTGTTCTGATGGCGGGAGGACCGGTTGTTGGAGATCGGCATTGCGGTCAATGTAGCTTTGTCTACTACGGGGCAGTATATGGGCTGTAACGAAGCATTCAAATTATATGGCTTCTCGGGTTGACTAAGGATTTGGGTATTGTTCGGAAGAACGTGGAGGTTTTCTGCGACGACGAGTGCCATTTGTTTGGCAAAAGAACCAAGTTCGTCATGAGTCGCATGGCACGTCGATGTTCGATTTCATTTTGTTCGGAAATCGTTGATGAAGGGAATGTTATACTCCGAGAAAGTCGGAGCTGAGATAACCCACTATGCGAGATATGCTTCTAAAGGTGGTTACGAGGATCAAGTTTCAACCTTTGCTTGAACTTGATCAACATCTCGAGCTTAGAGGCGCCTGAAGTAGCATTTGGAGAGTAGCGTTATGAACTTTTCGCCAAGGTGGAGATTGTTGAATATTGGCTCACAAAAGTAACAAATTAGTGGCGTAATTTAGGGAAATTAGTGTCCTAATTTGTGGCATGATTGTGGCATGATTTAAGGAAATTAGTGGCATAATTTAAGGAAATTGGTGGCTAATTTAGGCTTAAATTATGCGCACTTAGTGGAAAGGAGCCTTTCTTCATCATAAATAGGGAAGAGTTCATGCGTTGAAGCAAGGCAAAAATCGAGAAAAATCGAGAGAGAGTATAAGCAAACTCGAAGAGAAAATACTTGTGAGTTTTGGGAAACACTTGAGAGATATTATTAGTGAGGAAATCTTTATACGTATTATATTTCCTACTCAGTTCAAATAATATCTGCTGCCTCCCGTGGACCTAGGCGAATTGCCGAACCACGTAAATTCTGTGTGTTCATTTTATTGCTTTGATATATTCATATACCGCTATTTATTGCTTCCGCCCACAACATCATGGTTATCAGGTTTTGGCCTCTTTAGCTCTCAATTTTCGACTGCAGCTTCTATAGCTTTGACTTACTGGTATGGAGGGAGGTTAATCAATCTAAATCTGGTGAAGCCAAAGCATCTCTTTCAGGCGTTCTTCATCTTAATGAGTACAGGTAAAAACATTGCAGATGCAGGAAGCATGACTTCGGATATAGCTAAAGGAAGCAATGCCATTAGATCTATATTTGAAATCCTAGATAGAAAAAGTGAGATTGAGCCTAAAGATTCTAAAGGAGTTAAGAAGATCATCAAGGGCCAAATAGAGCTAAAGAATGTTTGTTTCTCTTACCCGTCCAGGCTTGATCAAATGATTTTCAGAGACCTAAGTCTCAAGATAGAAGCCGGAAGGACAGTAGCACTTGTAGGACAGAGCGGTTCCGGGAAGTCCACTGTCATAGGGTTGATTGAAAGATTCTATGACCCATTAAAAGGAGTTGTACTAATAGATGAATGCGACCTCAAGCTCTATAATTTGAGGAAGTTGAGATCACAAATTGCTTTGGTGAGTCAAGAGCTTACCCTTTTTGGAGGTTCAATTCGTGAGAACATAACATATGGTTTTGGTAATGCTCCTGAAGTTGAAGTGAGGAAGGCTGCAAAGCTTGCTAATGCTCATGAATTTATAAGGTAAAATAAAAGAAAAAAAACTTCATTTTCTAAGATTTTCATCATATTGCATCACAATGTTTTGATCATAGTCATTATTAATTTCTAAAGAGAAAAACATTACATTATTGCAGTTCATTGAAAGATGGATATGAAACTTACTGTGGAGAGAGAGGAGTCCAGTTATCGGGAGGTCAAAAGCAAAGAGTATCACTAGCTCGAGCAATACTGAAGAACCCTAAAATACTTCTCTTAGATGAGGCAACAAGTGCTCTTGACAGTGTTTCAGAGAATTTAGTCCAAGAAGCTATGGAGAAATTGATGATTGGCAGAACATGTGTAGTTGTAGCACACCGCTTGTCCACAATACAAAAGGCAGACTCCATAATTGTGATAAAAAATGGGACAGTTGCAGAACAAGGATCACACACCGCCTTACTTGCTCGTGGACATCGTGGTGCTTACTATTCTATGATAAAGCTACAAAACAATCGCTCTGCAAGCCTCTGAAGCCAAGGAAATACATTTATTTCTACTGTAGAAACCATATAACAAGTTATATGTAAACAAAGGCAGGACAAGTTTGCAAGTACTGTGCTATTGACATTGTCCTTTTGTATGATGTAAAAAAGCAAATATGTGTACTTCAAGCTACATCTAATGAATACAAAGCTCTACCATCTCTTACCTCTAGCTCTCTTTGCTAAGATTTTGTCATATTCTACATTTATTTTTCATTTTCCCATCAGATCTTGCAGAAATCACCTATAAACTCGTGATTTGTACATAAATTGGTGACCAAATCGGAGCCATTCCACTGATTATCCATCAACTTTCATTGAATCGCAATTTTCCAACACTTTCTTTCTTTCTCTAGTAGATATACTGGTTTTCCATCGATGTTTTGTAGCTAGCTGTTAAAAATAGTGTGAATTTAAATTAAAAAAATGATGAAAAAAATTACTTTATTTTATTATTGTTATTTTCATAATTATGTTTTGTGACCGTTGTTTTCATAATGGTGTCGTGAACACACATTTTTTTTCAACTATAAATAGAGGACAATAGTTCTCATTTTGAAGACATAACAAAGAGATCCAAAAACTGTTGGAAAATTACGCAAATTCCCGATAAGTCGGATTTATGAGAAAACAAGAATAGAAAAATAACACATAAATTTGATAACGGAGTTCGGCCAATTTTGCTTACGTCTCCGGACCTACTGTAGATCTTTTTACTGAAAGAGGAGAAATTACACAAGGTGTTTACAACACTCACAAATCACAACCCAATTACACCCAAGAAAATTACTCTCAATTTTCTCTCACAAAAGCTTTTCTCTCAATTGGAATGAACACTTTGGATGATTAATTCATTACAATTACACATCTATTTATAGGAAAATTCACTTCTTGAATTACTCCTTAAATTAATGGTTCCTTAAATTAAGCTCCATGTTTTGCTCCTTAATTTGCTCCTTAAATTAAGGAGCTTTATAACAATCTCCAACAATCTCTCACTTGAAAATTGATTTCAATCTGTCTTCATACCTCGATCAATGCAGCAACTTTTCTAGTCTTTGTTACTCTAGCAGACCAACTGAAGTTGAGCACAACTTTAGTTTGTCAATAGTCACCACCTTTGTTAACATATCTGCTGGATTTTTGGTTCCTTGAATCTTCTCCAAGATAACACATCATCTTCCAATGTAGATATGATTTAAGTGATAACGAAGTCCAATATGCTTGGTTCTAGAATGAAATGTTGAATTCTTCGCCAAGTGTATTGCACTTTGACTATCACTACGCAGTAACATTCTTCTCCCGTTTCAATCCCAACTCGCTAACAAACCTCAAGCCATATCATCTCTTTACTAGTTTCCGCTATTGCTACATACTCACTTCATATGTTGATGTAGTGACAATTTTCTATATTTGTGACATCCAACTAACAAGTAGCTCCAACAAGAATATATAACCGATGGTGCTTCTTCTAGCGATCAACTTCACCTCCAAAGTCTCAAGCGTTTCACGCACCTTGTACTTTTAACTCTCATTTACTAAAGTACAAGCACTTTTCTGTGGTGCCTCGCAGATACCTCAAAATCCACTTGACTACTTCCCAATGAGTTTTCCCTAGATTTGACATAAATCTGCTAACAACTCCCACTATATGGCCAATGTCTAGTCTCGTACAGACCATTGCGTACATCAAACTTCCAATGGCTGAGGCATAAAGAACCTTAGCCATGAATTCTCTCTCTTCCTCTGTCTGAGGGGATTGATCCTTGGATAAGTAAAAATGACTGGCCAAGGGTGTGCTAACTGGCTTGGCATCGCCCATGTTGAATCTCTGCAAAACACGATTGATGTACTCTTCCTGAGATAACTGTAAGGATCCTTTCTTCTTATTTCTTGTGATTTGCATTCCAAGAATCTTCTTTGTTGGACCCAAGTCTTTCATGTCAAACTCCTTTGACATTTGCTGCTTCAACCTTTTAATATCATCCATATCTGAAGCTACTACTAATATATCATCAACATAAAGTAGTAAAATGATATAACTGGACCTATATCTCTTGAAATAGTAACAATGGCCAGCATTGCACTTCTGGAAACCTTCCTTGTGCATGAAGCTGTCAAACTTTCTGGACCATTATCTCGGGGCTTGTTTCAGGCCATACAAACTCTTCTTAAGTCTGCACACCATGTTCTTCTCCCCTCTTTCTGAGAAACCTTCCGTCGTGTATATGTATATCTCTTCATCTAAATCTCCATTTAAGGAATGTAGTCTTCACATCTAACCTGTTCAGATAAAGATCTTCAATGGCTACAATACCTCAATACCGATATGATAGTATCGAGCTTCACAACAGGAGCAAAAATTTCAAGTAGTCAACTCCTTCCTTCCGTTGAAACCTCTTTGACAACTAGGCGGGCTTTGTATCTCTTTGGAACCATCACATGCCTCCTCTTTCACTCTAGACACCCATTTGTCATGGAAAGGCCTTCTTTCCCATAGGTAACTCACTCTAGTTCCCATGTCCGTCGAGATGAGAGATTTTATTTCTTCTTTCATAGCAAGCTCTCACTTGTTGGAATCTCGAGTCCGACAAGCTTCATCATAGCATTCGTGCTCCCCCCACCATCACCAAGAACATATAGTTCACGTATCTCCCCGTTAGGCACACAGGTCGAGAAGACCTTCTCAATACAGGAGCTAGAGTAAGAGGATGTGATGTGTCGGAATGATGTGTACTGCTCTGTCCAACAAGTTCCTCTAGCTGAGGACTTGTTACAATTGGTTATGTTGCAAAACTATCTGGTATCCAAGATAAGCCAGATTTATGAGAAAACAAGAATAGAAAAATAACACATAAATTTGATAACAGAGTTCGGTCAATTTTTCTTATGTCTCCGGACCTACTGTAGATCTTTTTACTGAAAGAAGAGAAATTACACAAGGTGTGTATAACACTCATAACTCACAACTCAATTACACCCAAGAAAATTACTCTCAATTTTCTCTTACAAAAGCTTTTCTCTCAATTGGAATGAACACTTTGGATGATTAATTCATTACAATTACACATCTATTTATAAGAAAATTCACTCCTTGAATTACTCCTTAAATTAATGGTTTCTTGAATTGCTCCTTGAATTAAGCTCCATGTTTTACTCCTTGTTTTGCTCCTTAATTTGCTCCTGAAATTAAGGAGCTTTATAATAATCTCCAACAAAAACTGCTCTTCATAGCAAACTAAAGAATATAAAATTTAAAATTGTTTTTTTAGTTTTTCAAATAACATAAATATTTTAGAGGTGTAGTATTTCGGATTTCATCATTGCAGTGAAATTTTGAGACAAAATTTTTTTTAAACTGTTTTATCCTTGAGATGACGGGACTATGTTTACTTGCATAAATTTAAACGAAGCTACAAATCGTCTTAAAGAACGACCAAGTCTATGATTAAACCCAAACTGTATATTTCAATAAAACAATAAATTATTTTTATATTATTTTCACAGACTTGTTACAACAATACTGTAAATTAGAAAGTGAATTGAAAATATTTGAGTGAGACATTTCCACTATAATCTTCTTCTACGTTACAAGTTCATTTAATCAAGTACACTATTGTTGAAAAGATTTATCTCTACAATAATTATATTATCCGTTTCACCTTTTTTCAGTGTTAAATATTATGTGCTTTATACGATCATTGGCTACTTGATCACCTATTAACTCAAGTGAAATATCACCTCTGATTGTTCTCTCTCGTGGATACCAAATTGCTAGGCTAATCTCTCATCATTCATGTGTTGAAGTCCCATTTCTTCATCATGTTCTCCTTGTCAATGGCGTTCTTCCTTTGTTGGCAACTTGCAGTTACAACTTTTCCATTTACTCTGAGTTTTTATGATTCCAGGATTAACATCTGGAAAAATAGTAAAGGAATTGGGGATTAAGATGAAGGATGCCTATGAGATTGCTGGTGTGATTGCAGAACAAGCATTCTCATGCATTCGAATGGTTTTCTCGTATGTTGGAGAACAACAAACACTTGAAAGGTTCAGCATTGCAATAGAACAGAATACAATTGCCCATGAGACAAGGTTTGATGAAGCGATTAATGATAGGGATTAACGAGTAGGGGTGATTTTTTCTGTTTGCGCGTTTATGTGCGGTTTAATTGCAGATGGAGTTTGATCTTATCCTGCACATATATTTATTTTATAAGATAAAAATTATATTTTTTTACATGTAAAAAATTATAGTATATATTTTTATTTTCTTTTTGATAAAAAACGTGGTATATAATATATATATTTTTAATTACGTAAAAAATATTTTTTTTATAATATAAAAAATATTTTTAAAATTTAAAATAAAATCATATGAAAATTAAGTATTTATAAGATAATTTTGAACAAAAAAGTATATAAAGTATTTGATATTATCCAGGTAGTAGGTACGCAACCTTAGCAACCTGGGGTACCTCACTCGTATGGTAAAAGTAACACTCGTTCAACATCTCGTACATAACGACATGATCCTTGGAAACAATCGACCAAGACTTGATGATCAAGACCTGACTTAAGTTAACAACCTAGTACACCACTCTAATGACTTGTATCATTTCTTTGCAAACAATACCTCAGGTAACACGTATATGACAACTGATTTTATGTAGAATTGCTTTTCGTATGTACCCTGACAGCTTAAATAAGAGCCCCTAGTTATGTAATCTCAATACTTGTCTAATAAGTGATATATATACCTTCTTAATGAGAAGAATAAATTATCTGCTCATTGTTAACATTTGATACTTCTCTCTAGAATCTATAGAAACCCTTGTCAAAATTAATCAAGAATGTTGTATGAAAATGACCTAATGATTTGATCTTGTGATTTCTTTCTATTTATAAACTTTATAAAATACAACAAAGCTACAAAATACAACAAAGTTGTCTATGGATAATTGTGGATAACATTAGATAGTTGTGGACAGTTGTGGACTACTATCTATGGACAAATATGTAAAGCTATTTATAGACAGTTATTTACAGCTAAAATGACTATGGATAATAGCTATGGACTGTTGTGGAAAACTAAAAATGAATATGGATAACAAATCACAACAAAACTGTTATGGAAATTGATGCGGGTTGATCAATAAGCATCAATTTGTGACTTAGGAAGCAATGTCGATGACGAGTGAGAGCCTTGATGAAGATATTAGCAATTTGAAGTTCAGTAGAAATATGTGGAAGAGTGATAACACGAGCATCAAAGGCTTCACAGATAGAGTGACAGTCGACTTCAATATGCTTTGTGCACTCATGATAGACATGATTGGCCGTAATCTGAATAGCACTTGTATTATCGGCATGTAAAGGTGTAAGATCAGTCTCAGAGAAATCTAACTCAGCTAGCAAACCTCGAAGCCAAATAATTTTTGGAACAAGAAAGAGACATTACTTGGTACTCAGATCCTGTAGATGACTTAAAAACTCTGTCTTTTTTCTTACTCTTTCAGGAGATCAATGCATTACCTAAGAACATGCACCAACCAGTGATAGAGCGACGAGCATCATTGTCTTGATGATAAACTTTCTTCAAATAATTTCACATGGATTGAACAGAGTGATGAGCCAGTAAATTGGTGACAATATGTGGTTCTACCGAATTAAGAAGCCAAGATATGATTCGAGTATCAAACACAACCCAAAAAGGAGAAGACATGACTTCCTTAGAGTTGGTAGTGTCGGATGTTGGTGCAACATCTGTGCCATCAATATGGCTCCAAAGGTCTTTTCCCTTGAGGAAAAGTTCAAATTAGAAAACTTAGGTAGAGTAATTTTTGTCTGTAAACTTAACACACACTGGTTTAGTATCTATTGCAAGTAAATGGAACCCGAGACAAAGCAAAAGAAATATTCAAAAATTAAAGAAACTGAGAAAAGGACCTTAAATAGAGATTGTCGAAAAACACTTGTTTAGTAGAAAACGTTAGAAAATATCAATGAAGATTTCCTCATAAATAGAATATCAAAAGTTTTTCAAATTTGTTCTGATACCATGTTAGAAATAAGTCAAGAATGTTGTATGAAAATGACCGAATGATTTGATCTTATGATTTCTTTCTATTTATAAACTTTACAAAATACAACAAAACTATTTATGGACAACTATGGATAACTATAGACAGTTGTGGACAACCATGAACTACTATTTATATACAACTGTTTATGAACAGTTAAGTTGTCAATGGAGTACAACAAAGCTATTATGGACATCTTAACTGTTAATAGCTGTCCATTGACAACCCTAACACACTAGAATCTCTCCAAACATAAATAACAAATTTCATAAAAGATAATATTGTGTTTGGTAAGGAAAGAGCTTAAGTAATAAAAGCGGCTAAGGTTGTCAATGCTAATGACTTCATTGTTAAATTATCTTAAAATTATGACACACTTATATAGAAAGACACGAGCCTTTTGTTAGAATAACATTGGCAAATTAATGATAAAAATCTTATCCTCGAATAATATAATAAGTGATTATGTGTTAAAATTTGACAATTTTTTTATTAAATGTGGTATGAAATGGTTATTATAATTTTAAAATGGTGAGAATCTAATATATATTAAATTTGTATCTTTTACATACATTTAATTATGTAATTAAAGACACTTTTAATATTAATTTTTTTAAAATATTTTTATTTATCATATTAAGCTTTCTTTATTCTTACGTATAAATTTTTTATTATACTTAAAAAATATGTATTAAATAATTAAATAATAAAAAAAATTAATATTTTAAATAATTTATTAGAATAATTATTATGTTAACTTTCTAACTTTTTAAAATTAGCATCTTTTTAAATAAATATTTAAAAAAATAAGAATTGTGATTAAATCACATGAAAACAAAGTAAGCATAGCATGAGATTTTGTCACTTTATTTTTCAAAATCTGGGCATGTTAATCAATTTGCTTTAAATCAATCAATAGACTTGGGACATTTTATTTTCATAAATTACTTCAAATTATTTTGTATTCTATTAAATTATTTTACTTTGTGTTTTTTAAGATAGATAGTTCTTAAATTCATTTTATTTGTATCAGTAAAACGTTTTGATAACTTGGTTTTTATAAGAGACATGCTGGTAAGGATTAGAGTTTTCTTGGTTATGGCTTCAAAACGTGACATCTCTTATTTTGTTTCCCTCTTATATAGTTTATTTGAAAAATGATGAGTGTCTCAAAATATATTAATGGTGGTCACGAGACTAGTACCAAATAGTTGGTGTATGAGTTATCTAAAAGATTGTACAAGAGGTTGTTATCTCACTTGTCCTAATGTTGAGGTCCTGAAGTTTAGAGGTTAAAGTCTTGTGGTATAAAGCTTGATAGATCGATAGTTTGATGATAAAGAAATGAGGTCTTCTTGATTGCCAAGGATTCCATTTAGGGGTCCTCGTCTTAGGTACATGTGAAATTGGTACAATTTAGTAACACTTTATAAAGTAAATGAATATTTTAATAATAATTCAATCATTCATTAAATGATGGTTTTTAATTTAAGAAAAAATGGTTAATTTTTAACTTTTCTTTTATTTTTAATAGCTCTAGTTTCTTTCCTTCATTTTTTAGCTTTTATTGTGTCCGTTTTGAGTTTATATAAAAGCTAAAATTATTTAGAAAGAGAATGATTGAAGTAAAAGCTAAATCTTCAACTTTTATACCACTTAAAATTGTTGCATGTAAAATCAAAAAATGGATGAAAGAAAGTAAAGATATTGAAAATAAAGGAAAAGCGAAAAATTGACCCTTTTTTTCTTAATTAAAATCTATCATTTAATGGGTAGTTAAATTTATTAATAAAATATTTATTTAATATTTAAATAGTGATTAAATTATTCCAATTTTAAAGAGTGAATGATTTATGTGTCTATTATGAAAATCGAAGGACCAAAACATCTTAGTAACACAAAAAGTAACTTTTATGGTAATTTATCATTTTTTTTAATTCTAGGTTTATCTTAATCATCTTAAGTTGATTGAAACTTTAAAAAAATTAGAATGTTATTGATATACATTTTAAAATATAAAAAAAAATATGTCATGATTTTATATGATCTAATTATTCATATAGTTTTACTTTTGATAAAAAAAACATATCTTTTTACATTATGAAAATATGTGAAGTGCATTTTTGAACATACAAAAAAAATATTTTTTAGGCTATATAAAAAAATGTGTATATTACATGGAAGGAGTTTAAAATAAAAATTTATCTATAAAAAAAATTATTTTATACAATTAAATCAAAATAAAATATATATTTTAATAAATTGCAAAAATGTATGTTCAACGATGAAAAAAATGCTATTTTCATTTTTACTTTTGCTACATATTTTATCTTTTATTTTATAATTATTTTATATCCAAAATTGAACATATATCAAACATTAAGCTTATTCGTGCATTTGTTCAATACTGTACATGGTAAAAAAAAACTTCTAAGAGCAGCAATGTTCATGAAACTTTTGATACTTGTTTGTTGCAGTAGTTATTATAGCTTTAGCAAACTTTGTGATTTGAAAAGAGCAAAGATAGTTTTTTTTAAATTATATGTTAAAAATCAAAATTGAAAACATGATCCAAATTAAACTCATTTAGATAAATGTTTAAGAGTAAATTTTATGTTAAAAATGAAGCTTCTTTATACTTTTGAACCTATATAAAAAATATTTTTTAATATACATTCAACAATAAGGAAAGAGAATAAAAGCATTTTAAAAATCATTTCATGCAATTTTATCAATAAATAAAACAATAAAAGGGTATGTGGTATGCCAATAACCAAAGAAATGTATGTGGTGTGCTTTTACCTCTTTATTTTCAAGCCAAATTAAGATAATTTTGTGATTTAAATGACTTATTTTTATATTGTGAATCATATATTTAAATAACATTAAAAATGTATAAAATAATCTATAAAAAAATTAAGATATTTTAAAAATTTGTTAAAGTCACACGTCGATTGGGAATCGTATTCACACTTAGAGTTAAATACAAATTTAACAAAGTTTAGAAAATTAATATAAAACGATCAATTTTTATTTTATAAAATTTGTTATTAATTATACTTTATATTAATCTTATTAGTTATTATTTTTATTAAGTAGTTGTATTCTTTTAATATGATATTTATATTAATTTTATGTTTCATTAACTTAATACTGCATTATCATTTACACATGAGGCAATGAATAATTTGACACTGCCATACTGCATCTCATATGTAATTCCTCCCTCTTTGTCCCAAAATCTTCCTCCCTCAGAAATTCCCACGATAGAACCACATTTTTAATTTACGAAAACACTATGGTCGTCCTTCCGCTCATTGGTTGATGAATACCTTTCTTCTTTCGTACTCGCAGCCGGTCTACTACCAACCAAGCATGTGAAAAATAAATCGGAGAATATACAAATAATTAACAAAGAGGCTTTAAATAGATTTTTTATAAATATAATTATTTGTTTTTTAACTTGTTTAGTGATGGATATGAATATTTATAAATGATAGATTCCACATAATTCAAGTAATTTACTTGAAAATTAACTATTAATTTTAACCACCTATTTTTACTTATACAACAAGTTCTTATAATTATTTCTATTAGAATATTTTAAAATTTAAAAAAAAAGAATTTAACAGTGTAAAATATTCTATAAACTTAAAAAAAAAAATTAGTTTACTTTTCCCTTAATACCTCCTTAAATTAAATTTACTTTTAACTCCTAATCATGCAATATTCTTCTTGAATAGTTGTGCTACTAATGGCTTGATAAATATATCAATAAATTGATCATCATTTTTATAGTAATCAATTTAAAAAAAATTCTTCTTGAATAAACTCTCTTAGAAAATAAAATCTTATTCATTATGTTTGTTCTCCTATATAGGATAGGATCTTTGACAACAGAGGTTGTCGACCTATTGTCACGAAATAAAGTTGTTGGTTCTTATTGCTTGTGCTCGATGCTTTCTAAAATTCTTTAAGTCAAATAAGTTGATATGATGCTATAGATGTTGTTACGTATTCTACTTTAGTGGCAGAAAAAGCTATCAGGGTATCTAAGAAGATTGATTGAAACATTAGCTCATTAAAAAATATCATAGTCAATTGTTCATTTATATATATATCTCAAATTTTGTTTTGTTGCTACCCAATTATTTGAATAAGGTTTCTTCATAAATCGGCTTACCAAACTTACTACAAGCATAATATAAGACTTTGTGATTGTAAAATATATCAAATTTTCAACTAGGCTTCAGGTATATTCACAAGCTTTCCTTAACCTTTTTTTACTCAATTTCAACCATATGATGCATGGTGTTGAAACAAGATTTGCATTATCTATCTTAAATTTCTTCAACATTTCTTTCATATATTTTTCTTGATAAATAAAAATTCTTTTTTTTATTGGCAAACTTAAATGCCTAAAAATAGTGTGACTCTCCTATATCAATATGTTGAATTCTTTCATCATATAAACTTTGAAATCATTCAACATATACATGCTATTTTCAATAAAAAATATATTATCAACATAAATGTTCACAAAAATAAAATTTCCTTAAGAGTGCTTTAAACATACAAAATATGTTTATATTGGCATTTTTCAAAACTATTTTGCTTAAAAAAATAATTGATTCAATCATACCAAACACGGGGTAATTATCGAAGCCTATATAGTGTATTTTTAAGCTTGTAAACTTTGTCTTTTTCTCTTTTTTTGAAAAACCCAGGTGATTAGACAATATAAATCTCTATCAATATAACCCTTAAAGAATACTGCTTTGATATTCATTTGAAATAACTTCCAATTGTTTTGGGTTGCAAGAAAAAAGATAAGTCTAATAATGTCAAGTCTAGAAACATGAGAAAATGTCTCATTGTAATCTTTTTCTTCCTTTTGCAACTACTCTTGACTTATGCTTGTCGATGGAGTTATCAACATTTAACTTAGTTTTGAACACCCATTTCATATCTATAGCATTCTTTTTTTGGAGGCAAATCAGTGAGCTCTTATATATCGTTCTTTTCAATTACTTTAATTTCTTCCTCCATGGCTAGAACTCATGTTTCATTCTTTGATGATTCTTCATAAGAAATTGGATCTTCACCTACAAAAAAAAGTAAAGATTATATAATTTTCTTCACAAAACAACTTCTTTTCTTTCTTACATATGAATATGAGGGGCATTGGGAAGATTCTTCATTTGATGAGTTATATTTTTCATGTGATCTTTGATTATTTACTTCTACATTTTCTTCAAGCAGAAATAAATTGGAGGAGTTTCCAAGTTCAGAGCATACAAAAGTTAATTTTTCATTGAATCGAACTTTCTACTTATGAAAGTCTTTGTGTTGTATAGCTTATAAGCTTTATACCTTTCTCTATATCCAATAAAAATTTTTTTGTTAGCTATGTCATCAATATTATTTCTCATAGCAGCATAAATATGAGCATAGACAAGACTTTCAAAAATTCTTTAGTGGTAAACACTTGGTTTTCTTTCATACCATGCTTAATGTGAAATAAAATTTTCAAGCTTCTTTGTGGGCCATATATTTATCAAATAGATAATGCAAGAAATTTCTTTTGTCTAAAACTCTACAGACAAATAATTTGTCTTTAATATACATATTGTCATTTTACTAATGGTTCAGTTCTTTCTTTCTACAACCTCATTTTATTAGGTGTACGACGAATTATCAATTCATGTCTTATGCCATTTTATTTACCAAAAGCTTTAAAGAGCTTTGACAAGTATTCACCTCCTCGGTCACTTCTTAAATTTTTAATTTGAAAGTTAAAAAATTTTCTACATGGGACTTGAAATCTTTAAAAACTTTTAAAGCTTCATGTTTTTCTTTGAGAAAATATGCACAAGTTTTTCTGGTAAAATTATCAATAAATGATATAAAATAATTGTTACTTTCCAGAGATGATATTAAAAATGAACTTAAGTTAGTATGTATGATATCTAAAGGATGCTTGTTTTCTCATTGTGTTTGTTTAGGAAATTGGTCTCGATATTGCTTTCCAAGTTGACATCTTTCACAAACTTCCTCTATCATATAGACTTGAGGCAAGCCTTTTACCGTTCTTTTGGATGATGACATCTTAAAACTTCCTAAGTTTAAATGCCTGAATCTTGCATGCTATAACTTGAAACTTTCTTCATTAGCTATTGTAAAGTATATAAAACACCTTGCATTTGAAGCTTGAGAGGAAACATATTATTTGAGCTCATGATAATTTTTACAACTACTTGATTCTTCCTTTAAATCACATAAGTTTTAGCATAAAATTGAATGTCATTCATTTCTTCATAAGACACTAAGTATATGAGTTTTTAAACCATTCACATAATACATATAAAAAAAACTTGAGGTTTTCAATCTTTTGTTTTGGTGAAAGTATTACCAATTCCTTTGATTTTGTAAGTTTTACCATCTCCAACTTGAACTTGGTCATGCTCTATCTTATTTAATTTTGAGAAAAAATATTTGTTGTCAATTACTTTTTTACTATCATTACTATCCAAGTACTAAATAATATCAATTTTACCTTGGTATGCAATCAACAAAGTTTCATTATTTTTATCTATGTGCACAGATTCATTCTCATTTTTTTTATACTGCTAACATTCATTGATTATATGATTGGATTTATGACAATAAAAATATTCAATATAACTGTTTTTACCTCTTTGATTGTAGCCATGACATTGTAGGGACAACCTCTCCCTCTTTGAAATTCATTTGAATTTCATTGTGGTATCTTTTGCTTTGACTATTTTCTATTTGAGAAACCTCTGACACGTCCATAGAAATTTGTTTCTTTTTCACTTTTGACTCATCCATAGCTATCACGACCTCTTCTTGTGTCATGTCCTTCGAAAAAAACAACTTGAGATTAATAACTTGATCATTTGAAAAAGAACAAGTGTTAGTTGAATTTATTTTGTTAATATGAATTTCATGAATTTTAAGTCTTCTTTGCAAGTCCTTAACGAAGAGAGAAGAAAAATATTTAGACTCTTCAATTATAGCAACTACATGTTTAAACTTTTTGAAAAAGTGTGCAAAATTTTTACAACTCTTGATTCTTCTAAAATTTCTCAATTTAAAGCCATTTAATTGACATTCATGCTCTTTCATTTCAATGCTTTCAAATTTTGATCTAAGAAATGGAAGACATCTTTTTTGTATCATATTTACCTTTATAAGTTGTTTGAAGAATTTTTCATGCTTTTTTTTTATATTACTACTTTGAAGATTTTTTCATTAATTAGCTTTTCAATTGCTTGATAAATTTAATAAAGATCTTTGTTGTCTTTTTTCTCTTCTCTTTGTCATTCTTTTGAGTTGTAAACAATTGATTGTCATTCTTTTGAGTTGTAAACAATTGATCTTCATTGGTAGGTTCTTCATAACCTTCTTCTACGATGCTCCATGGCTCAAGAGACTGAAACAACATTTTTATAGTTTGTCTCCAATAATTAAAATCATCACTATTAAAACAAGACATGAAAAAAACGAACGTATTTGAGATATTGAATACCATGGCTTTGATAACAATTTGATAAATAAATTGAAAGATATTTAGATAATTAAGGAAGATACTTTAAAGATGTTTTTTATGAATATAACTTCTTGTATTTTAACTTGTTTTACATGAGTGATGGCATGTGCTTTTATAGATGAACAAGTTATACACAATTTTAACTTGTTTTAATTAATTATTTTAGGTATTATCCACTAATTTACTTGAAGACCATGTACTAATACTAACTATAACCACACAATTTTACTGGCCATATATTTTTAGCTATGTAACAAAAATTCTTCTAGATATTTACATTGAATTATTATAAAGCTTTTAAGAAAGAACTTATAATATTTTACATTGTTATGATATTATAGAGATTTTAAATTCTTTAATATCTATAGATGATATTCATTTTTAGAAAAATATTAAGAAAATGTTGAAAATGTCTAAAAAATATCAATAAAATATCATTATCGAAAAAATTCTAAAAATGTCATTTTTTTTGTCAAATTATTGTGAATATTATAGATATTATTGATAAAATGTCTTTTTATTAATTTTTTTATTTTTAAATAATTTGTCTTTAAATATTTCTTTTTATATTATGTATTTTCAATTAAAAGATGATTTTTTTTAATTCGTGATAACATTTTCTTCTTTTCATGTATATATATATATATATATATTGAGTTTTCCAACTCTCACAATAATTTGCCTCCGAAACTTTACTTTTTCAATACATGCAGTTAATTTAATACGATGATTAGTTCCACGTCATCATCTTTAAACAGTTCTTACAGAACATATTTGATACTAAATATTAAATAAATTTAATATAATTATATTAAATTATTGTATAATTATTTTATATAATATTTAATGATAATTTATATAATATAATTAAATAAAATTTATAATAAATAAAATAATATATATTTGAATATTTAATTTTATATTAATATTTAATTCATTTATATATTTTTTATATTTAAAAATAATTAATATAAGATGAAAAAAAGAAATACATTTAATTTTAAAATCAAATCTCAGATAAAGTAAATTTTCTAGTAATATACCTATATATATTGGTATTAAATTTTTACATAATTATTTAATTTTATTATGTATAATATGATTATAATTTGATAATGATATATATGTTATTTACCGTAAAAATCGAAATAAATAAAATAATAAGTCATATATATTTAAAAAAAGAATTAATTTATAAATAATATCTCTTTATTAATCTCGTTAAATTTTAAATCTTAAACCGTAAATCATAATCATAAACTATAAATCATAAAAGCTAAATTTTAAATTAATAAAATTTAATGTTATTTTAATTTTTTAATATATATATATTTAAAAATTATATATTTTAATTATTAAATATTTTTTTTTATTTTTTTATTTATCAAACATGTTACTTTTAAGTATAAATAGTATTTTATTACCCAAACCATCTTATTCGATCACTTGTCTCGAGATCCACGATAATCTCAGCTTCCACTCGTGAAATCAATGTCTTTGTTTAAAACATATAGTACCTCCATTTTCGATGTATTTAAAGCTCAAAATTGTTATTTTGGTTCTATAAAAACCGTAGACAAACTCCAAACCAACAATATTGTATTAAAATGGCAGAGTTTTTGTAACAAAAGTAATTAATTAGACATCAAATATTACATTAAATATAACATGATAAATAATATTATATTAAATTTATTACAATATTATTTATTTTGATAAAATTATTCACGTATTATTTTTTAATAATAAATAAAAAATCTACAAATATTATTTTAATTTATATTTTACGTCTTGTATTTTTAATTAAAATTTATTGTAATTATATTTTTTATTATTTTATTTTATTATATTATTTTTTATTATTAAAATTAAGTATATAATATAAAATTATTAAATATAACATATAACTAAAACTATAATATAAATTAAAAAATTTATTTAGTAATAAAATAAATTATTTCTAAATATTTCAAAATTATTAAAATATTAACATTCAAATGTTAAATTTCCAGAATTTCTTACTCCATATAAGCAAACTAATGATAAATATAGTAATTTGGAGGTAATTTTAATTATGTTTTTTTAATTAAATATAATATTTTATTTATATAATAAATATTATATTTTAGTTAATAAATTTTTAATTTTTTTAAAAGAATATAATTTTTAAATTTATAATTATTAATTAATTAATAGTTTAATATATTAACAGTGAAGAAATTAGTTTAAAAGAAAAATAAAAAAAATGTTATTTTATAAATAAATATTTTTTTTAATATAATATAATATATATATATATATATATATATATATATATATATATATATATATATATATTTACACTCTGAGCCAAGCTGCTTTCTTGATGCAAAAGCTATACCAAAATAACGCTAGATGCTCCTAGGGTTCTGGAACGGCAAAGTGTTCACTGCAGAAGATCTGAGTTTGGAAAGTAGCGTCAAATAAACGGTATAAGCTTTTAACTACTCTCCCAACCGTTAAAGATCGTTTACTCCATTTTGCTCCCCCCTCTAGAAACTCAAATTTTGTTTATGATTTCTTTTAACTTTATTATTACATTGCTACTAAGATGTATTTATAGAAATAATGAATAAATCTAAGTCATAAAATATAAACCTACTAAAACAATCTAAACCATACACCTATCTCCTTACTTAATCCATTTATTTTTTTATTTATACCAACCATGAACTGTATTCTTATCAATCCAGATTATCACCATAGAAACTTTCATGAGCTGGACTTCAAATGGACTAGAATATTTCAAAATTTATTTTTGATTTCTTTAGACTTGTAAGCAAGTTTATAAGCCAATACTTCCCCTTAAACTTGTTTTATGATGCCGACCAAATTTCTTAATCTAACAAAATCTTTTTGCTTGAGTGGTTTAGTGAAGATGTCGCCAATTTGATATTGTGATTTTACATACTTGAGTTCTACATCCTTTCTTGTGATGCACTCCCTGATGTAATGATATCGAGTATTTATGTGTTTGCTTCGATCATGGAAAATAGGATTTTTGGTTAAGGCAATTGATGAGTGCTCAAAAAACACTAAAATAACCATGATTTTATGCACATTAATTGATTAAAAATATATATATTTATATGTTTTATCATATATTTATATAAATTTGTCTTTTTCGGAATCACGGGTATTTTTATTGTTTTTTAGGTATTTTGGCTTAAAAATGCAACTTAAAGACTCAAAGAGAAATACTGGAAGCAATACATCACAAAAATATTAATAAATAAATGCGTAAAGGTCGAAAAATATGGAAAAATTGGACAAAATGGGTCAAAAAGGTCAAAAATGTCAAAACGGAGAAAAACGCGCCGCCGCGCCCGGCCTTAACTCCAAACCGCGAGGTTCTGTTCATGCGCGCAGCGATCGCGTGAGGTTGCTGTTCATGCGGCGGGTTCTGTTCACGCGCGGCAATGCGGCCAGCCATGGCAGCCCGCCCCTCCGCGCGTCCAATGCGTTTTCACCCCATTTTTCACGTCGGCGACCCCTGGACGTCATGTTGACGTCATTGATGACCTCAGCATGTCCATTACACGTTTTTTAATTTTTTAATATTTTTTTAACATTTTTTTATTCATTTTTTCTCTCCATCCTCACCTATAAATACCCCCCTTCCATTCACTTCAAAGCATACCTTCAAACACCTCAAAACCACACTTCTATCTTCTTTCTTTCTCTCATTTCTTAGTTTTTAGTTTTTTTTAGTTTTTCTTATGTTTTAGCTAGTTTCTCTTAGATTTAGAGTTCTTCCCTTTTTAGGGAAGAACTAGTTATGTTTTTATAATATTTTAGATTTTTGATTCAATAAATGGAAGTGCAAATTCCGCTTGGAGGTTTTCTAGCAACGAGAATAGCGTCGAAGTTCTGTAAGGATTTTATTTTCTTTACAGTTATTTTTATGCTTTATTCTTACATGTTATATTTAATTTGTCTGTGATTAAATTTAAGCTGTAATTCATTTATAATCATGATATAATAATAACGTTGTTATGCTTACAAATATTAAATAGGTGAAAATTTCTAAAATGAATTGATTTTATTTTTATTCAAGATTTTATATTAAGAATGTTAGAGAGAAATATATTATTTTTCATTACAAACTTAAATCGAAAATTAGATTTTAAGGTTTAGTTATCCGTCGATTTAGAGTAGTGCTCTTTTATTTGATGGTACAATCGCCCGGTAGTTAGAGTGAAGCTCTATTTCAAAAGTTTTTATAAGAATTATTATCTGAAAATATATTGACAACATGTTTTCAGTAGTAGTTTTAAAACTTGAAAGTTAGTACTCGGATAACTAAATTCTTAGGTTTAATTTGGACACCTTGAATAAAGTTTAAACTGTCTAACCCCACCAAAGGTGGCATTTAAATGGTTCATTTTCAATCTCTTAGAAAAAGGAATTAATTTAATTAACCAAATTAGTTATCAACTCCACCCATAGGTGTTAATTGATTTGTTTAGTTAACAAAGAATATCTAACCCCACCAAAGGTGGTATTCATACAAAAAAGGGAGAATCAATAAATATCAATTCATATCTTTAATAACCTAGATAATACGAACAAGCATAATTAACTTAGTTATTATATCCATAAATACTCCACTATTTATAAAAGATAAAATTTGCATGAATGTTTATTGAATCTATGTTTAATTTTCTGTTATTAGATTAAAAACACAAAACCCCAAAATATCGTGACAGGATGTTTAGGATTTAATTTCGTTTTTAAAAGTTTGAATAATAAATTAAAAACCACATACATTCCTTCCTTAGATCGACCTTAGGAGTATACTAATCATTTTCTACGAAATGATTCGTGCACTTGCGAGAGTTTTATAAATATAAAACCAAAGTATTGGTAGGATCGGCGATGCCGGTTTTCGTTCATCAAGTTTTTGTTCATCAAAGTATTTGGCGATCACGATTCTGCTCATCAACAATGGTTGACTTATTATAGATATAAATTTTGGTTGGCTCTTCTTGTGTCATACTTAGCTCCTTTAACAAGTTTCTCACCCAAATTGCATGGCAAACACATGAGGTAGTTGCTACATATTCTGCTTCACAGTTAGACAAGGTGACAATCAGTTATTTTTTCGACATCTATGTAAAAGTAGTATCTCCCATAAAAAACACAAATCCCGAAGTGCTTTTTCGATCGTCTATATCTCCACCAAAATCACTATCACTATATCCAACAAGCTTGTAATCATTAAAAGCCGAATAGAACAAGCTAAAATTAATTGTACCTTTTAGATAGCTAGGATTCTTTTTGCAGCTTTAAAATGGGTGATTGTCAGTTTCTCCATATAGCGGCTAATCAATCCAACGACATACAGGATGTCAGGCCTTGTGCACGTGAGATAACACAGACTTCCAACTAAACTTTTGAAAAATGTTGGATCCACACTTTCACCCTCTTCATGCTTGGATAGTTTGATTCCATATTCCACTGGTGTGTTGATCGACTTGCAATTGTTCATATTGAACTTCTTTAGTATCTCCATTGCATAGCTTTCTTGAGCAATGAAGATGCCTTCTTCTTTTTGCTTCACTTCAATTCCAAGACTGTCACTTCAATCTCCATTGCATAGCTTTCTTGAGTTCATATTGAACTCGATATCTGTCATTTCGAACTCTCGGGTCATAACTTTTTTAAAATCTTCAAATAGCTTCGGATTACTTCCGGTGAAGATGAGATCATCTACGTATAGAAAAACGATTAGAATATCGCCATCTTCAATCTTGACGTAGAGTGAATGTTCATAGGGATACTTGGTGAAGTTGTTCTCCAAAAAGTACTTGTCAATGTAGTTATTCCATGCTCTTGGTGCTTGCTTTAACCCATAAAGAGCTTTCTTCAACTTCAACACCTTGTCTTTGTGACCTTTTGCTTCATAGCCTGGTGGTTGCTTAATGTAGACTTCTTCTTCAAGGACTCCATTTAGAAAAGAAGATTTTACATCCATTTGATGTATCTTCCACTTATTTTGAGCTGTCAAAGAAATTATTAGTCTTATAGTTTCTCATCGAGCAATATGAGAAAATACCTCATCATAGTCAATTCCAACCTTTTGACTATATCCTTTTGCTACTAGCCTTGCCTTGTGCCTTTCAATCTCTCCCTTAGCATTTCTCTTTGTCTTGTACACCCATTTGACACCTATTGCCTTATGTCCTTTGGGAAGTGAAACAGGTTCCCATGTGTCATTCTTCTCAATTGCATTGATTTCTTTGTCCATCGCATCTCACCACTTCTTCTCTTGTGTAGCTTCTTGAAAGCTCACTGGTTCACAATCAACAAAGAAACAAAATAAGGTAAGATTATCTTGTCATTCTGTTACCTCATAAATATCTTGGAGATTTCTTGTACGTTTCACGGCTCTTTCACTTCCACTTGAAGATGATGAAGGTGATGGGTCTTCATGAGTGGTTGGCATTGGTGAAGTAGGTGGAGTCGTTGGCTCTTGTTGAATTTCTATAGGTTACTCCCTTATTGTCTGCTCATCTTCTTTCAACTGAGGAAAGAAATTGAAGTTATCTACATGAGAGTTAAAATCCCACTCTTCTTCTTCATCGAATACCACATCTCAACTTATCACAATCTTCTTATTGTATAGGTTGTACAACTTATAGCCCTTTGAATTAGCATCATAGCCGATGAAGATAAAACTCTCACTTTTATCATCAAGCTTCGTTCTTCTCTCATCCGGTATATGAACATGGGATATACTTCCAAAGACTCTTAGGTGGGAACTACCAAGCTTTCTTCCACTCCATGCTTCTTGCGGTGTCTTTCCCCATACACTTCTTATTGGAGATCGGTTTGACAAGTAAATTGCACATGCTACTACTTCTTCCCAAAACTCTTTGGGTAGTTTCTTGCTTTTGAGCATGCTTCGTGCCATTTTGAGGATTGTTCGGTTCTTTCTTTCAACTACACCATTTTGTTGGGGGGGATCTTGGTACTGTTAAAGATCTATGAATTCCATTTGCTTCACAGAACTCTTGAAACTCCTTGGAAGTAAATTCTCCACCTCAGTCTGATCTCATGGCTTTGATTTTTCTACCGATTTCTCTATCCACTGTAGCTTTGAACCTTTTGAATACTCCAAAAACTTCTTATTTCTGTTTCAAGAAATATACCCAAGTTTTTCTTGAAAAATCATCAATAAAAAGAAAAAAATAGTAACTGTTACCGAGAGAGCTAGGCTTAATTGGTCCACACACATCAGTATGGATTAGCTCGAGTGGCTTCTTGGCTCTTGAGTTTGACTCCTTTGGAAAGATTTTTCGGAATTGCTTCCCGAGTAGACATCCTTCACAAAGTTGATCAGGATGGTTAATGCAAGGTAGTCCCTTCACCATCTCCTTCTTAGATAACAACTCCAATCCTCCAAAATTGAGATGCCTGAATCGAAGATGCCATAGCCATGATGCATCTTTGTAGTAGGCTTTCAGACACTTTGCAATGTCATTTTGTATGTTGATCAAGAACATTCTATTCTTTGACATCGACGCATTAGCAATGAGGTTATTCTTATCATCTTTTATAGAAAGATTATAATCCTTCATATGAATATCATAGCCTTTCTCTAAAAGTTGTCCTAAACTTAAAATGTTACTTTTCATATTTGGGACATATTAAACATTGGAAATAAATTGATGTCGCCCATCGAAGTTACCTCTTCCTTTCATTGCTACGTTAGAATCATCTCCAAATGAGACATTTCCACTTACTAACTCATCTAGTTCCACGAACATGTCTTTCCTTCTACACATATGGTTGCTTGCACCACTGTCAAGATACTAGGCATTTGGTTGACTACTATCACCCTTCTTTCATGCTAGAAAAAGAGTTTATTTCTCATCTGTCTTCTCCTCTATGTAGTTGATTTTCTCATCTACTCTATTATTGGGAGCTCTACATTCTGAAGCATAATGTCTAAATGTTTGACAATTATAGCATTGAACTTGAGATTTTCCATACCTTGAGTTCATATTGCTTCTTTCACGACTTCGTGTTGAGCTTTCCGCTCTCTCGAAGTTTTTGGAATTGTTGTTGTAATTTCAACCTCATCCACGACCATGGCTTCCACCTCGCCACGGCCTTTACCTCTACCACGGCCATGTTGGTTTCTGTCATTGCCTTGGCTTTCATGCTTATCCTTGAATTACATCTTGAAAAGTTGCTCACTGATCCCTTGCTTCTTCTTGTGCTTTTCTTCATATGCTTGTAATGACCCACTGAGTTCATTAATGGTCATTTCTTCCAAATTTTTTGTTTTTCAATCATCATGACAATGTGTTCAAATTTGGAATCTAATGAATGAAGTATCTTTTCCATTATTCTAACATCTTCCAACATTTCACCGTTTCTTCTCAATTGATTAGAAACAATTGCGACTCTCGAGAAATAGTCAGAAATAGATTCAAAAGCTTTCATATGTAGAGATTCAAACTCACCTCTTAGTGTTTGGAGACGAACCTTATTCACTTTCTCGGCTCCTTTGAAAGAAATCTGAAGCTTATTCGACGCTGATTTGGAAGATGTTGCATTTGAAGTCTTCTCAAACTCATCATCATTTAAGGCTTGAAAGATAAGAAAGAGGGCTTTCTTTTCTCTCTTTCTTAAATCCTGCAAAGATTCTTTTTGCACTTGCGTTAGAGTAGCTTCATCGTCTAGCTCACTTAAGCCTTTCTCTACCACTTCCCATACATCATGTACACCCAAAAGAGCCTCCATCTTAATACTCCAATTATCATAGTTGTCATTCTTGAGTGTTGGGACTTGAAACGATGTCATGCCTCCACTTGACATAACTCTCAATATAGTGAGAATTTGCAAATTTTGATCGCACAGATGGATTTAGAACATCAAAAAACCTTAGGAGGAACTCCTGGAAAAAATATGATTTTTTTTGTCAATGGTCAAAGTCAACTTTTTAGTCAACGGTTTATGCGGCTCGGTCAACTCGGTTCCAACTCAGCTGGACTCAGTTCCAACTCGGCTGACTTGGTGAGTTAACTCACTGTATAGTAGAACCTTCCGGAGGTTTGTGGCGGCGCGTCCGAACTCTGATTGGAATGATTCTTACGGCGTTGGATTTGTCTCGTCGAGGGCTTCGATTTGATATACAATAGTGTATATTTATATATCCAACTACAGCTATGATACCACTTTGTTGGAATATTATGTATCACAACTCTCAAAACTCAAGAATAATTTTCCAAAAACACTCAGAAAACTCTCAAATTTTGTTTCTGATTTATTTTAACTTCATTATTACATTGCTACTAAGAGGTATTTATAGAAACAACTAATAAATCTAAGCCATACAATATAAACCTACCAAAACAATCTAAACCATACACCTATCTCCTTAGCTAACCCATTTATTTTCTTCTTCCCACCAACCATGAGCTGTATCATTATCAATCCAGATCATCACAATAGAAGCTTCCATGAGCTGGACTTCAAATGGGCTAGAATATTTCAAAGTTTATTTTTGATTTCTTTGAACTTGTAAACAAGTTTACAAACCAATAAGAACAAGTTGACATTGTCACTAACATTTTCGTCAACAACGGTCTTATATACTCAGTTTCTTGGTATAAAAGCTTGAAGATATGGCAAGCCTTTGATTTCTGTTGCTTAAAGTACGTAAAAGCACATGATGATACCATCAACGTTGTTGTTATTTCTGTAGACAGGACCGGTTACATATGATTAGACGAATCGACAGATTCGAGTATGGGCTAAACGGTTAGGTGAAAATAGGCACAGATTGGTAGGAACGTTGGAAAAGCACAAATCAACGTTTAATGCTCTGGCTCTGAAAGATGACAGATTGATATTTTTTTGGGAGCTTGTAATGGTTCGACCTTGGTGCGGGATAGAGAGAGAACAATGCGAATTATATGGCAATGAGTTGAGCTTATTCTGTGTATCTGATTCATTGTTGAGTGGGTCAACTGATCGGACGGTGCAGATGTGGCGACGTGGACATGATAGAAAGTATTGTTGTCTGGCTATGTTAGAGGGGCATCTTTAGTTGGTAAGATCATTGATTGCTACATTGGATGGTGATGGTGATCAATCCAACGACATCATGGAAGTTTAGATGGTGAGGCCAGAGTGTGGTAGGTCATATCGTCGTAGTTAATTTCAAACCCTAATATTGCCCCGTCCATTATTTACGTAAAATCAAAGTAATTGCAAATAATATGAAGAAAAAAAATTAATTCAAGGATGGCATATGATATATCCGTCAGCGAGCTATTTGTATTTTTCAATTTTGGTTGTTGCTTGGAGCGTGCAACATTTTTATTGGCTGAATTTTAGTTTGGTTTGGCTTAATTTTCATTCAATTAGCTTGAGTTTTGGGTTAATTAGTTTAGTAAGTTCCAAATCTTTACAATTAATTACTGCATGTGGAGACTGAACATATATATGTTACTTCAGACCTTTAGTGTGGGTTCCATAATGTCCACCCCTAGTGCCATGGTCACCCATACAGTTAAGAAATTTTGATATTATCTTATTATGTGTTGGGAAAAATAGATGGTTGTAAAGAAATAAATTTCACACACCCAAGATAATTTCCCAAATCAAAATAGAACAAAAATAACACCAAGATTTTAGCGTGAAAAAACCTTCCAAAATGAAAATAACAACCACAGGACTCGTAGGTCACTTAAACTTCCACTATGATAAGATGAGATTACACACTTCACCTTTAGGTGGATCTCTCACAAAAATACAACAAATATGTATCTTCAATTTGTGGGTAAAATTCACAAATTGGCACCACCACCTTTGAATGTTTCCTTTCCCTTTCTTTTCTTTGCTGCTGGCCCACATTAGTTGGACCAACAAATCTCCCCTTCCACCTTATATGGGACAAGGCTCTTCCACACCTGCAATCTTTCTACAGATAACAAGTTTTTCTCTAGTCATAGTATTTGTCATCATATCTGTCCCATTATCATTGGTATGAACCTTCTCAACTTGTAGTAGTTTATGTTCCAACACATCACGAATCCAATGATACGTTACGTCGATGTGTTTAGACCTTGAGTGGAAGGTTGGGTTCTTGTTAAGGTGAATTACACTCTGACTATCGCAATAAAGAACATAGTTTTCTTGGTTCTGATGTAATTCTTGTAGGAACTTTATCATCCACAGGATCTCTTTACAACCTTCAGTGATTTCAATGTACTCTACTTCTATGGTACTTAAGGAAATACACTTTTGTAATCGTGATTGCCATGAAACAGCTCCCCCTCTAAATGTTATTAGGTACCAGGATATAGATTTCCTCGTATCTACGTCGCCAGCCATATCTGAATCTGTATATCCTTCTAATATAGGTTTATTATTACCAAAGCTTAAACAATGACTAGAGGTTCCTCTGAGATACCTGAGTACCCATTTAACAGCTGCCCAATGTTCCTTTCCATGATTTGATAGGAATCGGCTCACAACGCTAACAACATGTACAATGTCTGGTCTGGTGCATACCATAGCGTACATTAGACTACCAACTGCCGATGCATAAGGCACCTTACTTATCTCTAATTTCTCCTCCTCACTTGAGGGATATTGACTCAGATTAAGTTTGAAATGGCTTGCAAGTGGAAAACTAACAGGTTTAGCTTTGCTCATGTTGAATCTTTCAAGAGCTTTTTCAACATACTGTTTTTGGGAGATCCAGATCTTTTGCTTTTGCCTGTTGTGGGTAATCATCATACCAAGAATCTGCTTGGTAGGTCCTAAGTCCTTCATTGCAAAGGACTTGCTTAACTCCTTCTTCAACTTGTTAATCTTGTCAATATTTTGACCCACAATTAACATATCATCAACGTAAAGCAAAAGAATAATAAAATCACCATTAGAGAATTTCTTGATGAAGATGCAGTGATCAGCCCTTGTTCTATTGTATTCATTTTTCTCCATGAATAAGTCAAACTTTTTATACCACTGCCGTGGTGCTTGCTTCAGACCGTACAAGCTCTTCTTTAGTCTGCATACCAATTTCTCTTTGCTTTTGACTTGGAAACCTTCGGGTTGCTCCATATAGATTTCCTCATCAAGATCACCATATAAGAATGCAGTCTTTACGTCAAGTTGTTCAACCTCCAAATTAAGGCTGGCTACCAAACCAAGAACAACTCGGATTGAAGACATTTTAACTACTGGTGAGAATATTTCATCGAAGTCAACACCCTTCTTCTGCTCGAATCCTTTCACAACCAATCTTGCTTTGTAACGTGGTTACGAGCTTCCTTATTCACTTTTGATTCTGTACACCCACTTATTCTTGAGAGCTTTTCTTTCCTATGGTAGTTTCATAAGGTCAAATGTGTGGTTCTTATGTAGAGATTTTATTTCTTCCTGCATGGCTTTTAATCACTCAGTCTTATGCTGATCAATGATAGCTTCGTCACAACTCTCTGGTTCTCCCTCTTTAGTGAGCATCACATACTCGTTAGGAGAATATATATGACTCAGTTGTCGTACTCGGGTGGATCTCCTTGTTTGTACTTCTGGTTGGACTTGTTTAGAAACTTGTTTTGGTTCTGAACTACCAGTTAGTGGATTGACATCATCAGTATCTGGTGTAACTCCCCCGTCATTAGGATTTGTTGGTGGAGGGACTGGATCCAGATTAACTGGAATTTCATATGACTGTGGTTTCTCAGGTTTCTCAAAATCCTCGATTGTTTGGTCTTCAAGAAACACCACGGCTCTACTTCTGAAAATCCTTTTGTTAATAGGATCCCAAAGTCTGTAACCAAATTCTTCATATGCATATCCCATAAAGATATACTGCTTCACTTTTTTGTCCAACTTGGACTGCTCATCTCTTGGGATGTGACCAAATGCTCTTCAGCCGAATACTTTCAAGTGTTTGTAAGAAACGTCTTTCCCCATCCAAACTCTTTCCGGTGCATCGTAGTTCAGTGGAACTGATGGAGAAAGGTTGATTAAATCGAATGTTGTCCTCATTGACTCCCCCTAAAAGGAGTTTGGAAGTTTTGCATTTGAGAGCATATATCTGACTCTTTCACAAATGGTTATTTTCATTCTCTCTGCCACACCGTTGTGTTTAGGTGTCTTTGGTACTGATTTTTCCACCCTGATGCCAAAACTTCTGCAGTACTCCTCGAATGGTCCACGATACTCACCACCATTATCTGCACGTACACACTTAAAATATCTACCAGTTTCTCTCTCCACTTTTACATGAAACTGCTTGAAAACTTCATGCATTTGATCTTTAGTTTTCAAAGCAAAAGTCCATACTTTTCTGGAATGGTCATCAATAAAGGTCACAAAATAGTGAGCACCTCCTAATGACTTACAACTCATTGTACAGACATCTGTGTGTATTAAATCTAGAATATTTTCCTTTCTAGATGGTGCGAGACTACGAAATGTGACTCTATGTTGTTTTCCCATAATATAGTCAACACAAGTTTGCAAGGGTGTACCTTTCATTCTTGTCAAGAGCTCATTTTTGAAAAGAATTCTGAGACCTTTTTCACTCATGTCTCCGAGTCTCTTATGTCATAGCTCGGTAGGAATTTTTTTCCTTATGGCATTTACTTCTCCTCTACACAGTCTGGCTTCTATGATGTAGAGTGATGTATCTTTCTTGCCTTTAGCTATTACCAGATTGCCTTTGGTGAGCTTCCACTTTCCTTCACCAAAATAATTATTGCATCCATCATCATCAAGCATACCAGTAGAGATCAAATTGAGGCAGATATGAGGAACATGCCTCACATCTTTCAGAAGTAATCTACATCCAAGATTAGTCTCTAGATAAATATTGCCAATGCTGACAATTTTTGATGCATCATCATTTCCCATCCTCACACGTCCAAAATCACTTTAAGTGTAGGTTGAGAAAAATTCCTTTCGTGAGGTGACATGATAGGAAGCACCTGAGTGAACTACCCAAGTAGTGTCTTGGCATGCAAGATTGACATAATCAGCATCTCGAACAATGACAACTTCTTCAGTGACAGTTGTGGTGTCATTTGTTTGGGTTTCTACTTCCTGATTTCTGGATTGTTCCGCCTTTAACCTTCTATATTGTCGAATGAAGTGTCCAGGCTTGCCGCAATGATAACACTTCTTATCATACCTTGATCTAGACTTCGACCATCCTCTTTGTAGACTTTGGTTACGGGGATTTATACTTTTACTTCTCTCGTGCCATTCTTGCTTGCCTTGTTTCTGCATGATAAGTGCTTCAGTTTCAGGAGTATATCCTTCATATTTTCGTCGAGACTCTTCGTTTAGCATTCTGTCTTTTACCATATCCATGGTAAGCTTACCGTCAGGAGCTGAGTTGCTAACTGACACAACTAGAGTATCCCAACTTTTTGGTAGAGAGCTCAGCATCAACAACGCTTGTAGCTCATCATCTACAGTCATCTTCATAGAGTTGAGTTGATCTACAATGCCTTGGAACTCACTCATATGTTTTGATACGCTGCTTCCGTCTTTATACTTCAAATTGACTAATCGTCGCATCAGATTAGCTTTATTCTGTGCGGTTGTCCTCGCATACATTTTCTCCAACTTTTGCCAAAGAACGTAAGCATCGTGTTCATTAGCAAAATTTTGAAAAATGCTCTTGTCGATCCATTGTCTGATTTGAGAAGCACACTTTCGGTTCAAAACGGCTCATTCAATGTTTGTACTGGTTACTTCTTTCTCCTTCGGCATTATAATTGGCTTCCATAGATCTTTAATGTATAAAAGATCCTCCATCTTTAGCTTCCAAATTGCATAATTAAATGCGGTCAACTTTATCATATTACCTATGCTTTCCTCCATTTGAATCGTCAGTCAATAGGTTTCGTCGAACTTGTTACTTTTCTAACGATGAATAGTACCCGACAAATAGTATCTATGAATAGTATTATGTGAATAGTACTATATAAATAGTACCCGTGAATAGTACAGCCGATAGTACAAATACAATATATATGAATAGTACTATATATGTGAACAATACTCTCACTAACAATAACCAAAAGTTCTGATAACACTTTGTTGGGAAAAATAGATGGTTGTAAAGAAATAAATTCTATACACCCAGGATAATTTTCCAAATCAAAATATAACAAAAATAACACCATGATTTTAGCGTGAAAAAACCTTCCAAAATGAAAGTAACAACCATGGGACTCGTAGACCACTTAAACTTCCACTATAATAAGATGTGATTACATACTTCACATTTAGGTGGATCTCTCACAAAAATACAACAAATATGTATCTTCAATTTGTAAGTAAAACTTCACAAATTGGCTCTCTTAATTTTTCCTCTCAAAACTCTCTTAGAAAACTCTCTCTTTGTTTTCTTTTCCTCCGCTTCTTATTTGTGAATTTTGAGATTAAAACAAAGGCTTTATAAAGCCAAAAATTTCATTCTTCACGCATGATTATACGGAGACAAATGACAGAAACTTTTGACTTTTTTTTTCTTCTTTCGGTGCCACTACCTTTGAATGTTGCCTTTCCCCCTTTTTGTTCTTTGCTGCTGGCCCACGTTAGTTGTAACAACATTATGTATGTATTGATATACAATTCTAATATGATAAATACAAACTTCTTCACATGTTCTTCTTTATTTTTTAATTTGCTTTATTATATTTTTACAGAAAGTAATTTGTATTTTGTTTGAACAATATTGAGTAAACATTTGTGGTGTGGGATACATCATAGTAATAACATCAATCAAAACGAGTCGAGCATGACGCACAACAAGACAAATAAAAACTCCCAGCAAACTAACGATTTTGATGAACTATGGAAATTCTCAAACCTGGATTCTTGTAAATGAAGAGAGATAAAAATGATTGTTAAAAGAGCATAATGTCACGTCCCGCCCAAACTGCCCCTAAAAATCCAAATGATGGCTGCCTAAAGGATCTAGACACATGGAAAGTTCTAGAGTTGCCTAGAGAAGTCTAGAAAGGGCTGAAGTTGGATGGACTCAACTCAAGCTTGAAGACACAGAATGTTAGCAAACCTGTAGAGGGTGCTAGAATGGGCTAGAATATTCTAGAGCGCACCGGATGGTTCGGGAAGGTTGTAGAAGCTGCTGAAAGCTTGCGGAACATCCCGGAAGGTGCATGAAGGAGCTAGACAAACCTAGAAGACTCTAGAGTTGGATAGAAGGTCCTAGAACCTTGTGGCAGTAATACGTAGAACTCTCTTGTATATTCTAGAGCTAGAAGGATCTAGAGAAATGTGGCATACTCCTAGGCTTGTTGCCACACTATAAATAGACCATTTGGTCTTCATTTGTATTCATCTTGGAAATTCCTAACCATCTTGGAAAATCCTTGGGAATTCTTAGCATTTGTAACATAAACTACTGCAGAGCGATACAAAGCATTCTTTGCAAACTCTTTCTATTCTCTTTGGAGTTACATTTCGGATTCAAAGGCTTGCTTAGTGCAATGACCGTGCTAAGTGCCGCACGATCGCTACTTGAGAAATTAAGGTCGTGACGGTTGGTATCGAAGCGTTAGGTTGAAGCAATCTTACTCTTGGCATAATGAAGAACGTTGGTCCATCTACTCGGCGTTGATGTTCCACCATGGAACGTGGACGTGAGGAAACACAGTAAACCATCAAAGGAATCTCGAGCCAAGTCGAAAGACATACTTTCTAGCTTGGAAGCACGTGTGGGGAGTGCGCGGGACAGCTGGAGGCTGTTTGACCGAGTGGACAACTTAGAGGAGCGTTGCAATGGCTTGGAGGCGAGGGATGTGGAGATCCACGTGCAGCGATTAAGATGTCCCTCGATGAGCTAGATGGTGGGCTAAGGCAAGAGAGATTGATGGGTTGAAAGTTGAACTCGCCAAGGTAAGAGATCTCGTCCAAAGAGAACTTCATGAATGTCTTGCTTAGAGTTGAGGATATGGGTGGTGATCTAGCTCTTTGTAAGCGGGCCTTATGGCCGCGGGAACTAGCACAACCATTGTAATTGAGGCTAAGAGGGTGGATGTTCCCAAGCAGAGACCTTGATGGTGTTAGGAACGCTAGGGAAGTGGAGAACTTCCTATGGGGGCTAGAACAATACTTCGAGGCTACTGGCATAACGGACCATGCCAACAAGATCCAAACTGCTGCTATATACTTGACCGACATTGCCATGTTGTGGTGGAGGCGGAGACATGGAGATGTGCAACGAGGGGTTTGCACAATTGACACCTTTGAAGACTTCAAAGGGGAGTTCAAGACGCAGTTCTTCCCCGTAAATGCTGAGGAGGAGGCAAGGGGCCGATTGCGACGATTGAAGCAAACGGGTAGCATAAGGGACTATGTGAAGGAGTTCACAACCTTGTTGCTTTAGAAGTCCCGACACAACGACAAGGATGCCCTATTCTTGTTCATGGGCCGGTCTCCAATCGCGGGCTGTGCGGAGCTCAAGCGACGTGGTGTCCAAGACTTGTCTTTGGCCATCGCGACTGCGGAAAGCTTTATTGACTACTCCACAAACAAGGAGAGTCCAAAGGCCTCAGATAAAAAGTTTGGTGGAGAGAAGAGTAATGGAGGCCATGCCAAAAGTCAGGGTTCCAAAAATCATAAAGGCAACTCCTCATTCAAGCCACGGGATAAGGGGAAGGAAAAGGAGGATCGAAATGCCTCAAAGCCCCATGTAACGTGCTTCATTTGCGACAGACTGCATTAGGCACGTGAATGTCCGAAGAGGAAGGCCTTGAGTTCCTTAGTTGCTTCCACTCATGACCAGGATGGAGGCGAATCGGACGCATGTGCGAAGATGGGTTCTTTGCGCCTACTTGGTGCAATGCAGAGCGCCCCAAAGACCCCTAAAGGCTTAATGTACGTAGATGCCACCATTAACGGGAAGGTTTCCAAAGCATTGGTCGACACAAGTGCATCTCACAATTTTGTTTCGGTGGAAGAAGCAAAGAGACTCGGCTTGACGTTTGTCAATGGAGGGGGTTCTCTGAAAGCAGTTAACTCAGCAGCACTACCATTACATGGATTCGCTCGAGGAGTTAAGGTCAATCTTGGTGCATGGACTGGCCAAGTGGACTTATCAGTGGCGCCTATGGATGACTTCATAGTTGTATTCGGCATGGAGTTCTTGGACCATGTAAGAGCTTTCTTGGTGCGATACTCGAACTCGTGCTTGTCATGGATGGTTCGAAGGCTTGCGTGGTATCGACGGGCACGGGCACCAAAGCGCACAACCCAGCTCTCTCGGCACTTCAACCAGTCAAAGGGGATTGAAGAGGGACGAAGAGTTACCCGACCATCTCAAAAGAGTACGAGGAGGAGTCGCCAAAGCCAAGCTTCTTGGGAGGAAGGGCAAGTTGTCTTAGATAAGTCCCACGAGGGTGATGTTTGAGGCGTCGCCCAAAGCCAAGCTTGCCAGGGACGTGCAAGTTGCCCCGAGATAAGTCCCATGAGTGATGTTTGAGGTGTCATCAAAGCCAAGCTTGCCAACGGAAGTGCAAGCTACCCCATAAATCCCGAGGGGTGATCGTGGGCGCACTTACCGGCGGTTACCTCCCGAGGAGGGAGGTGAACCATGAAGTCGGGTTGGAGCACCGCAAGACCACCGATAATGAGCCCGGGCCGTGGAAAAACGAGTTGCGCGGCCAGAGCACGTGGTGGCGATGCGGCGGGTCGAAAGGGAAGACAAAGCGATACACCCGGAGAGTCTGCAGCACCTGCCCGTTCCAGGAGAGATCACGTGGGAGAGTGTCTCTATGGATTTCATCACTTGCTTGCCAAAATCAGAAGGCTTTGGCAGCATTATTGTTGTGATTGACCGCTTCAACAAATACGCGACATTCATATCTGCCTCCACGGATTGCACGGCAGATGAGACGGCGCGGTTGTTCCTCAAGAATGTTGTGAAGCATTGGGGAATTCCTTCCAATATCATGAGTGACCGAGACCCACGATTCATGGGGAAATTTTGGACTAAACTATTCAAGCTGTTGGGATCGGACTTGAATTTCTCCACAAGCTTTCATCCCCAAAGTGACGGACAAACGGAACGTGCCAATGCATTCTTTGGAGTTGTATCTTAGGCACTTTGTCGGTGCGCCGACGTGATTGGGCTAGTTCTTGGATGTAGCCCAATTTTCCTACAATTTGCAAAGGAAAGCGAGTCTACCCCGAAGAGTCCGCTTCGAGATCGTCGTAGGGCGTGACCCAGCGACTCCTCGTCTACGTGACCACGAGTTATGAAGGGAAGAGCCCTTTGCCTTGAGTTTTCCAATGCGTGGCATGAACAGTGGAGTTGGCAGGAGCCTATTTGCGTATGGCATCTAAGATGATGAAAAAGTGGGCTAACAAGAAAAGAAGGATGGTCGAATTTCGGTAGGAAATCTAGTCCTTTGTCAAACTATTGCCCCAACAATTGAAGTCCTTGCGGAGGCTCATGTAAGGGGTTGTTGCGGAAATATGAGGGACCGTTTCACGTCATAGAAAGTTGGTAAGGTGTCATATAGTGACTCCTCCGAAGCTTAAAATCTATCACATTTTTCATGTAAGCATCTAAAACCCTTTCATGGAGACAAGGAAGACATGAGTCGGGAGAATCGAGAGGGCGCCCTCTTGCCGGTGGTAACCTCCTTTGACGGAAGCGGACTCAATTTGGGCGGATCGCTGATCGACGAAGGAGCGTACCAAGTTATAGGGAATACTTGGTCAAATGGAAAAACGCCCCAAAATGTAGAGATAAGTGGGAACCCAGGAGGTCTTTATGGAAATTCAAAGATGCCGTAGAGATTTCACCTTGAAGGGCGCGACGAGGGCGTCGCGAACTCGAGTGGGGGAGGGTGTCACGTCCCGCCCAACGTTTGCCTAAAAATTTAAATAATGGTTGCCTAAAGGATCTAGACACGTGGAAAGTTCTAGAGTTGCCTAGAGAAGTCTAGAAAGTGAAGTTGGATGGACTCAACTCGAAGCGAAGACCACAGAATGTTCTAGAGCACTGCAGGTGCTAGAATGAAATTTGCAATATTCTAGAGCGCACCGGATGGTTCGGGAAGGTTGTAGAAGCTGCTGGAAGCTTGCGGAACATCCCGGAAGGTGCATGAAGGAGCTAGACAAACCTAGAAGACTCTAGAGTTGGATAGAAGGTCCTAGAACCTTGTGGCAGATTGTACATAGAACTCTCTTGTATATTCTAGAGCTAGAAGGATCTAGAGAAATGTGGCATACTCCTAGGCTTGTTGCCACACTATAAATAGACCATTTGGTCTTCATTTGTATTCATCTTGGAAATTCCTAACCATCTTAGAAAATCCTTGGGAATTCTTAGCATTTGTAACATAAACTCTCTCTAGAGCAATACAAAGCATTCTTTGCAAACTCTTTCTATTCTCTTTGGAGTTACATTTCGGATTCAAATGCAGGCTTAGTGCAACGGACCGTGCTAAGTGCCGCACGATCGCTACTTGAGAAATTAAGGTCGTGACAATAAGCTACCCCTTATATCAGAAAACAGATACTGATTTTTATTAATATCTATGATATAGCTTAATGGTATAAGATAGAACCCTGTAGGCACAAGACAGGGCCTTTTAAGTTATGTAACTGTTATTGTAGCAGCAAACTCAAGTTGTAACAGAAGCTAATTAAAACAATTAAACATAGATTTATAGAAATAATATTATAAGATAGTTATAACAACCATCCTATGGTGAATCATCTGATGCATTTGGTCCCTCTTTTCAATCAGTGCAGCAGCGGAACATGGTGTACCTCTCCATAAGGCGGCCACATTCAGAGCAAGCCACAGTGTCTGGCATCTCCTTGGTTGCAGTAGGCAATATCAGAGAGGTACAATGGTGTGGGATTTGAATGTGGAGCTTGTCGATATATTCCTGTAGTGCAGTCAAAAAGCCAACTTCAAGTTGTCTTGGCTTCCATTCAGGATGTTCATCCAAGCCTTTGTACATTTTTTCCCCAGTAGCACTAACAATTTGGATTCCTTGACCAATCAAAGCCCAACCTTGATCGCTTGAGCCATAGCTCAGAATTGCAATGATCCCCTTCAATATAGGATCTATATTTTTGCCCTTTAAGTGTTTCCCTTTGGAGTACCACATGCATTCTATCCTTTCCCAAAAGTACCATATCATAGTCCATTCCACAGCATTGCTTAGCCCTTCTTTTTCGATGATGTTGATAATGTTCCTGGTGATTTTCTCTTTAGCATTTCTTTTCCCCACATAAATAATGCCTAGTGGGACTTCAGGGTCTCTTGTTGCCTCTTTTGCAGCCCTTATGAATTTCCTGATCCATTCCGCATCTTCTCCTCCGTACAAGCAAATGTGTCTCCCTTCTTGGAGCTTAAAACGAAGGTGTTTTCAATTTACTAGAAACAAAGTTAATTTATAGGACAAAAATACCCCAAAAAAGCAAAAAAGACACTTACCCAAGTAATCAGATGGGGATCGACGGCATCAGCAATAAGGTCAAGCCTCCAGGTTTCTTCATCCCAAAGCAATCTTTCTCTGTTGTTGGAAAAAGGGTAAGCTGGACTTCCCCATATATAAATCATGTGGATGGCATTTTCATGAGCTTTTTTCCCAGTAGTGTCCAGCACCACAAGAATAGGTTTTTTGAAGAAGTTGCATCTTTCCCTGAAGTACTTGATGGCCATAGGGGACACCACAGAAGGGGGATCAACTGAGTACCACATCATGCTCTCTCTTAATTCATAAAATCTAACAAGTTTCTCTTTAGTCCAATCGTCCATAACTGGAACCCAAATCACCTCATACTGACTCTCAGTCCTAGTTGGGCTCTCCCTCTTTTCGAGGTACATTTGGTGTACAATGGCATAATCTTCTTGTCGGATATCCAGCTCTGTAAGGAACAACGCCACAACTTTCTTTCTTAAGCCATCAATTGAGGCCTGTTACATTGGAGAAAGTTTAATTGTCAAGGATTGTTAAGATTTGATAATTTTTTTTCTTTCCTTTTTTAATTCTTGACAGCCATCCCTTTTAGACAATGTAAAGACTAAAGTTGAAATTGCAGAGCAAACCTTTCTCTTGCGGAGGCAGTCATAAAGGGGCATATCATCCTTGGAGGGAAAGGTCAACCTCAGTGACTTTGAGTTGTCAACGTGTGGTGTTTCTATTGTGTGTAAATATGACGCATATGCCTCTTCATCTTTCTTCTGGGCTGCATTATTGCATATATGCATATTGTAACCCCTTTAGGCATGAATATGTTGTATACTACTACTAATAATAACAACAACAACTACGAAAATAATAATAAAAGATAATATTAATCACTTCAATTGATACCGATCATTAAAACGAACAATACTTACCAATGTATCTATTACAAGAACGAAGAAGATTATCAAGATGGCTGTTAATGTTGTTGAGTTTATGAGCCAAAGATGATACCTCCCATGCGTCTGATATGCTACTGTTTGAAGCCAAAAAAAATGCAATTCAAATTTGTCACATTCTACAATAAAAAAGTGACTAATTGAATTAGTGCTAGGTATATACATGTGTATACACATATTTATTCAGAAAGAAGACTAGCTACATACTCGTGTCCCGTGCCAGCGATGCCCAAAATTTGAGTACCAGAAACAATAGCACCACGAATAGTCCAATAAACAGCTAGTGGGATATGAGATTCAATAGCTATAATATCTGGTGTTTCAGTGGTAAAGTATTCTTTAGAAAGATTATAATAGGCAAGAATGCTCTTGGTCACATCCAACATAGCCTTTATGAGAGTAAATATTGCCTCAAACTTTGATTTCCAGGCACCTTGATGAAAATCCAGTATTTCTGGAAGTTGCTTAAGAAGTGCAATAGCTTTTCCAAGTGCATGGCTTGGGTAAAGCTGGCAAACAAGCCTAAATTCACCATACATCACAGCAAAAGCTGCAACTGCTAAAACCACTTTTGCATCCCAGTCGAAGTGCCTCACTATGTGTAATATTTGGATGGTTGTTTTGTGTTCATCTCCACCATACAAACACTTCACTAATATCTGCCATCGACCAAATAGGATCAGGAAACCCGGTATGAATTAAAAACATAACTCATTTTGGTGCAATATTTAAAATAAAAAAATTGTTTTAATTTTTTATCTAGTCTTGGTAAAACATGCATCGGAAGATATATAAAAATATATGTTATTGAAGTAGTTTGAGAACACGATGTACTGGCAAAGTCAATTTTGAACAAAGCTAAAAAAAACATACATACAATTATGAATATATTAACATATCAAGATGATCATCCTAGTTTAATCTTCATATTGCTAACAAATATATATTATATTACAAAACTAGCTATTATTTTTCATGAGTACTGCAGAAGAACATCCAAAGCTTTAGATCAGACGTAATTTTTTTCCCCTATTTAGTTAAAAAACAAGATGACGAAAAGGGTTACAATAAACTCTCAGGATTTTATATAACTCAATTATTCACATTATTTTACTTTTAATCCCCTTTAAAAAATGTAAATTCACTGTATTTTTAAACATGTAAAAAACATTTATTCCTTTACGTTATACAAAAAAAAAAACATATGTACGTCATGTGTAGAGAGTTAAGAAAGAAACTTCATTTGTAAAGAGATTATATAATACAATTAAACTTACAATAAATTAGTTGAATTACCTCACAGGCAATCGAATTGGTTACTTTGGTTGGCAGTTCAAACAATTCCCCAAGACTAGCATGCAAAGCCTTCTCATCCACAGGAGCTACTCGTGGTACCATCCCCTATCATCATATTAACATAATATTTACCAAAGAATTCATATTGTTGATTAATTAATAAATTGTCACACTTAATTATATATGGACAAGGTATATACCTCACTGCCATGAGGGGTATCAGCAGTGGCATTGGAGAAAATGACTTCAATGACGTGAAGCACAGAGCTGGAAGGAAAGCCAGGCTCATCAATGAACTCATGCGTAGTCAGAATTTCCTTCCTCAAGGCATTGTCATCATGCAAACCACCAGTAGCACGCTTTGGGGTACGACCATCTCTCAGGAATCGACCACCACCACCCAATAAATTTTCATCCCTAAGAGGTTTTGTGGCCTTTAGAGGTGCAATGGCCATCTCTTTTGTTCACACAAGCAGGTAAATAGGCTAACTAGCTAGCTTTGAGGTGACGAGGAGTTCTGGTTGTCTTTAATTTGTTTGGTGTCTAACTTCAGCCATCTCTATCTATATATAGTTTTCATGGTATCTTCCATCTATGTAACACATATAGGACGATCGATAATGGGACCAACTCCACTTGGCTTCTTTGTTACTTTGCTTCCAAAGTGGGTTAAACCATAAAAGTGATGTTTATGAGATATATATGTCCTGTTTTTTTTTTTTTTGGACGGGCTAGAAGTTTGCTTATATTCTATGTTGGCTTCGGCTTTACTAAAGCAGCCTAGTTACTATGCCTAGTATATTATTTAATTGATGATTATAGGTTAAAAAAATCTACTTATCATAATTTTGTAATAAACCACAACTGATGTAACAAAAGATTTTCTATATTTTCTTAAATTTTCTCTACAACTCATGTCTCTAATGTGTTGCTAGAGGCTTTTATTTATGGAGTAAGATTTGTTGGATTTTTTTAACTAGAAAATAACTTTATCTTTATCTTCTTTGACAACTTCATATTCTTTGATGGCTTCATTGTTGACTTTCATTACGACTTGCTTACTATAACATGGGGTCCATTATGTTTCCTTAATATTTATTATATTATGCAACTCTTCGTCAGCAACACTGAGTGGACTCTGAGCGTCTTGACATTTGATTTTCATGTCTTCAACATATAGTGACAATTCACATAGAACATTTAAATTATTTTTTTTTGTAAGATTTTTCAAAATATTTTCTACTTCTTTTGTCTTTTCTTCAGACCTTTCACAAGTGATGGGGAGTTATGTTACAAAAACTCTTCTGTCATCTATAACAATGAATGGTCTTTTATCCTCTAGTGTAGATAAGATATTTTTAGCCATTTGTGATGTATGGATGAAGTTTTGCATCCAATATTCTTGTGTACTCATATTTTGGATTAACTCTTCAGAGTCATTAAGGGACTCTAATTCAAATTCTTTTTCTTTGTTGTTGTTAACCACCATATCTGATAAGGTTAAAAATAATTTTTCTCTTTCTTGTCATACAATTGTATTAGCAATCCAGAATGTTAGATATCGAATCCATTTATAATTTTTTGCATAATGATAGACCATTGATTTGATTATCATTGAAAATTGTATTAATTTTACCATATTAAGGTTTTGAAAAATTACTTAATTAGCAATTCTCCAATCAATATCCTCTATATGTCATAGATCATGATTAATAATAAGTAAAGTTAATTTAAAAAATCCATCAATTAAGTTAATTCATGAATTATTTCTTTGAAGTATTTCTTTTATTTTATCTTTATGATCTTCAACTATATTTTTGATATTATGATATATTTTTTGATATTTAGAACTTAATAATGCTTTAGCTTTCTCAAAGAAACACATCCTTTTGAATTTTTCAAAAATTGGATCAGGAAATCCTTTTTAATTATATATGATAATTGAAGAAAATTTGTTATTTTCTCAAAATCAATATCATCATCCTAATTAGTATGTTTAATAATTTGGAAATAGACTTCTTTGAGATTTGATAATGTAGCTGTTTCTTTAGCTATTTTTTCTACTAACTGAGTCATATGTTGTCTAAATTGTTTTTTGTGAGAATCACCTAGAATATGGGTTTTCATGCTCCATTGAGTCCTCTTAGATTTTATTTGGAACACTAGGATTATAAAAAAATTTATGTCTTATTCAAACATAAGATGAGCAAGATTAGATTCTACTTGATATAGGAGTTTTTCTAGCTATGATACCATTTAAATGGACTGGTGGATCTTTTTCCACCCATTTCTCTGTTGGTATAGATTTTAACACACATCCCCCACAAAAATCGAAAGCATTTGTTTCTAAGATTAATTTATCACTTGATTTAGGAAAATAAACTTATGGAAGATGTTGTATTTTTTCTTTTATTTCTTTTAAGATTTGTTTATTTTTTTTCATTCCAAGAGAATTTAGTATCTTTCTTTAATGTGTTAATAAAAGGAATCTTTTTTTGAGATAATTTTTTTATAAAATTCTTTTCATAATTAAGAATTTTTAATAATCCTTGTAACTATTTTTTGTTAGTGATTTCTTATGAGAACTCTCTTAGTTTTGATATAATATGTTCTTGAAGTTTTATAACTAATTAATTTAAAACTATCCTTAAAAAATCAATAGATGTTTTTTCTACTTCTATTTTCTTTGGAGATAGAATTATTTCATATTTTTGAAATTTTTCACATAAAAATTTTAAATGTTTTTTTGTGTTATTCTAATGTTTTAGAGAAAATAAGAATATCATCAATATATACCACACAGAAGTCCTTAAAGTCATTAAAAATAACATCCATTTATCTTTGGTAGACTTGTGGGGTTATATTTAATCCAAAAGTCATTACATTTCATTGATAATATTCTATTGGTGTACTAAAAATTGTCAATGATTTTAACTCTTCTGTTAATTTGATTTGCCAAAATCCAGATTTATAATCAAACTTACTAATTTTTTTTTTTGCTCTTTTAGTTTAATTAACTAACATATCATTTCTAGGAATAAAGTATCCATAAAACTCCAAATGCTCATTTACCTTTTATAATTAATGACTATTTGGGTTTTTTTCTCTTTTTATTTCACCATGGTTTCTTACCATAAAAGTTGGACTAAAATGTGAAATTTTTGTTTCTTCGATCAATTTTTTTGTCTAATAATTCATTTATTTAGATATCAAATTCATCTATATCTTGTCTATTATAAATCATTGATTTAACTCTAATAACTATATTAGGATCGCATAACTTTAAAGTATAATATTTTGGACTTTTTAACCAAAGTTTTAGTGGGTCTTTACTAAAATTTTCTTCCAAAATTTTATATAACTAATGAGTTTCTTCTAATTGGTTGATGGATAATATATGATCACCACGCTTTCTTGCGCAACGTCTTTATCACACTTGTATACTTATTTTGTTGTAAAAGTGGAGTTTCAAAAAATTCCTTATTTAAAGTAAAAGATATAAAATTATAATTTATTTTATTGGATAATAATTTGTCATAAAATTGTTGTCTATGACAAAATCTCCATGCATACTAAGAAGACATAATATTTTAGGAATAATAAATTTTTTATCATTAAACTAAATAGCTATCTTTTTAGCTTTGTATTGAATAATGATTTCTTTTTCTTCTATTCCTCTAACTAAGATAAAAAATTTCATAAGTATCCATTTTTCTGAAGGTATTAAATTCGGTCTACAAGAACATATTGTTACTCCTATATCAATTGAAGTATATAAGTTATATGATTTATAGCCTGCAAAATTAAAATAACCTAAAATATAATTATAACATTTTTTATCATAACTTGGTGAGAAGATTATTTCTTCTTTACTTATTTGGATATGATAAATTTGAGCTTGAATGATTTCTTCTATTTAATTAATTCTAGGTAATATTGGAATTGAACATTTTAACAACAATAATCTTATCATGATTATCGTTAGGTTTAGAAGATGATTTACAAATTCTTGCCTTTTGTTTAAAGTTTTCCCAATCTTGTTTAGGATATGAAGTTTTTCAATCTTTGTTGATTGAATTTTTGTTTATAAAATATACTTGATTTCCTAAGACTTTCATTTCTACTATTGAAGGAAATTTTTTGTCTAGGATTATCTATGAGATTTGTAAATAAACATTATTTTGGTATTTTTAAGTCTTTTCAATTAATAAGTCGTCGTTGGATTTATGTTTCATAAGGTCTTGGTTCAAATAATTTTACAAAATTCTTATCAACTTCTTTTGTTGAAGTTTCAGGAAATTTTATTAATTCATAAATAGTTTCCATTAAATAGCTAAACTTTGAGATTGATGATCCATACTCAAATTTTTAAGTTGATCTTCTTTTTTACTGAATTATTTATATTATGATCTGTTATAGATATAAAGAAATTTGATCTTATATTAAATCAAATAATTCCATGGACTAAATTTGATTGGATACCACTTATTTGGATTGTAATTGATTATTTAGCCTTACATCTAAGATTATTGAAAGTAAATGAGTGTCTAATCATTGTCTAAATAAACCTATAATTGAGATATGTATTACACCTTTATGAACATATTTGATTTCTGAATATTTTTTCTTCCATCTTTCTATTTTCTTTTTATCAAAAAGCTATATTTCAGTCGTTCCATCTTCTATACACTTAGCATCAAAGTTTCCAACGAATTGTTCAAAAACTCTTGTCGAGAAAAATTTAAATTTAGACATTTTATAGATATCTTCTTTTTTAACCTTTTGTTTGATCCATTCAATTTCTTCAAGTTTTTCTTGAGTATAACTTAGTTTTTCTCCATTTACATCTTTTAGTTTTATATTTTGTACTTCTTCAATAAGAGCTTCATTTTGTTTTAATCATAGAACTTTTTAGTTCTTTCATCATAAATATCATCTCAGTTTTTTTTCAAACGATTCTTCTTTACTTTCTACTTCATATATTATTTCTTTTTGTATCAAAAATTTCTTCTCTGTATAGAATTTATAATTCATTTATTTCTAAAGTCTTAATCATCTTTTTTGCACTTTTTCATTTTTAGGACATTTTTGGTACATAATAACCTTTTTTATTACAAATATAACATTTACACTTTTTTGTATATGTTTTAGATTTAGGTTTTTGTTTTCTAATATATTTTTTTCGTTTTATAAAAGTTTTTTCTTTTCTTCCGAGGTTTCCATTTTTATTTTCTTTTCTTATAGAATTTTCTATTTCCTAGTATTGGACATTCTATCTTCTAATCCTCTTTTAATATTTTATCAAAACATTGTTGTTTATATTTTGTATTATTAATTTGGTTTTTAACTTACTTTTTTACTTTAGTTGATAAACATCGTTTATTTATTAGTCTAAGGAAATAATTTATCCTAAAATCTTAAATATCTATTTTATTTAGTTTTTTTAGCCATTCTGGATAGCTTTTAATAGCTAATTCATCCCACAAGTTTGATAATTTATGAATTTAACCAATATATATCTTGAAGAAGTTCCTCAAGAAAATAATATTTTTTTAAATAATTTTACATTTTTTTCAAACCGATAAATATTACATAATTCTAATTTTGATAGAACATAGTAAAGATGTGGGACAATGATACATAACAAATAATAAAGATGTTTGAATATGAAAAATCGTGTACACTTATTTTTTGTAGGTTTCACAACAAAATGATGGAGTTATGTGTGAATACTATGTCATGAAGTTTATGAGCGAAATCATCACAAATCAAAATTCCAATTGAAGATGTGGTAATCTCTTTCACCAATATACATTTTTAACATATATGAGTTATTTTTTTATGAATTCATGAAATTACATTATTATTTTAAATTTAAATACAAGTAGTTTTTTGGTTAAAACAATTAGGGATATGACCTACAAATTTTTGATGATTTACGTGAGGAATGTGCAAAACACATGGGTCAAATTATATCCTCATAAGAAGAATCATGAGAAGATTTTGATGATCTAGAATAGCATACGACAACATTATGGTAATTTTTATAATGCTTTAATTTCTCTATTCTTGTGTCTGAAGTTTGGGCAGCTATTTTGATGGATGTCTATGTGTGCTCATGTTAGGGGAATAAATTGTTAGATGGACCTATTTTTTGCCCAAATTTCATCTCATCTCTCTTGCTTAGTTTGCTGGTGATTCTAAGACCACCAACTGTTTGTTATATAGACCACCAACTGTTTATGTTGGTAATTCTAAACAAATTAAGTTTCTCTCCTTGAAATAAAATGAAAATATCACAACGTTCAAGACAAAAGAGACATCATTTTATTTGTAATTTAAGTTAAATATATATATATATATATATATATATATATACGTGTGTGTATTGTATATAAATTATTTTTTTATAATTAATTTAATTCTCAAGTAATTAATTATATTAAAATTTTCAATTATTTATATTATTTAAACTTTGTTAAACAAATTTTGGTTTTTTTCCACTATATGTGATCGAATATAGGTTCTTAGTAGAGTAAAAAATGAGTAAAATATGTATAAAAGAAATAATTTAAAATCGTTTCACGTGTTGAACCGACTTTACGTTTAAAGTCGGTTTAACTAGTGAATCGAATTTACATTTAAATTCAGTTTAACGCATGAACCGACTTTAAATGGAAAGATTTAAAATTTAAAGTAGGTTCAACGACTTTAAAGTCGGTTTTTTTATGGTAGGGTAAGCACTTATCAACTAGCATATAATTTCTTAATTATTCGATAAGGAAATAATTACAAAGAGATAATTCTGACATTAAGATAAATCTATCGCTACAAGTAACGATCATTCTCTTATATATATTCGCTCTATATCTTTTTCATGAAATTACTCGAACATAACTTTACCATAAACAAACACAAGAATCTATTATCTCTTCTTAAATCTTTCTTCACTTTTCTAAATCACAAGAAGAAACACTAGTTTTCTCCGTATTTAAATTACCCAGACTTAATTAAGTATTAAAAGGCCAAATAACATTGTGTTTTTTGTTTTCAAATCTATAAGGATGAGAAGTATAATCAATCATCACTATTAACAAAAACCGACCTCAACACTAACAAATGACTAAAATAATTTTCTAAACTAAAAGATTAAACATCACCTAATACCTACTTTAGAAGGAGTAGTGAAACTCTATGTTTAAAAAGAAAGAAAGACTATAATAAAAAGTAATTTAACCGAGAGTGAAAATATATTGAATTGAATAGAAAAGGTTTGTAAAAATTCACATGTTTACTAAAAACTTATAATGAGTGAATGAATGGTAATATTTAAATATTATTCCTTCATTTTTATACAACTAAGTTATTTATATGATTTTATTTTTAATTTTATGTGAAAAATATATATTTTTAACGTTACATAAAAAAATCATATTTACGTCGCATTATTGAGTATAAAAAATATATTTTTTACATTATAAAAAATTACATTTATTTTAACGTTATAAAAAATATATGTATATAAAATATAATGAAATTATATTTATGAAAAATATTATTTTTAAAGTAAAATTATTAATATAAAATAAAATATTAAAACTATTGTAATTTTTTTGGAGTTATACTTATAAATTTGGAAAGAAAATAAATTTTGAGGGTGTTTGAAATGAGATTTTTTTTTCATTTTTTATATATTTTTATAAAGATAACAAGGGAATAAAAATTACTCCATTTAAGTGCTAAGTTGTATAAAAGACAAGATGTAAAGTTAGGATATTCATATGCTTTTCTACATTGTACCGATACTAAAAGACAAAATGTAAAGATACCAAAACCGTTAATCACGACTAAATTGTAGGGGTGTGTAAAAAATCCGATCAATTTGATCCGATCCAATCAAATTCGATGGTCGGATCGGATGGAAAAAAAAATTTCATCCATTAAGTGCGAATCGGATGGAAAAAAATTCCATCCGTTAAGTGCGAATCGGATGAAGGATTTCATTGCAATTCATCTGATCCCATCCGATAAGACCGAAATTAATTATATATATATATTTAATTAATATATATTTATTAAATTAAATGTATATATATAATTAATATATATTTATTTGATTTTTTAATGTTTCTTTTAATTCAAATAATTTTATGTTATAATTTGTGTGAAAATTTAAAAAATTTATTTAAAAATATAAAAAATAGAATTAATTAAGTTTATTGGTCGGATTAATCAGATTGATCGGATTGAGCGGATGTGAAAGGTGATCAAATCGGTTGCGAATTATGATGTTTTAATCCGAATAGATCGTAGGATCGGATCGGATGAATATAAAATCAACGATTTCGATCCGATGAATAGTCCTACTAAATTGTCTTAAGGAGCTTCTAAAAGCATAACCAAATTGATCGAAGAAATCTCAAATCTATAGGCTAAAATAAAATGTAACTAAGTCATATGTTAACGGTATATCCACCACCGTTTGTGTTAAAAGAAAAAGTCATATATGTAGCAAGAAGAGAGAGAGAGAGTCATAAAAGTACGAGGAATCCAACAGGAAAAGTCTAATGTATTTTCTTTCTTTAGGCAAAATAAAATGTAACTAAGTCATATGTTAACGGTATACCCCACCGTTTGTGTTAAAAGAAAAATTCACATATGTAGCAAGAAGAGAGAGAGAGAGAGAGACTCAGAAAAGTAGGAGGAATCCAACAGGAAAAGTCTAATGTATTGTGAAAGAAAAGATATTAGGTGCTTAAATTGATATTAGATAATAAGATTTATTAGATAATATATTAATTTTTAAATTTTTTTTAATCTTATCTTATTTTATTTTAAATGATAATAAAATAATATTAATTAAATTATTTTATTTATTCTTAATAAACTTAAATAAAATAAATAATAATACAAAAATAATTAACAATATAATAAATAATAATTTATAACGTGAGTTTAATAAGAAATAATAGAACATATATTTATAATTAAATCCATTATGATACAAACTAAATGAGATGAAATGAGATTAGATAGTATTTTAATAAAATAATACAATATTGTATTATAAGTCTATTATAAATATTAAATGAGACATGAGATAAAATGAAATAACTTATTTTATATATCTATAAGTTATTATATTAACATATATTAGTTAATTATAAATTAAAAAAATAAATTATAATATTTTAAATAATTATTTAATATATAAATGGGGCTTATTTTAGAAGAAACCAGACCCCCACAGCTGGAACCCTAAAAGCCTGGAATCTTAATTTTGCTCCGAAAAGAAAAGGGGCGTCATATTCGACCCAAAAGTGACCCATATTATATTCTCATGCTCATTTACTCTTCCTTTTACAGCTTCTAGGTCGAGTAAAATGGAGGGGTGTTCAAAGTCGAATTCTACCTAAATCTTTGAAAATCTTAAAATACTACTTTTTAACGCGTAAAATTATAAAAAATTATGTCTTGATGGTTATGTTTAGTGTTTTCATAGATGTATATGCAATTACCTTTATTTAAAACCACATGATCCAAAGCAACTCATTTGTACAAAACTCAACTTATATTATTTAATTTTGTACCTTCTATTAAATTTGATTGGTTCAAAAAAATTCAAAATAGATAAATCTATAGGAACCTATCCAATCCATTAGTAATTTATTTATTTTTTAATTTTCATATTATAATTTTATTAAATAAAAATTCAAAAAAATTAAAATATTAATATTTTTATCATATAATTATTTCATTTCAATTAGTGGAGGGATAATTGGATTAAACTTGAAGATATCTGTTAAACACATGTAAATTTTATTAATATTTATTCAATTACAAAATTATTATTTAAATTAAATGCTTATTTATGCAAGCAATATTTTCTTAATTGATATCAAATTAAATAATATTTTATTTATTTATTTATTTATTTATTTGAAAAGGAAATCAAAATTTGTTTAGGTCTTAAATTTAATTGATATTTAAAATATAAAATTTAACATAATAATTATTTTATTTATTAAAATTTTAAATGAAAATAAAATTTAATGATTAAAAAAAGAACAAAAAAAAAATCAATAGATCCACAATCCAAGCCAATTCAAATGGTTTGATTAAGATTAATTTTATTGCTTTAATTAAATCAAATCCGCTCTCAATTTTTAATAACATCCTATTAGTTTGACTCCAAATTTATTGCAGAACTGAACTAATTCATAGTATTCATACCTCTAAGAAAATGTCACTTAATCAATACAAATTATATCAAGTAAGTAATCTATTTTTTCTGATTTTTTTTGAGTTAGTTTGGTTATTAATTTTGATGAATCAATCAAATTTGAGTTGATTTATTTTTTCTTAAAAATAATACAAACGAACTGATCTATAGGCCTTTACTTATTTTTTTAATTAAGAACTTATTTTTAATAAATTTTGAATTTTAACTATTAAACCATTTACTTTCTTTTCGCAACTTTACTAAACAAAAATTAAAGAAAAAATAAAAAATATAATTACTCGTATTTTCATAAATTAAATATATTGATCACTTTATTATAAATTAATGGAATTAAGTTAAATTATTATTATATTTATAAAAACTTTGATTATTTTAGAATAATTTTGATTTTTTTAATCATTTTTTCTTTTCTTTTCTTTTCTTTACTTTTTGAGTTATTTTCTTTTCAAATATTTATTAGATCCTATTAGTAAGGTTTAATTGAAATTAATTTAAATTTTTCCATCAAAAAGTTTATCTAAAATATTAAAATTAGTAAAAAAATGATATTAGTGTCCGAAAGTGTAATAATAAGATTATTAAAAGGAATCAATTTTAAGAATGTGATTAATATATTTAATTTATGAAAATAAATTGATTAAAATAACGCATGTATAAATTAAAGTGATTGTTATTTTTTGTAACATATTTTTTAATTAATGAATGAAGATGTCTTAAGGAAAATTTATACATATATATCTTAGAAATTATTATAATTGTACAATCTTGAGTGATTATATGTATTATTAAGTGTTTATCTAATACTTATAAAAAAAAGTATTTATCTAATATGAAAGTTCGTAAAATACGGATCTAATTAACTTAGAGAAGGTGAATATGTTATTTTTATTTTTTATCAATTTATAATTTAATAAATAAAGCAAAGCAGTCAGGCATGTAATCACGTATAAAAATAAAGTGTGGAAATAAAATAATAACACATTATATTTTTAGATGAAAATAACTCAAATCACAACCATGACCTAAGAGGAAAATCAATAATCCATCAAACTACCTAATTTTCTAGTATTAAAACCAAATGTTCAAGTAAAAACTCGATATTATACCACTCTCTCTAGGATAATACTTCGATTTACTTTACTTACGAATTCTTACTATGTTTTCACAATTTTTAATATTAGCATGAGATGTATTTATACCAACGTTCCAATAAGCTTCCCGCTAATAACATACGTTCAAGAATCAATTGCATAAGGGTTAGCACAAAAGTACAAATATCCATGTATTTTTTATAACGAATTTAATAATAAATAATCCAAACTAAATTATTCAAAACGTATGACACTTAAATCAAATCAACAAGAAAATCCTATTAAGCACAAGTTCAATAATATAGCTTCTTTAAAATTTAATAATCAAATTAAATAATTATGATCACACATAAAATTATTTAATCTAAACATGTAAAAATCTAATCAATAAGAAGCTATATAAAGATAAAAATACCAAATAATTAACTAATAAATACCTTTGGTATGATATTAATTTAGTTTTAACCAACCTATTTAATCATTTGTACTCCAATTACTAAAGATTCATTAATCAAGAAAATATTAAAATTGTCAAATTATTAAACTTTTACAATGAGAGGTTTTTGACACCATTTCTACAAAATTGATGCAAATCAATATATATATTAACTATAAGCTACCTCATTTATATATGCATATTTACTACCTTTTTCAATTAAACATCAATGCTTTTATATTCTCCTCTCATTTGATGTTGATGATGATGATGATAATTTCCTTCGATTTTTGTTGGGCTTAGCACTAACTAGGTTTAGTACTTATAAAATTCTTCTTGAATTTCTTTATGAGTTTTCATGAAGTTATGTAAAAACCTGCTACGAAGTCGTCGTGTAGACATTTTTTATCAGCTTGGAAGTCATCATTCTCTAAAATCTTTAATTCATGGGCTATATTTCAGTTATAGTCGATGTTGTTGGTGATTGAGGAGGTGATTCACTTTGACCTTGATTTTGAGTATAGATTGGGTATGGTACTGGAGTACTAAAGTCTACATTTTGAAGGCTTGGACTAGGTATGTTTGAAGTGAAATACCTAGGTCAGGTTTTATATGGTAGGTTTTTTGTTGGGGAAAAGTTTGGGATTCTTTCTAAATCTAAAGTTTCTACATAACTAGCACTAGAGTACCTGGAACTAGTAGATCTATTGAAATTTAGTTTTATACTAATATTGTTATATTGGGTTATGTTCCTAAGTTGGGTTATTTGGTTTCATTCTATGGATTTTGGAATAATTTTATTTGATTTTGAAAGATCTATTTGGAGGAGAACCGTTTCTCCTTTTTTTACTATGATATTTGTGTTTGGTGTTAAAAGCAGATATCATTGCTTTATAATGTACCCTAAAAATCATCGCAATTAGGATAGATCCTTCGATCATATCATAACTGTGAGTTTTAATTTGTAAAATAAGTGATTTTAGAATGTTTTTATCATTTAAGGAAATTGTAAAGTTAGGATAGCAATCAAAAGAGATTGGACCCTTACAGAGACTTGACTCTAGTGTTCCTAACAATGAATCCCCAAAGTTATTGAACCTAGCATTCCTAAGAGCTGTTAAGATTGATGTATTTAGTCCTTCCTTGGTTAAAGGTTTTAATCCTACTTGGACTAGACCAACGTGGATATATTTATAACCTTTATTTTTATGGTTTTGTAAAGATTGTTTTGAAAACAAGTTAATAGTTTCAAAAGTTAACGATAATTAAATATCTATTTCCTCAGTTTTAATGGAGTAATTAATTTTAAAAATGTTTTTAACTTTGAAGTTTTATAAATTTGGTTTTGTTATATCTTAGGTATTTCCTAATTATCAATATTTTTTGAAAAGTCTTCAAAAGTGATTTCTTCACTATTAATTATGTTTTATTTTTTGCAAAAGAATAAGATGATGGGGAAAGAATAGAACTCATGGTTAAAAAATAGCTTCAATATAATATACTTAACCCTTAGAATTGATTTTTTTAGTTTTTGAATACTTTCTTGGTTCTTATTATAATACTAGATCAAGGATACTAGATTAAGTAGAAGAAGAAAGTGTTCTACTTAGAATAGTATTTATCTTTACTCTACTCTTTAAATTTACTTTTTAAACTAAGGTTTGTACCTATCTAGTTATGATCGACTCTTCTTTGGATTTATTGCCTAATCCTCGAGACTTACTACCATTCTTCTTACCTCAGTGACCCAATACATACAAAACTTTAAACAAAATTTGAACAATATGAAAAATAAATGCTAAGATCTATTGATACTACTTTCAACTATCCCTTGGCTCTTATACCATAAGTATGAACCAAGGATCTAGGTAGTCTATTCTAAAGAAATACAATACTAAGTAGGCAAGCATATTATATTAAAGATAAATGGCTTAGCTGACCATGGTTTTAGTACAATATATATCATTTATATAGATAAAATGAAAGATAACTGAAATGAAAGTTTTACAATATAAAAGATAACTTACATAAACCTAAAGAGATGTAAGAAGGAGATATGGGTATCAAGGGAAATGAAAGATCTTCAGAGAAAGCGATAAAATGTATATAGAAATGATCTCGAGAAAAGAACTTAGATTCTGAAGGAAGAAGAGCTTCCTTTTATAGCCAAAGATTTTACTGTTAAAGATGCTTGTATTGTATGTGAATAGTACCTTGTCCCCTGCTTTTATTGTTTACAGATGCTTCTATTGTTTTGTGAACAATATTTTGTTTGTTGTTTTTTTACTACGATAAGATGCTTTTTTGGCCATTATGTTAAAGATTTTTGTCTTCTTTTGTCGACGCTACAATGCTTTATATTTTATGGGCTTCTTTGTTGGACTTTTATAGGCATGCAAGCCCAAAATATATTTTATCTTATGGACATGCAGGCCAAAAATACAATTTTATCATACGGACACGCAAGTCCAAAATACAATTTTATCATACGGACACGCAAGTCCAAAATACAATTTTATCATATGGATAATTGCTGCATAATTCCCAAGTATTCCTTCTCGATTTTTGCAGCAAGTAGTAATGCATTTGCCTGGGCTTTTGAGCTTGGAACTGATATTGGGTCGAAAGTAATTCTTTTGGAACCACTTCTTTGAGTTTTACTGTTCCATGGGTTTTGTGGAGCCATGTATGCATAGTTGATTTTAGTATGATTTTAGGGATATTGAACGAAGTCTACCATTTTATTTTATATCTTCTTTTTAGAATTATGACTTCTTTGAGTGTTGGTTCGATAAACCACTAGCATACCCAAGGAAGGTAAAATTTTGTAAAGAAGATAAACGAAGCCAGGAATTTTCTTTCAGATTCATTATGTTTATAAAAGGTTTTGGAAAAGGTTAAAACTTTCTCAGACCTCAAGGGTGAGGATGGTTGGTAAGGAGCCGAACAATAGCCACCAATGGGTAAACCAAGAAGGGAATTTTGTGGGTTAAATGGTTTTAGTGTTAAAATAGAATAGCCAAGAATAGCTATACTTTTGGTTTTGAATAAAGAAGGCATTGAACAAGGCATGTTCGTAATCCCAGTAATTAAAGGTTTTAGCATGAAGTAAAGTGGTTTTAAGACTGATGGGGAAGGCTTTAAGTTTGGATAATTCTTGATCTCATTCTAATAGAGACGATACTTTTAAGATTTTAGAGGTGGAGTAAGAAGGCTCAGTTTGGCTATCTTGGTAGAAAAAGTGTTTGAATTCAACACTTCCTATATATTCCAAAATACTTTGATAATATTCTAGGGTTTTAGTTAAATCCCATGGTTTATAAAACCAATTTTTTCCAAACATTTTTTGAATAGAAGAATAAGGATCCTCGCTATGGAACCCTCGTTCAACTGTTATAATTGTCTGAGCATCTAGTTTTAAAATATACTCAGAGGATTTTGAAAATGGTTTTTGAGAGACCAGTTCTCTTTTCCCTAGTCCAGGGATCATTTTAGAAGATGATTCTCCTTTTTCATAGATTGTATCAGAATAGAGTACATTCTTTGAATCAGGTTTTGCAATAAGAGCTTTGGAAGAGGATTATTCCTTTTTGACATTTCTAGAGATTTTACTTGTAGAGACTGGGGCTTCTGTCTTGTTTTGTGCTCCGATTTCTTGGAGAGAATTTTGGAGATCTTTAATGAGTTCAGAAGAATCAGTAAGGGACTTGACCCATTCTTGAACTTTACTTCTTCTTTTCCTTTACGCCAGGACATGTTTAGGTTGATGACCTATTTTGTAAAAATTCTCAGGTTAGAAAATCAGGTAAAGAATTTGTATCTCCTTTAATAAATTTAATATCAAAATCAAATATACTTAAAATAGCTTGTCATCAGGCAAAAATCTGTTTTAAGGCAATATTTTGAACATCTTTTTGTAAATTTTTTTTTGAGATTTACAATCAATTCGTAATAAAAACTTTTGATTTAATAAATCATATTTAAATTTTGCAATACATAAAACAATTGTGGAATAATTTTCTAACAATTATTCCAATGACCATAGGTGTATTGGACTACTAACTCTCTCTCCCCCTATGTTTGTTTTAAGATACCACCATATCTAATGTCACTAGCATCACTTTCTACAATTTTAGGTAGACTAGGGTCTGCTGCGTGGAGACAAGGGATAGCTAATATTTGAGTTTTAATTATATATATGTGTGTGTGTGATAATAAAAATCTAGTAATATTAAAATTAAATTTTTTTTAACTTAATTACCCAAAACCTATTAAAAAAAACTTAAAAGTAATAAGTTATTTTATAGAACACTTAAGAAAAAGCTAATTAGTAATTTCATAAATTAATTTGAGTTTCAATAAATATTTTAGCAACAAAAATATTTACAAGTGTTGTGAACATATGCTAATGAATAAAATGATTGCAATCTTATGTGTGACAGTTATAACAAATATACCTGAAGTATGACTATCTAGAACTTGAATATTTTTTTAATTTTCTCGATGAACTTGATAGCGAGCCTAAAAATAAGTTTACAGGAAAATATTTTGTCTACGAAAATAGCTAACACTTATATTCCTTACAAACTTTTCCCTTGTATTTTTGTGTGACAAAACCATTCTCTCACTACATGACACTTATAGAAATAAGATAAAAATATAATGATGTCTTAAACTTCATGGTAGAACTATCCTATGGTTCGGTGAACCATCTTCACTACAACTTGATAAGCTTGTAAGTAATTGAAATGACATAGACAAAGCATACGACAACTTGCCTTGAAAGTCTCATTGTACATTAGTTCAATTTACATAGAAATAAACGAGATGTAAAAAATAATCATGTAGTGCATGCATTTATACCAATCAGGTTTAACATAAGACAAAATGATGAAAATCATTCTTACCCTAAATATGTTTTCTTCCTATATGCATAACAAAATAAAACATGAAAGTGAGACACACTCTCTCCCTTTTTGACATACAAGAAGGACAAAACATTGGACAAAACAATGAAGCTAAACTCCCCTTAAATATAAAAGAGCAATGTAAAAGTGGATTAATGCAAAAGTGCAATTTAGTTTAAATTCCCTCACTCCCTAACTTAAAACCCAATTGAAGAGTTAATAAATAAGATATAAATAAATAAAAATCTATTTTTTTTTAATTTTCATAAATAGTTACATAAGGTATTAAACTCATTTAATCATAAACGAGCACACAATAAATTGAGAACTCGTCAAATTTTAACTCAAATTTTGATTATCTATTGTATAAATAAGAAAGTAGAGTAGAAGAGAGACACAAATATACCTCGCACATATAATAGCATATTAACATTTACTTAAAAGCAATATATATGTTTAAACTTCACAAATATATCAATTAAGTCATTTATGATCAATCAAGAAAGACTCAAAAAAATATTATGTAAAATTATATTTAAGTCTTCAATTTCACAAAATAAAATATATCTACCAAACGAAGATTTAATTTTTTTTATCTTTATATTATAAATGAGATGCATAATTATTTTTTTTAACCTCTATTGGCCCTTTCTTTTTGTGTATGTTAAGTACAAATTTTATAAACAGTCGTTTTTTGCACAATCTTTTCCTCTCTTTTTTTGCATGAGCTTTAAAATATAAACCTAGCATGATAAATAGTTATAAGGTAGCCCTTTCAATACTAGGTGTCTCCATACATTAAAATTTTAGAAAGTAAGAAATATAACTCAATATAATTTTACAATCAAGATTAGTTAAAGTCCTAGAGTCTTTCAAGAGGATCCATAAATTTCAAGCATAGCATATATGTGTATTTATGAGTATATGAATAAGTTTATGTGAACATCAATCATTATATGTACAAGAATATGTGTGTACATAAGTCAAAATTGTAGAATAATTTATACAATAACTATCAAAATTAAGGTTATATATATGTAAGTGTTAAATAATTCAATACCGTGTTGGCTAGATAAATATTCTACTTCTATCTTTCTCTCTCTCTCTCTATCTTTTTGAAATAAAATTTGGAATTCAATTTGAAAGAGAGATTCCCTAGGCACTCTTAAGATACTCAAATCTTTGAGTGTCCATAACTTTGGTGAATATGTCAGTCTTTTAGTAAGTACAAACTCAAGTGTCGCTACTTTCTCTTCAAATAATTCTTGAATGATATGATGTTTAATGTCAATGTTCTTAGCTCTAGAATGTTGAGTTAGGTTCTTAGAAATACATATAACACTATACTTATCACAATATAAGGGCATCATACCTTTTGATTGGTCATAGTCCTTGAGAATGTTTTTCATCCAAAGCATTTGTATGCAAGAGTTTCTTACAACAATATATTTTACCTTAGGTGTAAAGAGTGAAATAGATTTCTATTTTTTACTATGCTAGGATACTAAGTTGTTTCCAATGTAGATGCAACCACTTGATATGCTCTTCCTATCATCCCGGTTGCCTACCCAATTGGCATTTGTATAACCACTTACTTCACAAGTAGTATCAGTAGTAAAATATAGACCATAATTACTTATTCTTGAAATACACCTGATGATTCTCTTTACATTTTCTAAGTGTGATTCCTTAGGGTCATCTTGATAACAGGCATATATACCAATGTTAAAACATATGTCGGGCCTACTTGTTGTGAAGTAAAATAAACTACCTAGCATACTCCTATAAAGGTTTTCATCAACACTTTTACCTTGAGTGTCCTTTGTTATTTTTGTGCTGATACCTAAAGGAGTCATTAATGACATGCTAGTTTCAAGGCCAAACCTTTTAACAAGGTTGCAGGTGTACTTGGTTTGAGAAATAAATATATTATCATGAGATTGTTTGATTTTCAAACAAAGAAAGAAAGTTATTTCACCTACCATAGATATTACAAATTCATTTGTTATAACATATACAAAATCATCAACCAATGTACAAGATGTGGATCCAAAAACTATGGCATCTACATAAATTTGAGCAATGAAGATCTCATCACTACTCCTTTTAATGAATAGAGTCTTAACAACTCCCTCTCGAATAAATCCCTTGTTCAAGAGATAGTTAGTATGTCTTCCATACCACGCTCGATGAGCTTATTTCAAACCATAAATAGCTTTGTTGAGTTTGTAAACCTGATTTAGAAATTTTGGATCAACAAATCCTTTTGGTTATTCTACGTATACCTCCTCATTCAAAAGTCCATTTAAGAAGGCAAACTTAACATCCATTTGATATAATTTGAATTTCATGTGACAAGAAATGGCAAGTAAAATCCTAATTGACTCTAACCTAGCTACAAATGAATTTTTTTATCAAAGTCAACTCCTTCTACTTATGTGTAGCCTTAAGCTACCAATCTAGCCTCATTTCTAACAATAATGTCATGCTCATCAAATTTATTTTTAAATATGAATTTAGTTCCAATAACATTTTTGTTTTTAGGCTTACGTACTAATATCCATGTATGATTTCTTTCAAATTGAGTTAACTCATCTTACGTGACATTTATCCAAAATTTATCCCTAAGAGCTTCATTCACATATTTTTTATTCAACTTGAGAAATATAGCATAAATGAGTTACCTCACTTATTTGTCTTCTTCTTGTTACTATGCTTGCATTAAGATCTCCAATTATATTCTTAATATGATAATTTTTTTAAGTGCATGTTAGATTTATCATTGATGAGGTTGATGCTTTTTCCTTCTTTTCTTCTATTTCCTCAATCTCCTCTTCTTTTGTTCAAATTATGTCATTGGTTATTGTTCATTGAAGTGCTATGAAATTTATTTCATTATCAATTTTTTCACTTGTAATCTACTTACCTATATCATTTATAACAATATTTATGGATTCCATAACAACATTAGTTTTACACTTGAAGACTCGATAGACTCTACTGTTTAGGGAATAACCAAGAAATATATCTTCATCACTTCTTGAATCAAACTTACCTGATTATTCTCGATCCCTAAACATAAAGCATTTACTTCTGAAAATATGCATGAATTTTAGATTGGGTTTTTTACCCCTCTATATCTTATAGGGAGTTTGATTTGTACCTGGGCGAAGATATACATGATTTATAATATGGCATGCAGTGTTTATAGCTTCAACATAAAACCTTTAGGAGACTCTCTTTGCATGTAGAATTATTGTAGCCATCTCCTGAAGTATCTTATTTTTCCTTTTAAATACTCTTTTTAGTTGAGGTATGATAGAAGTAGAGAATTCCTGAAAGATACATTGTTATTTGTAGAAGTCAATATACTTAATATTTTCAAACTATTTTTCATGATTTGTGCTTGGTCTCTTGATGATTATTATTTTGTCACCTACTTCAACCTACACTCTTGTAAAATATGAGATGAAGAATTCAAAAGTAATTGACTTATCTTTAAGATAGTTTACCAAGTGTAGCGAGAAAATTCATCTATTGCAATTATAATATATTTCTTACCTCCAATACTTTTGATTCTCATAAGACCCATGAGGTTAATATGTGTGAGTTCAAATACTTTGAATTTTCTTATGAGCGATCCTAGTTTGTTTACCCAATTAACATGGGCCACATACAAGTGTTTCAATTTTGGGGAGAATAGGTAAATCATGTATAATTTTAGCTTTACTTAATCTAACCAGATCTTTAAAATTCATATGACCTAGTTTTTCGTGTCATAAAGTAGTTGAATCATTGCTAGCTAGTTTACATGTTACTGTAGGTGATATGCCAATACAATAAAAATTGTCATATGATCTAATTCCCTTAATCATACATTCACCTTTTTGAATTCTTACAATAAAGTGATTATTCATAAATTGCATATTGAAATCATTGTCACATATTTGACTTATGCTAATCAATTTTTACTTGAGTCTTTCTACATATAAAACTTTATGAAGTTTAGGGATACCCTCTATTTGAACGGAGCTTTTCCTAACAATTTTAGATATTTTACCATCACCAAAGGTAATTGTCCCTTTATTGTATTCTTCAAAGGTTCTAAGTAAAGAACAATTCCCAATCACATGTCTAGAGCATTCATTGTCAAAATACTAGTGAAATTTGATTTATTTTTAAATGCTATATGGGCCACAAAGAGTGCAACTCAAGATTTTTAACACATCCTCTTTTAATTTTGGAAGTTTGAGCTACTAGTTTCTTATATTCCTCTTTTTGTATAGTTTTTACAGTAAAAACTTTATGTTTGGAAAAAAATTTAGATGTCCTAGAAACATTTGTATTCATGGTATAATCATAAGTATAAATAAATTTACACTTAAGTCTAATATGTCTTTTCCTACCATAATGATAACAAATGGGAACAAACTGAATTTGTAGAGAGTGATAAGGTGTAGAAATTACCTTCCCTACCAGAGCAACAATGGGTTTTACAAATTGAGTTTTGGATGATGAAGGTGTTGACTATTCATCTATGTATCCAAGACCTCTCTTATCTCTATGTGACTTTCCATAGTTTAGAACTTTGATTAATTTTTTAGCATCTATAGTCAAATTCCTCACCATTTCTTTAGCAATACTAAGTTCTTGCTTAAGCTTTTTTATTTTTTTGATTGGTTTCTACAAGACTCATATTCAGGGCATTAATATGTTTAGACAATTCCTTTTTATCTTTCTTTAGTCTAGAGAAATTTGTTTTGTGAACATTGATGATATCATTAAGTTTAGTTACTTCAACAAGTAGTTAATCTCTCTCTTTCCTCGCACCTAGAAAATCCATGAATAATTCATCATAATTCAATACATTAAACTTAAACAGTAAGAGGAAAGATTTTACTCCCTTATTTTCTTCATCTGAGTTAGAGTCGGAGTCATTGTGGTATGCTTTGGTAGGTTCGATGAAGGCATGGTAGTTAGTGTCATTATCATCTGAGTTACTAACATTATCCTGCCCACTTTCTATGTCACTAAGTGTAGCATTAAAGGTTTTTCCAACTTTATTTTTATTGTTCGTACTTTCTGTATAAATATGACCAAAGCCCCTACAAGTAAAGCATTAAGGACTAGTGAGCTTATTTTTCTTACCATTAAAGCTAAGAGGCTTGATTTTCCTTAACTTTCGATCCTTCGAACGACTGGATTGTCTCTTGTTAGATTGATTATTTTGTTTACCCTTCTTTTTTAGGAACTTCTTAAATTTTCATGCTAACAAGACTAGTGACTCATCATTCATATCCTTATCACTATCAAAGATGTCTTTTTTGGAGCTTTTGAATGCCATATCCTTGTTTTTGTTTTGTGGATTAAGAGTAGGCTCATAGGTTTGGATTGACCTAACAAGTTTGTCAATGTTTAGTGTGTCACATTCTTTCTTTCTTCTATCGATGTAATTTTCATCTTGTAGTCTGCTATTAAGAAGCTTAAGAGTTTGAGTGCTTGTATAGGTTGTGGAATTTTCTCACGAATGTTAGAACAAGCATTAGTGATATCATAAAAACGAGCATAGAATTGATCAAAATTTCAGTGTTGCTCATTTTAATGGAATCAAACTAATATGTTAGCAATCTCAATTTTATTTGTTTCACTTGAGAAGTTCCCTCATGAGCAAGAGCAAGTGTATTCCATGTATCTTTAGCAATCTCATAGTCAAAGATGCAATGGAACTCATCCATCGACACTACAGCAAAGATTAAGTTTAGACGTTTTTGGTTTGCCCCATTAGGTGTGTGTTCTTCAATGGTTTAGTCTTTATGGTTATTACACCATCTTTTATTACTGAAGGTGGTTCCCAACCATCAAGAATAACATTCCAGAATTTTTCGATTTTGTCTAAGAAAGGCTAACATGCGAGCCTTCTAATAAAAGTAATTATACTTATCAAAGAATGATGGTCTAATAGATGACCCACCTTCTTTCATTTAGTCCATAAGTAGGAGTGTGTATCCCTAAGGATCAAACTCACTAAATATCTCTAGTGTTAACTCTGATATCAATTGAAAGTTTATAAAATACGAACTTAATTAACCTATAAGGGGGCGAATAGGTTATTTTCAATTTTTATCAATTTATAATTTAATAACCTAAAAAAAGCTATCATGCATGCAATCGCGTGTAAAAATAAAGTACAAAAATGAAAGAATAACACACGATATTTTTAAGTGAAAATAACCTAAACCAAAACCACAACCATGACCTAAAAGGAAAAATTAATTATTCATCGGATCACCTAACTTTCCACAATGAAAACTAAATATTTAAGTACAAATTATGTCTTATGCTATCCTTCCTAGGATACTGTCTGAATGTATCTTACTTACAAGCCTCTACTCTGTTTTCATTGTTTCTAATATTAGTATGAACAGTATTCAAACCAACATTCCAATAAATTTTCTGCCAATTAAACACGTTCACGACTCAACTGCAAAAGGGTTAGCACAAAAAATACAAGTGTCAAAACAGATTTGATAATGAATATTATTAACTAGATAATTCAAAATATATGCCCATTAAACCAAATCAACTAGCAATTCTTAAAGTAAAAAGATTAAGTAAAAATTTAATAAATATAATTTATTTAAAATTTAATAATTAAATCAAAATAATTATGATCATATATAAAATTATTTAATCTAAATATGTAAAAATTTAATTAAAATAAAATTATATAATGATAAAAATATTAAATAATTTACCAATAAATATTTCTAATATAATATCAATTTAATATTAATCTATGTATTTAATACTCGTGAAACCATTAATAAAGATTCATTAGTTAAAAAGATACCACAATTGTTAAATTATTAAACTCTTCTATCAAGAGATTTCAGGTACCACTCGCACAATGTTATTAGTTAATTAATTAATTAACTAATAAGCTGACGCCGTTATATATATTATCTTTTTCAATTAAGCATCAATGCTCTGATATTCACGGCTACTTTGATGCCGATGATGATGATAATAATTTTCTTCCATTTTTTTCGGCTCAGCACCCAGTATGTTTATCATTAATATATATATGTGACAATAAAAACTTAATAATATCGAATTTGATTTTTTTTTAATTATACAAAGCTAATTAAAAAAACTTAAAAGTAATAAATTATTTTATATAACATTTAATAAAAAATTAATTGATAATTTTATAAATTAATTTAAATTTAAATAAATATTTTTTCAACAAAAATAATTTTAAATATTATAAATATACGTTAATAAATAAATAAATATAGTTTTATGTATGATATTTTTAACAAATATAATTAAAATACGATTATTTATAATGTTTAAATAATATGTATAAAAATAAATTTATATATAAATATTTTATCTATAAAAAAATTAATTATTTATATCTATATTATCATTTTTTTAAATAAAATAACTAAATTGTTAAAAAAATAAAAATTAAAATTGAAATTGAAATGTTTTTTTTAACACGTGGTGTCACCTGTTAACTTGTCGAATACAGAGATCAATTTTGAGAGTCGACTCTCATCTTTCAATTAGAGTTGAAACCATATTTTTGCTTTCCTTTAATCGCCACCTTCTCTCCTTTTCTTTCTGTCTCTTTGTCTTCCATTTTTCCACTTGCTACAGCCTTTGCTCGGCTCTGATGTCTCGCTTTCTGTTGGCCTTCATGGTTCTCCTTCGTCAATGATCAATGTTGTGTTGCTCATGGGTGTAGTGATTCCATGGTTTTTGGGTGGATTTGCTATGATTTTCTTCTTTAGCATATTATTTGTCTCTTAGCCTTGGTTTTGGGGTGGATCTCTCCTTCAACACTAGGTTCTTGGCATTGGGCGACTTTTTGGATGGGTGGATCTTTTCGTGTTTTTGTATTTATTGTCTTACAGTTTTTTTTTTTAAAATCAAGTTTTTTTTTTAGTAGTTAAGATATTTGTTAAAATTTTCTTATTTATTTTATAAATTATTATAATTAAATGAATCAATATTTCATTATTACAATTAATTATTAAGATGAATTGTAATAAGAACTTTAATTATTAAGTATATTTTTTTATTGAAATATTGATACTTTAATAATTTATTAACTTTAATTTTGCATTTAAATATATAATATATTTGATATTTTAATTGTTGATTTCTATTATAATTTTGTATCTTATTATTGAATTATATATATATATATATACAGGGTTTCACCCACTTAAATTGAAAGGAGTCAAAAGAAAAAAGACAAACCGAACATTGAATTTTTCCTCCATCAAAAGCGACGAATGTTCTCTCTGTTTTATCATTTAAATTCTGTACAAAATACCAACCTTCAATTAGAGGATAAGATGACGATGACATATATCACCAAAAAGGAAAAAATATATATATATATATATATATATATAACAATGTAACACTCATCTTGGAAAAGTTTGGGGCACATAGTATTATTTTTCGAATGGGTTATATTTAATAAAAATATATTTTAAATTTATATTTATAAAATGAGATAATATAAATTTATTTTTAAAAAAATAAAATAAAATAATACAAGTTTATTTACATTTATCAAAATAAATTTGTATAATTTTTTTTATAAATATAACTGATTTATATATCTTATTTAATAAATAAAAGAAAATTTTATTAATAAATAACAACACCAGGGGCCATAACGAGAGATTAGACTGGGCACTTGGTTATTCAAAAAATGTTGGAACAAATATGTGAAAAATTATGTAAGAACAATATTATCGATAACCTGAAATGAACTGCTTGGGTTAGTGTGGTAGGTCATTTCTCTTTAAGGCGTTTTACGGCCTCAATTTACAAGCAAACACATCCTCGTCGTCCCCAGGGATAAAGCAAATTTCAAAATCTTTTTTGTCTCTAACTTCACTTATTTGATGAAGTCGAATCTACTAACCTCTCAAATATTTATGTTCTCGGAAATCGAGAAAGCAATTCTAAATTTTCTTTTCTTTGATTTTGTTATGAAAATTGAAGAACTATTTTTGAGTTGTTAAGTTATATTCTAAACTGGGCTATTGCCACTATTTATAGTTGAAAAAATATGCCAGAATTGATTAATATAATTATGAAAATAAATGGACACATAATTATGAAAATAACGGACACATAATTATGAAAATAAACGGTCACATAATTATGAAAATAATCCGCATAATTATGAAAATAAGCATATTATAATTATGAAAATGGCAGTTCATAATTTATGAAATAACGGTAATTAATAAAATAATAAAAAATATATTTTTTATTTAAATTCATTTCCAACAATCCCCAACTTGAATTTTAAATAAAAATAGTTTAAATCGAGCAACTGACAATCAATTAAAAGTATAAGATTATGCATAAGCAAAAGTGTGTCTATCGACTTGAACGCTGCGTAGTGTTAATGCTTTAGAATATACTGTAGGTAACTTCGTAGTTTTGAAGCTCTATCTCTAACAACATCACACATACAATCTTTCCAAGGTGTAGTTCGAAAATCCACGTGCTTTATGGCCACGTGCGTGTATCCCAAGATTATAGTGAATGCTCAGTAAATTTTGCCCAAAATTTTCATGAAGCGGCCATACTTCCACGTTCACGTAGGTGAGTCTATCGAAGTACTCACATTAGCTACGTCTTCCCGCTCACATAGAGTATAGAACTCATTAAGAGTTTAATAATTAACTCATCCTTTCTGTGCCCAGACTTTGCATTGGTAACAATATAGAATTGTGACTTCATAAATAACATGATTCATCTTATATCATCGCGACATTATTACCCATTGAACTTATTTCTTTGGGATATCTGGGTTTATAAGTTGGGTTACCATCAGAGTGACTCTTCATTCTAAGAGCGTCGATCGCACATTCCTTTCGAGGTTTTTTGAAAACCTCTCTCTTGTTAATCCTTTCGTCAAAGGATCACCAAATTTTCGATGCAGTATATGATCCATTCTTACACTCTTTGTGAGAAAATTCTCTAACGATCGTGTATCTTTCATCTCTTTCCGTTGTAATAACGGTTCTAAATCTTTGCAATAGCCACAGTCTTATCGCAGTGGATCAGACAATCGGTATCGATCTTTCCCATAAAGGGATCTCGCCGGTTAACGGAACTTTAACTAGCAAGCTTTCTTGCTTGAGTAGTGCTATCATTTCAAACTCCATCATAAATTGAGCCAATATTGTCTATTACTTAGACTTCAGAAACAACTCCACCCGGTTATGTTAAATATATAGTGCTAGTTGATTTGGAGTTTTCTAATAAAATGTTCCAATCTGCATCGTTGTATCCATCAGAAACGTTGGAAAACTTTGTATAATGTAATCAGGTATATATTTCTCTTAAGGTATCTCATATAACCCTTTCAATAGCATTCCAATGCTCTACACTAGATCTATTGGTAAACCCACAAAAGTAGTCCCAGCAACATAAGCTACATGCACGATCTAGTGCAATCAGTGGCATAACGTAAGCTACCAATGATGCTCGCGTACTCGGTTTGTATAACACCGTCTCCGGTGTTCTTGAACAACTTTACACTAGGATCATACTGGCAGATGCATTGCAGGTTCTGAGTTAAAGCGATTATATTTCTTTAAGATCGTCTTAATGTAATGAGATTGATCTAAAGAAATTCCCTTTTTGAACCTAGTAATCTTTATACCAAGGATTACACTAAACCCTGCGAGATCTTTCATATCAAAGTTAACACTTAATAAAGTTTTCACATTATTCACAACATGAATATTTGAACCAAAAATAAGCATGTCATCCACATATAAACATATAATAGTGCAAATGTTATCTTCTAATTTATAATAAATGCATTTGTCATTTTCATTCAATTTGAATTCATGTGGGTTAACTATATTATCAAATTTCTCATGACATTTCTTAGGTGCTTATTTTAGACCATACAAATATTTATCTAGTTTACAAACTTTATTTTCTTGACCTAGGATAACAAAACCTTCAGGTTGATCCATAATAAATTTCGTAATTATTGAAGCTACTCAACAAAAAAAGTAGTTTTAACATCCATTTGATGTACTACTAAATCATGGATGGTAGTAAGAGGAAAAAGTACACGTATGGAAGTTATTCATGTGGTTTCTTCCCATAAATTGGCATCTAAAGAAGAGAATGATTCTTTACGAGTTTGGGGATCTTCCTCTAAGGTATAAGCATAAAAATCTGACCCAAAATCCTTAAGGGTTCAAGCTCGTTTACTTCTTCTAATTGCAGTGTTTAATTCCTCATTTTGTTCAATAATTCTAGTTATGGGTAAACGACGAGCCCCCACTATTCTTCAATTTAAATGAAAACCTATGTTCATAGTAGTCAACATCATTTGATTCTATAACTATGATCATTTAAGTCATAGAATTTATAAGCTTTACTATTCACAACATATCCTATGAATACACATTCGTATGTTCTACTAGTAAGTTTTATTTCTTTTAAGGATCAGGGATCCTAACATAGACTAAACAATCTCAAGTTTTAAAATAAGTTAAGTTTCTTATTTTTTCAAAATTCCAGATGATGAAATTTTACTAGTAGATTTAGGCACTCTATTTAGCACATAGCAGACAGTTAATAAAATTTCTCCCCACCAATGGGAGGCAGCACCAGAGTTTAATAAAATTGTAACTCTTGATTCAAGAAAGTTCTATTTTTTTCCTTTCAAACTTTGCCATTCATTTCACAAGAATAAGGTCTTTGTTTTTCATGAATGATTCCATGAGTTTTATAAAAATCATTGAAGATATTGGAATCATATTTAGTGCCTCTATCACTTCGAAACCTTTTTATTTTTCTGTTAAGTTGATTTTTAATTTCAGTTATAAATATTTTAAGCATGTCAAATGCTTCACTTTTATTTTTCATTAGATATACATAAGTGTAATCTGAACAGTCATCTATAAAAGTTATAAAATAGTGTTTTTCATTTCTTGTTAAATTTCCATCAAGTTCACATATGTCATAATGTATTAATTCTAAAGGTTCAGATTCTTTAACTACTGACTTATGTGAAGTTTTTTTTATTTTAGCTTGACTATAAAAGTCACATTTATCCAAAATAATTCAAAGATAGTTTTGGAATTAGTTCTAAGCTACTCATGTTCTTGATTATGCGTTTATTAACATGACAAAGTCTAACATGCCAAATATTAAAAGAACTCAATATTCAATTTAAACATGCCATTAGTGGCGTACCCTTTCCCAACAAAAAATATTATTTTTAGTTATTGTATATAAATCATCCCCTATAGTTTGAGTAAACCCAGCTTTGTAAAGAAGATATCATGAAACTAAGTTCTTTCTGATCTCTGGAGTATGCAAGACATCTTTCAAGATGATAGTCTTTTCAAAGGTAAACTTTAATTCCACCTCACTAGTACCAACAACACTTTCTTATCCTCGGACTCAGAGTAGGACTTGAACATGTCTCGATTATAGCGAACATGGCGAGAAGTACCAGTGTCCACCCAACACCCCTCGGATCCATCAACAAAATTGACTTCAGAAATCATAGCAATAAGTTGATCTTCGGTAAGGTTCGCCTACGTGGTAGGAAAATTCCTGTTCCGACAGTTCCTGGCCAAATGGCCAGGTCTGTTACAACTTTAACACATGAATGTGTTATTCCTTAAGGGGGTTAAGGTCTATTCTGGAGAGGATAGTTTTTGTTTCTATTTTGGTGGTTCCGATTTTGGTTATTATTATGATTATGAGTTTTCATATTTCTACCTTTAGGTTTCAAAATTGCAGATGAGGGTTTCTTATTGGTACTGTTGTTTGAGACAACAAGTACTTCATCTCTTTGGTCTTATTTTCGGACTTCTTCTTCTATTCTTAAACTGGTTATAAGACTTTCTAAAAAAAAATTCTTAGTTTTATGTCCAAGAGTATTCTTAAAATCTTTGGGTAATTTATCTATAATAACAACTACTTGAAATTGTTCATCTAAAGTCATACCTTCAAAAGTTATTTCGTGTGCTATCTTCTGCAGTTCGTGTGATTGAGCTTCCACAGATTTTTCATCAATCATTTGATACTTCATGTATCTACTGACATCATACTTCTTAGTTCCAGCTTTCTGAGTATCATACTTCTTTTGAAGTACTTCCCAAATTTCCTTAACAGACTTTATCAAAATTATAATAGTCATACAAGTCATTAGCTAATCCATTAAGAATAAAAAAAATTTGTATAGAAAATAATTTTCTATCCAGGTGTTTAAATCCTTTATTGTAGCTTCAGTATGAGAATTAGGCAGTGTTGGTTTTTCAATAATAAAAACAAAAGCGACATTTTACATGGTTAAGAAGAATAACATTTTTTTTGTCTCCATTTTTAAAGTGTAGTTCTTTAAAACGAAATGTTTTGTTAAGATCAGCAGTTAATATTTCAGTAGACATGGCAGATAGAATTCGTCTTAAAATTGTTGGAACAAATATGTGAAAAACTATGTAAGAACAATTATGTAGGAACAAATACTAGTAACATACATGTACATGAAATAGATTACAATCATGATTTAGTTTCTTATTTTTTAAAAAAGTTTAACTCAATAATTAATCTTATAATGCTTTTGATAAGTGTTATTTAGAATTAAAATGTGCTTGAGAAGTTAAACAAGAAAGTACTTTGAATTATAGAGAACTTGATATAGGTATGGAAACCGAACAAATTCACACTTTATAGCAACCTAGAGAGCTATTAAGAGGAACTCTCATTTTCACTATGTAAATAATTTGATCGATATCTGATTATTTAATAATTTTTAATTAAATATAATTAATAAATTTATCTATTTACCTCCTAAATTAATTAGATTTGTAATTTAAACTTTCAACGTAAAAAGTAGTGTTCAACATCATTGTGAGGAGCTTTCATAGATACAATAAGAAAATCATTAGAAGTTTTAAACTGCTTTCATGGGTTGATTGTTATTTTGCTTCCTTTAAGAAAAAAAAAGCATTAGAAACGTTACAGAGTATTTTGAACATTTTTATTTTATCTATGCAAGGTGGAACATATTTCTAAAAGAAATTAATTATCTTGCTCCAACAAATTAATATAAGAGGAAATATATCTACTAAATTTTATCACGAAATCATCTTCAGTCAAGAAACTCAAGCAGAACTCTGCCGCTCTAGCTTGATCGATCTATCTGGGTTCATATGTTATGTATGTTGGAGACTTGGAATTTAGTTAGGCCTGCACCTTCCCTAAGTTGTTAATCTTTTATTTCTTAGTATACTTGCTCCATTTTACTTTCTTCTCACGCAGAGCTCAACAAATTCCATGGAAAATTGGTCCCAAGCAAATCCAATATAGAGCCTATCTTAAATTGCTTTTGGGTATTTATACTTCTCGTACTTTCAACAAGTTTGAACCATTGGCTTGCAGGGTCACACATATTGTCTTTGCTTAAGCATTTGCAATTGTTTGTGACTATGTTATTATTGGAGTCTACATCTAAGCAAACACTAGTCCCATTGCAAAGAGTAGATGAGAGATGTAACTTGGAATCTGAGATAGGCTCCCATTTTGAGCTAGAACCTGTGCATATTATACCAAATTTTGCTGGTTTCTCTAGTCCTTGAGCTTGTAGGCAAAAGTATGTTCCTTTAATTGTCAAAATATTTTCAGGTGTATATGTCCAAGCTTCAGATTCACAACAAGAACCTAACCTCAGTGGCTCAAGCATTGATTTTCTTGTGATGCATAGACCTGTGGAAGGATGATATATAACTTTGTGTCGATTGGTTTCTGATACACCAGGCCCTGTTACAATGTGTTGCTTTTGTTACTCGATATTCAAACTGATGCGGGACAATATTTGCAAAATGAAAAATAATAAGTAATAGAAGCTAAAATTCTTAGTTTTCTTATATATGTTACGTCCCACGTTGCTTTTGTAAGGGACTTTTGGCCTATAACTTTTTACAAGAGCTATCCAAGAAATAAAAATACATTTCTATATTAAAGAGTTTTTTTTCTTTCTATTTTCTTATATATATTCTCAATTATTTAAGAATATCATCTACTCTCTTCCGTTTGTAAGTTGAGTCCTAGAGGAATATTAGGCTAATCATAATCTATAATTGTTATAGTGTTCAACTAGAGTATAAGATAATATATCTAGATTAGTGCTACTCTAGAGTTGTTACAATACCTAAAAATATTATTAGGCTTATCTTAATGTATATTTGTTAGAGTATTTGTTTAGTTAACTAATTGTCTTGTGTTTGTTATAATACAAATTTACTAACTTCTTGCTAGAAAGTGAGTATGGTTAGTTAAAAATTTGGTTCACTCGATCCTTGTTTCATAAGTGCTTTCATATTGGTGCATTGCCATTCTATCATTTGCTACAAACAGGAGAGTTTAAGTGAATCTAAAGAAGTAAATTTGCAATACCTTGAAAGGGGGATTGAAGGGCAGAAATTCTGTCCAAGAAGCTAGAGTTTCTGACATCGCACCAATTCCAATCTAAAACACCATAATACTCATTCATTCCAATGACACCTTCTCTGAAGTAATAACTTCCAGCCAAAGTCCACAAGGCCCAGTCTAAATCAAGTTCAGCTGCTTTAGCCAAGAAGCAATTGAAATACCTATTATCATTAACATTGGTTCCTTTCAGGTCCACACCAAACTCGGTGATGATGAGTGGAAATCCTTGTTGCAACAAGAAACCTGACATTCTCATGATGTTGTCTACCACTCTTCCACACACTTGGTTTGCATTTTCTGTCTGCCATGCATTGCCATCTGAAAATCCATACCAGTGAAACTCAAACACCAATTTTCCAGTAAATGTGAGATTCACTGTGCGATTGCTTAGGAATGTAAAGTCTTTGTCATAACTCAAGCCAGAGAAAATGACTAGTACATCTCGGTTAGCTGTGTGTACTGCCTCTGCTCCTCTCTGCATGTACCTATTAAGATTGTAATAATAATAATATTAAGTCACATCAATTGGGATGTATTTTAAGGTAACAATGAGTAACAAATATCTCAATCATAAATTGGAACTTTCTTTGAATAAACTAATAAATGTACTATCGAATTTAAAGTATTTGTACAAATCTATCACTTAATTTTGGAATGTGACGTACAAATCTACCATCGGAACATACATAACACTAGTGGTAGATGTATAACACTTATGCGAAATTTGAGATAGGAAAATAATTAGGAAAGTACCTGAACCAATCGTTGACATTCTGTTTGGGACCTCGGAGCTCGTTTCTCAAGCTCATACCAATGACATTAGACACACCACTAAACAAAGTAGCCATTCTTGTGAGACCCTTGATCCAGAGGTCTGGGTTGAAATATTGATCACCAAAGAAACCATTCCCATCAAAACTGCTACAACACCAACCTGGCTTGCTTATGTGATTATCCAATATTACCATCACACCGCTTTTTCCAAGGCTTGAGACTACTGCCTGAATAATCATCAATTTAATTTTCTCTGTTTTAATTCACGCTTTTCAGAAATTTTCTAATTTTACTACCTGATAAGGGGGCAGAGAACTTAATTTTTTTTTAATCTGAAGTGGTGTGGATTTATAAAGTTATCACTTAAACCACATTTTTTAAGGATATTAGAGTCCTTTTTTTATTAAATAAAAAATATATCACATGGATTAAATTCAAACTTGAGTTCATGATGATAGAGTGAAGAATTATACGACCTGAACTATAAGCCAATCCCATCTTATTTTGAAGGTGGGTGGGACAAATTAAAAATTGTGCAGTAAGTGAGCTTCGAACACCAAATCTCTTTAATGTGAACGGAAGTAGTTGCTTGGTTGATTATATATCAAACTTAATTGACTACAAAATGTTATATGCATGAACGTATCCATTAATAATATACGTATCAATATTAAAATGGATGTGAAGTTGAAAATATATGATATTAAAGTAATTAGGCCACTAATTATATTATAAAGTGTAAAAATTGATGTCTTTATCATGCAGCAAAACAGGCACTAATTCAAAAGCACAAGTAACCTTTTACTAAATTACCATTTAAAACCACTTCTGACAATTTTATATCAAACATGTAAAGGCTTATTTTTGAATAACTTTTAACAAAACCATTTCCATTCAAACTACTTAAAATAAAAAAAAATTCGAAACGAGCACTAAATTTTTTTTCCTCATAGGATCTACTTGCCCTCTTCATACTAGTATAGAAAAAAATTCCTATTATATGACGTGGACTGGGATGGAACTAGCTTTTTAGGGTGAACTACATGGTCACCCTCACTTTTTAAAAAGATGGTATTTTTTTTTTAATTTTTAAATTGATTTTTAATGTAAATATAATTATGTATAGGAATAAAATTTAATGTTTGGTATCATAAAATTATAATTTTTGGTTTCGTTTCTGAGTGGGATAATATGCAGCAGGACAAAAGAGAATATATATATATATATATAAACGATCGTCCCAAATTTTAGTGTTCTCATCCTAATCGGCTAAGACATGTATAAATTAACAATTGGATGCTATTAAATTATTGGATACTAACAAATACTATCCTTTACGCACCCGGCAGCACCACAATAGAAAATGCAAAACTACTTGAAAGATTCAAACTCACACGTGGACAAATAGCAATGGTCTATGTGGTATGAAGGTTACCAAACCTCCGAAAATAAGGATTTTTTTTTCTCTGAAACTACTAATCCTCGACTTCCTAGGTTTCCTCATTCCCTTTTGTCTTTTTTCCAAATTAAAAAAAAAAGAAGAAGAAAGAAATGGAAAAATTAAATCATGGGCGTACCTGGTAAGCTTCAATAAGAGGAAGATCAATTATGGAGGGATTATTGGCTTGAATACCAGAAATGGCTTCAAGCAAACCATGGCGTTGAAAAGACTGTCTAACAGTAGTAGAAGCCAGAGAGTCATTGGTAGCCAAAAAAAGTGGCCAAGTGAGCCTAACACAATTAAAGCCCATGGATATGATCCGTTTTGAGATAGCATCCATGGGCTGTTTGCTAAGGCCTTCGGCGACCACTGGCTCAAGATGAGTCACCCAATTAACACATGCCAGCTTTACTCTTTGCCCGTTTTCATCCACAATCCACCTTGAATTTGTGTGTAGTGGGAGTGCCATCGCTGGCTGGGTTTGGGGTATTATATCGTTGCCAGAAATTACTGCAAGAATAAAAGATAGAAAGAAAAGGGAAAACAAAAAGAACCTTTCCATGCTTTTAGGTTTTTTTGAGTTTTCAACGTCGGATTTGTAAGGTTTTTAGAACGAAAGTCCGGTTATTTATATAATGTGTATTTTGCTTATTTTTCTTTCTTTTTTTCTTTTATGGTTTAATAATGTAAAATAAATAGTGAAAGCATTCTTTAACTCTTTTGTGTTGTCTTATTATCTATTTAAAAATATCAACTCAATATTTATATATATATATATATATAAAAATTTAATAGACGGATTTTAATTCTAAATTATTGTTATCAACTCAACATTATTCAGAAGTCTCAGACCATTGACCGCAATAATAATCGGTTTTTAACCGGTATTAATTTGTTGTGTGGCGAAAAAGAAAACGCAGTTACTATATATTTGAACTTCAGGTGGTATTATAATTGAAAAGTTAATGTTGTATATTATTATTGTTGTACATATTAAATATGTTAATTGATTATGTCATCATAGATTACGTACGTCTTAATAATCCAGTCGAGAAAATCGTAGTATTTTTTACTAAAAATCTAGATTTAAATCTTCATTTTCACATTTCATATGAAAATAATGATTATCGTTTAAAGTAGAAATTTTATTTTAATTTTGATATGTACTAATTTAAGAATCACTAGATAAAACTCATTTTTTTTATTCACATTTAAAAAGTTTTAAAAAAAAATCATATTTGGTAAAAAGTTTTTCTTTTTTTTTAAATATTTTTAACAAAAATATTTATTTATTTTCTTAAAATATTAAAAGATATTTATATAGTTAAGTAAGATTATTAGTTATTAATTTTATTGTCAGGGTATATTTTATTAATATAGAGTAATATTTTTATTTTAAAAATTATATAGTATTAAATTACAAATTAAAATATTTAATTATTTTAACATTAATAATTTTTATTTTAAAAATATTAATCCCCTAATTTTATTATAAAAAATAAGAATAAGATTCACCATCATTCTTTTAGAATAAGATTAACATAATTATATTTATAAATTATCTCTAAAAGAATAATAAAATTAAAAAATATATATTATTGGAGACTACTAAATCATATTTTATCATGAATTATGATAATAAGATTTTATATATATATAAGGTTTGTTTTAATTTAATGGGTTAAGATAGACCAATTATTATTATAATTATAGTAGTTGGGATGTCTCCTGAAAGTTAAATTATATATATATATATATATATATATATATTTTTTACTCTTCTAAGTGTGATTCAACGTACGTAACATGATAAAAGAGTAAACAATTGGAGACATATTCATGGGAAGCTAGCTATCAAAATTTCTATGGATTTTAAAGATATATTTATAATACAAAAAAGAATGTTTAAGCATTTATATATCATCATTATTTTATGGTCACGCGCGCTAAGAACCGGTGAAAATTTAAACTTAAAAATAGATTGAATAGAAAAGATAAGAGGATATATATGTCTTATATCAAATACTCTTGTATATTTTTCATCGACACATTGCGTCAATAAAATCTTGAAATCCATTCTGAATTTTGATTATTGGATTATTGATATTGAAGACACATCAAGTAACATTCATGTAACTATAATTAATAATCCAAAAGATCACATCCCATAAACGCATAAACTTGAGGAGTAAGCTAAGGGACAAAGGGTTGTTTGAAGTTTTGTACCCTACCTTGGCAGACTTGCAAGGCAACACAAATACCATTGCTTTTCCTAGTAAATTATACCCATTTTCTTTCTCACTTTTTTTTTTATTTATAAAAAATTTCACCAATTATTTTCATCACAAGTTATTACAAGATACTTAACTATGTTGTTGTTATTATGAATGGATGTTTCAAATGTAAAAATAACGCACATGCATGTTTAAGTTATGATAGGATGTTTCAAAATTAACTATATTTATTTATAATTTATCATATATAAGTTAAGTTATTGTCCTGTAATAATTTGTAATAAAAAGATTCTTTTATTTTAATATAATATTTATTTATAATTGCATTGTGATTTGCATAAATCATTATTTATATATGTATTTAATTTATTTAAAATTTAAGACAAAGATTATCAACTTTTTAAGAATGGATTGTTTCATTGTAGGCAATGACATGAATAAAAGAATGATATATGGAATCAAGATTTGTCTATCCATTTGAGTAACACGTACGTGATAAGGTAAAGAAAGAAATTACATTTTCAACACATTTTTCAAAATTATAATAATTTCTAAATAAATATTTATTTAAAAAACTTAAAGGTTTTTTTTTTCTTTTTTGGGCTTATATCGAAAATAACCGATTATTATGATATGTAATTTATTGTTTTATACTAACGATTTTGTTATATATTGCTCCTTAGTGAGAAAATTAGAAAAGTCTCAAATTGGTTAGAAATGAAGATGAGTGTTGGATTTGGGGCTATAAATAAAGCCCTCCTTCACCATTTGTAAATATCTCAAAGTTTGTAAATCTTCCTCTCTTTTGTAAGGCTAATTGATTAGCTCAATTTTGCCCAATTAGTTGTAATTTTAGAGTTCATCCATTTGGAGATAGTGGAAGTGGTCAACGACGCCCGAGGACCTAGGTAACATTTATACCGAACCTCGTTAAATTTCTGGTATTATTATTTTTCTGCTTTAATATTTCTGTTTCAATAGCTGTTTTAGTTTATTTTAACATTATATTTTCAATAGCATTATTTTGTCGGGTTAGTTTGAGTTCTATTCATTTAAATCATAAGTGAATAGTAACTACTTAAAATAGGGAAAATATACCCGATTTTTCCAACAGATTTAAAATATAAAAATTTAATTAGTTTGTAATATTTTCATAACGATGGTTTTAAATTTTATTCACAATGTTATATTTGTTATAATATTTAATATTGCTTTTACGTTACTTTAAAATCCTAATTTATCCCAACAACGATTTTAATTTTAGATGTCAAAAAAAGGTTTCAATATGTGAAGGAGGTCTTTTTGGAGAATTTAATTACAAAACATACATAAATAAAAATTAATATATTAGTATAGTCAATAATGTTCTTATTTGTTTATCTGAATTGTTGGTAATAATATTTTAGTTATTAAATCTACTTAAACCTAAATGATTTCAATATGTGAAGGAGTTCTTCATTTATCATGTAACATAAATATATAAAAATTAATGTGGTAGTATTGTGATAATCACCTTTTGATTATTTTTATTTATTTACTTGAATTGCTAGCAACAATATTTTTATTATCTAAAATCTACTTAAATTTACTTCTTTTAACTTTTTAGATGATTAAAAAATATGACATTGACTTAACAATATTTTTATTATCTAAAATCTACTTAAATTTACTTCTTTTAACTTTTTAGATGATTAAAAAATATGACATTGACTTGGCAAACTTATATTAAAAAAATTGTAATTTCTTTTACCATTTTTAAGTGATATATTTGAATAAAATATTTAATATGGTAAATATTTATATCTAATAACAAAAATAACATATTTAATAATTTTATTGTCAGTGTATATTTTATTAATATAGAGTAATATTTTTATTTTAAAAAATTATATAGTATTAAATTACAAATTAAAATATTTAATTATTTTAATATTAATAATTTTTATTTTAAAAATACTAATCTCCTAATTTTATTATAGAAAATAAGAATGAGATTCACCGTCACTCTTTTAGAATAAGATTAACATAATTATATTTATAAATTATCTTTAAAAGAATAATAAAATTAAAATATATATATTATTGGAGACTACTAAATCATATTTTATCATGAATTATGATAATAAGATTATATATATATATATATATATATATATATATATATATATATATATATATATATATATATAAAAGGTTTGTTTTAATTGAATGGTTTAAGATAGACCAATTATTATTATAATTATAGTAGTTGGGATGTCTCCTGAAAGTTAAATTATATTTTTTTTTACTCTTCTAAGTGTGATTCAACGTACGTAACATGATAAAAGAGTAAGCAATTGGAGACATATTCATGGGAAGAACCGGTGGAAAGATATATTTATAATACAAAAAAGATGTTTACGCATTTATATATCATCATTATTTTATTATCACGCGTGTCAAGAACCGGTGGAAATTTAAATCTAAAAATAGATTGAATAGAAAAGATAGATGGTATATATGTTTTAGATTGTTGGTCCAACGGGACATCCACGAATAAAAAAAAAGCGAAGAAGAAAGAAAATTGCTTGGCGCAGAAAGAAAAGAAGAAAAGAAGAAAAAAAAAAGTCAAAAATCTTTCCGTATAATTCGGAGAGAAGGATGAATTTTTTAGTTTTATAAAGCCTTAGCTTCAATCTCAAATAACATCAGAAGCGGAGAAATCAACAAAGAGAGATAGAGAGTTTCTGGAAGATTTTTGAGAGAGAAAAATTAAGAGAGTCAATTTGTGAAGTTTTATCCACAAATTGAAGATACATATTTGTTGTATTTTTGTGAGAGATCCACCTGAAGGTGAAGTGTGTAATCCCATCTTATTATAGTGGAAGTTTAAGTGGCTACGAATTAAAGTGGTTGTTACTTTCATTTTGAAAGGTTTTTCCACGCAAAAAAATCTTGGTGTCATTTTTATTCTATTTTGATTTGGGAACTTATCCTAGGTGTGTGAAATTTATCTCTTTAAAACCATCCATTTTTTCCAACAAAGTGGTATCAGAGCCAGGTTATTTTTAGTAAGAGACTGTACACATATACAATACTATTCATATATACTTATTGTACTATTCACGGGTACTATTCACGGGTACTATTTATTGTCAGAAAAGTATCAAGTTCGGCGAAACCTGGTGACTGACGATTCAAATGGAGGAAAGCACAGGTAATATGATAAAATTAACCACATTTAATTATAAAATTTGGAAGCCGAAGATGGAGGATCTTTTATACATTAAAGATCTATGGAAGCCAATTATAATGCCGAATGAGAAAGAAGTAACCGATGCAAACATTGAAACGGGCCGTTCAACCGTAAAGCAGTGCTTTCGCCAATCGAACAGTGGATCGACAAAAGCATTTTTCAAAATTTTGCTAATGAACACGATGCTTATGTTCTTTGGCAAAAGTTGGAGAAAATGTATGCGAGGACAACCGCATTTAATAAAGCAAATGCGATGCGACGATTAGTCAATTTGAAGTATAAAGACTAAGTAGCGTGTCGTAACATATGAGCGAAGTTTCAAGGCATTGTAGATCAACTCAACTCTACGGTAAGATGACTATAGAAGGACGAAAGCTACAAGCGTTCTTGATGTTGAGTTCTCTACCAAAAAGTTGGGATACTCTAGTCATGTGTTAGTTAGCAGCTCCCGACGGTAAGCTTACCACCGTGGATATGGTAAAAGACAGAATGTTAAACCGAAGAGTCTCGACGAAAAGATGAAGGATATACTCCTCGACCTTTGAGCGGCAATAAATGCGAAACAAGCGCAAGCAAGAATGGCGGGGAGAAGTAAAAGTAAAAATCCCCGTAACCAAAGTCAACAGCAGGACGGTCGAAGTCTAGATCAGTTGTATGACACGTGTTGTCATCATTGCGGTAAGCTGGACACTTCATTCGAGAATGTAGAAGGTTAAAGGCGAACAATCCAGAAATTAGGAAGCGAAAACCCTAATAGACACCACAACCGCTTTCACCGAAGAAGTTGTCATCGTTCGAGATGCCGATTATGTCAATCTTGTACGCCAAGACACTACAGGTAGTTGACTCGTACCTTCCTATCATGTCACCTCACGACGGAATTCTTCTCAACCTACACTCGAGGTGATTTTGGACGTGTGGGGACGGGAAATGATGATGCATCAAAAATTGCTCGGCATTGGAAATATTTATCTAGAGACTAATATTGGATCTGATTACTTCCGAAAGATGTGAGGCATGTTCCTTATATCCGCCTCAATTTAATCTCTACCCAGTATGCTTGATGATGATGGATACAATAATTATTTTGGTGGAGGAAAGTGGAAGCTCACCAAAGGCAATCACAATAGCTAAAGCGCAAGAAAGATACATCACTCTACATCACGTAAGCCAAACCGTGCAGAGGAGAAGTAAATGCCACAAGGAAAGAAGTTTCTACCAAGCTATGGCATAAGCGACTCTACGCATGGTGAAAAAGGTCTCGAGAATTTTTCCAAAATGAGGTCTTGCCAGAATGAAAGGTACACCCTGCAAACTTGTGTTGGATCAGTATAATGGGAAAACAACATAGAGTTGCATTTCGTAGTCTCGCACCATCTAGAAAGGAAAATATTCTAGATTTAATACACACAGATGTCCGTACAATGAGTTGTAAGTCATTGTGAGGTGCTCACTATTTTGTGACCTTTATTGATGACCATTCTAGAAAAGTATGGACTTTTGATTTGAAAACTAAAGATCAAGTGCATGAAGTTTTCAAGCAGTTTCATGTAAAAGTGGAGAGAGAAACTGTCAGACGTATGAAGTGTGTACGTGCAGATAATGGTGGTGAGTATCGTGGACCATTCGAAGAGTAATCTTGCGAAGTTTTGGCATCAAAGTTGGAAAAATCAGAACCAAAGACACCTCAACATAACGGTGTCGCAGAGAGAATGAATAGAACCATCTGTGAAAGAGTCAAATGTATGCTCTCAAATGCAAAACTGCCAAACTCCTTTTGGAGGGAGGCAATGAGGGATGAAGTTTTTGGCTTTATAAAGCCTTAGCTTCGATCTCAAATAACATCAGAAGCGGAGAAATCAACAAAGAGAGAGAAAGAGTTTCTGGAAGATTTTTGAGAGAAAAAAATTAAGAGAGCCAATTTATGAAGTTTTATCCACAAATTGAAGATACATATTTATTTTATTTTTGTGAGAGATCCACCTAAAGGTGAAGTGTGTAATCCCATCTTATTATAGTGTAAGTTTAAGTAGCTACGGGTCCCTAAAACTTTCATTTTCGTTTGAAAGGTTTTTCCACGCAAAAAAATCTTGGTGTCATTTTTATTCTATTTTGATTTAGGAAATTATCGTGGGTGTGTGAAATTTATCTCTTTAAAACCATCCATTTTTCCCAACATAGATCACATACTCTTGTATATTTTTCATCAACATATTGCGTCAATAAAACCTTAAAATACGTTCTGATTATTGGATTATTGATATTAAAGACACATCAAGTAACATTCATATAACTGTAATTAATAATTCAAAAGATCACGTTACATAAATAAACACATAAACTTGAAGAGTAAGCTAAGGGACAAAGGGTTGTTTGAAGTTTTGTACCCTAGCTTGGCAGACTTGCAAGGCAACACAAATACCATTGCTTTTCCTAGTAATTATACCCATTTTCTTTCTCACTTTTTTTTTATTTATAAAAATTTTCACCAATTATTTTCACCACAAGTTATTACAAGATACTTAACTATATTGTTGTTGTGATTGGATGTTTCAAATGTAAAAATAACGCACATGCATGTTTAAGTTATGATATGATGTTTCAAAATTAACTATATTTATTTATAATTTATCATATATAAGTTAAGTTATTATCCTGTAATAATTTGTAATAAAAAGATTCTTTTATTTTAATATAATATTTATTTATAATTGCATTGTGATTTGCATAAATCATTATTTATATATGTATTTAATTAATTTAAAATTTAATTCAAAGATTATCAACTTTTTAAGAATGGATTGTTTCATTGTAGGCAATGACATGAATAAATGAATGATATATGGAATCAAGATTTGTCTGTACATTTAAAAATTACCTTTCATCCTAATTTATCCCAACAACGATTTTAATTTTAGATGTCAAAAAAAGGTTTCAATATGTGAAGGAGGTCTTTTTAGAGGATTTAATTACAAAACATACATAAATAAAAATTAATATATTAATATAGTCAATAATGTTCTTATTTGTTTATCTGAATTGTTCGTAATAATATTTTAGTTATTAAATCTACTTAAACCTAAATTATTTCAATATGTGAAGGAGTTCTTCATTTATCAGGTAATTTTTGGAGAATTTAATTAAACAACATAAATATATAAAAATTAATGTGGTAGTATTGTCAATAATCACCTTTTAATTATTTTTATTTATTTACTTGAATTGCTAGCAATAATATTTTTATTATCAAAAATCAACTTAAATTTACTTCTTTTAACTTTTTAGATAATTAAAAAATATCACATTAACTTGGCAAACTTATATTAAAAAAATTGTACAATGTTGATTTCTTTTACCATTTTTAAGTGATATATTTGAATAAAATATTTAATATAATAAATATTTATATCTAAAAACAAAAATAACATATTTAATAATTAAAATACATAATTTTAAAAAATTAAAATATATATATTAAAAAAATTAAAATAAACTTAAGTTTAATATTCAATAGTATCATTAGTAAAAAAATTAATATTAATAAATTAATATTTTTAACTTTTAATTAATGACTTTATATTGTTTATTTTATTTTTGATTTCAAATAATACCAACATTAATTTCGAACTCGATAAATCTACTTAATTTATTTCTTATGAACACTAAATCATCTTAAACCTTTTTTTACTTTTTATCAATCCTTGAAAGTTGAAACATGTTATTTTTATTTTTTATTTTTGCTATTACTTGAAACATGTTACTTGGTGTCAAAGGTTTTAAACCAATAACGAGAGCTACCGATAGTTGATCTTAAACTCTATCTTTTTTTTATTAAACTTATTTTTTTACGAGATAAATATCTTAATTTTTTTCTTCTAAAAAAATCAATGAAACATGTTAAAACTAGAATTAATAGTAAGAAATAGACTTAAAGTTTCTTTTACTTTACAATCTATATTAAGTCTATTTCAAAAATAAAGTTTAATCATAATGACTTTAGACACTTAATATAAAATCTTGTTGGTTTCTTTTGAAAAGAAATAAGTCAAAATCAATCAAGATCATAATTCAATATTTTATCAAAAATATTTGTTACAAAATTTATTTAAATATATATCTATTAAAAAATTAAAGTTAATAGTGTAAAAGATGAGTCTCGCCAAATTCAGCCAACGAGGCCTTCCTAAAAAAATTGCAACTACATTATTTAGACCCTGACTAGTTTTAAAAATTAATATCTCTTATTTAAAATCACTTTTGTTTTTATATGCTTGTAAATTTTTTTTATTTAGCAACTTATGAGCTACCAATTTTAAACATATGTTCCAAATTGATTATGTACTCTCAAGTTTTGAACATCCTATTTTGAATAAATGTTCACCTGATCCAAACACAAAATATTTTTTAAATTTAAACACTTATTTTAAACAAATATTCATGCATTCTCTAATTTTGAGCAATTTGTTTTGAATACATGTTTATTTATTATTTTAAATAAATAACAATGCACCTCCAATTTTTTTTTAAATATATAATGCACCCTTCAATTTTTTTTTAATTTATAATGCACCTTGGAGTTTTAAATACCCTATTTTAAATACATATTTTTAAAATAATTATACTATTTACACCTATATAATTAAGATTTGAATTCAAGACATTATGGTTACACTCACCCATTAGATTTGAGTAAGATAACAACAACCACCACATTATCAAATAAAATCATAAAGAAAAAGGTTTAGCTGTATATGGTAAGAAAGTGATAGAGATAAAACTTAAGAAAATGAATAAATAATGTAGTTACGTTTATATACATTTAAGATATAAAAGAAAAAAATATATAACAAACGTAAAACAAAAACAAAAAATAGTTAATTAATAATTTGCATAAGAGAAAGATAGGGGGAAAAATCATCCTTTACGTAAGAGCTGGGAGAAGGTATATATGTAGTCCAAATTACATGTGTTTGTACTAGTACTGTATATACTATTACTATTCATTGATACATAGGACAAATGTGTATAGGCTATTAATATTTAATAAATATAAAGATAAAAGTGATAGAAAATACATTTGGATTTGATACATAAAAGTGAACCCTTTTGCTTATTTATTTATCGACAAAATTAAGATATTTAAAGTAGAACGTATGATTTGAATCGTACATACATATAAAAGTGGCATGGATTTTGCCTATAGTTAGGAGTATAATAATATTAGACACCATGTAAAATAAGTCATTCATATTTGGAAAACAATGTAACTTTTAAATTTATAATCACAAAATTATTTTAAAAAATTATCTAAAATAAAATTTATAAAACTCATAATAATAAAAATAACACTCTTACATTGAATTAAAATTGACATAGATTAAAATTAGGAATATTATTTTCATTATTAGAAGTTTAAGGATGTTAGTTTAATACTTTTTTTAATTATTTTTATAGTTAATTCATATATTTTTTATAATAAAAAATATTGACACATTAATTAAAAAAAATCAACATTTCAAAAACTTTACTTTAAATACCATCTAGTTGAATTATATATATTCAAGTTAGATTATGGTGAATTAGATTGGTTTAATGTTGAATTTTGATCAATTAAATATCCATAAATATTGTTATTATTGTTACTATAAATTTTAAAAAATTTACTTTATGTTTTTATTAAAGAAGAATAAAATAAATATTTAATTATAGAATTTATAAACAAATATAAAAATATAAAATATAAAATAATAAATTATTGTACTTTAAGATGCTGACTTTATCCCGATAGTTAAAAAGAATCGATAAACATAGAAAAGATTATCAAAGAGCCATAAGGATTCGAAAGGGAGATTGTATACGAAATTTTACACTCAAATCAAATTATAAATAACAATAAAATAAAAATAATCTATCTTCAATTTAATAGTAAATAATATTTATAGGTAAATAATTACTTAAATTCTTCGTATGATTATATATACTAACTTATAGATAAGTAATAGGCTTGATCCAATGAAACTTTAAAAAGGATATAACTCAAATATTGAGTTTAAGATTATTATAGGTGTTATTTATAGTCCAAAGTAAAATAGACAAAAATATGAGTTAGTAATTAGAAGACACATTTTAAATAAAAAAAATATTGACTTATAATATTTCTTTATTAATCGATAAACCTTAAATCTAAAACCTAAAACCTTAAATCTAAAATTTTAAATCCTAAACCAATTAGATTTAAGGTTATTTTAGTCTTTTTAAACTGTACATTTTAATTACTCAACGTATTATTTTGTATTTTTTACTGTTAAGTGTAAATACCCATTATATTAAATCTTTTATTCCTTATCAATTACAATTAAGAAGTTTATCAAAAGAGAAATCCTACTCATGGTAGACTTCTTTTATGCATCCGACGTTTGGGAAGCTAGATTGGTTCATAGCCTAAAAGGTTTTCATGATCGACATCTTATCTCTTTCCATAAAAAAAGCTCCTTTAAAGTTTCACGAGCTTCGTAAATACTTGAGAAGGCCTAACGAAGTTGTGCCAAGTAAAAAGGAAGAAAATTGAAAAACTTGTAAACTAAATTGTATAAAGATATTATTGAAATGAAAGTAGAGAATTACATTTATACTCTAAAAAGAGCTAACTAACTATATTTTATCACAATTATTTGCTAAGCTCACTTACATTTACACACATTCTTGTGACAACACCTATACTAGATGATTAACTGATCAACTGCACATATAATCATAACACATTAATAGTATACACAAGCTACCCTACACACATACGATCATAACCGCATGTGATTATAGTGTAACTACCCTAGCTGTACATACAATCATAAATATTTAGCTTCACATAAGATCATAGCATGCCATAGTCTAACAGCCTCTTATCAAGCTAAAAGGAATTGTAAGGCCAAAAACTTGATTTTCAAGGAATGAAATTGAGGTGATGCAAGTGGTTTTGTGAGTATATCGGCAAGTTGTTCTTGAGAAGATACAAGTTGATCAAGCTCGATATGCTTGGTTCTCGCATGCTAGATAGGATTATGAGCAAGATTTTGAGCACTTTAATTAACACATATTAGCAAAAGTGGGGAAGAGACATGCATATAAAGTTTAGAGAATAAGGATCTCAACTAGAGAAGCTATGAAGTTACAAAATCCATAGTCCTATATTAACTTTCAGTGCTCAATCAAGTAATAACTTTTTGCTTAGATGTATGCCATGAAATAAGATTGTCTCCAAGAAATATATAATACGCCTTAGTAGAATGTCGATCATCAATGGACGAAGCCTGGTCAGCATCACAATATGTAGTCAAATTGAGATTGTTGGATTTGGTAAATCATAAGCTATAAGAGATGGTACCTTTCAAGTATATAAGAAGTCATTTGCTAAATAATGCTACTTTGTAAGAGCTGACAAGAATTGACAAAGTTTATTTACACTAAAAGAAATGTCAGGTCTTGTAAGTGTACAATATTATAAAGCCCTAACAAAACTTTGATACTAACTTAGATTAGATAAGGGAATGTCATCATGCAAGCTGAAGCCCTTGCCAATAACCTTAGAAGTATCAAAATATTAGAATGCTGTGTCAAGTAACCCACATTTATCAAGTAGTTTAGACACATATTTTCTTTAATTTAAATAAAGAATGGTGATGTTAATATTACACAACACGCCTATGCCAAGAAAATAGCTAAGAAAGCTTAAGTTCTTAATGTAGAGTTATTGTGAAGTTTATCAATTAAAAGTTGAACATTAAATGAAGAACTTCAAGTGATGATTATATCATTAATATATATCAAAACAATAATGTAATAATCAACAACATCTTGAACAAACAAGGAAGAGTCAACTTTTAAAGCTTGAAACCCTAGTTGACATAAAAAAGTTCTCAACTTTGAAAACCATGCTCGAAGGGTTGTTTTCATTCTGGAATCTTCAAGGCTACTTTGAAAGACTTTGGTTTGGGTAAGACATAGGTACTATAAACTAAGAAAGCACAAAGTCTTGGCTTTACAATGTCAAATTTGGCTATTGTAGTCATTAGATAAGAGTTAAGGTAATTTTGGGTAGATACTACATTATAAGCAAGAATGATATTGAGAATGAGTAAATGAGGTAAGTCAACAATAAAATCAAGATTATTGTTGGGTAAAGGAAGAATGGAGATTGACACTAGTAAAGAGGACTCAAAATGTATAGGAAGATGAAATTACTAATTAGAGAGAAATGATTGTATGGATAAAGGTGACAAGATAGGTTTAGAAGAAGCTGAAATTGAAGACTTAGAATTGGAAAGAATAATAGGTGAAGAAACAACATTAATTTCAAAAGAAGAATAAGAACATAAATGTGAAGGCACATAAATAGAAGAACACAAGGGATTAGATAATGTTAACTAAGAAGGAACATGTATGGGGCTAAAAGATAAAGATGAATTATCTAATGATTTTGTGCTGGCAGAAATACTATAGGGAAATACAAGTTCATTAAAAATGACATGCTTACTAACATAGGATTTATGAGACATATTATCAAAACAAAGATAACCTTTTTTTTTAACTGCATGTCCCATGAAAACATATGCTATTGATTTTTGATCTCATTTATTTTTAGCATGAGTTTTAATGCAAGGAAAATATTGAGTTCCAAATACATTAAATTGAGACACATTATAAACCTTGTTATATAATGATTCATACAAGGATTTACCATTTAAAACTTTAGATGAAAGCATATTTAGAAGGAAAACATTAGTCTTGAAAGCATAAACCCAAAACTATAAGGAAATTTTGGAGGCAAACATAAGTGTGAAACATCTCGCCACTATCCTTCTATGTCTTGATTCAATAACCCTATTTTGTTTTGAGATATAGGGACAAGTACAACGATGGGTAACACCATCAAGTTCAAGTTGTTTAACCAATGTGACAAATTCTTTACCCCATCAATTTGCACACTTTTGATGGGCACAAAAATTACTTTTCAACCATGTTTCTAAAAATAATAAATACTAAAGTATGTTGATATTTGGTTTGCAAATGGATAAAGCCAAATAAATCAAGTGAAATCATCCATAATGGATAAAAAATATTTGTCTTGAAAGAGAGTAATGGTGAAGTCCATATACAATAATTTAAAATGGCTTTCGATTCTAGTATGTATAGAAGTAAATGAAATCTTGTGAGCTTTTACAAGCTAACATTCAGTACAAAAAATAATAACTTTAGATACATCTTTATATGAGAGGCCATGATGAGACATGAATTTGACAGTTGTATCAAATGAATGATGACCAAGCCTTTGATACTATTGCTTATACTCATTAATTCCTCTATCAGTAAAAGCCAAAAATACGTAACCAAATACTAGTGGCACATCTATGCCTTTGGATCCTTTGCTCACTACTCTATTTAGTTTATATAAGCCATTTTTATTACTCCTTTCAAGAATTGTTTCTCAAGTATAATATCCTTAACAAAAAATGAAACATATTACAGCTCAATTAGTACCTAATTATATGTGCAAAGCCTTTGTATAGAAAGCAAATTAATAAATTCATTAGGGTCAAGAGGTAGATTATTAAGTGACAAGGAACAAGAATCACTAGTATGCAAAGCACATAAACCAACACTAATAATTGGAAGTTTATTACCATCACTTATCATTATACCTTCATTACTAGGGAATGAAGTGGAATTTAGAACCTATGATGATTAAGAGGTTAAATGATGACTAGCCCCAGAGTCAAGCAACCAAGTACTTGATGTCATATTTTTAGAAGAAGATCCATTTGCAATCATAACAATAGGTTGAGAATTCTTTCTAGTTAAAGCATATCAGAGAACAAAGTAAAAAGATAAAATATGGCTTATCTTTTCACATATTTGGGACACAAGTTTCTCAAAGTATGATTTCTTTGAATTCTTAGACTGAGCATTTGAAGAATTCAATTTGTGTGATCTAAGATCATTATTGGTATATTATTGATCAAGGAACTAATGAAAGCTCTAAGTTCCAATATGGTTTATCTCTAAAGCCATTAGGTTTATTATTAGGAAACCTATTACCTCCCACCATTTTTGGTATGGTAAGAATGTGAGCCACGATGAAAATTGGCTACACTTTCTTAAAAACTCAAGTTTTGATTAGGTTTTTTAGTAGAGGATAACATCCTCTCATAGTTCTCCATCCAATTGTGAAGTACAATAACACGGCTTTGATTGAGTCATATTAAAAGAAGTCACAAATGATAAGTAACAAGGCCCAAGGCCATTCAAGATATAAATAACCTATTCTCTCTCAAGAATCACATCCCCAATAGATGCAAAGATGATCCAATAAAGTCTTAGCTATAAGTAAGTTTATAGTTAAGGATTCTTTCCTCAAGGCTCATAGCTTGCCATTAAGCTCCATAATTCTTAATTGAGTTGTGTTAGCAAACCTTTTTTCCAATGCCATCCTTTTTCACTAGTAGTAGTACCTGTAAATCCAAGATTTGAATAAATAATCAAATTGAGTCCAAGTGGCCAACAATGGATTTGGTATGGCTTGTTTAACATTAAAAAAGGGTTGCAACACGTGCATGGTTCCATTAATGATACCTTCAAGGTGATACACCATAATGAAGCTTACTAGTTGCTCTCTCCACACTAGATAGTTATTGTTATCAAGATGCATATATACTGCTATACTATTTGGAGGACTAGTTGAGAAACCACGAGAAGGAAAATCAAGAAATAGATTAATACCTTCAGGCTCTTGTTTTGAGTTTGTATATTAATTAATGAATCTTGAATACCAAGTTTCATACCATACGTAAATTGTCTACCATTATCCATTGTCACACCATTATTTGATCGAGTGCTATTGTTTTGATCGTTGGTAATAAGTGGATAGATAAGTGATGAATTAAGTGCATCACGATAAGTAGTCTTTGATTCCATTGTCACAGATTGCCATGGATCTTCAATGCTCTAATACCAAAGTAGAAAGGGAGAAAACTAAAAACTTGTAAATTGAATTGTACAAAGATATTATTGGTATAAATGTAGAGAGTTATATTTATACTCTAAAGAGAGCTAATTAACTAACTGTATTTTATCATAGTTATTTGCTAGGCTCACTTGCATTAACACACATGTTCGTGACAACACCTATATCAACTGATCAAATACATGTGATCATAGCTTATCAGAAACATATATGATATGAACTTTACTTAAAGAAGTGAGATCCAAAGATCAATGTTGATCTATTCATTAAGAACGTTCTAAAATGGGTTGAAAAGATAAATAAAATGAGGACGATAATCTGTTATTTATAACGAGATAGAAATCTTGATATAAAAGAAGGGTGCTTTAGATACCACACTCAATGGGAGTAGGGAGATGTGAGTGATAACTCTAGAATAAATGTCACAAAATTTCTATTGATAATTTCGTTAAAGAATTTGGAATATATATACAAGCTTATGTTTATTTTGATGAGCTTAATTCATGAATAAAAAAAGCATAAAATTTAGATACTTTCATAAATGATATGTTTATATGTTTCATTCTTATATTATATTATAAAGCCTTCAAACTTTCTTTTGGTTCACTTGATTGATAAAAAACTATGTATATTTTGATTTATTTTATATTTTTGTTTAAAATATCAACATGTATTAAATGTATTTTTGAATTAAAATAATTGAAATTTTATCTTTTGTTTAAATACGAAAAGGTGAATAAATGCGATGTTGATTTTTTGAAAAATTAACAATTTATATTATTTTATTTATATTGAACAATTAAAATATAATAAAACATAATTTATTAATACAAATAAAAATAAAATTTAGTATAAAATTATTTAAAAAAAATTAATAGAAGTAATATTTTAATAAAAAATTATTTATATACATATATTTTTGTTTTAACAAAATTAATAAAATATTAAATAAATATTAAAATATTTTGTAATAAATTTCATATTAATTATCATTTTACTATTATTAAATATACTTTCAATCACTTAACAATCAAAAAAATTATTAAAATAAAATTATTTATTATTAATTATATTTTTAAATTATAAATAAAATACATTTTTTAAGAATGCGAGACACATTAAAAATTATAAGAAAATATATACAATAATATATCTAAAATTTATAATAATAAAAATAATACATCTATCTTAAATTAAAAAATATATAAATTAATTAAATAATATTATTTTTATTATTATAAATTTAAAAAATATTACTTATTAGTTACGTGGTTTTCATAAATTATATTTGAGTGAGCTGGTTACACTTTTTCTTTAACTCTTGTTTCTTCCTTTTTCTATTCCACGATGGAACTTTCGGTATATATTTTTATTCAAATTTTACCGATATACTAATATTAGAAGAAATTTATTAATTTATTATTATTATAACGTATTTCAATTAATATTTTTAATTAAGATATTTAAGTTACAACACGTAAGATTATAAAGACATAGTATAAATAAAAATATAAAGTTATAATTTTAAGTGAATTAAAGTTTTTGAATAAATTTATTAACTTTTGATAAAAATAAAATTTAATTGCATAAAATAATTTATTTATATATGTAATTTTGTTTTCAAAAGAATATAAATTAATTTTTCTTATAATATAAATAAATATATGTTTTTTAACATTTTATAAAAATAAACATATACTTTTTTACTCTAATTAAAACAAGAATATTAAATTATCTAAATAGAACAAATATAAATTTCCAAAGATTTGTAATTTGTGGTGTAATTAGACAACATTTTACTTCGGAGTGTTAAGAGTAAAATTTACAAAAAAGAATCAACTGTACGGGGGATACTTTAGAAAGTTATACAAGATATCACATATAGTTTTCATTTGTTATGTTGTGTTTGGTTGAATGGTGATTATATTTTTATTTTAATTTTTTTTTAAATTTTACTCAACTCAAATATAACTTTAAATTTGAATCCTAAAATTTCAAACAAAACCCAAAACACGGAAACAAACTCATTCTAAGAATTTTGAACTATTCTTTTGAAATTCATTCTCTTTATTATAAATAATCTGATACGAAAATAACTTGAAAATAGAGAAATATCAACGTATATGAGGGGTATTTTGATATGATATAAGTAATTAATTAATATAAAAAAATAAAAAAAACATTAAAAAAAAGGGGAATTGAAATTTTTTATATGTTATATGGACGTTTATTTTTTATTTTTTCTCACATATATATTTTCCTCGCCGAACGTATTTTTTTTCCTTAGTTAGGGTCTCATCGGACGTTAAAATAAGGCTATTTCCCCACACCATTCCTACAAGAAACTCCCCCACCTCGGATTGCGACGAAGAAGAGCAGCCCACCGCTGATTGAGACGAAGAATAGCAGCGCTTACGTTTTCTACAATCAAGCATAATTCATATAAGCATTTTCTATTCGCTAAAATTTGGGCTAATCGAGTTGCAGCTTTTTGTACAATGTAAGTTTATGTTTCAAAATTTCAAGTATTGGTCACGGTTGTACGAATGAATTTACAAGCGTAAGAGAATGTCGCTCAGTAACTAGGATTGTTGGTTTGTCTGTTGTACTGGAAACTTATTTTATAATATTATTATCGGTTATTTGGGTCTGAATGGTGGAGTTAATCTGTTTAGGGGAACCGTTAAGTTGGAACTTCGTTGTCCCCAAAATGTTGATGGAATTGCGGCTGATCCTGACCCGGATTGGAGCTTTGATGCTCTTTTATCAGAGCTTAATACATTAGAAATGAAGTTCGATGCCTCTTCTAAGTTCCAGGTTCCGTTTATTAAGTCAGAATCACGGTAAGTTTGTGGGTATGCAGGTTTTGGGCGTCTTTGTGATTTAATTTGTTGCAAGTACAGATATATGGTTTGTTATTCTAAGAATTTGCGTTGATAACTCTGTTTAGCTATCTATCCGATGGTAAGAGCTCGGGTAAACATTCTAGACCTTTTGTGATGCGCGTTTTTGAGGACGTGATTGATGAAGAAGAGGTTGATGATAAAAAATACTTAGCTGCTAAGCGGTTCAATTATGATGAAATCAATCTCAGGTATATAACATTTGTGTTCTCTTACTAACCATTTACTCCTGATTTTATTTGATATTATAATTTTTCATTGTTATCAAAATCTTGACTTATCTAGTGAATGTCATAATATAGCTAATGATGGGGGACAAAAACTTTGATGATGTTTCAGACATAGTTTAGTGTAGATGTTTCAATTGCTAATACTAATTTGTTCACTCTCGTGCTATTGTAACTCTTCACCTGAAATTATGTGTACAATGCGTTACTGATTTAGTTACTTAGTTGGATTTTTGCTCTAATTATTTGACTACTTTTTACTTATCAAGTGAACTCAAGTAACGTTGGAAAAATCATTATGATGTTTCTGACGTAGATGTTTCAGTTGCTATTATTAGTCTATACACTCTCATGTATTGTGACTCTTCATCTGAGATTATAGGTAAATTGGGTTTCTGATTTAGTTATCCAATTTTTTTTTCTTAAATTATTTATAAAATAAATATTTTTCTTTTTCATTTCCCCATCAGTGACAGTGATCATTCAGGTGACGAGGCAGCTCTTGAAGCCCAACCATACTTGATGGAAGAAGTAGGTTTAGTGGAAGGAGCTTTGTTTGAGCTAACCCTTGAACATCAACTTGGAGTAAAGGTGGGTTTCAATGTAATTAACAATCAGTCATGCTAGTGTTTGCATGTTACTCGAGTAAATGCCGCAAAAACATGTACATATGGTAACCCCATTCTTTCATGCATCCATGATGTGCTTGTTGATGTATTGTATTATCTCTTTTTGGTAGGACAGTAATAGTTTATTTGTTTACAGGAGGAAATCAGAAACAGAATTTCTGCTTTAGAAACAGTTCTGATGACTGAAAATGAAAAGCGTACGTCTGCACTTCTTCGGATTGGGAAATATGGAGAAGCAAGACGGGAAACTGAAAGAAAATTTGATTTCCACTACCAGCGGAAGATGTGAGATTGCATTTTCATTTCTTAATGTAGTAGTGTTTGTTTGCATTATATTAACTAAACATTCTGTTGCTGGAATAATTATACTGACTGTTTTTTGGTTTGTACCATGGTGACTAAAGTGTTAAATTTGTTTTCTGCGGGCTGTAAGTTTTAACCCCTAAATTGATGAACTTTTGTTCTGCAAAAAGTCGTTAACATCTTGAATATGATACTGAATGTTTTATCACTGATCAAATGCTTCAAATGCATTCTTCTATTATCTGGATATTTCTGTACTCTCTTGGTCCTTTTTGCTGCTTAAATCAATTGATAACTTCAGTACCTCTTTTTTAAACTCATTTCTTTTATGTTATTTTCTAAATTACATGATTATGAATTATTTGTAGTGCAGAAGCACTTGATAATCACTTGATAGCTGTCCAGCGGGATCATGAACATAGATCCCAAATAGAAGAAAGGAAAATAAGAGATGATGCAGCTTATGAAGAGGCCAAAAGAAAAGAAAAATCTCTCCTTGAAGAAAAGCTCCGCCAAGAAAAAGCTAAAGCAGAAGCTGAGGTTTGTTATCTTGGCTCTTTCTATCATCCTTTTGATATACTGAAAGGGTGTTTACTCTATACAAGAAAAATATAGCTATAGATTCTCATTGTCCTTTTAATCCTTTGGACATTCGTTTGGAATTTTAGATGATTTTGTTTCAAGTGAACTATAAGGTGGCATTTGTTTCACGGAATAGAATAGAATCAGAATAGAAAGGAAACATTTTTGTTTGATTTAACTACTGGAATCAAAGAAGAAATCAATATTACAGTGTTTGGTTTACAACTGGAATAAAATGGAAAACACTGTATATTATCTTAATACTCCTATATTCAGTAAAGTTTAAATAATATTATTTAATTATTATTTTTTCGTCGGACAAAATACATTATTAAAATCATTTTCAAAATAATTATTACTTAAAAAAAATATATTATTAAAATTATTATTTTTCTAAGTAAGATTTAGGGTTTTGAAGTTTGGGATTTGGGATTTAGGTTTATATTTGTTGGTTAAGGTTTAGGGTTAAAATTATTATTTTTTTAAATAGGGTTTAGAGTTTTGAGATTTGGGATTTTGAGTTTTGGGTTATATTTGTGGGGTAAGATTTAAGGTTAAAATTATTATTATTCTAAATAATATTTTAGGGTTTAGGGTTATATTTGTGGGTTAAGGTTTAGGGTTAAAATTATTATTTTTCTAAATAGGGTTTTGGGTTTTGGGATTTAAGATTTTGGGTTATATTCTTGGATTAAGGTTTAGGGTGAAAATTATTATTTTTCTAAATAGGGTTTAGGGTTTTGGGATATGGGGTTTTGGGTTTATAGTTATATTTGTGGGTTAAGGTTAGGATTAAAACTATTATTTTTCTAAATATGGTTTAGGGTTTAAGATTTTGGGATTTAAAGTTTAAGATTTTAGCCCAATCAAACATAAAATTAGAAGGAAATCATTTTGATTTCATTCCCTTCATTTACCAATTCATTGTTAATTCAGACTTAAATATCCCTAGGTGTGAAAGCTATGTCCTATTTAGCTAAGGGACTAAAGCATCCCTCAAATCAAAGCTACAGGACCCAAGTGTCTCTTCATGCTATCTTTAAACTTTAACTACAACTAAACTGGTATGGTAGTGCATTTAACAGAGTTTGATTTTTTCGTTTTTTAGATATTGCTCTAATATTGCCCGTATTCTTGATCTGTTTTATAGTACTTGAATCTCGAGCTCCTTGGCACCCAGTATCTTTTTCTTTTTATTCTCCCCTCTATCCCTAGTAGCTATCTCATACTTGATCGAAGTTCATGATAGACTATTAGAAATACAAGTGTATTTCTGGATGCAGGCAAAACTCAGAGCTGAAGAAGCAGAAAGAGCATTTCTAGAAGCTCAGAGAAGAGCAGCTAAGGACGCTGCAGAAAGGGAAGCTACTAAAACTTTGAACAAGGCTGCAGCTGGAGTTGTACCAGAAGAAGCTCCTAGAACCCCAGCTGAGGCCAGTTTGGGAACTCTTAGTGCCAAACTAGAAGTATCTGAAAATAACAACAGGAAGAAATCACCATCAGCAGGTAGTTGTATTAATACAGAAAAATGCACAGCTTACAGTGGCACTAATTCTTAAATGCAAGCCTCTAGGAGTTCATTTTTCTGCGTTACCAGCTACTTAATTGTAGCTGTCAGTTATTTTCTAGTTCATTCAGGGTTGAACCTGTGCCTCTTTAGAGATAATTGCTTTTAGAATTTGAAATTATTATTTATACAATGCTACTTGTGCATTATTTTACAGTACTTCATCTATGTGGAAACCCTTAATACGTGACCTGTTATTGAATGCTTTCTCCTTTTTAGTGTTTTTTTTTGGGTAGTGGTAGGCACAAGGCTTGACGTTTGTCAAGTTTTTATTTCTCATAATTTATTTTGGTCATCTCTCCTTATATATAGGTTAGTCCTTAAAACTAAGATTTGTTGCTACTATATAAAGTGAGATCTTTCCACTAAATGATTGCCTCACTGCTTTGGCAGGTCACGTGCTTAAAGCTGCCGAAACTGCTCTAAAGTTGGAGCAGGAGAGATTTAATAAGTTGAAGGAATTGTATGAAAGGAATGAAGCATTAAGATTGAATATGAATAAGGTTTAGATCAAATACTTTAGTGTGTTTTTATGCTGCTTTTTACCATTAAATCAATTTCTTTTTAATTATTATTTCTGTTTTGGATTCCTGAGAGAAGATTGTTTCAATAGTTTTCATGTTTAAAACTTTGTGTTGAATCCGTTCAAAGATACTGTTGTAGTCTTGTAGAACATTAAGGGTGGGTTTGAATTGGATTTGAAAATAGATTTTTGTTTTCAAAAACACAAAAAATAAGAAATGGAAGGAAAATGTGTTTGGTTAAAATATTTTTGAAACATATTCTGGATATTATCCTGAACCACCTGCTTTTAGAAAATGATTGAAGTATTGTTTTACATGTTTTCTGAAAATTTTATCCAAATATACATCAAGGAATATTTGAACAATAGTTTTTGAATATGAAACACAGACTCAAATTTAAGAAATTTCAAATATAACTCAAAAGTTTTAAATAATTTCAGATTATATTATTAGTTTTGAAAATTTATTTTTGAATCATAAACCAAACAGACCATAAATTTTAATATTTGTTTCAAATATAGTTTGGTTTTGGTTATATAATGTTGGAGACTTCATGATGGTCCACAATTTTATTTTGATACGTTATATTGCATGATACTGGCTTTAACATCATTTTGCTTTATGTTAGGATTTAACTCGTTATGAAAGGAGTATATCTAAGTTGTTTCGGCAGATTTCAGGGACAACAGATATTGTCAGGTGTGATGGCTATTTCATGATATTTCTTACTAAATAGTTGTAGGAGGTAGATGGAACATTATTATGGATTTGGATGGTGTGTTATGATGTGCTGTTTAAAATTTAATTAAACAAAAGCCTGGTTGAGAGTTTTGATTTCATTTTTTTCTTAGATGCTGACTTAGTTCCTCTGTTGTAGAGAAAAAGCTCAGGAGCTTGTCAAGATTTTTAAAGATCCTAATTTACCTCGATCTCTTAGCATTGAAGTATTTGCAAAAAGGGTAATTTGATTTGTTTTACCTGTGAAATTTTGCAATTATCATAATTTTTGATGATTGAGAGAATGGATGGAAAACTTGAGGATATATAGACTTTTTATGCAGTAAAATTTGGGAGAAATAAGGAATTGGTTAGCTTCAAAATTAATTTGCTTAGCTCAAATACTGAGATTACTTATCTGAATTATGGAAAATGCCATAAAGTTTAGGAAAAAGGCCCATTTTGGCCCTTTAACTTTATTAACTGGCACAATATAGTTTGTACCAATTCAGTCCCCTAAAATCTCGCCCAGTTTAGTTTCTTAACTTTTAATTGGACCCATAGTTCCCTAACATTAACTTGCCCAATTTGGTCTCCTAATTTTAATTGAATCAAATAAGTCCTTAATTTTTCCAAATCGGGTCCATCAATTAAGATTTGTTAAATTTAACATAAAAAGGGTCATGTAAGAGTTACATGACCAATTAATACAACTGAAGCCATCATTCATCCACCCACCAGATCCACCGTTTTCACGCATATTTCTCACATATGTCTATTAATGGCCATAAAACTCTATTAACCATAAAAACTTTCTGATTTTTCCTCTATATCTTCAAAGCTCAATTCTCTAAATTGAAAAAATAAGGTAGAGACATTGAAGGTTTAGAAAACTGGGCTTTGAAGATTTAGAAGAAAAACCATAAGTTTTTCTGGTTAATAGGGTTTAATGGCTATTAATGAAGGTTTGAAAGAAATAGGCTCAAAAATGGTAGATCTAGTGGGTGGATGTAAGAAATGTTGGCATCGTGGGTATTTTGATCAGATAACTCACACAACCATTTTACCGTAAACTTAACACCAATTCATCAAATAATACATGATTGGTTCACTTTGGATGAGTTAGGGACTAAATTGGTACATGAGGTTTAGAATGAAGCTTAGAACAAATTGTTCTTTGTACTTTTTGAATATGTTTTGTAAGGTTAACCACTAATTTATCCTACAAATTGTAGGAATACAAAAGGAAACTAAATCCTAATTTATGAAAATTATATCATCTAATTTAATTCCTAATTGTCATAATTCCATAATTGTAAATGCTGAGAATCAAGGATTTCAACAGTCCAATTAAAAGTAGGGGACCAAATTGGGCAAATAAATAAAATTAAGGGAATTAGTCCAGATAAAAGTTAGGGTACTAAATTGTATGAGTTAATAAAATTAGGGGACCAAGTCGGTTCAATTAAAGTTAAGGGATGAAAATGGGACTTTTCTTTAAAGTTTTGAATATGGTTAGCAGTAAAATGGGAAAGATCATTAAAGGTAAATCTAACACATATATACTTCCAAACATGTGTGGACTGATTCTGTATGACTTTGCACTTACTGTGATATCCTGAAGTGTGTCCAATATTAATCTGACAGGTTGTTTCCTACTCTCTAACCCCTAGTTGTGCTGCTTTTGCTTGTGGCTATGTTATTGTTCTCGCCACTTCACAGGTATTGGGTTACTTGTCTTTGTTGATCAATAAGGAGTTCATGAAGCTGTAACCTTTCATGTTTTTTTATGGCTTGCTACTTGTAAATTTGCTACTGATGTGCTTAATTTTCATTAGTTTCATTCCAGAAATTTAAGAAATTTCATTAATTGAATCTGGTTGATGCAAGCATGTTCCATTCTTGTGATGTTGGTGTTCTGTGTATAATTTGACATATGGCAATATGGCATGTTTGGATGTGTTTCTGCAGAAGTGGTTCTAATATATGTAATTTTGTATAATTAGTTTTGTCAGTTTGGGTACCAAAGTTTGTTTGAGTGCCAAAAGTCGTTTGGTCCATAAGCATGCCGTGTTGCTCTTGGTGGAACCACTTATGGGCAAAATTATGGAAAAACACATTCTAACTTACGATAATTTCTTGTCTTAATGCTGTAGTTTAACATTTAGCATGTTAACTAATTTTGTTTCAATCATGTGTAATTTATATATTTGTATTGTGCTTGGTCTAATTTGTTGTAGCTCTTGGCCATTTAGGATTTGCTCATCCTATCATCCTATCATCCTATCATCCTATGTTAAGTAGCTCTAGAGATTTGAATACCCATAAAGAACCAAGATAACGATTTCTGAAATTATAGAGAGTATAAACGTGTGGTGTTGGTTGCAAGAATTCATTTGCAATGATTTTAAGAAAGAAGAAATAGGACCTTCTTGGATGTAGTAAATTCTAAGAATATTATTGTTTGGAAAACGCTGACCTTTTCCATGCCTGTGTCAGGTTCCAGACGCAATGGATGTTCTTCTTGCTGAATTTCATAAAGCTTGCATCTTTACGGTTCCAAAGTACATAATTTATTCAGAGGTGTTCTCTTGTGAATTTTTAAATCTAATCCATCCTTGTATAACTGTGTCATCTTACCAATTTTTCTAAAAGCTTAAGCTGTACAGGCATAATAGTTCTTAATTTCTTATAGTTATTTGATATTGTTGGGTATTTCTTACAATTACAGTCATCATTTGAATCAAAAGAGGCATATTATAAAACCATTGGATTCCAAGAAGATGGAGGGAAAATAGAGAGTGAAAATGATTATGTGAAACGATTAAAATCTTACATGGCATTATACGGGGCTCTGGTTCAGGTATTTCTTTGTGATCTTATGCTGATCTCTAAATGAAAGGTTGCTACCATGAAAGCTATTCACGGTTCTTCATGAGATAGATCAACTGATAGTGGAATATCTTGTTTGGCAGACAGAAGTTCAAGGTTTCCAAAACATGCATGGTTTAAAAGAAGCTTGGGCATGGCTTGCTCGATTCTTAAATGGTCTTCCTGCCAATAAATATACTGCTACCGCACTGAGCTCATTCCTGTCTGTAAGTTCTTCATAAACTCAAATGCGCACAGTTCTGGAAGGAACCCTATTTTTTAAGTTAAATTTTATTGGTTTCTACAGATGGCAGGATTTGCTCTCTTCAAAAAATACAGATCTCAATTCAGAAAAATGCTGAACATAATCTCTGATAATTATCTAAATGCACTAAAAGCACGCAAAGATGCAACATTGAACCCAGTCATTTCTGAAATTCAGTCCTATATTGAAGACTCGAGGTTTCTTCAAGAACCAGAGGGAAGAACTCTTGAGACTACTTTGCAGTCAAATATTTTGTTGCCTGAATCTGACGACCACGGGTCATATAATCAACCATATGGCAGAAACTACTATTAATTCTTAACGTAATGTTTGTAGACTTGCTCTTTATGTACCCATAGTTTACTCAAATCTCTTTGAAGCTTATGTTCACAAAGATAATTTATTACACAGTGTCAACGAGATAAATGTAATTCATTTTTTAGTCCAACTTGAAGTTCATAAAGTAGCCCATGTCTTCTGTGGTGTCATTGACCAAATTTCCAACCCTCATTTCATATTTAAAATAATTGTTTGAACTTAAAAAAAAAATGGTTGTACAAAATATTTTGTAATTTTAATTGATATATACTATTCAATAAACGCAGTATGAGTCGATTAGTTAAAAATTATATATCCCCTTCTAATTAGGTATATATTTTGTAGACAAATAAAAGATCATATCGTTCAAAGGCGTTGATCGTTATTTATTCGACTTAAATAAACAATTAACAATCCCCCCCCTTAATGTTATTGATGGACTCTATTATATAACACACAAATAATGTCAATTATGGTTTTACAATACTAAAAAAAATGGTTGTCTAATTGCAAATAACCCAAATGTACAGTGGTAATTAAAACACGTTTTTTATCTTTGTTAAAAAAAGGTAAACACTTTTTTTTATTATTATTATCTCAGTTAAAAACCATGGTTAATTTAACTAGATGTAACAAATATGTTAAAAAAATTATAGAATTATTAAAATTTATAATCATAAAATAATACTTATATTCTTTATTAAATATTTATCTACAAACAATTTTAAGTATTTCATATTTCTATTTAAATTCTTACCTATTTATTGATTATCTTTTTGCTTATTAATACTCATATATTTGATTTTCTTAAAAGTTCCTACTACTTTTCATTTAAATTGTTTTTGTCTATCCTTTGTAAACGTAACATGCGGTGTAATTACTTTAAGGGTTTATGTACTTTAATAGTTGGCATTTTGCCTTAATTTTATCACATAGTGTAGACCGTGGAGATGATTTTATGAGTTGTTTATCCTGTAAAAAAAATATATTTTGTTGTTTTAAAACTTATAAATAAATTTTTAAAAGTTGAGTTTTATATATTAGTAATTATTTCATGTTAATATAAAATTGAAGTAACTTTATTTAATATCCGGATTATCACGATGGTATTGCATAATATTTACTTCAAATCTAAATACAACCTTATTACTTGGAATCAATCACCAAGAATTTTAAAAAATAAAAAATAAAAGACACCCTCACAAATCAAATAAAATTCACATGAACAGCCATGATCTAGAGAGGATACAGTTTCCAAGCCAATTATACCAGATGAGCAAATATGGATCTATTCACAAATTTACAAAGTATTTCAACGTTATTATATTCATGAAACTAAACTTAATAAAATTGATAAATATTTCAATCACTATTACACGTATATGTTATTATATATATTTTTTTCGTTTTTTTTTCTTATGTAAGAATAAAACATCTTATGAAACAGTATGTTGTGATTTATATAAGTTATTTCAAAATTGTGAACCCTACGGAGCAATAAAGCTAGAGTATGTTCGGGGATGTTTATGTTTGGCATAATTACTGAAGTATTTAGCAAAAGTACAGAATACTGTAGACAATGTGACATAATAACTATAGTTATAAGGCACTCTAAAGAAAATGGCAGAACTTGAGGGTATAATAAGGATGTATGCGTCAGCTTTGGGGGATCTTCAAATCTGAGACGTTTATAGGAAACGTTGTGTTGAGTAAAATTTAGAATTAATAATTCTAAATTTACTAATATTAGATCCAAACAAGTAAACAAACTATTTGTATTATACTTACTATAACACCTTTTAAAAACAACTCACAAATTGAAGAGAAATACAAACACTCAAAGAAAAAGCTCTTAACTCACACTTAAACTAAGAATACAAAGACTTATTTGTTTTTGATGGAATGATTAAACCAAATGCAAGGTATGCTATTTATAGTCCTCACCATACAATCTACACCACACAAATATAAAACTAAGAAATAATCCTAACCATACAAATCTTATCTACACACTTCTCTTTTCTACAACCTTCAACCATTTCATTTATTTCTCTACCTCTTCAACCACTTCATTTATTTCTCTACTTCTTTAATTATTATTTTGGTGTTGATTTTCAAACATGTTGCCTTTAAATAGGGTTATGTAAAGGTGAGATATGGTGAGCAGGGTAATCATTGATTCAAACTTCAAAGTTATTGTCTATCCATGCTACGGTAATGTTTGGTTAGTCTCAAAAAATTCATTCATAGCTAAACCCTGATGCTGATTGTGCAGTGGAAAATGATGGGAAGGATAAAAGATAAAGTTTTAAATTGTGACTGTTGATTCAAAGTCCATTTTTAACTGTTAGTCATGAAATTTGACACGCTAGAGTTATGACTTGTGACTTGCTGTAACAAATTTGAGTTTGACTTTTTGGCCTTGTAGTCAAATTACTTATATTTTTCAAGGCAGGCTTCGTTTATAGCAATCTTCCAATTTCAATGCCATGATCCATCTTGTTATTTTCTTGTTTTGGTCAGACGGTGGTTGTGTTAGTGCCTTATTACTATATAGTTCTGGTTAATTGGAAGAATAATTATTAGCTCTGGTTAAGGCCTACTCATTGACTTCAATCATCTTTGCAGTTGACAGAAGTTAAACAAGAACTTGAAGAGGCAAAGGAAACCATGTTGGAGTCAGAGAAAAAGCTCAAATTTAAAGAAGAGACTTCAGCTGCTGCCATGGCAGCAAGAGATGCAGCTGAGAAGTCATTGAAGTTGGCAGACTCAAGGGCATCAAGGCTAAGAGATAGAGTAGAGGAACTTACACGTCAGCTCGAGGAATTGGAAAATCGGGAAGATTCAAGGATGGGTCCAAATGCACCTAGATACGGGCCATGGCAGTGGCTTGGTTTGGACTTTGTAGGTTTCAGCCGGCATGATGTCCAAGTGCAGCAGAGTTAAAATGAAATGGAACTCTCCGAACCTCTTTTGTAGTTGTACATCATTTTCTTTTATATTTTTCTTTTTGTGTATTTATTTTGATGTTTCCAAATGAGTGCAGTAAAAGGTGGTAGCTTAGAACACACTACCATTCATCAAAACTTTTATGTTTTCAATGTTAACCAGAAGCCCTTATTTTTCCTATTGATGCTTTAGACATGAAGTTCCATTTTGTCCATCTAAGATCTTAACAACATTGATTGTCATTTTCTAAATGGCCAGAAATGGAATCTATTAAAAAAGATGAATGTTTATAAAAATTAGTGAAGTTTTATCCCACATTATTTTTTTATATTACTTAAAAGATGTATAAATGGTAAAGAGTTGACTATTAAGATTGACCCTCATGAGGTACCCACTTTTGTGGAAAAGGAAAGGACCTAGGCAAATATGATAACGTGCTCGCCGTTGTTGTCAACCGACCGTGCCGAGTCCGTGTGTGTGAGGTGATATTTTATTTTTTGATTTTTTTTTAAAATACTTTTTCACTGAGAAAATGGTTGTTACATTTTTTGTCAGAAAAACAACCGTTATTTTCGTTTACTCAGAATATGATCATTATTTTCTTTTATTCAGAAAATGGTCATTACTCTTCATTACTCAGAATGGTTGTTACGCTTTCCATCCCCAAACATTATCGTTATTATCATAATGGTCACACAGTTTCTAAAACCTATAAATAGAGGGCCTCAGCTCTCAGTTTTAACACAACAATCTACAAACTTATCTCACTAAGAAAAAAAAATCTCTCAACAATTCTAAATTACTTTTCAATTTTTCGAGTAACAAAATTTTCAGGTGTAGTATTCCGGTCTTCATCAGTGCAGTGAAGTTCCGAGATAGAAAAAAGATTCTGGATTGTTTTATCTTGGGGACGACGGGGCTGTGTTTGCTTGCACAAATTTGGACAGAGCCGCCAAACGTCTTAAAGAGAGCGACTTAGTCCATGACTCAACCCAAACAGTTCATTTCAGGTTATTGGTAATATTGTTCCAACACCATTTTAACGTACTTGTCTCAACAATTTTAAGACGAATTCTATCTACCATGTCTACTGAAATGTTAACTGCTGATCTCAAAAAACCATTCTGTTTTGAGGGACTATACTTTAAAAGATGGAGTCAAAAGATGTCATTTTTCTTAACTATGAAATAATTTGTTTATGCTCTTACTAATTAAAAACCAATACAGTCTAATCCTCCTACTGACGCTGCAACTAAGGATTTAGACACCTAGATGAAAAATGATTTTCTGTGAAAAAATTATATTTTTAATGGTTTAGCTGATGACTTGTATGATTATTATAACTCTGATAAGTCTGCTAAGGAAATTTAGGAAACACTTCAAAAGAAGTATGACACTAAGGAATCTGAAACTAAGAAGTATGTTGTTAGTAGATACATGAAGTTTCAAATGATTGATGGAAAATCAATGGAAGCTCAATCACACGAAGTGTAAAAGATAGCACACGAAATAACTTCTGAATGTATGACTTTAGATGAACAATTTTAAGAAATTGTTATTATAGATAAATTACCTCCTCCTTGAAAAGATTTTAAGAATACACTTTAGGCATAAAACTAATGAATTTTTTTTAGAAAGTCTTATAACTCGTTTAAGAATAGAAGAAGAAGCCCGAAAACAAGACCAAAGAGATGAACTACTCGTAGTCTCAAACAACAGTACCAATAAGAAACCCTCATCTACAATTCTGAAACCTAAAGGTAAAAATATGAAAACTCAGAATTGTAATAATAACCAAAACCGAAACCACCAAAATAGAAACAAAAACTATCCTCCCTAAAATGGATCTCAACCCCCTCAAGGAATAATACTTTCATGTGTTATAGATGTAATAGACTTGGCCACTTGGCTAGGAACTTAGTTTCAGGCTATCTTCTTAACAAAGCTGAGTTTACTTAAATTATAGGGGCTATTTATATACTATAACTAAAAATAATATATTTGTTGGGAAAGGGTACACCACTGATGGCATGTTTAAATTCAATGTTGAAATCAATAAAACCTCTTCTTCTGCTTATATGTTGAGTTTTTTTTAATATTTGGCATGCTAGACTTTGTCATGTTAATAAACGTATAATCAAGAACATGAGTACCTTAGAACTAATTCCTAAACTATCTTTGAATGATTTTGAAAAATGTGATTTTTGTAGTCAAGCTAAAATAACCAAAACTTCACATAAATCAGTAGTTAGAGAATCTGAACCTTTAGAATTAATACATTCTAGCATATATGAACTTGATGGAAATTTAACAAGAAATGGAAAATGCTATTTTATATATTTTATAGATGACTATTCAGATTACACTTATGTATATCTAATGAAAAATAAAAGTGAAGCGTTTGACATGTTTAAAATATTCATGACTGAGATTGAGAATCAACTTAACAGAAAAATAAAAAGGTTTCGAAGTGATAGAGGCACTAAATATGATTCCAATATCTTCAATGATTTTTATAAGACTCATGAAATCATTCACGAAAAAACTGCACCTTATTCTCCTGAAATGAATGGGAAAGTTGAAAGAAAAAATAAAACTTTTACTGAATCAGTTGTTGCAATTTTATTAAACTATGGTGCTGCTTCCCATTGGTGGGGAGAAATTTTATTAACTATTTTCTATGTGCTACATAAAGTTCCTAAATCTACAAGTAAAACTTCACCATATGAAATTTTGAAAAATAAGAAATCTAATTTAACTTATTTTAAAACTTGGGATTGTTTAGCTTATGTTAGGATCCCTGATCCTAAAAGAAATAAACTTGCTAGTAGAGCATATGAATGTGTATTCATAGGATATACTGTGAATAGCAAAGCTTATAAATTCTATGACTTAAATGATCATGTAGTTATAGAATCAAATAATGTTGACTTTTATAAACATATGTTTCCCTTTAAATTGAAAAATAGTAAAAGCTCGTCTTCTAGTAGTTTACCCATAACTAGATAGTGAACAAAATGAGGAATTAAACACTAAAATTAGGAGAAGTAAACGAGCTCGAACCCTTAAGGATTTGTCTTTGATTTTTATGCTTATTCCTTAGAGAAAGATCCCCAAAATCTTAAAGAAGCATTATCTTCTTTAGATGCCAACTTATGGGAAGAAGCCATAAATGATGAAATGGACTCTCTTGAGTATAATAAGACTTGGCACTTAGTTGACTTACCTCCTGGTTATTGGATGTAAATGGATACTAAAGAAGAAATTAAAACCTGATGGTACTATTGAAAAATACAAAGCTCGTCTTGTAGTTAAAGGGTATAGGCAAAGGAAAAATGTAGATTTCTTTGATACTTTTTCACCAGTCACATGAATAACTTCCATATGTGTAATTTTTTTTCTTGCTGCTATCCATGATTTAGTAGTACACCAAATGGATGTTAAAACTGCTTTCTTAAATGGTGACTTAGAATAAGAGATTTATACAGATCAACCTAAGGGTTTTGTTATCCCAGGTTAAGAAAATAAAGTTTATAAACTAGATAAATCCTTTTATGGTCTAAAACAAGCACTTAAGAAATGACATGAAAAATTTGATAATCTAGTTATCTCACATGGATTCAAAATAAATGAAAGTGACAAATGCAATTATTATAAATTAGAAGATACCATTTGCACTATTATATGTTTATATGTGGATGATATGCTTATTTTTGAATCAAATATTCATTTTGTGAATAATGTGAAAACTTTGTTAAGTGCTAACTTTGATATGAAAGATCTTGGAGAAGCGAGTGTAATCCTTGGTATAAAGATTACTAGGTCTGAAAAGGGAATTTCTTTAGATCAATCTCATTACATTGAGAAGATCTTAAAGAAATATAATTACTTTAACTACAAACTGATGAACAGAATCGTGATCGCCAAATACTTTGATGAACGAAAACTTGATTAACGAAAACCGGGATCGCCGATCCTGCCAATACTTTGGTTTTATATTTATAAAACTCTCGCAAGTGCACGAATCATTTCGTAGAAAATGATAAGTATACTCCTGCTGTCGATCTAAGGAAGGAATGTACGGGTTTTTAATTTATTATTCAAACTTTTAAAAACGAAATTAAATCCTAAACATCCTGTCACGATATTTTGGGTTTTGTGTTTTTAATCTAATTACATAAAATTAAACATATATACAGATTAATTAAATATAATAAAAAAAATAAACATAGATACAAATTCAATAAATAAATATAAATACAGATTCAATAAATATTCATGCAAATTTTATCATTTATATTAAAGGAGTATTTATGGATATAATAACTAAATTAATTACGCCGTCATATTATCTAGGTTATTAAAGATATAAATTGATATTTTATTGATTCTCTCTTTTATATGAATACCACCTTTGGGCGGGTTAGATATTCTTTGTTAACTAAACAAATCAATTAACACCTACAAGCGGGTTGATAACTAATTTGTTAATTAAATTAATTCCTTTTTCTAAGAGATTGAAAAACGAACTATTTAAATGCCACCTTTAAAGGGTTAGACACTTAAACTTTATTCAAGGTGTCCAAATTAAACCTAAGAATTTAGTTATCCGAGTACTAACTTTCAAGTTTTAAAACCACTACCGAAAAACATGTCAATACATTTTCAGATAATAATTTTATAAAAACTTTTGAAATAGTAGCTTCACTTCTAACTACCTAGCGATTGTACCAACAAATAAAAGAACACTACTCTAAATCTAATCGATAACTAAACCTTAAAATCTAATTTTCAGATTTAAGTTTTTAATGAAAAATAATATATTTCTCTCTAACATCCTTAATATAAAATCTTGAATAAAAATAAAATCAATTCATTTTAGAAATTTTCACCTATTTAATATTTCGCAAGCATAACAACGTTATTATTACATCATGTTTACTAAATATAGTACGCTTAAATTTAATCACACAAATTAAATATAACATGTAAGAATAAAGCATAAAAATAATCAGAAGAAAATAAAATCCTTACAGTAACTTCGACGCTATTCCCGTTGCTAGAAAACCTCCAAGAGGAATTTGCACTTCCATTTATTGGAATCAAAAATCTAAATTATTACAAAATATTACAAGTTCCTCTCAAAAAGAGAAGAACTCTAAACCTAAGAGAATCGAACTAAAAACCAAGAGAAAAACTAAGAAAAGCTTAGAAACTAAGAAAGAAAACTAAGAAAACTCAAAAACTAAGAAACGAGAGAAAGAAGAGAAGAAGTGTGGTTTTGAGGTGTGTTTAAGGCGTAGTAAGCGGGTATTTATAGGTGAGATGAGAGAAAAATAGAGAAAAAATGTTAAAAAAATGTAAAAACGCTGATTTAGTGATCACGATGTCATTGATGACGCCGTCAAGATGACAGTGGGCGGCCGCACATTACCGGATGAACAAGATCATGGGCCGCACACAAGACGCGCGTGATGAAGACGCTGCCGGATGAACAAGTTGTCAGCGATGAACAAAGACGCTGCGGATTTAACAAGCAGCCATACAAGGCAATTGGCGGAGTCATGTACCGAGCGCCAAGCACTGGCGCGAAGGGCGCGATTTTCTCCTTTTTCCTGGACATTTTTGTCTTTTTGATCCATTTTGTCCAATTTTTTCTTATTTGTCGACCTTTCCCCCATTTATTTATTAATATATTTCGTGATGTATCGCTTCTAGTATTCCTCTTTTTTTAAGTCGCTTTTAAGCCAAAATACTCCAAAGCAATAAAAATACCCGTGATTCCGAAAAGACAAATTTATATAAATATATGATAAAACATATAAATATATATATTTTTAATCAATTAATGTGCATAAAATCATGGTAATTTTAGTGCTTTTTGAGCACTCATCACAAACCTGCATGTACTCTTTATGACCCAAGTGTAAAGTTGTTCAAGAACATCAGAGACTGTTAGACAAACTGAGTATGCGAGCATCATTAGTAGCTTACATTATGCTACTGATTGCACTAGACCAGACATAACTTATGTTGTGGGACTACTATATAGATTTACCAGTAGACCTAATGTATAGCATTAGAATGCTATTGAAAGGGTTATGAGATTCCTTAAGAGAACTATATACCTTAGATTACATTATAAAAAGTTTCCCGTTGTTCTAGAAGGATGCAACAATCCAGATTTGAACATTTTATCAGAAGACTCCAAAGTAACTAGCGACTATATATTTAACATTGCTGGTGGAACTATTTTTGGGAAGTCTAAGAAACAGACAATATTGGCTCAATTTACAATGGAGTCTGAAATGATAGCACTAGCCACTGCTAGTGAAGAAGCATGTTGCTTAAGAAGTCTCTTAGCTGAGATCCCTTTATGGGAAAGATCGATACCAACTGTCTTGATCCACAATGATAGTATCGCAGCTATTGCAAAGATTCAGAATTGTTACTACAACGGCAAGAGACAATAGATACATCATAAGTATAGTATTGTTAGAGAATTTCTCTCTACGGGAGCTGTAAGAGTGGATCATGTACATTTTGATGAAAATTTGGCATATCCTTTGACGAAAGGATTACCGAGAGAGAAGGTTTTCAAAACCTCAAAAGGAATGAGACTAATGCCCTTAGAATAAAGAATCACTCGTGATAGTAACCCATATTATAAATTGGAGATCCCAAGAAATAAGTTAAAAGGGTAATAAGAATTCATGAAGTGATATGAGATGAATTATGCTATTTTGAAATCCCATTCTATAATGTTAGAAGCATGAAGTCTTGAAGCGATAGAAAATGATGAGTTAATTGTTAAAAATCTTAATGAGTTCTATACTCTATGTGGAGTGGAGTAAATAGCTACAAGAATGCTCTTGATAGACTCACTTATGTGAATGTGGAAGTGTGGCCACTTCCTATGGAAATTTTTTGGGCAAAATTTACTAGAGCGTTTACTATACTGGGCTACACGTGCATGGTCGTAAAGCACGAGATTTTTGAACTACACCTTGGAAAGGTTGTGTGTGTAATGATTGTTAGAGATAGAGTTCAAAACTACGAGTTACTCTAGTATATTCTAAAGCATCAACACTATGCAAAGGTTCAAGTCAATAGACATTTTTTGCTTATGGACAATCTTATATTTTTAATTGATCGATTGTTCAATGAAAATTATTTTTATATAAAATTCAAGTGGGTGCATGTGTTTGAGGTGAGGTGGCATTTTATTTCTTGGAATTAAAAAAAAATACTTTTCCACTGAGAAAATTGTTGTTACATTTTTTCTCAGAAAAACAACTGTTATTTTGGTTTACTCATAATATGACCGTTGTTTTCTTTTATTCAAAAAATGATTGTTACTTTTCTTTATTAAAAAAATGGTCGTTATTCATCTTTACACAGAAAATGGCCATTACTCGTCTTTACTCAGAAAATGGTCGTTACTCTTCATTACTCAGAATGAATGTTACGCTCTTCATCCCAAGACATTATCGTTATTATCATAATGGACACACAGTTTCTAAAACCTATAAATAGAGGGTCTCAGCTCTTAATTTCAATACAAGAATCTGTAAACTAATCTCACTAAGAAAAAAAAATTCTCTCAACAATTCTAAATTACTTTTTAGTTTTCCAAGCAACAAGTTTTCAAGTGTAGCATTCCGGTTTTCATCAGTGCAGTGAAGTTCCGAGACAGAAAAAATATTATGGGTTGTTTTATCCTAGGGACGACGAGGTTGTGTTTACTTGCAGAAATTTGGGCAGAGCCATAAAACATCTTAAAAAGAGCGACATAGTCCGTGACTCAACCCAAGCAGTTCATTTCAGGTTATCGATAATATTGTTCCAACACTATTTTAACGTACTTGTCTCAACAGAATCAAATTAGAAAAAACATAAAATCAGAAATGAATTGTGTTAGGTCTTAAGAAATATTCAAAGGATAAAGTGAACTATTTTCTCTTCCGGTGAAAAAGGTATCCAATCTAAATTCAACATTTTTTTGCCTTCTTTTCATTAATGTTATGGCTGCCTTAAATAGGAAAAAGACTTACACATAAATTGAATACATCACTCACATATAACTACCCACTCAAGCACAATTACTAAAAGACATGTACACATGAACTACTGAAAATACTAAACATAACTGCTAAAAACATGAAAGAAAAATACACCAACTTACACCCCATTCTCCCTATTACCACTCACCCCACTAAGGCCCCAATCGTAGCCTTTCAATACCTCCCTTATCAATGGATCCTTGTCCTCAAGGTCCATAGTTTGGAATATCTCCAGTTTTTTTTGGCAAAGTTGAACCCCTTTGAAGTTTGTTTCCTATTGGTATGGGTGTAACTTCATAAATAAAGTTACCACTATCATCGTGTCCATTCAACATGAGTAGCTGTGACCCTTGACACCAGTGACCTGTAGTAAAGTGCTCATTACAATTAAAACATAGACCTTAATCACGCCTTCACTACATTTCATCCCAAGTCAATCATCGAACCAGAGCTGCAGGTATGGCTAGTGCTGCCGGGGTAGTTGGCAGAAGAGTTAACGGGCTTTTCATTGTTAGTGGAGGATGTACACACGTCACTTATCTCGATAGTTGATCATCTTTCATTCGCGCAAAGCTGATAACCTTCTTTAATGTCTAAGGCTTAAACATTCGGATACCATCTGAGATGTCTATTTTTAAGCCACTCATAAATGTTCCCACAAGAGCCCTTTGCGTCCAACCTCGTACCCGATTGCCCAAGCATTCGAATTCCCATTGGTAATCACGCAAAAAACCATCGTGTTGTATCCTTGAAAATGCTTCATCAAAATATTCACACTCCAAAGGCCCAAAACGAGCCAAGAGTTCGTCTTCAAAATTTTCCCACAAGAGAGCTCGTCCTTCTTCTTGGAAAGTCCTATGGATCCACTACCACAATTGGTTGGCCTTTCCTTCCAAATAGTAGTAGGCCAAAGAAACTTTTCGGGCTTCAAGAGTATTTTGGAACTTAAAAATTTGGTTCACATGATTGAACCACTCCACGAATCATTTCATGAAAATCAAGGAAATTCAAGCATTGTTATTTTGGAGGATACAACCAATTAACAACCATAGTTGCCTTCTGGTTGATGGTTTCTGCGGTTGGGGTTCTCCTGGTTTGTAAACAAGACATTGGTGAGGCGGTTGAGAGTTTCTTCTACATAACGAAGCTTATCGGCCATGCAAAGCTCTATCTTGTCTAACCCCTCTTGCACTCCACCAAACCCAACTTACAACTGTTTAATTATCTCTTTGTTAGTGGTCATTGTCACACGTAGACTCTGATACCAATATTAGGTCCCAACAAATATTCAAAGGATAAAGTGAACTATTTTTTCTTCACATGAAAAAGGTAGTAAATTTAAATTTAATATTTTTTAACCTTCTTTTCGTTGATACTAATGGCTGATTTAAATAGGTAAAAACATTACGTATAAACTTAATGCAACGTTCATGTATAACTACCTCACTCAATCATAATTACTAAATAAACGTACACACGTGAACTATTGAAAATACTTGAATATACGAAAGAAAAATACATCAAATTACACCACACTCAAGGACCGAATGGCCTATCAAATTATTTGATCAGTGACGTAGAGGGACAAAATCAATCCACAGTACAACTTGAGAATAGTTTGTTGGATTGGATGTTTTGCACAATCTAGTTTATTCATTCCTTTATTTCACGGACAGAACAGAAGGGACATCTGAAGCATTACTTGGTGAACCAAGTCCCAATTATCTAATGAGAAAATTTTACAGGGACTAGTAAAAGAGCTCTTTTCTTTGCTGTAGTAAGAGAACGTCCAGTGGTTTCATCCATGTTGATATCTTCCTCTTTCATTCCAGTTGGCAATTTCCAATCAAAGCGGTATAAAAGACTTGCAAGTGCAAGCTCTACAGTTACCATTGCCATATGCATTCCTGGGCAAACCCTTCTACCAGCTCCAAATGGCAACAGCTCAAAATGTTGTCCTTTGAAATCAATAGTACCATCACTAAACCTTTCTGGAATGAACTCCTCAGGACTTTTCCAGATCTTGGGGTCTCGTCCGATTGCCCAAACATTAACTTGAATAACAGTCTTTGGCTCTATTTTATAACCACCGATCTCAAACTCAGAAATGCTTTCTCTTGGGAGAAGCAATGGACCTGGAGGGTGCAATCTAAAAGTTTCCTTTATTACCATTTTGAGATACTGAAGCTGATCTGTGTCAATTTCACTTACTTTTCCTTTGTTCCCAATACAACTTCTGATTTCATCTTGTACTTTCTTCATCAATTTAGGGTTCTTAACAAGCTCTGTCATTGCCCACACCATTGTTATTGCTCCAGTATCTATTCCACCTAAAAACATATTCTGTTCCGTACAGATAAAAAAAATATCACTAATACTGGGATATTATAAACACTTCATTTATTAATAAAACTGCCATTTTTCTCTATCGATTTACTTTTAAAACTATTTTTTTTTTAACTTAATATTCCTATTATTTTAAACATTCAAATTAACAAAAAGTTTCATGGGAGGACATTTTTGTCATTTTGCATCCCTATTCTTAAAAACAAAATAAAAATCGAAAAAAAAGAGAGATTTAAAATCAAAATATCTGTCTGAGAAGACAACCGAACTCCCCTCAATTCCAACAGATAGTCTAGCCTGACATTGTTGTACCGGAAAATCAGAATTAGACATTATTTCTTTCAAGCTTTTATGTCAAACACGAAAAATGAAAATTATAAACATCCAATTTGGATTGAAGGTTTTAACCGGTAAGAGAACGATATCCCATTTCTACACTAGGGTAAATATGGTAGTTCTAATCTAGGCGGTGGCTGGGCTGCTCGCGTTGGAATCCCTGTTGGCATAAAAAATGCTCTTTTATTTTTCTTCTTATATTCCCCCACCCTTTTTTTTTTTTTACAATAGGAATACATAATGACGAAAATGCCCGATCACTTGTTAACCGCATTGTTTGTTATTTTGAAAATTTTGTTAAATCGAATGTATAAAAGAATATATTATTAAATTAAAATTAAACTAAATAATTTTAATAATAAGTTGATATAAAATAATTTTAATAATAAATTGACATAAAAAAATGATAAAATTTTAATTGTAAATAAAGCAAAATCTATTTTGTTAAAATATCTCCAAGTATTCAATTTTGAATCATTTATAGAAAGCAACTAAGAAATTAGGGCGCAAAGTTGAGGTGAATTATCAGTCCCAAAAAAAAAAAAGTTGAGGTGAATTACGTAAATAAGTACTGTTATTTTTTTTTTATAATAGATACTTTTAATTAATATTTAAAAAAAAGGTACGGAATGAGAAAAAATATTACTATATTTTTTTAATATTAATTTTAATAGGATTATTTTTATTATCAACAAATGAATAGCGAATGACAATCTTTTTTTTAAATAATTCATTCCAAGATTACCTCCACCAAATAAACTTATTCTAAATAATAATATTTTTTTATTTAATACAATAAAATAATAAATTATATCCTTAATTAATATATTTTATAAAATGAAGAAAACTAAACAACATTAGATACAAATAAAGAAACTGACACTATTCTAAAGACATCAAATGACACTTTTGTTTAAAAATAATAATAATAATAATAATAATAATAATAATAATAATAATAATAATAATAATAATAATAATAATAATAATAATAATAATAGTAAAAGAAGAAAAAAAAACACTGCAAACACACAAATTAAGACATATATAATTAAACTTTGAATGATATAATTAATTGATAAAATTGGAAACTTACCAAAAGGACCGCCTTGATATTATCATGAGAGAGCTGAGCAGCACTAAATCCAGATTGTTCTTTAATTATGTTGAGCAACACATCAACAATATCATCTTGCTCTTGTTTTGTTCTCCCAGGATTGAGATGATCATCAATAACTTGTTGAAAAAATTGATCTACTTGATGAAATGTATTTTCAAGTCTTTGATGTAACCCAGAAAGCCTATCAAAAATCCAACCAATATAAGGAAAGTACTCGGCTGCAAAGAAGCTTCCCATTAAGGCCTCCGTTTCATGAACTACTTCACTAACTCTTTTATGACCAAAATCGTCTCCTTCAAAACTAGTCCCATATGCAATCCTAAATATTATACCAGCAGTTAAAGCATACAACTTCTCAGTAAGATCAACAACCGAACCAGAAGACGCTGAATTCGATATCGAATCAATCATAGATTTTACTTCTTCTTCCCTAACAGACATAAATGATTGAACCCTCTTTGCACTAAAAATCTCAAGAACACATATTTTTCTCATCTCTCTCCAATAATCACTATAAGGTGAGAATGCTATGTCTTGAAAATTGTGAGTCAATCTTTTAGGACCAGTTAAGGAAGGTCTGTCACAACTTTTAAGGTCATTGATCTTTAAAGCTTCATGTGCAGCTTCAGCAGAGGATAATACAACTGTTCTCATATTACCAAGTTGTATATGCATAACAGGCCCATATTTTTTGGCAAGTTTATGTAAAGAGTGATGAGGTAATTCACCAAGTTGGTGCAAGTTACCTATAATAGGCAGCTTAGATGGTCCTGGAGGAAGGGGAATGTTTTTTCCACCTGTTTTCATTTTCTTTGCGATGAAATAAACAAGAGGGATAAGTAGGAAAAGAAACATGAAAAGGGTATTGAGAGCCATGGGAGATTATTAGTGAAGCTTGATGTCGATGCACAAACTATGGTTGTTTATGTGTTACGGATTGATGATATATCTAGAGAAAATATTATGCAAGACTTTTGACTGTTTGTCTTTGTCTAATATGTACTCCATTGATAATGACAATGACAATAGTCAATAATTGTATCTATTATGTATCTTGTGAGCAACTTTTTAATCATAAAAATCACATTTTTAAACTTATAAGATACAACGTAATTAATAGAGTTTATAAGAATAAATTATTTTTAAATTTTATTAATTTATAATTTAATAATCTAAATATAACAATCAGATATGCAATCGTATAAGAATAAAGTAGAAAAATAAAATAATAACACACGATATTTTTATGTGGAAACAACTTAGGTTACAATCATAACCTAAGATGAAAACCACCGGTTCATTAGATCACTTAATTTTTCACAATAAAAATCAAATATTCAAGTATAAATTCGATCTTATGAGACCTTTTTTAGAATACTACACTAATGTAATTTACTTACGAGCCCTTATTCTATTTTTACAGTTTCTAAAATTAGCGTGAACGGTTCTTAGACTAACGTTTCAATAAGTTTCTTATCAATTAGATGCGTTCTCGAATTAACTACAAAATATTTAGTACAAAAATACAATTAACCGTATGTGTTCCAGAATAAATTTAATAATAAATAATCCTAATTAGATTATTCAAAATATATATCTCTTAAATCAAATCAACTAACAAATTCTAGAGAAAAAAATTAAACATAATTTTAATAAAAATAACTTTTTTAAAATTTAATGATTAAATCAAATAATCGTTATCGTTCATAAAATTATTTAATCTAAATATCTAAAAAATTAAAACTAATCTATACAAATTATATTAATTACGTTTTTCTCGTGTATATATATTTTGATTACCTTTTTCAATTCACCCTATATATATATATATACACACATTTTCACCGTGTATACATGATTGCCTTTGTTCTCTGCTGCCTTGTAGCTCAATTCTTATATATATATATATATATATATATATATATATTAAGTATATATCAACCTGTTGCTAAACGCCAATTATATATATCAATATTTATAAACTTCATATCACTAAGTGCTCAATGCTAATTATATATATTGATTAAATCTTCTATCAATCTAATATTGGTTTCTTCTCTATTGATGCTGTTTTAAAAAAAAAAATTGTTTCGACAATTTGTGACAACTTCAGCAGTCTTTGGCAATTTCGGCAGTCTTAACTTCTATTCAGTAACCCCAACTTTTCAACCCTAATCTTTGATATATATATAATAGGATTGAACATATTTTTTGCTTAATTTTTTAAAGAATATTATAAAATTTAATATTATAAAAAAATTATTTTTAAAACAAATTTTAAAACATATCTATTAAATATTTAATTAATAATTTTATAAATTAATTACAATTTGATTTGATTTGATATATTGAATTTGATAGATAACAAACATATTGCTCGGTAATTAGTTGAGTTGACGTGATATGAATGAATATGCATGTTTAAGTTTTGATAGATGAGTTTAAAAATTTTTTATTTTATATTCGTGTTAATTATAATGATTCATTATATTATTAATATAAATTTAAACCAATAATTTAAGATTTTATAATTACTTCCAATGAGTTCTTTTTTAATTAAAAATAATATACATGCCCTACAAATAATTTTCCCATTAACTTGTTGATGGCAGGTTTTGATGCCCTTTCTTAATAAGTTCTACAAAACATAGATTAAGAGATGAAAAAAAAAATCACAACAATTTTTAAATATTAAATATTACTGTATACTCTTTTTTTTTTCTCTCCCTCTTTTTTTTCAATGGGAGGTTATAGATATTTCTTAGTTTCTTGTAGTGCAGATACATATGAATTGTGGCTGTTAAAGGCTACATATGTGTCTGCTTTTTAAGCCACACTTGCCTTTGAAAAACAACGAATTTGACACTTGTAAGGCAGTACGCATCACTATCAAAGCAGAAAATGGCTACTTTTGATAGGTGATTATTTTATTAGTGATTTAAAATAAATTGATTTTAAGATTAATATTTAAATATTTAGGATGAAAATATTAAAAATAAATTTAAGTGATAATTTAATAATATTTTAACATAAAAACATGCATTTAAAATCATTTTTTAAATAAATATAATATATATATTTTTAAAATATAAATAATACTTGTAAAATACAATACCTACTTTTTTAACAAATAACACAATATTTGAGAGAAAACGAAGAGAAATGTTTTTATTTTATTCATTAACATAATAGTAAAGGTGGTGGTGCACCATAATCTTAAGATTGAGTTCAAACCTCATATAAAGTAATATTTACAATTTGCTCTGTCCGTTGTAATTGCTTTGGAAGTTTCTTCCTCATTCCCCCTAGGATAGATTAGCAATAAACTAAAAAAACATTTTATAGTAAAGAAAAAACTCAATTATTTTAAATCTTATATCTTATAATTATTATAAGTATCAAATTTTGATACGAAAATAATCATCTTTATTTAATAAATATTATGTCATATTGATAGATGAAATCTAACAAAATGTTAATGTCTTTTGAAATTATTTTAGTGTAAAAAATAATTGATTATATATATTAATTATTTATTAGTAAAAAATTAAAAAAAAAACTAAAAGAATCATAAAATATTTAATTTTATGGGAATAAATTTAAATTTTATAAATTCTCTTTTAATAAAAATTTAAAAAGAAAAAATAAAAGTACTCATCATAATAATAATCGTCAATTATTACTTAATTAAAGGAGCAAATCAAAATTCTTCTAAATATGTCTTAAATATTAATTTATTTTTTAAATTATATCTAGAATAAAAATAATTAATTATGTGTATTATTAATTATCTTTTTGTGAAAATAATTAATTATATATATTTTAGTAATTATTTTTAGTGCAGTAATAAAAGAAAAAATTTAAAAATTTAAAAATTTAAAAAAAAATAATTTTTTTATGAAATATTTGATTGTACATAAAAGAGTGGATGAAATTGATATTCACAGAAGAAAATTAAAATACTTATGAATATCATAATAATAATCTATTATAACGATATTAAAAGAGACTATCAAAATTTTACCAAATATATGCTAAATTAATACAATTAAAAAATATTTATAGTAAGTATTAATGTATTTATTTATATAACACAATTCAACTGTAATTAAATTTTATTTAATTTATTTTCTAAATTATATTTAACGAAAAAAATAAATTTTTATATATATTAATTCTTTTTTAGTAAAAGAATCAAAAGAAAAAATTAAAAAATTCATAAAATAATTGATTCTATTTAAGTTTAAAATTTATAAATTCTGGAAAATACAAAAAGGAAAAACTAAAAACTCATTATAATAATAATAATTATTATTATTATTATTATTATTATGGAATTAAAACATAAAAATTAAAGTATTCTAAATACATGTTAAATTTAATTTATTTTTGAATTATATTTAATATTAATAATTATTTTTTAGTGGAAGAATAAAAAACCAAAATATTTCTAAAATATTAATTTTATGTGAAAGAGTTAATAAAATTAACAATTACAAAGAAAATCAAAATACTCATGAATATTATAATCATTTTCTATTATTACGATATTAAAAAAGAAGATCAAAATTGGACTAAACATATGCTAGATTAATATACTTTAAAAAATGTTTATTATAACTATTAATGTATTTTTTTATATAACATAGTCTAATTATAATTAAATTTTTAAAAAATTATATTTAGTATAAAAATAATTTTTATATGTATTAATTATCTTTTAGTGACAGAATTAAAAATAAAATTAAAATATTCTTAACTAATTGATTATATTAAATTTATAAACTATCTCTCAGTGAGAATTTAAAAGGAAAAAATTAAAATATTCATAATTATTATATAATTAAAAGAAAAAAAACTAAAAATCTTCTAAACATATTTTAAATTATATTTAGTACAAAAATAATTGAAGATATGTATTATCTTTTAGTAAAAGAATAAAAGATAAAATTAAAAGTTTTTTAAAATATTTAATTTTTTGTGAAAACGTTAATATAATTTAAAATTACAAAAAAATTAAATAAAATTATGAATATTATAATAATTATCTATTATTATACAATTAAAATAAAAAATCAAAATTTTACTAAATATGTAAAAATTAATGTACTTAAAAATAGTCTAACGTATCTATATATTTCTTCATATGACATAATCTAATTATAATTAAATTTTACTTAATTTATTTTTTGAATTACATTTAGTGTAAAACATAATTGATTATATGTATGAATTGTCTTTTTAGACGGGGAATTAAAAAAAACCAAAATAATCTAAAATAATTGATTATATGTGAGTCTAAAATTTATAAATGTTCTATTCGAAGAAATTTTAAAAATAAAAATAAAAATACATCATCATTATAATTATGATTTATTATTATAGAATTAAAATAAAACCAAAAATACCCTAAATATCTGTTAAATTTTAATTTATTTTATAAATTATATTAGTGTATATGTATTAATAATTACTTTTTATTGGAAGAATAAAAAAAAGAATATAAAATATTTAATTTTTTTATAGAATGTTTGATTTTATGTGAAAGAGTTAATAAAATTAATAATTACAAAAAATAAATTAAAATATTAATAAATACTATAATAATAGTCTATTATTACATAAATAAAAGAGAAAATTAAAATTTTATTAAATAGGTACTAAATTAGTATACTTAATAAAATCTACTAAAATATTAACTTATTTTTTCGTATAACATAATCCAATTATAATTTAATTTAAAAAAATTATTTTCTAAATTATATTTAGTATAAAAAATAATTAATTATAAATTATATTTTAATATGGGAGTTAAAAGAAAAAAAATGGAAAGACTACTAAAGTAATTGATTTTATTTATAAATTCTCTTTAAGTGGCTTAAACAAAATTAAAAGGAATAAATAGAAGCCTCCTAAAATATTTATTTTTACGAAATATTTGATTCTAGGTAAAAGAGTTAATAAAATTTAAAATTATAAAGAAAATCATTTATAAACATTATAATAATTGTCTACTATTATAGAATTAAAAAAGAAAATACTTTTTTTAAAATATGTACTAAATTAATATATTTTAAAAAATTATAATCTATAAAATGTGATTAAAAAATTTATAAAAAAAATAATTTATAATGTGCTTAATATTTTGAGAATTTTAATACTTTTCATATTTTTTCGTAATTTTGAATGTAATGCATTAAGATATTAATACATATATTTATGATAAGTAAAATTATAGTAAAGTAATAATTTATTTTATATTTTTATTTGAAATGTATTGTATAATCATGTATCTAAGTATATAATCGTTTTAATAAATGTAAAATTTAAATTTTTTTGAGCAAAAATGAAGCTTTATTTATTTACTAAAATTTATAATTATAAAAATCACTGTGTTATTGTTATTATTTGTAGTTTTATATGTCTTAATATGAGATTAATCATTGTACATATTTTTACTTTACTTTATTTTTAACTCATCACTTTAGTTTTAATTTTAAAATTTTTGATTTATATATTTTTGACTTTTTGAATCGATAATATCACAAAATTAAAAGTAAAATTTTATAAATTTTAAACATTAAAAAACTAAACGAATATCTATTAAATTCTATGTATTTTTAAAATAAATTTTTACAATTCATTTAAATTAATTGCACATTTTTATTTGCCAGTAGCATTGAAACAATTGATTATAACATATGTTGAGTAAAATTTAGAATAAATAACTCTAAATTTACTAATATTAGATCCAAACAAGTAAACAAACTACTTGTATTATAATCACTATAACACATTTCAAAGACTAGCAATTGAAAATATACAACACCTTTGAAAAGAAAACAACTTTCGCTATTCAGTAAGAATACAAAAACTTATTTGTTTTTGATGGAATGATTAAACCAAATGCAGGTAGAAATTTATAGTCACCAGCTGATGCAATCTATCTGCATAATATAAAAGTAAGAAATAATCCCTAATACAAATCTTATCTACACGCTTGATTTATTTCTTTACAACCTTGACCATTTATTTCTCTACATCCTTCAACCAACTTCATTTTATTTCTCTATAATTGTGACAACATTTATTTCTCTACATTTTTAATTATTATGTTTGTGTTGATTTTCAATAAAGCATATATCGTTACGTTACAATAAAGTTAAAGTTAGTGATGGAACTTGACATTGATAATTAAGAAGAAGAGTTTTCTTGGAAACTACAAGATCTAGAAGAACAAGTAGCTTCTTCCATGTTAAGATCACTCTCCTTCATTTCATTAGGCAATGTCCAATCAAAATGGTATAAAAGATTTGCAAGAGCTAGTTCAATTGTTGACGTTGTTGCCATGTATATCCCAGGACAACTTACTTCTACTTGATCCAAAAGGCAATAACTCAAAATGGCGTCCTTTATAATCAATGCAACTATCAATAAAACTTTCTGGTATTAACTCCTCAGGACTTGTCCAATACTTAGGATCTCTTCCAATTGCCCTATTAAGTTATATTTGATATTGTAATTTACTTCACTTGTACTACACTTGTATTATTTCACTTGTACTACACTTCCACTATTTCACTTGTACTACACTTCCACTATTTCACTTGTACTACATTTGTCTTACACTTCATTATTTCACTTGTGTACTACACTTGTCTTCACCTTGTACTACACTTGTTACAATCTATAAATAGGGTTATACATACGTGCATTCTAACCGTCTGACATTAAATCATTCTTTCTTTACATATCTCTACATACTCTTCCCATTGGTATCAAAGCCTACCATATACCTCTAAAATTTCTATCAAAGTCGCCTCTCTTCCTCGCTCCAAACTCACCTCGACCCGCCTCATTCCAAACCCGGCTTATCAAATCGGCTCAGCTCTCCAGCCCGAACCACCATCGGCTCACTTGACTCGGCTCTCCTCACTCGACTCTCGCTCGACTCGGCTCTCCTCCTCGGCTCTCTCACCGGCCACTCACGCCGGCCAGGTTCCAGGCTTGTTTTCAACTCCTCTTTTCATTTTTAAGGATATCTCCTTTATCTTGTCTCATATATTTGCTTTATATCTCTCCGAATTATTTCGTTAAAATGGGTAAAATGATATCCTAAAACCAATCTCTACCACCATAATTGATACTAACTACTGCTAGCACAGGCCTGGCAATGAAAAGTTTCTTGAAAGGAGCTTGGCTATGGCGTTTCATAGCAGTGATATCTACATGTACCCGTCCGAGAAACCACGAAAGCAACTCGCATTTCGATCAAACCAATATCAACTTTTAACAACTCTTCGTACAGCATCCAAAGAGGTGATCAAACCATTAACCAATTTCTCTCTGCAAAATGCATACTATTTGGGATCAACTCGATTCTTTCTGAACCAGACAGCTGGGAAACAATTGATCTTTGAGATGTTTTGCAACTTACGTAATGTCGCGCAACGTCTTGTTATTTTTCTCATGGCTCTCCGTGATCGATTTGAACATTCGGGCTTCCTTACTCCATCGGAGTCCTTTTCCATCCTTAGATCTTTTGTAGTGAGCTTCTGAAGAAACTCGGATGGGGTTTTCAAAGTTCATCATCTGATTGTTCTTGCCACCCTTTTATCGCACAGGAGGTTCTAAAGAGGACTTGAACATCGAGCTGCCTCTTGTCACAGCCCCGATCATGGAGCTTCTTTGTCCCGTTCGGGTATGTATATATTGTCACGAAGGTCCGGGACAACTTTAATAGGGTGCTTTCGGAATCCTCTCGGCATTCCTCGCGGAATCCTACCTGTCATTCCTCGGAATCCTCTCGATATTCCTCTCGGAATCCCTCTTGACATGCTTCGAGTAAAAATAGTAACTCATCTATCACCGCTGCTTGAGGATAATCATGACAAATTTACTTTCTCTACTCAAGAACTTGAAGGTCTTCTAAACATGTTCTCTCACCAATCTAGTATTACTCCTCTTGCGTACTCACATCGAGGTAAATCTTTATGGTATTTTGATTCTGCTTGTTGTAACCATATGACTCGTGATACTCACGTCTTATCTCCATATAATCTTCCATCTCCAAACCTTTAATTCAAGCGCCAATGGTTCACATATGCATGTTAATCTTTGTAGGACAAGTTTCCACGTCTTACATATCACTTTCGACACCTTCATATTTCCAACCTTACTCTAAATCTTATCTCTTGTTGGTCGATTATGTGAACTTGGTCTTACTATTACTTTTTCCTCTTGGTTGTCGTCATGCGGGATCCGCGAACGGAGACGGATCCTTGGATAGAGTAGTAAGGTTGGACGATTATTTGAACTTATCAACCTTCATCTACCCGATTCTCGCCGCACTTCCGGGTTACAATTTACCACTGCTCTGTCAACCTATGGCATGCTCGTCTAGGCCATCGTCCCATAGGGCGTCTTGATCCTTAGCATCTTCGGTAAATTAGGATCATTTCTATTTCGATAATGTAAATTGTTTGCCTTGTCAATTGGGAAAACAGCACAACTTTATGTTTTAATAAAAGTGATTCTACTTACATCTCCTCGACTTAATTCATTCGATGTTTGGGGTCCATCCGCATCCTACTATGGGGGGATGTGTTTATTTTTCATTTTTATTGATGATTATTCAAGATTCACATGGATTTTCTCATGAACGTAGATCTGAATTACCCAAAATTTATTATGATTTTTCCCAAATGGTTAAAACCCGATTTTCTCAAAATATCAAAGTGCTTAGAGGCGATAATGCTATGGAATATAAAGAAACAAATTTTTAAATTTTCTTCGACAAAATGGGACTCTTTCTCAATATTCTTGTCTGGCGCATCTCGACAAAATGGAAGAGTGACGCTCTGACATATTCTTAATACTTTGTTCGTACTCTCTCGTTTCTAGTTCTTGTCTACGAACGCTTTTGGGGTGAAGCGACTCTTCTGGTTTTATACCATCAATCGTGTTCCACTATTATTCACAATCAATCCCATGAGCGTACATAGTACTTACTCCATCTTATGAACTACTCAAAGTGTTTGGTTGTGCTGTTTTTGTTCTTCTTCACCTACATGAACACAATAAATTAGAACCTCGTTCTCGTAACTTTGTTGTTTCTTGGGGTATGGAATAGAACACAAAGGCTATCGTTGTTGGGACCACTATCTAAACGATTGCGCATCTCGTCATGTCATATTTTGGGAACATAAAATGTTTTCCTCTGTTCTTCATTTCATGTCTCATCTCTACCTCACTCTCATTTTTAATGACCCGACTATTGATTTATTTCCTCGACATTGCTCCATTACCCTCGCACCATCGTCTACTACGGCTGCGATGTGTACGCTCCTTACTGCGATCCTACCCATGTAACAACATCTTACGAAGACAACTACCGATTGTCCCGAGTCATCACTTCGTCGTTCTACTCGTGTAAGTAGTCTTCCTTTTCATCTTCGTGATTACCAATGTTTCTCTACTATTTTGTCTCATCATGAACCCAGAAACTATAGAGAAGCTAGTTCAACCCTTATTGACGTAATATGACTGAGGATGAATTCTGACGTTAACAAAAGCACATACATGGGATCTTGTTGATCTTCCATCTAATAAATCTTTGATTGGTTGTAAATGGATCTTCAAAATCAAAACTCATTCGGATGGAGTCTGGAACGATATAAAGCTCGTCTGGTTTGCAAAGGGTTTTACACGGGAATATGGAATCGACTATGAAGAAACTTTTGCACGTAGCTCGACTACTTTATGTTCAGTATCATTGCTATTCTTCTTTGCCGAAATTGGAACATGTTCCAAATGGATGTCAAAAATGCTTTTCTCGATGGAGACATAGCGAGGAAGTTTATATGAAACCTCTCACGGATACACTCGTTCACCTCGTCAAGTATGCAGACTTAGTCGTGGTCTTCTGCCATGGCCTCGAACAAGCTCGCCGAGCTTGGTTTATAAATTCACTCTACACTTGCCGACTTTGGTTTCCTTCGATTCTTATGACTCGATCTCTTTATTCGGAAGACTACGTGGTGTAACACTTCTACTCCTTTATGTAGATGATATGATCATAGCAGGAATGACTCTACAATGGAATTATTGATCTCGGCAGTTTACGAGTCATCAATTTGAAATGAAAGACCTTGATGTCGTCTCACTACTTCTTGGGCCTAGAAATCTCATCGATTCTCAAGGATATTATCTCTGCCAAGCAAGTACTCTTCGATATTCTTAATCGGTGGCACTAGCCTTGATTGTAAAAGCTAGCATCCAACACGCAGAAACCAATGTCAAACTTACTCCGAGATTTAGATGGTCTTATTCTCTCGAGATGCCACATTATACAGACGACTAGTAAGCGGCCTTGTTTATCTCACGATCACTTTCGTCGACATTGCTACCATCTTGTTCATCCCCGGTTAGTCAATTCATGTACCGCGATGCCACCCGTTATCTTTAGCGGTTCTTGGCGTTCTTCGCTACATCGAAAACCTTTATGTTTCCACGTCTCCGTTTCTCGACAAGTCTAATCTTCTTCTTTCGCCTACTTTCGATCTTTGATTAGGCGGGTGACCAATGATCGTTGCTCTATACTTGGATATTGTTTCTTTCTTGGAAACTCTCTTATATCTTGGCGAAAACGAAACAATCTCTCACTTCTCGATCCAGTATGGAAAATTTGAATATCGTGCTCTTGTTGACACCACTCAAGAACTTAACTTTGGCTCGTTGGTTACTGGCGATATGGGTGTTCTCCGATCAGCTGACTATCTATATTGTGACAATCAGTGCTATTGATTGCTCCTGATAATGTATTTCATGAGCGAACAAAACATATCGAGATTGATTGTCATTTTGTTCGTCAACATGTTCTTCAAGAACCTTTGTTTGTCTCAAATCAATATCCTCCACATGGTCAAACGGTGACATCTTACCAAATCTCATCTACCAGGTAGATTTCAAAATTAGTTTCCAAACTCAAGTTGATTGTTTCTCTTCCTCCTTGAGTTTGAGGGGGATGTTAAGTTATATTTGATATTGTAATTTCTTGTCTTGTCTGCAACTTGTATTATTTTGTATGTCTTCTGCTTCCATATTTAAACATCTGCTACTTCCACTATTTCACTTGTACTATATTTGTACTACACTTCATTTTATTTGACATCGCGCTTGTCTACTACATGCTACTGACATTCTGATCTCATAAATAGGGTTCTACATGCGATTCATGGCCGTCTGACGTTAAATCGTTAAATCATTCTTTCTTTATCTCTACTCTTACACTGAAGCATTAATTTGAATTAAAGTTTTTGGATAAATATCATAGCCATTGATTTTTGTATGTGGCATGGCTTGTCTGGTTTCTAGTGAGCCTGGAAGGTGCAATCTTAGACTTTCTTTAATGATCATTTTGAGGTATAGGAGGTTAATTATTAGTGTCACTCTCGGTTACTTTTCCTTTGTTTCCAATGTAATTTCTGACTTCATTCTGTGCTTTCTTCGTAGTTTCAGGTTTCTTAGCCAATTCTGCCAGTGTCCATATCATGGTGCCTAGAGTAGTACCTATTCACAATAATTGTTATATATAAGCATGGGTTAGAATCAAAGACCAGTGATAACCAAGTATATCTAATCATTGAATTATTCACCTTTAATGGTTAATATTTGATTTAATGTTAAATTTTTTTCTTGATTTTAAAAGTTATTAACAAATTTCAAATTATAATTGTATTTATATCATTCTATAATTAACTTGATTAGATTTATTATTTAAAAATATTTATCTCTAAACGTATATCAGGTATAATAAGTTTTTTGATATTATATATATTTGTTAAGAAAAAAAGCATGAATGTTAACCCATTTCTTGTTAGGGAGAAGGTCAGCAATAGTTTCATAGTTTTAGGTAAAAGTATCACGTAACTTTCTATTAGAGTATTTTAATCTAATAACTTTAAAAAAATGCATTATAATTATAAATTGTACATTTTTATCCTAAAAATTATAGATATAAATTCCATAACTTTAAGGTTTTAAGATTAAAATATACATTTTTTTAAAAATTATGATACTAATTAAAACAATTGAGAGAAAATAAGGAGACCCAATTGCTCTTTTTATAAAAATTATAGGAACTTTTGCATCCTTCACCCAAAAACTAAACGAAATAATTTATTAAATTTAAGATTTTGATCTCTATTAACTCCTTTTTTAGTGTTATTAATTTCCTTTAACTTTTCGATTTTAAAACGTTTAATCCAAATTACTTGGAAAAAAGTAATTTTGATATGTTGATTTCGACCATTATAGTGAAATTTTAACATAATAATTGATTTCTAATTTTGAACTAAACTTAACAAAGCAAGAGGAGCAAAGTCAAGTTTGGATAAGTTTTGTTTGACGACTTACAAAGAGAACTTTGATTTTATCTGGAGAAAGCTGAATAGGTTTTCAGACTCCATTTTGCTCCTTCATAATTGTCAACATATCAACAACAATATCTTCTTGTCCTTGATTTGTTCTCTCATGACTTGTATGTGTTAGATATTATTGTTATAAAGCTCCTTAATTTAAGGAGCAAAACATGGAACAAAACAAGGAGTAAAACATGGAGCAAATCATGGAACAAAACAAGGAGTAAAACATGGAGCTTAATTCTAGGAGCAATTCAAGGAACCATTAATTTAAGGAGTAATTCAAGGAGTGAATTTTCCTATAAATAGATGTGTAATTGTAATGAATTAACCATCCAAAAGTGTTCATTCAATTGAGAGAAAAGCTTAGAGAGAAAAGCTTTGTGAGAGAAAATTGAGAGTAATTTTCTTGGTTGTAATTGAGTTGTGAGTGTTGTAAACACCTTTGTAATTTCTCCTTTCGGTAAAAGATCTGCGTGGTCAGGAGGCGTAAGCAAGATTAGTAGAACTCTGGATTATCAAATTTTGTGTGTTATTTTCTATTCTTGCTTTCGTATAAATACGGCATTGGGAATTTGCGTTATTTCCCAACAAGCTAGTATCGGTATTGGTAGTGATTTCAATTTTACGCAAGAAATGATGAAACGATCCGAGAAGGAAATCGGATTTTAGTGGGAGCAATGACGCAGATGAAGGAAGGGTGAAACTCGAGGAATTTGATGGCACGGATTTCGGGTTTTGGAAAATGCGGATAGAGGATTATACGTATCAAAGAAATCTATATCAACCTCTCGGGGAAGAAGCGGAGGTATGAAGGAAGAAGATTGGAATCTTACAGACGGAATGAGCTCGGAGTTATTCGATTGACGTTATCCCGTAATGTTGCTTTCAACGTAGCAAAGGAAAAGACCACGGCGGGTCTTATGGCGGCTCTACTCAATATGTATGAGAAGCCGTCGGCACTCAAACAAAGTGCAGTGAGGCGCTTGTTCAATTTGCGGATGACGGAAGGCGTCGGTAGCTCAATCTCAATGGCTCCCACGATTTACAACCCGAGTTGAGTTCGGTGGAAATGCGATGAAGAATACGAGCATTGATACTTTTGTCTTCTGCAGAAAGGCGGAATGCTCTTGTCACGGTACATGAGTAGATCATCGGGGGACGATAAGTTCAAATTTGGACGATGTTCGTGATTTGGTTCTCGGTGAAGAGATCAGACGTAGAGAGACAGGTGAATCGTCGGCCTCTTCGGTTTGTATACTGAGTCGAGAGGAAGAAATTCAAGCAAAGGAAATGGACGTGGTAGAGGCGACTAGAGGTAGATCGAAGGACGGGAGGTCGAAATCTAGGAATCCTAATAATTCCCATGGCTCGAAGACTATTGAGTGTTGGAATTGTGGAAGAAGCCAGAGCCTTCTGAAAATCGGTGCAAGAATGCAGAAGGACAGACAAGTGAAGGCGAGAGGCAAATGTTACTTCCTTATCGGGAGGAGATGATGCATTGATATGCTCTTTGGAAAGCGAGGAAGAATCTTGGGTGCTAGACTACGGAGCATCGTTCCATTACTACTTCACTGAGAAAGAATTCTTCGAAATATGTCACCGGAAACCTTGGAAAGGTATATCTTGGTGATGATCAACCATGTGCTATTATTGGCAAGGTGTGGTGAAGATTAAGTTAAACGGGTCTGTTTGGGAGTATTTGAAGGATGTCGAGCGTATTCAGGACCTCGAGAAGGAACTTAATCTCGGTGGAGGCGGTTGGCTAGTAGAAGGCTACACTACGATCTTCCATGGTGATGATTGGAAGATTTCAAAAGTTCTGATGACGGTTTATCGAGGCAGAAAAATGGCCTTCTTTTACATGCCAGTGAAGCACGTTGTTCAATCACACGATGTGAGCAGTGGAAATCACGAGCACACTGTACCGAGAGATTAGGCCACATGAGTGAGAAAGGGATGAAGATGTATGCAACTCAAAAGGAAAACTTCCCGGTCTACAGTAGAGATGGACATGTGCGAAAATTGTATACTTGGAAAGCAAAAGACGATCGGCTTTCGGACAAGTGGTAGAACCCCGAAAGAAGGAAAAGCTAGAGCTTATTCACTCGGATGTTTGGGGACCAACAACCGTCTCATCCATTGGTGGGAAACAATGCCATCGTGACTTTCATCGATGATCATTCTCGGAAGGTATGGGTTTACTTTCTAAAGCGTAAGTCCCGAAGTATTTGAGGATTTCGAGAAGATGGAAAGCTATGGTGGAAAATGAGACGGGTTTGAGTCGAAAAGCTCGGTCGATAATGGTGGTGAATATGAAGACACGGATTCAAAAAATTTTCTATGAACGTGGGATCGATCGAATGGAAAGAGCATGCCGGAGCACGCCAACACAATGGTGTGGCAGCGTATGAGCCGACGTTGACGAAAGAGCGGCATTCGTATACGGTCGGGTCTACGAAGCTGATTACGGGCGAAGCGGTCAACACGGCCTACTTGATCAATAGAGGCCCATCTGTTCCATTAGGCATAGAATACCGAGGAGGAGGTATGGAGCGAAAAAGAGGTGAAACTATCACATCTAAAAGTTTTTGGTGTGTAGCATTTGTGCATGTCGGTGATCAAGGTAGGAATAAGCTTGATCCCAATCAAGAAATGCACATTCATTGGCTATGGTGAGGATGAGTTTGGCTCACAGTATTTGGGATGGCAAAGAAAGTTATCAAGTAGCGGAGATGTGATTTTCAACGAAAGGGTGATGTATAAGGACGTCATAAAATGACGCCCGATGAATCGGAGCAGAATGGAGTCGGTATTTGCGGATCTGAGATGATGTCCCCGGATAGTTTCGCATGAGAACCAATTGTAACAAGTCCCTCGACCAGAGTAACTTGTTGGGCCAGTAGTACCATGACATTAGACACATCACAACCTCGCACTCCGGCTCGTATTGAGAAGGTCTTACCGACCTCATGCTCCATGACGGAGATACATGAACTATATGTTGCTAGCGATGTAGGGAGCACGAATGCTATGATGAAGCTTGTCGGACTCGAGATTCCAATAAGTGGGAGCTTCTTTATGAAAGAAGAAATGAAATCTCTCATCTCGACGGGACATGGGAACTATTGAGTTACCTATGGGAAAGAAGGCCTTTTCAAACGAATGGGTGTCGGGTGAAAGAAGACGTGATGGTTCCAAGAGATACAAAGCACGCCTAGTTGTTAAAGGGTTTCCAACGGAAGGGAAGGAGTTGACTACTGGTGACATTTTCGCTCTGTTGTGAAGCTTCCAATACTATCGGTCGTATTGAGTATCAGTATTGTATCGTGAAGATCTTCATCTTGAGCAGTTGGATGTGAAGAATGCATTCACTTGTGGAGATTTAGATGAAGAGATATACGTACCGACGAAAGGTTTCTCGAAAGAGGGAAAGAAGAACATGGTGTACGGACTTAGAAGAGTTTGTATGGCCTAAAACAAGCCCAGAGACAATGTACGAGAAAGTTTGATAACCGTACCTGAAGGTTTCCCGAGGAAGTGCAATCTTGACCATTGTTGCTACTTGAAGATATAGGTCAGTTATATCATTTTACTACTTTATGTTGATGATATGTTAATACGGAGTTCGGATATGGATGATATCGAGAAGATTGAAGCATCAATTGTCGAAAGGAGTTTGACATGAAAGACTTGGGTCCGGCCAAAAAGATTCTTGGAATGCAAATCACAAGAAATAAGAAGAAAGGATCCTTGCGGTTATCTCGAAGCGAGTACATCAATCGTGTTTTGCATAGATTCAACATGAGCGATGCCAAACGGTTAGCGAACACCCCAGCTAGTCATTTTCGACTATCGAGGATCAGTCCCCTCGGACAGAGGAAGAGAATTCATGGATAAGGTTCCTTATGCCTCGGCCATTGGAAGTTTGATGTACTGATAGTGCATGCAAGACCCGGACATTGGCCGTACGATGGGAGTTGTTAGCGGTTATGTCAAATCCGGGGAAAACTCGTTGGGAAACGATCGAGTGGATTTTGAGGTATGCGAACCCGAGAAAAGTGTTTGTACTTTAGTAAAGGAGAGTTAAAAGTACAAGGATACGTAGATGCGGACTTTGGAGGTGAAGTTGATCATAGAAGAAGCACCAGTTATATATTCTTGTTGGAGCTACGGTGGTAGTTGGATGTCACAAATCTGAGAAAATTGTCACTCTATCCTTCTAGGTGAGTATGTAGCGATGGCGGAAACTAGTAAAGAAGATGATATGGCACGAGGTTTGTTAGCTGAGTTGGGATTCAAGAAAGAGAAGAATGTTCTGTGTAGTGATAGTCAAAGTGCAATACACTTGGCGAAGAATTGACATTTCATTCTAGAACCAAACATATTGGACTTCGTTATCAACTTAGGTCTATTAAGAAGATGATGTGTTATCTTGGAGAAGATTCAAGGAGCAAAAAATCCAGTAGGATATGTTAACAAAGGTGGTGATTATTGACAAAGCTGAAGTTGTGCTCGACTTCGGTTGGTCTATTTAGAATAACAAAGACTAGAAAAACTGCTGCATTGATCGAGGTGTGAATACAGTTGAAATCGGTCTTAGTGGGAGATTGTTAGATATTATTGTTATAAAGCTCCTTGAATTTAAGGAGCAAAACATGGAAACAAAACAAGGAGTAAAACATGGAGCAAAACATGGAACAAAAGCAAGGTAAAACATGGAGCTTAATTCTAGGAGCAATTGAACCATTAATTTAAGGAGTAATTCAAGGAGTGAATTTTCCTATAAATAGATGTGTAATTGTAATGAATTAACCATCAAAAGTGTTCATTCCAATTGAGAGAAAAGCTTAGAGAAAAGCTTTTTGTGAGAGAAAATTGAGAGTAATTTTCTTGGTTGTAATTGAGTTGTGAGTGTTGTAAACACGCTTTTGTAATTTCTCCGCTTTCGGTAAAAGATCTGTGGCGGTCAGGAGACGTAAGCAAGATTGGACGAACTCCGTTATCAAATTTTGTGTGTTATTTTTCTATTCTTGCTTTCGTATAAATCTGGCTTATCGGGAATTTGCGTTATTTCCCAACAGTATGATCCTCAAGAACCTGTTGGAAAAAAGAATCAAGCTCACCGAATGTTCTTTCAAGCTCTTTGTGCCGTCCTGACCCAGAAAGCCTATCCATAATCCATCCCACAAAAGGTAAAAATTCAACAGCGAAAAAGCTAGCCAATAGACTCTCTGCCTCATGAATAGATTCATGAAATCCTTTATTATCAAAATGACTCCCTTGTAAACTTATCCCAAAAGCAATTCTAAATACTATGCTTCCCACAAGAACATACAAATTCTCAGTAAGATCAACACGGGAAGCAGAATTTGCTGCAGTCGACATTGAATTGATCATAGATTCAACTTCTTCTTCCCTAAGAGACCTATAAGATTGAACCCTTTTTGTAATAAAAATCTCAGTGCTACATATTTTCCTTCTCTCTATCCAATAATCACTATATGGTGTAAAAGCTGTCTAGAAAACTGTTTTCTACTGGCAGAGTATGAAGGTATGCTGCAAAACTTTAAGATCATTAATCTTTGAGGTTTCTTTAGCAGCCTCCGCTGAAAGATATTACAACATTTTGGACACCACCAAGTTGTAGAAGCATTACAGGCCCATTTTTTTAGCAAGTTTAGTTATAGATTGGTAAGTCAATGCAAGTTGGTGCAAATACTACTACAAAATGTGGTATTTAATTTAATATGTAAAGTCAATTTTTGAAAAGAAATTGATTTATAATGAATTTAAAATAGATTCGGTATAGAACCGACGCTATCCACGTAGTTCGTAGCATCGGTTGACGTGTCGAATCAATGTTACACTTGAACATAGCGTCAGTTCTACGTATTAATCGACGCTACACACGTGGATATTTCCTTTTCTCTTCTTTCTTCTCAAAATAGAAACTATTACAGGCGCTGCATAATTCTCAAAAACTCAAAACCTCTTCCACTCTTTTTTATTTTTTGGCCACCTACGACCATCAATTTCAGCACCGGTTAGTGGGTTTTCTTTCTCTCTAACTTATCTTTTAGATCTCTTATTTTTTGAGCAAAATACTCAAAAAAATTATACCAATTTCTCACTAACAAAATACTATTTTTTCTTCATTTCCTTCATTTTGTCACTTCATTTACACTAATAAGTATTTCTATTAATTCCATACACTTATTATTCATATTTTTTCTGCTATTATGTATTATTATTTATGTATAATTTTTTGTATTATATGTAGGTTTTGTATTATAACATCAGGAAAAAAATATGATGATCTTGAATAACATATGATAATACCATAATAATTTTTCTGCTATTAATTAATATTTAATTTTTTAATTATTTGTATTATTTAAATTATTTTTTAAACATATTTTAATTTTTTTCTGTTATTATGTAGTGATCGAATACATGTTTTAATTTAAGTATAATAGAAAATAAGTAAATTTTGTAAAAAATAAAAATTTAAAATCGTTTCAATGCGTGAACCGACTTTAAATTTTAAGTCAATTAAAAACGGACTTTAATAGTCCATTTTATAGTAATGAAATTACCTATAATTGAAAGCTTAGGAGGAAGAAGGTTTTTAATAAACCGTGTTATAGTAGTGAAATTGCCTATAATTAGAAGCTTTGGAGGAGGAAGGTTCTTTCTTTCTCTATCAACTTTGATCTTTTTGCCTATTAAGGAATGTATAAAGGGTATTTAGAGTCACAGAGGTTATTAGCTAGTGAGTAATGACTAGTGATATGAGCTTAATGTTCTTGCCCCATAAATAGTTCATAAAATTCTACAAGGTTAAGCATTTGTTTAGTCACAACTTTACTTTTTTTTTTGTCAACACAAGTATGCCGTTGTTAATAATCTTGATGGAACATAATTTTTGCATTATAATGGATTTTTAGTCCATGCTGGGGACAATTATGATTCTGCAAGTTGTATAATTTTTAAAGGCAGGCTTATTCATTACCTGAGCACAAATTACTATACAGAGAGCAAATTTATAAGATTGAGAGTTACCAGTTCTCTAAGTATTTACATCTTTGTTAACTCATTTTTTTTTTAACGACGAAAACATAAATTATTTAGTTTTTAAAATTATACATGATATTACATAATTTTGATTAAAATTATAATTAAAAAAAAATTGATTAAAATATTCATTTTTTAATTAATAATACTTTTAATCTCAATTTTAATAACCGAACTAATTATATATATATATATATATATATATATATATATATTTTTTGTGAAAGTTGAGTAAATAAAATTTTCAAATTACATTAAAAAAAATGACCTATAAGTTAATTTTTCTTAAGATTGTTACGAGACATATATTTTGATGACCTATAAGTTAATTTTTCTTAAGATTGTTACGAGACATATATTTTGATGGATACTTCTATATATTTTAACTTGAGATGTGATATTAAATGGAGTGATGCCATTTAATTGGATAAAAAAAAATTGAAGTTTTCCTATTTGATAGTCTTAGAAACTCAGGCCTAACTCTAAACTCAAAAGTCGAACGTGAGTGATTATCCAAACTTATGTTAAAGATTGATCTTTCTTCTTAACGATGTGTGACTTAACATCCTCCACATCGATCAGAAATTCAATTTACGACACGGTCCAATTTACGACGGTAGCCCGATGAGTATGAGAAAGACAAGAGCTACCGATACCATCTTAAACCTGCGCTTAACCCAAAAACCTTGTGAGCTGTATGAGGATTTACTTATAAGATCATTGCTTTACTCTTACCAACGCGACTTAACAGATAGCATAGTGCTAGTCACCTAGATTTTCCAATAAACATTCGAAATGCTCTTATCATAGCAATTAATAAAACTACTTTAAAAATGAAATAACATATGATTAAAGGCTACTGTTGAGAAATTATTCTTTGGTAAGGATAACAAAAGCTCATTATTAATTTTTTTTAGGTCTTATTTCTTATTCTTAAAGTATTGTACTCATTAATTATATGTTTTTTTTATATTTATTAATTATATGTTTGGATATTTATATTTTAAAAAAATTAAATTAATTTTATATTTCATTTACATATTTAATATCACTGAGCTATAAAAAAAAATGAATTTAGATTGGAGTCATTGGTTGGTTTCGTTTTCATGCTATCTATTACTACTTTTTATTGTGTCGCCTGAATTCAAAAGTGTCAAAAATGACCCGGCCCGTTAATTAATATATCGAGTTTACACGTGACCCATGCACTAACATGTCTTTCCAATTCGGGGTCCATACACAAGTCCTATTGTGCTTGAATTCTTAGCTAGTAGATTTTGGCATTTTGCCATATATGCCATACCATGCTTGGTTCATTGAGTCGTGTTTGACAGGACATTGTCGGCATTTAATCCATTTATTTGTATATATATTTATTATATAATATTATTAACGTATTTAATATATTTATTTATTTAAATTTGTAAAAATTGCTGCTTGGGGAATAAAACTTTTGAATTAATGACTCAAAATAGAACTCTTTTAGCAATATTGTGTTGTTTTACGTAAATCGCAATATGATAGTATTTTCCACGTGAGAGTTTACAATTTTTTTTTTCCTTTAGTGGTGTTTATTGATTTTTCTTTTAGTTTTATTAATAATTAGGTCCTTCCCTTCTCAGGCATCGCTTCTCTTTGTCGTCTTTAATAGAGTTTATTCATTTTTCAATCTTGGTGATCCTCCAATGGTGTCTATAGAACGTTAACCTTCTGCATCTGCGTTCATGCCAAAGTCACTAGTGTTCCCTATTGTAATATTTTTGACAAACAAAATTCAATTGTCACTCCATAGGCAACTCAAATTCAATCGAGAAGATTATGTTGCATGTAATCATCCATGTTTTTGAACTATCTCGATCATGAACTTTTTTTCTTCTTTCTTTATTTTTTTTCAATGCATATTTGATATGTGGTTATAAATTTAACTTTTTTTTCTTTTAGCTTCATTATTTTTCCAGATTGGGTTTATTCGGTGATCTCTCAAATGCATTTCCCCTCAAAACACTCCAACATGTAACACCATTTATAAGCTAAATGTTTACTCTCCTTTTGCTCATTTTTTTTTACATACTTAGACTTCCATTATGATGACTGTACTTCAATCCATTCTTCCCTTTTCGCATGTTAATTTAGTACTGAGATAAAATTTAGATTAAATTGTTAATTTATGTTTGTTTATTGGATTACGTACACGAGTAACCCAAAAGAGTTAATTTGTATATAATTAATTATAAATTGTATTTCTAATTATCCAACAAATATAACATATTATATTCATATGTATTTTTGTCTAAATATGTTATATCTATCAAAATTTTGGTGATTCATAAAATATAACATGATTTATCTACCTTTATCTTTATATATAATATGTTAAATTTATCTCTGTTTTTGTATGAAACATATTACATACAACTCCGACGAAATCGTCGACAATGATTATCATAACACTAATAACATGTTACATCCACGTCGATCTTTATATATAATATATTATATTCATCTCTATATTTGTATATAATATATTACATTCTTTTATGTCTTTATATGTAATAATTATTGCACTATTCCTCCTTAATTCAAGTATTTATTTATCAGATTTTTAATTAACACTCTATTGCACCATCATACTCACCTAAGAAAAAATGTAAGTTATTGAAAAAAGGAAAAATTAACATGTTGCATGAGTTTAATAGTAGCCAAAAAGAGTATTAAAATCCATCAAGATCAATATTTAATGAGTTATATTCACATATATATTTGTATATAATATATTATATATTCTTTTATATTTGTACGTAGACCCATACATTTAGATATAACATAGTACATTAGCTCTAAAGGGATAACCGGAGCTCTGATAAGGTCGTTGACGATGAATGCCAAATAATTTGTGGGTCTTATCTTGGTCACATTCTATTAAAGTTATGAAATAAGGATATTTTATTCTATTTGTTAAATAATTTGAATCAAAACTATGAATTCTGTGATGAATAGTTGTTAGTTAGGAAAATTTGATTAATTTATCAAAATTGATATTATTTAAACAAAAAACTTCAAAATTCTTTTTTTCTCATTTGATATAAGTATGTCTTAATTACCATTGTGTCATACCTAAGAATAGGCATGGAGATGGATGGTGACGGTTATACTAATAACCACAACCACCATAATAACAGTCTGAGATATAACAATTTTTTCATAGTTTAATTACGCTTTTTATTTTTAATATTTATTTAAAAATATATTTACTTTAAAAAAATTAAATATTAACAAAAAAATTACTTTATTACATTATCTAGTGATATTAATTTTTATTTATTTCTAACTATCTATGTAAAATAAAAAATATAAAAATAAAAATAAATAAAATTTAATATAATTATTTCAAATAACGAGTATTTTATTATTAAAAATATATTTTATATATAATTATATGTATATAAAAGAATAATATTAGCATATGTTTGGTTTCATTTAATCACAATTTTAGTATTATAATAACCATCATTGCCCTACACCTTATCGGTTATGAATATTTTTGAGAAAAATTATTAATTTTTTGTGAATAATTACAGTTTTAATTATCTATGGTTAAAATACTCATCCCTAATCACACCCATTTGACACCCTTATTTCTAATCGCTCAAACCATTCCTTTTATTTTATTTTATTAAGAAAATATTGAATATATAGCTCAAATGTTTTTGAGAATGATTGAACTTGTTTCCTTAATATTAATATCATACTTGATTGAAAATAATATAAATTATAATAAAAACAATTTAGAGTATTCTTATATTTAGTTTGACTAATAATTTAGAATGGAATATATATCATTTCAACCAAATATATGAGTTCTCAATCCTCTCATGCTCCTTATGAATGTGTTAAAATGTTTTTTTTCTTCACATATTTATATAATTATTAGTTATTATTTTTATCATTTTATCTTATTTAAAATTTAAAAAAGCTTATTTCTAATTTTTTATTCTTAAAACAAACACAATAATAATAATAATATTATTTCCATTGAATTCAATTCCTATAATCATTTTTAGTTCAATTAAGTTTATATTCTATGAACTAAATGCAACCTAAGGGAACACCCATCATCCTACCAACGTGGTACTAGGTTGTAGAGGTTAGTAGTAGATCGAAGCTGTCTATTTTCAACTAATCTAAATTTGATTCAATCTTATTCGGATTAGAAGGTAATCAATTTGAATATAATCTAATTCGATGATATAATCAATTAAACCAATACAAGTATGAGCATAGTGGTTTTTTTATCAAATAAAGTTAGATTTATATTAAAATTTATTTATGACTTGTACAATATTTAAATTTTAAATTATGTATTTGTAGCATAATTTATTATTTTTCATCAAAACTAAGAAAATCAAAAGAATAATAAGTATGTTTGTATAACTATTAAATTATTATAAATATTTATATTTATTTTTTAGCTAAAATAGTAATATAATGTAATTATGATACTAATAATATTTAAATATAACATATTATAAAATAAAATATGCATTTATTTATAATTTAATATTAATTTGATCTGAATAAGATATAATCGATTATAAAATCTATCAATCTGAATCCAATTCAAATCCGAATGAATTATATATTTTTCAATCTAGATCTAATCCGATTATAAAATTTATTAATTCAATATGATTTGAATTTGATGGATCAGATTGGATTTGTTAAACCTAATTGGTTGTTTGGCATATGTTCTACTATGTTTTTTTCCTTAAAATGTTATGGTTAATATATATAGGATAAAGGATGTCAGAAGTCTATTTGTTTAGATTTTAGGGGTTATTTAGCCTATATAGGATAAAAAGACAATTAATTTTTTATACAATTTTTCGCTAAATATGATATAATAGCACAAGATTTTTTAACAAATATATATTTAATGAAGTAATTTTTAATTAAAAATTATTTAAATTTTTTAACATATCTTTCCATTAAATTTAAATTAAATTTTCGTTGTTTAATAGTTATTTTGAATGTTAGACAATAAAAATTTAGTTTAATATTTATCAAAAAATTTGCTTAATTGTAAAAGTTTTTTTTTAATAATTTTTAATTAAATATTAATTTTTTTTTATATATATATATCGAAAAATATAAACATAAATGTAAAACGTGTGTTATTATGTTATATTTAACATAAAATAGTATAAAAAATTAATTTTGTTCTTACCTAATATATTTTTTATAAATAAATAAACTTTGATACATTTAAAAAAACTTAAAAAAACTTTTTATAAATAAATGAAATAAACAAAACCTTACCCCTAAACATTTGTTCGTATAATAATATTTATTTTTCCTTTACATATACACACATAAAATGCGGATTATAAGTAGGCTTCAAGAAAAGCTTGATATCTAGCGAGTAGGGATTCATGTAATATAACTCTATTCAATAATTATGATTAAAGACATACAATTTTAATCGACCGTTTGATCCAATCAAGTTAAGCAAGTCTTTTTAAAAACTAGATTGGACCGTTGACAACCTTAATGTATATATACAAACACGAGCTACAACAACTCATGAGTGGTATTGTGACGGTAACTTTAAATTAAAGATGCATCAATGGATGAAACTACCATCATCACATTTTGGTATCCTCCCGGCACCATATCGTTAATTACATTTAGGTTATATTTAGTTTGTGTAATAGAAAAGTAACGAAAATGGTTACAGAGTGGAATTGAATGGTATGGAAAAACTATTAACATTGAGTGTGAAATACCCAATAGTTTTCTTATAACTTTTAATAAAAGATAATTATCAAGTAGCATATAAATTTTTTATAACTTTAAAAAAATTGTACATATTAATCTCGAATTGATCATTAATTATTGAACTTTATTAATATTAAAAATTATTATTTTTATTAATTTATAATTTTAAAAATAACTTTTAAAATGTGGTTATATTTTTTGGTATGTGATTACTTTAAAAAATAATTGAATAAATTGTCAATTTATGACTAATATAATGGGTACTTTTTTAAAAGTTATATAATTTTTATGTACTATTTGATAACTATAAAAAATTTATGCAATTTTTTAAAAATTATAAGACCTCAAGGCAAATTTATAAATAAATCTTGTTGTATTTTTTGTTTTTTTATATATAGATTAAAGAATACTTTTTGTGTATGGTTCAACCTATTATGGCTTAAAATAAATAAATACATACAATTCATTTTAAATACACAATATATTCACTAGTAAATTATTCTAAAATACCAAAAGAAAGATGAAATATGAGATACTGTTAGGAAATTTGAATAAAATGGTATAATCACAAATTCTCCCTCCAAAGATCTTCCTTAGCAGAATATCAAATAACAGAGAAATAGATAATACACAACATAAGAATTATAGTGGAAACTCCAAATTAGAGAAAAACCACTTTCGTTGTCAAAAGACAACCAGAGAAGAATTCACTACGTGGAAAATTGTTACAACCACACTCTCAGTAATTTTCTCACACACCCAAAAGACAAGAGCAATTACAAGCCCAAGAGAATTTTCCCACAAAATTCTCTCACTTAAGAACTTCTCATACAAGCTTTTCTCTATTTTTGGGATGATTATCAATGAAGAAATGAAGCCATATTTATAGCCTTCAAGTTCTCATTTCATATACCAAACATTTCTTCATTCAACAAAATTAGGCTACCTAATTTTCCTATTCTTTATTCAAACAATGTTAGGCACCTACATCTTTGACAATATAGTAAGCCACATTTCATGAATTTTCTTCTAAATTAGGCACCTCTTGTTTTGACTAACAAACCTAATATTATTTTTAATCAATCATAACATATACTACTTTTACCATCTCACAAATCTTGTTCTATTTTAACGCAATAGAAATGGGAATATATATATATATGTGTGTGTGATACCGATTCATATTAATCGATTCATATATTTTGATATTTTTAAGATGATATATGTATTTAGATATTTTTAAAATAATATTTTAATGAAAAACATACCCTTTAAATAAAAGTAGTCAAATTTTAGATTTGTTCTCTGTTACGGAATTGGCACTTGCGGAAGCAAATATCAGGTCCAATTTTGGTTAGTTGCACAAATTAATAATAATGGGTAACAGCAAAATAAATAAGCAGTAAGAAATTAAATGGCACACAATGATTTAAGTGGTTCAACTTTTCAATGTGAAAAGTCTACTCCACCTACGATGGCACACCGAGGAAAAATCCACTAATAATCAAAATGGAAATACGACCACCAATTTACAGAGAGCTTAACAAATTATACCAAAATCTAAAATCAACCCACAAAATATCCCCTCTAATTTACTGGTAATATATATAGCAAGACAAATTAACAAACTTGTTATTAAATCAAATATTACCGTACAAATGAGATTGAATATAATTGGCAGCAGCAAGGACATGAAACTATGGAAGAAAAAACAGCTTCTTCTTCTTCCCAATTGTTGCAGCTTCTATATCTTCAACTCTCTACAGTTTTTGTTTGTTTTTATTCTCTCTGCTCTCTGTTTGTGCAGCTGCTGCTTTCTCTATTTCTGTTGAATCTTGCGGCTGCCTTTCTGTGGTGGCTCTTGAAAACCTAAACTTCACGCAGGAAGTTATACATATATATATAGGGAAAGAGGGGAAGGGTTTTAATATATGTGTTTGGGCCTTTTGTTTTGGGCCAATTAAATAACAAATCTCCACCTTGGCTCAAAACAGAAAACAAATTCTCCAAATGAAATTCCTTGGATTACCAAATAACCGTCGTCCAAAGCCCCGAAGGGTGATCATCTTCAACAAATACCAATCAAGTCCAAGCAATGCTTGAACTTGTTAAATGAAACTGGTTTGGTTAACATATCAGCTGGATTCTCTGTAGTGGCTATCTTATTAACAACAATAGCACCCTGGGAGACAATGTCACGAACGAAGTGATATCTGACATCAATGTGTTTGGTTCTTTCATGATACATAGTATTCTTAGTCAAGTGTATCGCACTCTGACTATCACAAAATACAACAGAAGTATCCTGTTGTAAACCCAAATCACAAACCAAACCTCTAAGCCAAATGGCTTCTTTCACTGCTTCTGCTGCTGCCATATATTCAGCTTCTGTCGTAGACAAAGCAACTGTAGACTGTAAAGTAGCCTTCCAACTAATGGCACAATGAGAAAGAGTGAAAACATAACCTGTCAGAGATCTTCTTCTATCCAGATCACCAGCATAATCGGAATCCACATAACCAATAACACTGCAACCAGTATTAGAACTTCCATCATATACCAAACCAAAATTAGATGTACCTCTCAAATACCGAAGTATCCATTTCACTGCTTGCCAATGACCCTTACCAGGATTACCCATATATCTGCTGACAACACTAACTGCATGTGAAATGTCTGGACGAGTACAAACCATAGCGTACATCAAACTCCCAACGGCACTAGCATATGGAACCTGAGACATGTACCGCTCTTCTTCTTCTGACTGTGGTGACAAATCCAAAGAAAGCCTGAAATGCGCAGCTAACGGCGTACTCACAGGTTTAGAATCTTTCATGCCAAAACGTTCAAGAACTTTTTCAATATAACTTTTCTGAGTCAAATAAAGCTTGCCCGCTTGTCTATCCCTGTAAATTTCCATGCCTAAAATTTTCTTCGCTGCACCCAAATCTTTCATTTCAAACTCACCATTAAGCTGAGACTTTAATTTCTGAATCTCGGACTTATTCTTAAAAGCAATAAGCATGTCATCAACATAAAGCAACAAATAAACTGATGAACCATCATGGAATCTTTTAGATAAACACAACTATCATAATCACTCCTAGAGTAACCGTGATCAATCATAAAAGAATCAAACCGTTTATACCACTGCCTTGGAGATTGCTTCAGCCCATATAAAGACTTTTTCAATAAACAAACATGATCTTCCTTACCTGGAACAACAAACCCCTCTGGTTGATGCATATATATTTGTTCCTCAAGCTCACCATGTAAGAAGGTTGTCTTGACATCAAGATGTTCTAATTCCATGTCAAACAACGCAACCATAGCAAGCAATACACGAATAGACCTATGTTTCACAACAGGAGAAAATACTTCATTGAAGTCAATACCTTTCTTCTGACAATAGCCCTTTGCAACAACACGTGCCTTGAACCTAGCTGCTTCAACCTCAGGTATACCTTCCTTTTTCTTGAAGACCCATTTGTTTCCAACAATCTTCTGGCCCTTAGGCGGTTTCACCAATTCCCAAGTACAATTCTTATGAAGTGATTCAATCTCTTCATTCATAGCAACCAACCACTGAACAGATTCATCACAAGTGACAGCTTCATGATAACTAGAAGGTTCATATACCTCAATAGACTCTGCCACAGACAATGCAAAAGAAACTAAGTCTGCATCTGCGTACCTCTGAGGGCGTCTAATCTCTCTTATTCCTTTACCCTTAGCGATACTGTATGGTTGCTCATGTTGCTCTTCTGCTACATCATGAGCAGAATCGTCTATCTCATCCACAGATGGTTGATCTGAAGTGCCCTCTTGTACTTGACTAGGAGCTCCACTCTCAAGCTCCACCTGCTCACTAACACCGTGGTCTTTATCTGCAACAATAGACTCTTTTCTCTTTTGCAACATAGAAGACTCATCAAACTTAACATCTCTGCTAATCAAAAATTTAGGTGACTTGGGTTCAACACACCATAATCTATAACCTTTCACCCCAGAAGGATACCCCAAAAATATGCATTTCAATGCCCTAGGCTCAAGTTTACCATCATTAACATGAGCATAAGCAGGACAACCAAAAACTTTCAAATCAGAGTAATTAGCAGGAGTACCAAAGAATACCTCAAACGGAGTCTTCAACTCAATTGCAGTTGATGGAGACCAATTTACCAAATAGCAGGCATGGTTACAAGCTTCAGCCCAAAAGGATTTATCCAAATCAGCTTGAAAGAGCATACAACGAGCTCTTTCTAAGAGAGTCCTATTCATACGTTCTGCTACTCCATTTTGCTGTGGTGTATGACGCACAGTGCGGTGTCTCACTATGCCATTCCTTTCACAGAACTCATTAAACTGACTATCACAAAATTCCAAACCATTATCAGTTCTCAAATGCTTGATTTTCTTGCTTGTTTGATTTTCTATACAAGCCTTGAATTTTACAAATTTTGAGAACGCATCATTCTTATTCTTCAGAAAATACACCCATACATGACGAGAGAAGTCATCAATAAAAGTCAACATATACCGGGCACCACCCTTAGACACAACACGAGAAGGACCCCAAAGATCTGAATGAATATAATCAACAGTACCTTTCGTTTTATGGATGGTTGTACTGAACTTGACCCTACGATGCTTTCCATAAACACAATGCTCACAGAAATCAAGCTTCCCAGTTTTCTGACCACAAAGCAAATCTCGTTTGCTCAAAATAGACATCCATGCCTCACTCATATGCCCAAGCCGCATATGCCATAATCGAGTAGTGTCTGAATCTTGATCTGACGAGGATGAAACTGATACACTTCCAATAATAGTGCTACCCTGAAGCATATAGAGACCACGCGACAATTGCCCTTTAATAACAATGAGAGCACCCTTACTAACTTTTAAAACTCCACCTTCAGCTACATACTTATAGCCTTGTGAATCAAGAGTACCCAAAGATATCAAATTCTTTTTCAAATCTGGAACATGGCGAACATCTTTCAAAGTCCTAACAATACCATCATGCATCTTAATTCGGACAGGACAAATACCAATAACCTTGCAGGACATATTGTTTCCCATCAAGACAACACCCCATCAATAGACTGATAAGAAGCAAACCAATCTCTACTGGGGCACATATGGTAAGTGCAACCCGAATCAAGAATCCAAACATCTCCAAGAGAACCAATAGATACTGATAGAACATTTTCACCATCGGAACCAGAACTATCTGCAACACCAGTAACATCATTAGTACCAGAAGACGTTGTGGCAGATTTTCCTTTACCTTTGAGTTTCGGACAATTTACTTTCCAGTGCCCTTCCTGACGGCAATAATTGCATTTATCTTTTCTTTTTCTAGATTTGGATCTAGACTTGCCTCTATTACTGCTTGTGCCTTTTTCTTGATTTCTACCTCTGACAAATAAACCACTGCTATTTTCATTATTGCTTGTAGACACCTTTTTCTTCAACTCTCTGGAATTCAAAGCTGCTTTGACATCTTCCAAAGAAATAGTGTCTCGCCCATATAGCATAGTATCAACAAAATGTTCAAATGAATGAGGTAAAGAACATAATAGAACTAAGGCCTGATCCTCATCATCAATCTTAACACCACCATTTTTCAGATCACGAATAATTTTAGTAAATTCATCAAGATGATCGTGCAAAGGTGTACCTTCTGACATTCTGAATGTATACAAACGCTGCTTCAAATATAACCGACTAGTCAAAGACTTGGTCATATACAAATTCTCCAATTTAAGCCATAACCCAGCAGGAGATTCCTCATCACCAACCTCGCGTAATACCTCATCAGACAAGGATAACTGAATTGAACTCAAAGCATTTTCCATCAATGCATCTTTTTCTTCATCAGTCAATTTTTCTGGCAATTTATCATTGCCTTCAAGTGTCTTAACGAGCCATTCTTTAACTAATACGGCTCGCATCTTCATACGCCATAAACTGAAATCATTTCTACCATTGAATTTCTCAATTTCATATTTTGCCGCCATGACAGAAAACCCAATATTAAATAAACAGAAGTACAACCCAGAAAATATGAAACCAATCAGATAACCAGAAGCTCAAAATAAATCCAAAAGAGCAAACTTGATCAGTTCCAATAAATACCAGAATAACCCAATAGCTCTGATACCAATTTGTTACGGAATTGGCACTTGCGGAAGCGAATATCAGGTCCAATTTTGGTTAGTTGCACAAATTAATAATAATGGGTAACAGCAAAATAAATAAGCAGTAAGAAATTAAATGGCACACAATGATTTAAGTGGTTCAACTTTTCAATGTGAAAAGTCTACTCCACTGACGACGGCACACCGAGGAAAAATCCACTAATAATCAAAATGGAGATACAAACACCAATTTCCAGAGAGCTTCACAAATTATACCAAAATCTAAAATCAACCCACAAAATATCCCCTCTAATTTACTGGTAATATATATAGCAAGACAAATTAACAAACTTGCTATTAAATCAAATATTACCGTACAAATGAGATTGAATATAATTGGCAGCAGCAAGGACATGAAACTATGGAAGAAAAAACAGCTTCTTCTTCTTCCCAATTGCTGCAGCTGCTATATCTTCAACTCTCTGCAGTTTTTGTTTGTTTTTATTCTCTCTGCTCTCTGTTTGTGCAGCTGCTGCTTTCTCTATTTCTGTTGAATCTTGCGGCTGCCTTTCTCTGGTGGCTCTTGAAAACCTAAACTTCACGCAGGAAGTTATACATATATATATAGGGAAAGAGGGGAAGGGTTTTAATATATGTGTTTGGGCCTTTTGTTTTGGGCCAATTAAATAACATTCTCATGTTATCTATGTATTTTTTTTTCTTAGGTAAAACTTTCTTTAAAAATATGCTTTTGAAGGGTATTTTTAAACATATCCTTTTATTGATGTCAACCGACGAAAAATGTGCAGAAAATAAAAGGGTCTAAACTAATCCATTGATAGGTGCATGGATAGAAAGAATTTCCCTTTTAAAGTCTAACCAACCAATTGAATAAACATAACTAACATAAACTAGAAAGCAATTAATCATAATTACAATAATGGTTAAACATCAATTCATCAAGCTGTGATCTGTACAATAACTTATACCAACGTAATGAACAAAAATCATTTCAGAGCTCCAAGCCTATATTGTATCTATATCAGACTCCACAATTAACCACATCCATTCAATCTATTCCCTTGTCTCTGATAGATTATTGCATACAATGGGTATTAACATTTAGTGAAATAAGTTTATTTTTATTAAAAAAAACATATTAGATATTAGGATGAAATCAACTACTTCCTGTTGAAATTAAGAATGTTTTTAATGCCCGTAATTCTTTCATCATTATACCAAATCTTTCAAGATATTTTATACTTATTTCAATTTTTTTAAATCAACATTTACTCATATTTTATTTTTATATTGTAATAAAATTGTTTATTTTGTAATTATTGAAAAAATATAATTTTTTTTCGATATTTTACGATTTTCTGAAATTTTTATGAAATTTATGGATTAAGTGGATTAGCTTAGACACGCCCGAGGATAAACTTAGAACATTCCATTCCTCTCCGCACCAGGTGTCGCTCCTTAACCTTGCCACGTATCGTCCATCCTGCGCCACCACATGTCTTCCATTCCGTGCCACGGATGCCAAGACTCATCCAAGCTGCACGTGTCTTCCAACGCCATCTCTTTAGCGCACCATGCCAAGCACGTGCCCATCACCTCCTCCCTATGCGGGTGACTTTTGAGTATGAATGTGTTTTGTCCACATTGACCAACTTTTCTCTCTTATGACACGTGGCACAATAGATATGCATTTATTTTATCACATCCAATAGTTCATATTTAATCTGATCATAAAAATTATAAATACACGAAAATTTTAAAGAATCAAATTTAGTACAATCCTTCAAGATTTTTGCACGGAGATTCAAAAATAAGGTCGAAGATTGATACAATTAATTCTTTTAATTCTACTTATTTATCAATAAAATCAATTTTTTTCTTTTCTTATTTATTATAAATTATTTAATTATTTTTATTAATTTATTAAATTTTATGTATAGTTAAATAGTTTATTGTGATTTTGGATAATTAAACTATAATTTCATTAATTTAATTATCTGTATTATTTTATTTTAAATTCTTAAATTTTTAATATGTTTAATTCTATATTTAAGTTAACATTAAAATATTGCATTTTTGAATTTCTTTTTAGTTTATTGTATATATGTATTTATTGTTAAATTGAGTTTATATAAAAATTATTAATTATTATGATTGAAGTGAGAAATTATGTTAAATTATACGGAAGATTAAATACTAAGGTTAAAAATATCATAAAAAAATTTAATTTTATCTAGTTTAATTATTATATTTTTAGATAATAATATAATAAATGAATTAAATTTAGAATTTATAATTCAATGTTATTCGAGATGTGGTTGGTTAATAGTCTTAACATTAAGTGCTTTTTTTTTAATTTATTCTTAATAGTCTAACATTAAATGTGTGATATGTACATGGCCTTGAAACTTGATAGTATTATAGTGCATATTTGCCTTATTATTTAGTTAATATTTTAAAATAGGCTGTCCATTCATTGTCTTGTTGATTTTTAATTATAATAAAGGGTCAAACTTCAAAGTACAGCTGGTCCACTTCATTAGGTTTGAAATAGCTAGCTAGGTTTGAACTTTGAAGGCCATCAACGTTATTGACCAATCGGTCGGGCTATATAATATATTTGCCGTATACTCTTCATCGATCACCGTCTGTCTTTAATTTTTGGAGTTATTCCATATCCATATAAAAACAACTTTTTTTCTGCATTAACCCTAAAAAACTCCCACATATGAACCTCTCGTTTTGGCTTTGACTTAAAAGGTTTTGGATATATAGTGGGCTACATCCACCAACGGCACGAGAAATATTCACACTAGCTAGTGTTATATAATATTTACCCAAAACATAATGTTTTTTTTTAAAAAAAAATGTCACGTTATAACTTAACACTTTGAATAAGATTAAAAAAATAAAAGAAAGTTTGAACAGAAACCAATTACACTCTTAATGTTATATAGATACCTTATAGGAAAATTCTATTTTACATAAATGTAATATACATACGGTTACATAAAGACTCTCTTTTTTTTTTTACAGTAAATTTCATTTATAATAGATTTTGTATAAAAATATCTTCATATTAATATTTTTATTTGTAACTACGTATCTATTATTAAATTTTATTTATGACAAAAAAATATTTATATTTTTAGAATATTAATACTTTTTATTTTGAAAATATTAATTTTTTTTTTATATTTAAGGTTAAACCGTAACATCGGTCCTTAAATTTTATTAATTTAACACTTAAGTTATTTAATTTTTTTTTTGTTGCATTATGTCTAAAAAAAAATACTGAATGTAATATTAAAAATATTAAAAGTAACAAATATCAAATAGAAAGTTTATAAACCAACCAATATTAATGGGTAAAGTAAAATCTTTTAAAGTTTATCTAAGGACTATGAATTTTAGGATGTGGATTACATACGTCGTAAGATAGAAAAGTCCAGATTTTTCTTCTTCTTCTCTCTCTCTCTCTTTTGGTGTGAATTATGAATATCTTCTTTAAATTTGTTGAAATAATAAATTCTTTTTCAAATTTGAAAAATAAAAATTATATTTATCATTATTATTTTTAATTTTTAAGAGAGTTGTTTATAATAAAATTAATATAAATTATGAATTTAAAAAAATATATTATAATAAAAAGAATGCAATTTTTAATTTTTTAAACTTTGTAGTTTTAGAAAACATTAAAGCATTCTCTAATTAATTTTCCTTTATTCTATATCTTTTATCAAAAACTTAACGCAAACATGCCCACAGTTTTACTTGTGACATTTTTTTTTAAATATTTAAAAAGTTATTTTATTTTTGTTATTAAAATATTATAATTGCTTTAATTTCTTAATTCATCCTGTTTGTAAAAAAATATGATTATTAATTATTTTTTAATATTAAAATATTATTTTATTAATAAAAATTTAAAAAAACAATAAAGTTTAATGTGAATAAAATTGTCATTTTTACTTTAAAATTTTATAATTAAATTTGGACATTATAATATATGTTTTTTTGATAAACTATTTTTATAAATTTTATATTTTATGATTTTTTTTTTTTTATTTTTGTGTATTGTTTTATGTCATGTTTTCTACTAGCTAGTATTATGTTTAGATTGAAACAACAAACTTTGGTGTATAAAAAATTAGGATTACACGAGTAAAAAAATTACAAGATCATTAGTGTTTGAATCACATAGATAATTTCTCTCCTATTCACTGTGTTGTTTGGAGTTGGAACAACAATTACACCATTCATATGATTTTTTACGATAATAAACTATAGAAAGCTTATCAATATACTTACAATGCCACTAATATTATAATTTTTTGACCTATATAACCCATATATTTTTATAATGTTAAGTTTATATTTTCAATCCAAAAAGAAAACTACAAAAAAAAATTGTGATACATAAAAGTTCCCAAAATTACATAAATATTCTATAAAATATAAAATCTATAAAAATAGTTTGGTAAAAAAATTATTGTACTATTTAAATAAGTTTTAAATTATTAAAATAAAATAATAATTTTATCTCTTCAAATTGAAAAAATATCAAAAATATTCCTAAGATTTACAATATCTTTAAAAATACTCACGTGATTTACAAAAGAAGCTACAATATCCCTGAAATTTGAGATATCTTCAAAAATACTCCTAATAACTAACAGACGTTACAACAAATGTTAAAATACGAGAAAACATCAATAATACCTATGAGATTTATAATATCTTCAAAAATAACTCTGTAGTATTTTTGAATTTATTCTAACTTCCATACCAAAGACAAAGAATTTGTTCTAACCTCTATGCTAGAATAAATACTCACATGGTGAATTAGTAACTAAAGATGATATAGGCCTAGCAATCATATTGAAAAATAGGGTACTCAGTAACGATAAGGCCTATATCTAGGATTGTTGTTGGTTAAATGGGCCTAAAAAGCCCATAGAGCTCATTGTCTAGGCTGTATCATCCAGAACATATTTGTGGGAATCATCATTCTAGTGTTATGCACTGCCCAGACAGGAACAAGCCTTTGAGGAACGATAGGAGTGGCCGATTGAATAGGAGCGAGATCAGAGGATTGTGAAATGACATCACTTAAGTCAAAGAATTCACTATTCAAAAGGCGTTTGCATTTCTTCGTGGTTAAAGTTGTTGTTTCATCACATCGATTATCGTTTGTAAAGAGGGTGAGAATCTTAATAGTCCTACCAATAGAAACTGCAATAGTTGGGATAGTGCCACTTCCAATGGCTTGGATTATGGCTGGTTCGACATGTTTAAGCAGCCAACAGACAGTCTCTCCATCATATTTGTGGCCCAATTCTCAGGTCAATTGAAATATTAGAGCAACACAAGTGGTTGTTATTCAGATCCTACGACCACAGCCTTCAACTTTAGTATAGTAGTCTTTGGTTAAAGACCTTCAGATTCTGGAAGAGATAGAAACAAACATGGTTATAGGTTTACAAAAATATCCTTAGAGTTTACAATATCTTCGAAAATATCTCTAGGGTTTATAATATCTTCAAAAATGTCTTTGAAATTTACAAACAATTAACTAACAATCAACTAACGCCATTAACATGAAGAACATTTGTAACAGTATTCAAACCAAAGGAATTTTTTATAGATATCGTAAACCCTAGGTATATTATTAATGTTTTTCCCATCAAATTAACTTTATTATTATTTCTGAATTTTTTATTAAAAAAATATTTTACTATTTAAAAATAACAAAAATGTTACATTTTTATAGAAAAAATAACTTAAATATTCCTTATAAAAATAAAATAACGAAAATATCTACCTATATGAGCAAAATAACTTTTACAATCGTTTTTTAGGGTCATCTAAGTAATTTTATAAAAAAGTTTAAATGTATTTTTAAGATTAATTACATTTTATGTCAATAATATATAGAATAATTTATAAAAATATCTTTATTTTGTTACAATTATGTCCATAACATATATATATGATAAAAATATATCTAAATTTGAGCATAATTACTTCATTATTTATATATTATGATTATAATTATAATTTTAAAAATACATATTATTAAATATTTGTATCATTATATATATATATATATAATTATAACAAAATAAATATTTTAACATAATAGATACATATTTTTATTTTAATTAAATTTGATTAAATGGTGTTTAATTTTTATCCTTCAAAAGGGTGTACTTTTAAATCCTCTAGTTATTTAAGGTACAAAGATTGATTTTTATAACTTTTGTTAAAAACCTTCTTAATGTCTCTTCTATGCTGTCACCTTACTTTTCGAAATAATCTTTCTTAAAACAAAATAATATTTTTTATTAAATAAAATAATTTTTAAATTTTAGATTTAATTATTTAGATTTTAGTTATACTCTGTTTCAAATATTTTTATAAAAACTACTATTTAAAAATATATTAACAACATATTTTTATAATAATTTAAAAATTTAAAAATTAATTCTCACTTTCATTTATCTAAAAACCAATTAAAACGGTTTAAATAGAAATTGAAAATTATTGGTGCCATTAAAGATGGCAAGTTAAATAATTTAATATTTTTTTAAAAACAAATATAATTTAATTAAAAATTAATTTATGGACTCTACCAAAGTCATCAAGTTAAGATTTAATTAATAAAGAATATCGATCTCACCAAAGTTGTTAGTTATACGTATAAAAAAGAATAAATAATCTAAGTTTGTATTTTATTAACCTAATTAATTTTATCAAATATGATCAACTAGTTAAATATCTCATTATTTATTAGATGATAAATGAATTGTATGTTTCCTTGTCATTTGTGTGAACTTATTTATCGTCTATTTTGAAATTTATGTTATTAGTTTAAGTATTTTAAAAACCAAAATTTTGTAATAAAATGTACTGGTTAATTTTTTATTTTTAAAAATTTATTAAATTATTTAAAAATCACTTCATTTTTTTTTTAGTAAAAATATACCTATCATATCTTACAAAGGAATTCAATTACTTTTTGCAGTTCAAGAAGTATTAATAAAAGTTGCTGATACGAACATAATTTGCCTTTGAGGCTTTAAAAGATATTGGTTGCGCTCTTATATATTATTCCACTTTTCATCTAGACAGTGGAGGGTCACCAAGGAGCACGGCCAAGTATGCCATATCTCGCTAGCTTTAACATTGTTGTACGAAAAACATTTTTTATCACATTTTAATTCACGTGCTATAGTTTATTAATTAAATTATCATACAATCACTTTATTATTACGTATTATAATTTTACATTTTACCAATATTTGACTGATAAATAATTTTCACTCTTTTAATATAACTAATTTTTGGTTTTCATGAAAAATTTCGGCATGAGCCATGAGAGAATACTTTTATTTTCATTGTTGGTTAAAAATATAATTATATAAATTCAAATATATTTATTAATAATATTAACATGCATATTTAAAATTTTCCAAATATAAAATACTACCGTAACTCTCAATGCATGCTTAATATGGATTTTTCAAGATGACGTGGCACTTTGACCGGCTCTGTACCATTCCATTCTAATTTCTAAAACCGGCCAACGACTCCCAACCCAATTGGGTGACTCAGTCTAACTCCTTCCTTCCTTCCTTCCTTCCTTCCCCTTCAACAAAACTCAGTCGTATTCCGACAAAAGAAAAAACTCAGTCTTCCTCTGCCCTCTATTTCATTCCTTCTTTGTTTCTACTTTTGCATAGATTTTCAAAGCTTCCTACTTTTTCCTGTGAGAAATTTTCTTCCAGTAAGTCCCTCTTCAAACCCATTTTGATTGGTTTTAATTTAATTACTTTTTCCTTAGTCCATATAATCCTAATAGCTATATTGTGGGTTTTACCGTGTCATTTTCGTGTTTCAATTTTCTTCGTTCAGCAACTATCTAGATAAAAAGGTCCAAGTTTTTGGTTAAAGTGAGATTAAGTGTCAGATATTTTAGGTGGAAAGAAGTAAAACCAGACTGAAAATTCCAATACTATATATATATTCCGAAACCTTAACTTGTTGTTTTCTATGCGCTTTCCAGGATGCTTCCCTTAAAGGGTAATTTTTAGGTTCCACCACTTTTCTGAAAAATTTATGAGATGTCAGTCAAAGAAGATAAGCGAGATCGGCTTGCCGTTGCTAACCGGAAAACATATTTCCGGTCGGCTTCTTGGACTGACAGGTCACCAACTAAGCCTGTTTCTAATCCCAAATCACAAACGAATGGTAGTAAAGCTCGGTCTTGTTTGCCTCCACTTCAACCGCTTTCAATAACCCCACGTAATGTTGAAGAATGGCCAAAGGCAGGTTCGGATGATCTGGGAATTTGGCCTCTTCCCCAAACACCCAGAGGACCTATTCAGACACTTGGGATTTCAAATTCAGATAACACTTTAAGAGAATTTGAATTTAAAAAGGATAAACTTGCTTTTTTTGATAAAGAATGTTCGAGAATTGCTGATCATATATACTTAGGAAGTGATGCTGTGGCTAAGAACCGTGAGATTTTAAGGAAACATGGGATTACCCATGTGCTGAATTGTGTTGGGTTTGTTTGTCCTGAGTATTTCAAAATCGATCTTGTGTATAAGACTCTTTGGTTACAAGATAGCCCATCTGAGGATATTACAAGCATTCTTTATGATGTGTTTGATTATTTTGAAGATGTTAGAGAGCAAGGTGGGAGGGTTCTTGTCCATTGTTGTCAGGGAGTGTCAAGATCAACCTCTTTGGTCATTGCATACCTCATGTGGAGGAAAGGACAGAGCTTTGAAGATGCATTTCAGTATGTTAAAGCAGCTCGAGGGGTGACTAATCCAAATATGGGTTTTGCTTGTCAGCTTCTTCAGTGCCAGAAGAGAGTTCATGCTATGCCTACTAGCCCAAATTCCATGTTAAGGATGTATCGTATGGCTCCTCATTCATCATATGACCCTCTTCATCTTGTTCCAAAGATGATAAATCGTCCGGACGAAGAAGCATTAGATTCTCGAGGAGCATTTGTTGTGCATGTTCCTTCTGCTATTTATGTTTGGAATGGTAGGAATTGCAACTATGTGATGTCAAATAATGCTATGGCCGCAGCCTATCAGGTTATCCGGTATGAGAGGGCAAAGGGTCCAATCCTGAATATTAAAGAAGGTGAGGAGCCTGGGCAATTTTGGGATGCTCTTTCCAAGGGACAAATCTCAACAGATGGGTTTGATAAGACGGAGGTCACAAAAGAGAGCGCTTCTTCCTCTGGAAGTGGTAAGGTTGGGGAAAGGAAGGTGGATGAATATAACAGAGATTTTGAGCTTTTTCACAAAGCTCTTGCTGGCGGCGTTGTTCCACCTTTTTCAGTGTCAAATGCTGGATCAGAAACCTCCCTTCCGACCCGAGAAAATGGATGGAGCAGACTTAGGCGAAAGTTTTCTATTGGCCTTATGAAAGAATTAGTCTCATCCTCCAAATTGGTATGTGATACTACACCATCTAGTGATGTCTCAGACATAATTATGGAAGAAGAACGCCCTGTTTCCTTGATTGATCTTTCACCTTCATCACCATCATCAATCCAATTGTGTGGTTCACCAGATTCCTTCGGATCTTTTCATCTTAGTAGCCCAAGTAAAATAAGAGATTCTTTTGAACAGGTAGAACAAAATGTCCCTTTTAATCATACTTCATTGACATCAACACCCTGTGGTTCACCTGATTCTTTCTCTTATTTTCTAGACGATAGTTTCAAGATCAGTTCCAAATCCTCTACACTTTCACCCTCTACTCCCTCTGATTATGCTAGTTCATTTTCCTTTTCCCCGTCATCTTCGAATTGGTCTGATTGGTCATTCTTGTCTCCTCAACAGCCTTCACCTTCTGGGCTAGGCTCTATAGATCCTCTGTCTGTTAAGAATGCTTCTTTGGAAGATAATTCTCATACACTTAACAAAGGAATTACCCCATCATCTCCAAAGCCTTGCCAAGACACCAATCATACTTTGAGAGCAGCTAACATTTGTAAACCATGTAAAGGGATTTCCCCTTCTATTGCCGAGCGCAGAGGGAGTAATCCTCCACCTCGGATGCTGCTACCCTCTGTTGATGAGTCAGCCCAAGTCCCTAGGACTCTTATGCAGTCCAACGTAAACGATAATTCCATGAAGGACTGTGGTTATATCCAATCTGAGACTGCAGGTGACAAAGAAGAGATGATGGTAGAGGCAGACTTATTTAATCATGGAAACGAAATGATTTCTGAGACTGCAGATGAGATCAGACCAGTTTTATATGAATGGTCTTTTCTGAATGGAATAAAGAGGCATAGCTTTATCACACTTGATTCTAGATCCACGTATATTTTGTTAGTTCCAGATGTGAGTTTTAGCATAAAAAGACCAGCAATTGTATTTATCTGGTTGGGACGTGAATTTCAGAATGAGAAAGGACAGTGTCACAATAACAAAAGAGAGAAGGGTGATCTATGCTTGGAGGCAATTGGACAGGGCCTCCTTAAGCAAATGCATTTGCCACCGAGTACTCCTTTTCAGGTAGTCATGACTATTCACTCTCTCTCTCCCTGTTTGTTTCATGACTTGATGTAAAATAGGATAGAAACTATAACATGAGTTGTCTGATTAAAAAAAAATGATTGTGCAGCAGAACAGTGGAAATAGTTACATTTTTATTCTAATGAAATATAAAATAGGGCAAATATTACACAGAAACTGTTATGGGAAATAAGAAAACAGAGTCTGTCGCTTACATTAGAGGGACTTGCATATGAATTTATTGACTAAGTGCGCTTGAGTTATCTGTCACTTGTATAAGATTAGACTATGATCCTTTCATTAGACTTCAATTGTAGGATTTAAGGTAGTGACTCTGTACCAAATGCATTAATATCTATCTAAATCATAAGCCTCATCCTCTTGAACATGTGAGTACATGAGTTTTGTATTAGGTATCATTATGTTACACCATTGCCTTGTATTCAATTTTAGATGCTACATGTTTGCTTGTATGTGATTATTTTTGCTAAAACTTGTATGTGATGATTGATGAATCTGATTTCTCCACTTTAAATGACTTGTGATGCTTTTAGATAATAAGAGAAGGTGAGGAGCCAGAGCAGTTCCTTAACAACCTTAGTTGTTTATTACTGTAAAAGACAGAGGCTATTGAGCACGGTTAAGTTAAGACTGGCTTTTGGAAAGAGTGTTTTTTTTTTTAAGAAAGACGCAAGAGAAGGCTATTAGATGTGATGGGTATGTGACAAACAGACTTTGAAAAGCTAAATAGGCATCCCAGGCAGCTTGTTACCATCTGGCTTTGAATGATGTATGGTATCACCAATATTACTTTTCAGACATTATTATTGCAGACTTTGCAGCAACAAATATGTACAGAGAAAGGATTTGCTCTTTTTTCACTACTAATACGTAAATAGTTACAGCTTCCTCAAATAGTGCCTTTTTCTTTTATTGAATTATCAAGTTCCTCAGTTTTGGTTGCTAAGAGCAATAACATCAATTGTAGTTCTTGGAATTGGTTGATTAAACAGCTCTTCAAAAAGAATTTGGGTCTTCCTCTTGTAAAAAAAAAAATTGTAATACGGAGGGAGAGTAGTAAACAAACAGGATCCACATCTGCTGTGCAATATATTACTTTCGCTTTTAGGCAAAAACTCACATTATAGTCAAAACTTTCACCAAATGTGTATTGAAGTTGTACACCTATATACGATGTAACAATAGTTAAATATATTGAAAATATGTTTATTAATCTTAATTACAATGAATGATAATACAAGTATAAATATAGGAAAATAGGAATTTACTTTTTAGGAAAAATGTTTATATTAGTTGTATATAATTAATATATCACTAATAATAATTTATTAACACTCCCCCTCAAGTTGATAGATATTTCGATCACGCCCTAACTCATGAATGAACAATATAATGCTTTCTTAGAAACTCATTTGTAGATATCCTCAAGTTTGCTTCTTCACGGAACAAAAGGAAAACTAATCGGTTTTAAGATCTAGCTTTTCTTTTATAAAGTAATGATCAACCTCTAAATGCTTAGTGCGATCATCACGTCAGGATTTGATTTTGTGATATATCAATGGTCACGCCCGATTGTCGTAATATAATTCACAAACCTACGAGCCATACCTCTATACTCTACCAAGACTAGATCGCGCCATCTACTTTTTGTTTCTTACTTTTCCACGTAACTAAATTTCCACCCACAAAGGTGAAATAGCCCGATGTTGACTTTCTATCCGTAATACTTCCCGCCCACCGCATCGTGAAGCCACAGACTTCAAGACGAGTTTAGTGTGTTTAGAGAACATTACTCCCCTTCCTGTAGGTCGATTTCAAATACCTTAAAAATTCTCAAAACAAGATTCATATGGTTCTCACTGGGTTATGTATTTAACCGACTCACCACACTTACCGCATATGCAACATCCGGGTCTAGTATGAGCCAAGTAAATCAAACGCCCAACCAATCTTTGATAGCGAGCTCGATCAGTCGGTATCTGATCTGGATACTCTGCTAAACAATGGTTTTGCTCAATAAGAGTATCAATAGGTTTGCAATCCAACATACATGTCTCTGTTAGCAGATCAATAATGTACTTCTTTTGACACAAATATATTCCTTCTCTTTCCTTAGCTACCTCAATTCCTAAGAAGTACTTTAGTTCACCTAAGTCCTTCATCTCAAATTCAGAGGCTAGTTGTCTTTGTAATTTATCCATCTCAACAATATCATCACCAGTGATTACCATATCATCAACATAAATTATTGTGGCATTACCTTCCTCGTCGATGTTCGAGAAATAGAGCATGGTCCGACCATTACTCGTAACCAACCTTTTGTACGAATCGTGAAAATCTTCCAAACCAGGCTCGAGGGATTGCTTGAGACCATACAAAGACTTCCTCACATACAAAATTACCAGGATAATCAACTACATACCCCAGTGGAAGACCTCATGTATACTTCCTGCAATTCTCCATGAAGAAACGCATTTGACATCAACCGCCGTAGTGCGGCTTTAGATTAACTAAGCGAGCAAGACCCGAATGGTTTTCATTTTGGCAACAAGAGCAAAGGTCTCATCGTAGTCTACACCATACGTTTCGAGTAAACCCTTTTGCTACAAGACGAGTTTTATACTAATTCTGATCCATCACCATTATGTTTTACAAGAACACCCATCGACAACCAATCGCCTTTTTCCTCGTTAAGTGGTGGCACTAGTGCCAAGTATCATTCTTCTGTATTGCCTCCATCTTTTTAGCCATTGCCTTTCTCCATATTGGATCTCCCAACGCATCCTGCACTTTGTTAGGTACTGATACACCAGATATTTGATTCACAAATGATTCATATGACTTAGATAATCTTTAAAGGGACATGTAATCGTCACGGGTATTTTTGATTTTGCATGAATATTTGGTTCATACCCACGGTTGACCTCGAGTAGACTTGTTCGGGTAACACATATTGTCCAACATTAGACTCAATGTTATTAGTATCAAATGGGTATACATACCTCATACATGAGTGACCTTCAGCACTGCGTGAGTTGTTGATCACGGGTAGGAGTAATGCTTCGAGGAACAAATCTTCCACTTCATTTGTTGTAAGCACCTTTGGTGCTTCGACTACTTGGAGCATCCGGCTTCGTAATGATTGGTGATTCTTCTAATGCCTCCCCTCACCATGATACAGCTCTTTGAAATATGTATTCTCCTCGACGAGCAAGATTTGTGCGAGGAAAAATAACTCGTGTCCTCAAAGAAGGTAACATCCATGAAGGACATAGTACTTTCCAAGTTGGTGGATGGAAGCACTTGTACCCTTTTTGATAACTTCCATAACCAACAAACACACATTTAATTGCCCGAGCATCTAATTTAGACCTTTGATTTTTAGGAACATGCACAAAAACAACACAACCAAATACACGGGTAGGAAGATTATGGAAGGATGATAAGTAGACGTAAGATGCGAGAATTTGGAATGGGATTTTTCCGTTAAGGACACTAGACGGGAGACGATTGATGAGATGGGCGGAAGCTTGTACAGCATCACCCCAAAGGTTTTTTTGGCATATAAGCACTAAATAAGAGTGCACGAGCCATATCAAGTAAATGACAATTTTTTCTTTCAAACACTCCATTTTGTTCCTTGTTTTCATGGGACAAGTAGTTTGGTGAATAATTCCATGTGTTTTGAAAAAATCTTGAAAAACATGATTAACATATTCCCCCCCATTGTTAGAACGGAGGATCTGAATGATGCCATTGTATTGTGTTTGAATGAGGCTATGAAAATTTTGAAAAACTGAAAAAAACTTCATCTTTTGTTCTAAGAAGAGAGATCCACGATAACCTTGTACAATCATCGATAAACGAAACAAAATATCTCATACCCGATATAGTGGGCTCTTTAGATGGTCCCCAAACAACAGAATGAATTAATTCAAAAGGAATAGTACTTTTATTAGAAATACTAGGAGAATAAGTAATACGATGGCTCTTGGTCAAAACACAAGTCTCACAATGTAAAACATTCTCACTAACACCAATAAATAAAGTAAGCATGGTTTTTTTCATAAGACTAAAAGATGGATGCCCTAAGTGGCGATGCCACAACCAAATTTTACTTAGCTTATCGGAACTAGAAGTCAATGCAAGAGGCGTGTTCGTGCTCCCGGTTTCTCCCTCCGTAGCTTCCGATCTAAACGGAACAACTCCGTCCTCGAATACCATGACCAATTATTTCCTGGGTAAAGGTCCCGAAAAATCACATACATAGGATAAAATGTTACAGTAACATTTAGACTAATATTTAACCGTGGAGCAGATATTAAGTGATGAGATAAGTCAGTACATATAAAACATTATGGAGTCAGTAAAGATGGAGTTGATATGAATCGACCCCTTTCCTAAGACAGAAAAGCCTCACCATTAGCATTTGTAACATAAGACACTCAAAGGGGGAGATAACTTATTAAAATAAGATTTATCATAAAGTCGTATGATCGATGCACCCGTAATCAATAATCCAAGTATTAGACCCAACAGAGCGAGATACATTTAAGGTCATACCAATCTTACCACGACCACCATTAAGTCGTAGGATACCTCCACATTCCATAGGATGATTATGTCCAGTAGTCCGGTTATTGGACAATTTGCACCGTATGTCGCTTTTGCTTTAGAATGATACCCCGTTGTCGTTTTGGTTTCAAGTGTGGATACGCTTTCCAACAAATCTCACGAAGATGCCCATGTCCACTGCAATAAGAGCAGCCATGAGAATGATGGTGATTGGGAAAGCCTAGTGGAAGTCCTCGTCGATGTATGGAACCGAATTTTGCCGCCGAGACAAGGTGCCTTTGATTTGGCTTGAATGGCTAGACTTGATACCTCAACTGTGCGACGAAGACTTTCCTACCGAGATTCGTCTTTACGAATGTATGTAAAGTGCGTAGTCAAGCTTGGAGGGTCTGACATTCGAAGCAATTCGCCTTTAGCACTATTATGTTTGGTATCAAAGCCTCTTAAAAAGGCATGTACTCGTTCAAGCTCCTTCTCCTTCTGGTACCACAGAAGATCTTCTGGATTTTTAATTTTGCATGGGCGTTTTTGATCAATTTCAACCCATACATTTTTCATCTTGGTAAAAAATAGAGATATTGGTTCGCCCTATTCTATCGTACGCCAAAGATCTTTGCACATGAGTTCATGAACTTGAATAAAGTCATACTCATTTGTATAAAGATCGCTTAAGGTATTCCATATGGACTCAGCAGTTTCACATTCTTCCACCATTTGTAATATATTATTAGTGATGGCTCTAAATAGAATTGACATTACAAAGCCATCATCATCTTCCCACCTAGTATAAGCTTCTATATCATCTTGACTAGGAGCCATGATTGATCTAGATACATGTCCCATCTTATGCATCCCACGAAGATAAACAAACATAACTTTTTTCCATGTTCGAAAATTTGTACCATTAAGTTTAGTACCCCCGAAAGAACCAATTTCTGAACTCTTAACATAAACTTCAAAATTTGGAACCTCATGAATTCTGGAAACTTGATGTTGTCTTGAATCTTCCATTGAAATAAAAATATATTGTGTAGTGGAATAAAAATTTTGGTTTTTTTTTTGCTGAAAATGGGCTTGAGTTGATGGGCTTGGGCTTGAGCTGATGGGCTTGGACTGTTGGGATAAACTTAAAACTATTGGGCTAAACTTAAAATTGTTGGGCTTGGATTGATGAGCTAAACTTAAAACTGTTCAACACGGGTCATTGGGCTTGGACTAAAATGTATCGGCTGGTTGAGGCGACGGAGCTAGGTCGGGGGGTAGGTAGGTCAAACAGATTAAAATAAACTAAAGGTTGAAATTTTTAGGAATCCAAGCTAAAATTCTTTTACAGAACTACGGACACACAAAAAAGTGAACTGTGGACTCACAAAATTCGTGCGCGTAAGCTCGTTTGACGGTGCGGGCAGGCCGAATTACGGGACCGCCAGGTTGGAGGCCGCGCTGAACGGTCAGACTCGGGCCAGTTGCTGCACGGAAAGCGCGCAGGGTCGACAAACATAGTTGAACGCGCGGCCGAGTCTTGGAACAAGAAGATTGGACAGCCATAGTTGAACGCATGGCGCGAGTTGTCTTAGCGTCGACAATAAGAAGCTGTGTACAGTTTAACAACGCAGTTGAACGCGCTTGAAGATTAATGGCACTAATATTGATGGCGGCCGCTATCGACATACGCCGTAAGGTATGACTACCTACGGCTGGCCTCAGATAGGACTGGCCGCCAAAAACTCGTAAACCAGAAATTTTTTTTCCTTTTTTTTCCTGCTCTGATACCAAGTTAAATATACTGAAAATATGTTTATTAATCTTAATTACAATGAATGATAATACAAGTATAAATACAAAAAAATAGGAATCTACTTTTTAAGAAAAGTGCTTATATTACCACTAATAATAATTTATTAACAACAATTGCATAAAAGTGTACAATTGCCCCTAGTGATATACTCAAACCTTGTACTGCATTTGTAGCAAAACCCATAACTAATAAGATACTTCTTTTCCTTTTTCCGATAGTGCTATGTCTTACTATTAAGTTGTGGAAGGAATTCCTGAAGAGTGAAGACGATCTTATTTAGTTCATTTGTAACATTGGGTTCAATTTTATTTTACACATTAATATTGGAAAGGCCAACGTTTTACCCTTGTGTTTATGAATAGATAAAGAATATTTTATACTGGCAGTTATTTCCAGGGCCAAAAGAAAACGGTTGTCAGATGAACATTAATGGAAAGTTTTTAGGGACAAATGCTAGACTGATCTACTAGATATTACGAAGATTAGTAATCTTTTTGGTTATAATTTATTCTAATAACTTTAGGAAAATGACATCTTAATTTATTAGTTTTAAAAAATGATTCTTTAATCTACAAAATCAAAATTTAAGTTTTTTTTTTAAAAAAAAAAATTCAAACAAAATTTTAATATGAATATTTTTATGAGTGTGAAGATAATATATTTATTCTAAAAAAGACATTTAAGTTATATACTTATTTATTTTAACAATTTAATTCTATTGTTATAAAAAAATAATTATATAAAAACAAATAGTTATTTTTATGAATTTATTTATTTTATATTTTTTATTTCTTTAATTCTCTCAAATACAATTTTTTTAAATTACAATAATCTTTACCTTATATAATTAAAAGAAAACTAAAAAAAATAACTATATTTATCATTATGCGATCAACTTTTCACTAAATTATTTTAAAAATATAATATCTAAATATTATTTTTATAATAAATAAAAAAACCCTGAATGTATTTTTCTCTTTAATATAAACATCAAAGTTACATATAAATCACTCTCTTTCTCATCCAAATGAATTATGACCTCTAAGCATTCCAACCAAAATAAATGGATGGACCATTAGCATTAGATGGACTTTTTTTTTTGTCAGAGTAGACGAGTGTTCCGGGGAATAACATAAAGTGACTACGTCATGGTTAGTCCATCAAGCGTCGCTTGAACAGTTCAGGAGGTTTCAGAGTCTTTGGTCACCAAAATTAATGAGTCCAACAAAGGCAAGCATTACATAAAATAAAAGAGATTCTACGATAAAGCTTTTTCCAAGATCTTTTGTCTAACAGAAAATGTCATCGGCTAACCTATATGAAACAATATTAGGCGCGCTTCGGTTCTATAATCTTGCATTACATAGAAATATAGAATTTATTTACTTTTCACCCTTTTTTGGTTATCCAAAAAAGCAGAAATTCACTTACATACATCAAAAGCTCCCAAGACTGTGGAGTGTATTTTGTTCTAATATATATATGATGCCCTATGCTCCTACTAGGTATCCTCACAATCCATTCTCATTTAATTATTTCCATGTTGAGACCCAATGCACTACTTCATCAGTGCCTGAACTCTCAACTTCACCCCATTGCCTCCCCAGAGACAGCTGGGCCTTCTTCGCACTCAATGCCTTGCTGATTTCATCCCATGGATTTGATTTTCCACTTTCTACAAAATCGAATTCTAGTTATTAGAACTTATTTCATGTAAGAAAATCAATAACCTAACCCCAAAAGTGGATATATCATTAATACCTTGCTTGGAGGATTGAGCTTCCACTTAAACGTCGGGCCGTACAGCTGATGCAGGATTTGCATATCGCTTAATAACTTCACTGCCTCCACCATTGGCTACTTTGGCTTTGTTCAAGTTGGCATGCTTGATACTCCGGACATCAACCAGTGATGGATAATCAATCTGCCTAGGAAACTACTTAGATCATTGCAATAAAGGATAAGCAACAATAGACAGCCTCTCTTTTTTTCTTTCTTTTTTTGCCAGGATTTAGAGTCCCATAATTTCAAATTTTCCCAAATATTTGACAATATGGTAGGTATATTACTACATGTTTAAACTTATTCCATACATGCTTAAATACGGAACTAATGCAACTTGCAAATTAGTTATTATAAGAATTCTTATAACATATATTAATCAATACAGAACCAAAATCACGTAAATAATAAGAAACAGAAGATATATCAATTACCAATATCACATTGTCAGATATCAGATATCACCAAGTACCTCTAGAGAGCCATCTTCACCATAGAGGGATGCAACTGGTTGTACAGCACATTCCACATCGTCATCCTTCTCTAAAACAATTGGATGCTCTGGAACTTGCATTAGCACAACTTTATCATAAGCAGAGTCACACCTTGATAGTTTTCCCACCTACAAAAAGAGACTCATTATATGGTACATTTTTATGGCCATGATGAGTTTTAAAAAGTAGATAGCAAAGAAAGAGTTGTACACGGAAGGATGACAGCTCAGGTGTCCAAGAAGATGATAATTCAATCAACTGATATGCAACTATATCATCTTCTTGCAGTTCACACAACACATGAAAGCTCACATTGTTAAAAAAAATACCTATAATAACAACTGCAACGATAGCAACAATGATACAATAGAAGAACTTGTCATGAAAAAATGTTCTACTACTGCATTAACTTTATATCATGTTTTATGGACATAAGGAACTAAAACCCGGCCTGGCCACTGGAACTTAAAAGCACTTTTCAGCTTCTAAAAGCTAGCTCAAGTATCGTTAGCAAATTTTCAGCTTCTAATTGTCTCTTGACAGCAAAAGCTGACTACCCTAGTGTTAGGAAATTTGGATAAAATGGTATAATCACAAATTCTCACTCCCAAGATCTTCCTTTGAAGAATATCAAATAACAGAGAAATAGATAATACACAACACAAGAATTATAGTGGAAACTCCAAATTAGAGAAAAATCACTTTTGTTGTCAAAAGACAACCAGAGAAAAATTCACTATGTGGAAAATTGTTACAACCACACTCTCAGTAATTTTCTCACACACCCAAAAGACAAGAGCAATTACAAGCCCAAGAGAATTTTCCCACAAAATTCTCACTCAAGAACTTCTCATACAAGCTTTTCTATATTTTTGGGATGATTATCAATGAAGAAATGAAGCCATATTTATAACCTTCAAGTTCTCATTTCATATGCCAAACATTTCTTCATTCAACAAAATTAGGTTACCTAATTTTCCTATTCTTTATTCAAACAAGGTTAGGTACCTCCATCTTTGACAATATGGTAAGCCACCTTCCATGAATTTTTTTCTAATTTAGACACCTCCTATTTTGACTAACAAACCTAATATTATTTTTAATCAATCATAACACCTAGTTCATATTTAATCTTTAATGCTATTTTTTATTATATTTAAACTTTTTGTCTGAAGAGAGAATATGTAATAATTCCACAAGCAATAGTAAGCTACATACCTCAGGCAAAGTAGTACAAGGTCTAAGCTTGTTAAAGTTTATGGAAACGTTTAGAGGTGTCTGCTCTTCAACAACTTTCCTTTCAAAAGACTCTTGATTAAGATTTTGGTCACCTTTGTTTTTCCGAAAATCTGGTTTCTCTTTAATACATTTTTGTCCCTTCTTCTTGCTGGTTATTCCATTCCACTGGAAAGTTCCCTGAAAAAAGAATTTAAAAGATAAAAGTGTGGCATCAATAACACTAGGACTAAACATATGAAAGTAAAAGGAAACAACTACAGTCTAAAAGAAGCTGAATTATTAAGGCATGTTTGCTTCTATGTGAATGTAAGAGCACCTTGAAGAAATCAATATTTGAAGAAATCAATATTTGAAGAAATAATCAGAAGAGAAAATCAATGTTTTTTGAGTATATTTTCTTAATTTATATCGGATATTTACATTGTTTATATAGAAAAATATCAATTACTATTTCACCAACCACCATGATTGAATTGCATGGTTTACAGCTGCTTGGTAGGTGCCGTGTATATTGGAAGAAATGTTTGGCGTCGGTGCAGTGTTTGTTGAATTGTGTTGCAGTGATTGTTGAATTGTGTTGCAGTGTTTGTTGAATTCAACACTCCTCCTCAAGTTGGTGCATAGATGTCTTTCATGCCCAACTTGACTGAAAATTCTGTGAATATTTGATATGAGACTGCTTTAGTGAGGATGTCAGCCAATTGATCTTCTGACTTAATTTTTGGCAATTCCAATGAATTTTCTTCTAACTTTTCCTTAATAAATAACCGATCAACTTCAACATGTTTTGTACGATCGTGTTGAACTGGATTATGAGCAATATCACATGCTGCTTTATTGTCACAAAATAACTTAATTGATTCTTTAGAAGGATATCCCAAATCTTTCAAGAGAGATTGTAACCACAAGGCCTCACAAAGCCCAAGTGCCATGCCTCTGTATTCAGCCTCTGCGCTTGAACGGGCAACAACATGTTGTTTCTTACTTCTCCATGTTACAAGGTTTCCCCCTACAAAAGTGAAGTAGCTTGATGTAGATCGCCTATCATTTATTGATCCAGCCCAATCAGCATCAGTATATATTTCTATTCTTTGGAATTCTGAGTTTTTAGTAAACAATACTCCTTTTCCAGGAGCAGACTTTAAATACCTCAAAATACGAATAACTGCATTCATATGTTGTTCTCCAGGATTATGCATAAATTGGCTGACAATACTTAAAGCATAGGCAAGATCTGGTCTTGTGTGTGCCAAATACATCAACCTTCCAACAAGCCTTTGGTATCTTTCTTTATTTGTTGGAACTTGATCAACCTTGATACATAACTTTAATCCTTCCTCTACTGGTGTATTAGCTGGTTGACATGCCGACATACCAGTTTCTTTTAATAAATCTAAGGCATACTTTCTTTGAGATAAGAAGATTCCTTCTTTTGATCGAGAAACCTCAATCCCAAGAAAATATTTTAAGGAACCAAGGTCTTTCATTTCAAATTCCTTGGACAAATAACTTTGGAGAGCTTTCCTTTCTTCAAGATCATTTCTTGTTACTATCATATCATCAACATATACAATAAGTGCAGTGATCTTACCATACCTTTTTTTCAGAAATAAAGTATGGTCTGAATTGCTTTGCTTGTAGCCAAATGCCTTCATTGATTTTGTGAACCTACCAAACCATGCTCTTGGGGATTGTTTCAATCCATACAGTGATTTTTTTAATTTACACACCTTTTCATCATGGATTTTGAATTTCTTGATTCCTGGTGGTAAATCTATGTAGACTTCTTCAATTAAATCTCCATGTAGAAAGGCATTTTTTACATCAAACTGATATAATGGCCAATCTAAATTTGTAACTAGAGATACCAAGACTCGAACAATGTTAATTTTGGCTACAGACGTAAATGTTTATGTATAGTCAATCCCATATGTCTGAGTGTATCCTTTTGCCACCAATCTTGCTTTATAACATTCAATCATACCATCTGCTTGATACTTTACTGAAAAAATCCATCGACATCCAACAATTTTCTTTGTTGGTGGACGATCGACATGTTCCCAAGTTCTATTTATTTCTAAGGATCTTAGTTCTTCATTCAAAGAATCTTTCCATTTTGGGTCAGCTAAAGCTTCATGCACACTGTTAGGAATAAATATAGCAGATAATTGATTCATAAATGATACGTTTGATTTTGACAAATGATGTTTAGACATATAGTTACTCATGGGATATTTGAATTTACTAGAAATCTCAGGTTCATACATGGCTTTAGGAATACCTCTGTTAGGACATGATGGAAGTATTTTTCTGGCTGGTTCAATAGTTGGGACATTCTCAGCAAACGATTGGTTAGGTATAGCAGCAATTTGTGGAGAAGGAAACTCGTACTCACTTTGTGGTAGTAAGGAACTTGCTTGATGATCTTGAAGTTGATGAGGACTTGATTCCATTTCCCTTGAGTCTTTTCTATATTGAGAGTTATTACCATCTAAATTCAAGTTATTTATATTTTCCTCACATATAATTTGTCTTTCTTTATAAGGAAACAATGAACAATTCCAGCATTGAACACACCTTCAAACTGAACCGATTGTACAATAGTTGGAGTTGATTGCTCCATAGGTAATGAAATTATACCCTCTGTCATGATATTATGGTAAACAAACTAGAAGATGGTGTAATAATTTGAGAACTAAATTCTTTTTTCCTGTTTTTTTAATATATATTTATACTAAACCAGATTAAAAAGCAGTAAATCGGTTCAAAATTGGATTAAAAACTTGAAAAAATGAAACAAAACGGTTTTAGAAATCTAGAATCGGAAAAAAAACCAGGTTCGGACCTTTAAAATGGACCGAACTGGCCAAAAATAGGAAAAATGTGAAAAACTGAGAAAATCGGGTTCAACCGAACCGAGGTGACCTGAGCCGAACCGAGCTGCGGGCCGGCTACGCCCTCTGGCTGAACCAAGCTGAGCCACCCGAGCCGAGCCGAGCCGAGCCGGATGACACGTCATCATCTTCAACCTCCAGACGGCGCGTGACGGCGCGTGAAGCGCGTAAAAAATGGACCCTTGACTTCAGGCGGCGCGTGAAGGCGCGTGTGGAGGTTTTCTTCTACTCTAATTTTACCAAAATGTTCAGAATTGTGTTTAGAGTAATCTGGTAAAATTAGGTGGGACAAATATTGCTTCAAAAATGATGTTTGTAATTAATATTTGTACGGGTGTTTGAATGAGAATTTTTTTTCACGAGAAGAAGGATTTTCAGAGAAAGAAATCTCTGTTTTAGAGAAAGAAATCTCTGTTTTAGAGAACAAGAGTTTTAAATTTGTATAAAGCAACGACTTGGCTCTGATACCATGAAGAAATCAATATTTGAAGAAATAATCAGAAGAGAAAATCAATGTTTTCTGAGTATATTTTCTTAATTTGTATCGGATATTTACATTGTTTATATAGACAAATATCAATTACTATTTCACCAACCACCATGATTGAATTGCATGGTTTACAGCTGCTTGGTAGGCACCGTGTATATTGGAAGAAATGTTTGGCGTCGGTGCAGTGTTTGTTAAATTGTGTTGCAGTGATTGTTGAATTGTATTGCAGTGTTTGTTGAATTCAACACACCTTGCCAAACAAACAACTAAAGAAGTGACAAATCAATCCTAAAGTAGCTGAAATTACAAACTATAGTCCACAAAAGTAAACAAATAATATCAACAGCAGTTTCATCATCATCATAACAACAGTAATATAATCTTTATTTTCTCATTCACCTCAACAAAATATGTAAAGACAACAGCAATAAAGAAAACATAAAAGTGAAAATGTGAAATTGTAAAAAGTAAAAGGATGTTCCCATAGATAACAATTGAATGGATACCATCTCAAGCTTTTATTAATAATACATACTAGGATTGGAGATGGGAAGCAGGAAATCCTTATTAGAAAGAATGGCTAAAAAAAGGAGCACGAGACGTATAGGAATCTCATGATGGTGAATGGCCTTATCTATATCCCTTGGAATAAACAATTATATCATACGTTTAAAGCATGCAAGAACTTAATGAAAAATACTGGCAAATCATATGAATCAGTAACACATTGTTGAACAGTGGTCCCAAAAAAGGAAAAGAAAAACCAGATTCATCTATTTCAAAACACATACCATTCCCAATGGCCTCGAAACGAATGTGCCCTGGCCTTACTACCACAGGAACAATGTCATCCTCTTCACTATTGGCTAATTGTTAACGTTCGTCAGAGCACTTGCCATTATCTACACCAAAGGATTTCTTATTATCTGTTTTGACTAATTTCTGCTGATGAGGCTGCAAAATTAAAAACAAGAGAGATTATGTGACACAAAATCAAAAGAAACATAAAGAACACAAGCACTCCCTGAATCTCACTTCCCTCCTTTGTTTTATTTAATAAATTTTTATTTTAAAATATTTTCACTCATAAGATCTTATAGATGAGTATCAATCTCATCTGCAAGTATATCAGCATATGCAGCATATCATGGAGAAGGTGCGCTACAGCTTTTGTGTTGTTTGCTTTCTGGTTCCAAGGAGGCTGTCTACTGTTCCCATTACATTCCCAGCATTTTAAGGGATGACCTCTTGGAAACTGCGTCAATATTATGGAAGTTAAAAAACTTAGACTGAGCCTAAGCTTTAAAAATATGTAGTTTGTAACAACACTTTACCTCTTTCTTTCCAGCTTTTGCTTGTTCTCTCAACCATTGCCTTTTGGCCTTCTTACGTCGGGCACTTCTACCACACTGTTAAAAAGTTATAAGAGAATAGCATAACTTAGAGCCCATAATCAATATCTCTAAAGTAAATAAGTTAAACCAGCATCATCGTCATTGAAACAGTGTCATGAAAAATAAACTAAAAGAGGTAAAACCTAACCTAGTAGGATTGCTCGCATTACCTATTGCCAAATGGAAATGGATTCAATCTTAAATGGTTTTTCATAGGTTACATCAGTAACAGGATAATACTACCTGATAAAGATTTGATATCTACTACTTGGATAACCGTAATAATTCTAGAGCTAATAATACGTGCAACAAACTCTGACTTCTGAAAGGGATGCATTTATTGGATAAAAAGTCAACACAACCTCTGCCCATTGATTCGATGGTTCATGATAACTCGACATATCGCATTACTCTCATTATAGAGATGCTTAACTATGACCTAATTTCAGTGCAGATAATAATGCATCATACATCAAAGCAAAATACCAACACTGTAAGAATGATAGTTTTGATTTTAGATAATCCTATATACACAAGAGCCAATGCTAGCAGAGTCAAATATCAAAAGAAATAGTACAAACCCGACACATTAGAGCTAAAACACCGGGGAAAGAACGTATCTATCCATTTAACCACATACAATGTCAAGTGCTACATTATTAAAACTTTTTACATCAAAAAGTTATACAGGTTTTTTAAAGAGTACATGAACAATTCAAATAAAAACCAACTATATGCCAACACAAGCAAATTTAAGTGATACATTATTACACAATACTTAATCTATCAAAAAGTTACAAGTTTTATAAAGAACAACACATGAACAAGTCAAAGAAAAACCAATTATAACACCTGCTTATTGGAGCTGAAAGACCCCGAAAAGAATGTAGCTATACATTCAATCACTAACAATTTCAAGTGAAACATCACACAACTTTTTACAGCAAAAAGCTATACAGGTTTATAAAGAACAACACATGAACAATTCATAGTGATAAGAGCTAAATTATTGCATTTTTGTTATGATTTAAATGTTGATATTTGTGTGAAAATTGTGTTTATTTGATTATTTAATCCACAAATGTCATTTCACGGGTATTTCGTGTTTAAAGTGCAATTTTAGGTAAAATCATGATTTTGGAGAAGTTAGGGACAAAGTACAATGATCGGGATTGAATGAAAATAAAAAGAGAACAAAATTTCAAAATTTAGAATTTTGTCGCTGGTGAAAACATTACGGAGAAAATGTTGAAAATCATGCAGAGAGCACGGATTTTGGCCAAGTGAATCTCGCCGCCGGCCAAATTGTATCACAGTCGGCCATATTCATCTCGCCGCCGGCGAAAATCTTCCCGAGAGCACAAATTTTGGTAAACTTATCTCGCTACCGGCCAAATAATTCTCGCCGTCGGCCAAAGAATCTCGCCACCGGCCAAAGTATCTCGTCGCCGGCCACATTAATTTATCTGCCGGCCAAAATCAGAAAAACCAAAATTTAATTTTCCAGAAATCTCGTCGCGGCGAGAATAATGTCGCCGCCAGCGAGTTTCGTCCGAAAACACATTTTTTATGTTGTTTTGTTCCAAAATTGCCCCCCAAACCCTAGATCTATATATAAATTATGATGGAAAAAGAGAGGGACGACAGAGAGAGCAGAATTGAGTTGTTTTTGGAGGAGAAAAGGCAATTTTGGAGAGAAAGGTTGGAGAAGCTTGAAGGCTCATCACCATTGTTGCTACCAAGTCTTCATCTTCAAGAGTTTTTCATCTCTTCTCCTTAGCTTTTATTTTCTGCATTTTATTCAAATTGTTTGTTCATGGATTCAATTGAGAATATGTTTTTTCTTATTCTCGTTATGAACTAATTCGTTTTTGTTAAGGCTATGATGTAGTTGAATCAAGAAAATCTGATTTCTTGTGTTATCGTTATATGAATTCGTTATTTTCAAGTTGAGTATTTATTTCCATGCTTAATGCTTTTAAATTTCTGATCAAGATTTAGATGATGTGTTGCATTATATTGAGACCGAGAGGAGATGTGTAATGAATACTTCTTGTGATAAATACCGTATGTTGAATGCGAGTTTGACACCTAATGCATGATGTATGTGATTATTCTAGAAATTCCATAAATCGTAATGTGATTATTTGTGATTAAATCTTCATAGAAATATAGTTGGTTTTCATAGATAAGTAATTCTAATATAAATCGAGAGAGAGTATTAGATAAGTTTGGGTTTTTCAACCATCGCTTCTAACTTTGATTTTCATATAACATGACTTGAAATCGGATTGAATTGATTTAGCGAAATCAAATGCCTTAGCGTTTTTAATCATTTGTGAACAACATTAAATTTTGTTATTTGCGTTTAGTTTTATGTTCATCTGCTTTTAAAACAATTTCAAAAATTCGGTTTTCAAATAAAATTAGGATTAGTCAATTTCGGTACTTAGTAACGCCATTCTTTGTGGGTTCGATATCCGTACTTTTGTACACTTTATTACTTGAACGATTTGTACACTTGCGATAATAAACATCATATAGAAAAACCAATTATATGCGAACAGCGAGCTTAAGCTCTGTGCATGGAAATAATCTTCCTATAAGAAGCTGAAGACATTATAAATAGAAGTTGCCTTCTTATTTCCATCAGGAAAGTCAGGTGGAACCACACTCCTTTCACCATTCTCTTGCATCTGACAGGACCTAAAGAAACAGAGAAATGGATGAGCTGACTGGGATATGGCAAAGATATCTCAAGATATAAGCTAAGAAGTTACAGTTAGAAAAGGGTATATCCTTTAGTGTGCTTGAACATTTTGAAGGATACGTAATGCCAGCAAGTGCGTAACAAGAAGCATTCAGATTAGAGATTCCCTTGCAAAATTTGTAAATCTATCCTTTCACCCTGCCATTAGCTCATAACAATGGTATCTAGGAAAACCATGGAAATTAAGCTGGTTATACATTTCTTAGCCTGTTAATAGAAGTGTGTCCATATAACTATAAAGAACAGGAGATGTTACACAAACTCAGCCACTGAAAATGCAATACCATTTTTCAGTCTATGCACGAAAAAAGATGATAGTGTGACATTTCATATGAACATCATAGGATAGACTTAAATGACCTTTTTGGACTTGGTGCATAAATGTCCATGCCATTAGTTGTGTCACTGTCTGCTGAGCTTGACTGGTCTTTATCTGATTCCTGTCGTCCATTGGATGACTTCTTCATCATGGCAGTGTTTCTGGCAAGGACATCAGGTTGCTGAAAGCTTTGGTTCTTTTCCGCTTGTTTGTTATTCTGAGCATCTCCTGGAGCACCTGAATATTCTTTAGTACTATCACACTTGCTTCTTTTCCTCCTGTATATAAACCAAAAGTAATGATTTACTTTAGGGAAGGGGCGCAGGTTTTGGTAACAAATCGAACAATGTACTTATACTGAGTATTGATTATAAAATATGCATTCAACCAGTGTCCCTGTTCCAATTCATAAATTTAATAACTTATCATTTGTATCACCTGAATCTAGTATGATTCAATTCACTCTCTAGCACAGGCATTATGTTATCAGATATTTAACAAACACAATGTTTTAATATACTGAAACATGATGGCCTGCATACATTGGGGTAAATTTCTTAGATGCCTTTCTTTTCTTAGAAACTGTGTTATTGTCTGTTCTATCATTTACAACAAGTGTATCTTCAAATCCTTCAAGTTCATCATCTTCAGGTTTGCTTTGGTAACCTCCAGTCTCCTTTTCAAACTCCTCATCGGCGAAAAGCTTTATGCCTGCACTCATGGGTTGCTTCTCCAGCACTGCTAACTCAAAACTGTTTAATCTATCATGAATTTCTTCTGTACTATCTAAAGAAGTATCCTGTTTCTTTTTCACGCTGTATATAGAATAATGAAAATGATTGATCACAACTTCATTCTGCAACAAAAATCAAGAAAATCACAAAAGGTTCCATGATAAATATCCTTAAGACACCATGAACTGACCGGATAATATCTTTATCTTTAAAAATACTCGTAGACTCAAAAGGTGGTAAACCAAAGCCATCCATCTGCGATAAAATTATGAAATGTATATGTAATTAGAACTGTTCGCTGAAAAAATACCAAAAATAAATAAGAAATTGTTGAAAAAGATTAATTTTATAAAGAATGATAGTAGAAAAAGGCTAAGTTAATAAAAAATTGTAAGCACTTGTAACACGTTACTTTTTTATATTATTTAAAATAGTTATAAATAGTGATAAGTTGTTTATTAGGATTTGGTCCCAAGTGACACCCACTTTTATGGAAGGGGAGAAAATTTAGGCAAATGTGATACCACACGTGTGCACCGTCGTTCGGTCGGCAATGCCGAACCGAGCAACAAATTTTTCAGGTATAGTATTTCGGTCTTCATCAGTGCAGTAAAATTTTGAGACAAAGAAAAAAAAGATTCGGGACTATTTTATCTAGTGTTTTAATTCAAATGACACTGAACATTTTTAAGTAGTTTAGAAAAAAATAGTTTTTTCCAAGTATTTTTTAATGATCCTCCCGAACTGTTATTCGCGGATAAAAAACCATTCTCAAATTATAACGATTTTTTGGCTATTTCGAGTATAGATTTTATAATTTAATTCAAGGACGATTATATCAAAAATCTTTTTCGTCTGTACATGTTCCCATCCCTATAAGTACTTAATTATAACAAAAAGTAACCAAAATAATAAATTGAAAGTTTTCAGATTTTATAATTTAATTCAAGGACGATTATATCAAAAATCTTTTTCGTCTGTACATGTTCCCATCCCTATAAGTACTTAATTATAACAAAAAGTAACCAAAATAATAAATTGAAAGTTTTCACGTAATATAAGTTTTAAAATGAACCTTTCTTCAATTTATAACAACAAAAATATTCAATAACATTAAACTGGATATAATTACCCCAAGTTCAACATTGAATAAAATAAATTTGTTGAAATTTAATTTAATTATTGTCTAATTGAACACGTTTATAATTAAACTTTATTTTAACATCCTAAATATCCAAAGGAGTTTAAATCTTTAAATCACATCTAATTTATATGATATTTTTTTATTATTATTTAATAATATTTTTATTAAATAAAAAATACTCATTTTAACTCATATTATCAAACCAGGGAAAATAGTATGATTATGTTTATAATTTAACTTTATTTTAACATCCTAAATATCCAAAAGAGTTTATATAAATCACAACTAGTTGATATGATATTTTTTAATTATTATTTAATAATATCTTTATTAAATAAAAACTACTTATTTTAACTCATATTATCAAACTAGTCATGATTGAAAATAGTATGATTACGTTTATAATTAAACTTTATTTTAACATCCTAAATATCCAAAGGAGTTTATATAAATCACAACTAGTTGATATGATATTTTTTAATTATTATTTAATAATATCTTTATTAAATAAAAACTACTTATTTTAACTCATATTATCAAACTAGTACATTAATAATCTCTCATTTAAAAAAAGATACAAGAATAGTTCATTTCAAAAAAAAATTAATTATTATAAAAATATTTGTTATTTTATGTATTTTCTCTTCTTCTTCTTTTGTCAATTTCAATACGAAAGCATCTTATACCATCCTAACAATGACCGTATACCTTTATAATCTCTCTTATTCCTATCTCTAATATTGTTTTATTTTTTTATTGGTCAAATAACTTTCACTATTAGTTGCAAAACAATCTAAAACTATATTTTTTATTGAATTTATAGTAGGACACCACTAACTTATTGTAATATCATATATGTTCCTAACTATTACTACCACCAACTCATTCTATTTTATTTCATTGACCGTTTTCATCATTTTCGACTACCTTATATTCAATTAACTTTAATGTAACATTAACTTTGATCGAAACAAGATGTCAAAAAAAGACGAGGGAGTTAAGAAGAAATGAGCTCACGGTAGTAACAATCATTGACATAGATGATGCTTCAAATAAGTTAATGGTTTCTTAACTTCCGATAAAAAATTACATTTTTCGATTGTTTTGTAACAAACAATAAATAATAGTTGATGGACGAAAAAATGTGATGGTAACAAAAATAGGAAAAAGAGGATGACGGAAGAGGGCATGGTTGCTAGGATGAATATCATTATTTTTGTAATGATATGGTCAAGAAATACGAGAGAATACATAAAATAATAAATATTTTAATGAAAACAAAATTATCCTTCATATTAGGTTTTTTTCCGATCAAAATTGGATAATTATTATACAGTTTATTAAATGGAAAAACTGACAGTGCAGTAATCTGATAATATAGATAAAAATATATACATAATATCACTAAAATACCAATCAATTATTTTTCTATTAAGTAATTGGAGCGCAATGCCCAGCAGATTTGTGCCACAATGCCGAGGAAATTGGCCAAAAGATGAAGACGCTTACAATCGAAAATACATAACATCAGTAGTTCATTGAGCTTCAAAATGTTCTGCCAAGAAGCTTTATATCTTTGTCAAATTCACAAATCTAGATTCTCCAGATAGTTTTTCTCAAAACAAAAACAAAAAAAAAAAGATTATCAGGATAGAACGAAGCACTTTTAACCTCATTGGCCAATTTAATATTGCTTATCTAATCTCACACTTCTATCGAGAGAAATTCGAGCTTGCACACTTTACCAAATAGAACGAGTTTTGACAGACCAAATGGACCCCTTAGTTTATGCTCCAAATACATAGCCTTCTATCAGAAAGAAGGCATACATGTAACTATGTATGCATGTAACTGAGTCTAAATTGCGTATATGTTATAATCAGGTTCAATGCGTTTGATATTACTGTTGAGAGGCTTCTATAAATAGTTGCCTTTAATGGCTCAGCTAATTAAAACAATAAAAACAAAAAACAAAAACCTGTCTGCATAAGATCAATCATGAACCATATGAAGACAAAATCAATACAGTTCTCAACTCCACATCAATTTATAAAATCTTGATCAATCAATTGAATACTATTGAGGTACTGCAGGTCCTCCATATAGCATGAATTCCGAAATCCTTAAGGTAAAGAGCCATCTTGTGCAATGCCAGCTTCATAGACCCCTGCAAAATTCAAATGCAGCACAGGAGCTTAAATTAGCATGATAAACATCATCTCTAACACAAATATTCTCATTTGAAGCTAAAAGAACCAAATGAAGATGAAGAATAGGAAGAAACAACGAGAAAATAATATCAAAGAACAAATGTGGTAGACAGTGAAATTTGAACCGGTCATGGGTGGCCCTCTACAGCAGTTTCTCCTCCAGAAAAAAAAATCTAGCTAAAAAGTGACCTACCTTTTTCAATCACAAAATTACAAAAAATCATCACTCTAAAACTTAAAACAATAAAAATAACACCTCAATAATATTGAATATATCTAATTGGACAACGTTCAACACTAAACTGGTCTAAATAACAGCAGTTTAATTTAAACGACATTAAATTAGACGCGTTTGATTTAAAATAATGTGTCAGATTTTTTTTAAATAGTAAAAATATGAGTTTTTCATAAGGGATGTTATTTTTGTGGTTACAGATTTTAAGAGTGTTGTTTTTATTGTTTTCCCAAAAAATTAATCAAAAAGAATTAGGTAAAAGAGAGGACACATGAATCCTCTTCCCAAGTATCAGTGAAGAAAAACTCAAGGACATGGTACTAAAACAAGCAATGAAGCAGCACCACAACCACCACTTCATTGTTTCAACCTCTGTTTAGCCATATTATGGAAGTTCTTATAGTCATATATATTCTTTCAAAAAGCAAGCAAGTAGAACTGTAGAAAGAGCTTAATCAATAAACCAATGTACAATGGACCCAAAAACTATGGAAGATTCAATTTAAGAAATATGCACTAAAAACTTCTCAATTCAAAGTTGTCAAAGGAAAAAACTTGCATAAAGAGGTTTGTCCAAGAGCATTCAATAAGAACTCTGTGTCCAGTATCCAGATAAATTTGCACCTAACAAAGTTGCTCCCATTAATCTCTATAAAAAATTACTCACAGATAACAAACTTTAACCTAAGTAATCAGAGTACTATACTAAAATTGCATATAAGCTTCCTTTAGTTTGAATAATTACAGACACAAAGCTTAATTCTTTATAACTACTGAAAGCTTCAAAACATAAAGAGTGTTTTTCTCAAGTACCTGACTTTCTTGCTAAGAATGGCTTGGAGCTTCCGCGCAAGTTCTTGGGATCGAATCTTGCGCTCAAGGTTCTTGCGAGCCAAGACTCGCTTCTCAGAGTTCTTGATGTGGTGGATTTGCTGCTGCTTTATCAACCGCTCTATCCCACTGGACTGCATTTTCCGCTGCATAATTGTCAGTGCCCTCTCCAGGTTCCCATTCAGCACCTTAACTCGAATCCCTCTGCTCTGTTGAAGCTGCCCACAACTTGGTGAGTTGGCTACTCGACTTGACCATTTTAACAGATCGAAGGTTTGTCTCACCACTGAGTTCATTCCTAATCCCAGAGGTGGCTCAATAGAGTGTGAGGCCTACGCCACAATTAAAAACGAGGCCCTTAATTAATTAGTATAAATATTACTTAAAAGTAGTTAATATCAAAATTTATTAAAAATAGCATAAAAATAAAATAATCAATCCAACTATGTTGGTGAAAATACATTAATACCTCGGAAAAATAAGAACTATGCAATTAATAATTAATCATCGCTATTGATTTTCATGCTAAACTATTGTATGAGTAAATGCCATTCATTGATGCTATCATCATAAAAATTTGTAATCACATCAATTATGGTATTACAAGTGGTCAATTTTTTTAAAAAATGATTTTATAATTTCCAAAATTACTTAACCTCGTGTCACAACATAATTAATATGTGCAAATTTATGTAAAACTAGTATTACTTTTTAGACCTTTGCATTAACATTTTTTGACAGTGACCTTTTTAAAAAAAGTAAAAAAGTAAACGGAAAATTAAGGTGAGAAACTTCCAAGTTATCAAAATTCATGAAGTACTACTTCCAAGTACTTGAAAAATACACAGCCAGCAAAAAATGAAATGTATTGAAATGTTCGTAACAACAATTATGAACGATTCATAAAGCATCGTATTAGAGCTCTAAACTAGCTAATATCACAGTATCATACAAGATCGGAAAATCCAAGCATAAAGAATAAAACTGAAACCATTAAATCTAAAACTTCAAGATACGACGGAACTGAGATAAAACAGTACCTATTAATAATTACTAAAAGAGTAAAATCCAAACAAGCAGAGTATTGGAAACGAAAACCATGACCCAAAAGTAATCTTAATCTAACTGAAGGGTCATTCTAACTTACGTCCTCCGTTAATAACACAAATTTGAGAATCACAAACTGAGTCTGAGAGAACTACCGTACCTATTACAGAAAAAGAGGAGCGGCGAATGGGAATAGTGGTATAGTCGACTTTAGAGACTATTAGATTCTTCAATGGAGCCAACTGCAACCGCACCAGCACGATGCTGTGGGAGGAGTACCTGGAGGGATTGAGATCGGTTACGCGGAATCGATGGAACGGGGGTTTTGATATATTTTATTTTCTGAATTGAAAAATTAAAACCTTTAATTTATTCAACATAATTTTATTTTTGATTATTTTTATATAATATTAAAAATTATTTATTTATTTTTACGTTTTAAAATAAATAAATATATACTTTTATATAAAAATTAAAAATAAAATTATATATATAAATAAATCAAAATTAATTCATTTTTTAACTACTATAATTTTATTAAAGAAAAACATTTATTTAAATATTAATATTATATAATTTTAAAAAAACTAATTTATTATTTTTAATATTTTTATTTTAATTGATTATATAATAATTATTTTAATTAAAAATTGACTAATTTTTGCCGATATAATTAATTAAAAAATATTTTAATAATAATAATAAATTATAAACAGTAAAATATATCATAACACTTTATACTAAATAAATAATTATGATATATTTTTACTAATTAAAGTCTTTCTAAAGCAATACAAATACAAATAGGAAGAAGTTTACATTTATGTTAAGCATTAGTAAAATTATTATTAAGTAAAGAAAGGTTAAAATATAAAAAATTTACCATTAGAAAATTCACGGCATTCAATGTGGACTCATATTGTATCTTTTGTCAAATACAAAACATAAAATAAGATAAAATAATTAGAATATCTTTCTCAAATATTAATAATAATTAAAAATGTAAATAAAACTTAGAAATAAAATTTGAGTAAATAAATATATTCAATTAAATTTTGTTATAAAGTAATATAATTAGCAAATCATTAAAAAAATTACAATTTGAGTTTTGAACCCTATAAAAAATAAGATTAACATAATAATAATTATTTTATATATAAAAAAAAATTTTGATAACATAATACTAATTATTTTACATAAAAAAAATAAGATTTTTTGTTATTCTATTTTATGCTTCCTAATGCTTTTAGTGAGGTGGTGCTTGTTATCATTGATCATTGATTGTCATTGTTTTTCCCCTTTCTAATGTAAGTTATATCAAGCAGCTATATATAAACGAGTTCTTTTTAATGGGCCCCTAACCTTTGTCATTAGTCTAGAGCTACCAAGTTAGCATAAGGCAGATACTTCAGATATCAATAATGATTATGAAAATGAATTTTTTTTTAAAGCTAGTGTCAGAAAATTGAGATTTGTTTTATGGTCAAATAAAATTATTAAAAATTTTGCATGGTCTTAAATATCTTCATGACCAAAATGTGGTTCACAGGTGATACACAAATTTAATGTATTTCCTTGTGTAATATTTGTAGAATTATATATTTCTCCTGATTATGTGAACCCTTTGAAAACTTTTTGCACTCTAAATGCCACTGGCGAATGCCGCATGTAAAAGTAGAATTTAAATGAAAATCAAGAATAAATGTTTTGACATGTTTACAATGTCCATAACAAAACTAGTGCAACTTTGCTTCGTGTAGACTCTCACAAGTTTTTCTTTTTCTTTTTGATTTAAGGGACATTAAATGTGCTAATATATTGGAGGATGCGAGTGGATCTGTCAAGCTTGCAGATTTTTGGGTTGGCTAAGGTGTAAATTATGTTTCTCAATTCTTCCATACGGTTTAAAAAGCCTTTTACTAACCTTCTGTTTGTATGCTTTTGCCAGGCGACCACATTAAATGATGTTAAATCTTGTAAAGGGATTGCTTTCTGGATGGCTCCGAAGAAATCAATGTTTGAAGAAATAATCAGAGGAAGAAATAAACGTTTCATTCATATATTTTTTTGATTTGTATCGGATATTTACATTATTTATATAGACAAATACTAATTACTTATTTCTGTATGACCTATAATTGAATTGTATGATTCTGACTTGATTGGTAGGCGTGTATATTGGAAAAAATGTTTGGCGTCGGTGCGGTGATTGTTGAATTGTGTTTGCGGTGTTTGTTGAATTCAACAACTCTTGAAGTTGGTGCGTAGATGTCTTTCGTACTTGACTTATGCAGCTACGTGAATACTCGATATGAAATTTGCTTTAGTGAGGATGTCGACCGATTGATCTTACCAGCTTGATTTTTGGCAATTCGATGAATTTTCTTCTAACTTTTCTTTAATAAAAAAATCTGTCGACTTGACATGTTTTGTACGATCGTGTTGAAGCTGGATTATCGCAATATCACGTCTTTGCTTTTATTGTCCTGAAAATAACTTAATTGATTCTTTCGCGGGATATGTCAAATCTTTTAAGAGAGATTGTAACCACGAGGCCTACATAGCTTGAGTGCCATTCCTACGTATTCGGCCTACTGTGACGAGCGCAGACCTGACATGTTGTTTCTTACTTACTCCCGTATTCTACAAGATTTCCCACAAAAGTGAAGTAGCGATGTAGATCGTCCCCATCATTTATTGATCGGCCAATCAACGTCGGTATATACTTCAATTCTAGAAAACTACGAGTTCTTAGTGAAGCAATCTCGCTTTTCCAGGAAGCGGACTTTAAATATCTCAAAATACGAATAGCTGCGTTCATATGTTGTTACTCAGGGATTATGCATAAATTGGTGACAATACTTAAAGCATGGTAGTCTGGTCTTATGTGTGCCTAATACATCGACCTTAATAGCCTTTGGTATCTTTCTTTATTTGTTGGAACTTGCTTCGGCCTTGATACATAACTTTAATCCTTCCTCTTGGTGTATTAAATTTGGTTGACATCTTGACATACGGTTTTCTTTTAATAAATCTAAGGCATACTTTCTTTGAGATAAGAATATTCCTTACGGTGATTGAGAAACCTCGATCCCGAAAATATTTTTAAGGAACCAAGGTCTTTCATTTCAAATTCTTTGAATGATAAGTTTGTAGCGCTTTCCTTTCTTGAAGATCATTTCATGTTACTATCGTATCATCAACATATCTACAATAAGTGCGGTGATCTTACCATACCACTTTTTAGAAATAAAGTATAGTGCGAATTGCTTTGCTTGTAGCCAAATGCCTTCGTTGACCTTGTGAACTGCCCGAACCATACTCTTGGGGATTGTTTCAATCCCGTACGGTGATTTTTAATTTGCACACCTTTTCTCCCGGGGATTGTGGATTTCTTGATTCTGGTGGTAAATCCAATGTGAACTTAACTTCAATTAAATCTCCATGTAGAAAGGCATTTTTACATCAAGCGATATAATGGCCAATCTAAATTTGCGACTAGAGATACCAAGACAGAGCAGTGTTAATTTTGGCTACGGTGCAAATGTTTACGTATAGTCGATCCCGTATGTTTGAGTGTATCCTTTTGCCACCAATCTTGCTTTATATCGTTCAATCGTACCATACGCTTGATATTTTCTTGAAAAATTCCATCGACGTCAACAATTTTCTTTGTTGGTGGACGTCCGATAAACTCGAAGTTCTATTTATTTCTAAAGATTTTAGTTCTTCATTCGCTAGCATCTTTCCATTTTGGTGACTAAAGCTTCTGCTGCTTTGTTAGGAATAGATACGACAGATAATTGATTCCTGAAATAATACGTTTGATTTTGAAAAACGATGTTTGAACATATAGTTACTCGTAGGATATTTGATTTTACTAGAAATCTCGGGTTCGTACATGGCTTTAGGAATACCTACTGTTGGGACGTGATGGAAGTATTTTCTTGTTGGTTCAATAGTTGGAACATCCTCTGTGGCGATTGGTTAGGTATATCGGCCGGCTTGTGGAGAAGGAATCTCGTACTCGTTTAGTGGTAGTAAGGAACTTCCTTGATGATCTTGAAATTGATGAGGACTTGATTCCATTTCCTTGAGTCTTTTCTATATTGAGAGTTATTACCATCTGAGATTCAAGTTATTTGTATTTTCCTCACATATAATTTGTCTTTCTTCATAAGGAAGCAATTTATATGTAAGTCTAATTTCGGCATGGTTGTACTCCCCCACCGAAATTCGGGTGTAGAGGAGAAATACATTGTATCTTCGTGAAAAATAACATCCATAGTAGTAATCATTTGTTTTGTAGGAGGATGGTAACAGGTACCACTTTTTGTTGTATGGCATATCATAAAAACACAACGTATTACTCGTGGATCCAACTTGCTACGTTGTTGTTTATGTAGGTGTACAAATGCCGCATGACCAAAGACACGAGGAGGTAGATTGGGGAACATTTGGTGCAACAATTGCTTGATGGCTTGTAGTGGTGTTTGGAAGTTAATGGAGGGAAGGTACCCGATTGATTAAATATGCAGCGAAGTAATTGCTTATACGATAAGATAATGACATATTAGCTTCGATCAATGAGGCACGGACAACTTCCAACAAGTGTCGATTTTTTCTTTTACGCAGCTCCGTTTTGTTGAGGTGTATCAACCATAGTAGTTTGATGAATAATGCCTTGATTGAAGATATTCTTAAACTCGAGAACTTTTATATTCTCCTCCGTTATCACTTCTTAGAACTTGGATATGTGTTTTATATTGAGTACGAACCATTTTATGAAATTTTCTAAATAAAGTTTACCTCACTTTTAGATTTCATTAAACGGACCCAGTCATTCTACTAAAATCATCGATAAATGTAACAAACCAACGTGATCCTCCCAACGTAGAGACTTTGGAAGGACCCCATTACATCGAGAATGTATAACCGTAAAGCGGAGATGGACTTTTTATTTAAGGTTACGGGGAAATGAGGAACGATGACTTTTGCTAGTTCACGGACATCGCACTTTAAAGTAGAAAGATCTAAGCTTCAAAAATAAACTTGGAAATAATTTTTTCAAATATCCAAAGAAGCATGACCCGTCTCTATGCGTAGCCATATATTTGATTCATCCTTATTAGATCCGGTTGCTACCAATGCATGATTTGTTGAATCAAGTCCAAATAATCTGGGTTTCTACTTTAACATCGCGACAGTCGTTTGCTTTGTTTGAATGTCCTTGAACACAAAGTCGAGGCCAAAAAATAACAAAACAAGATAAAGCGATTAGTTATTTGAGAAATAGATATAAGGTTATACTCTAAGGGAAACAACTAGTACTTGAGTCTAAATTCAAAGTACTAGTGAGAGGCAAAAGATCTTTCCCATATGGTTAGGGGTTGTGTTACCATTAGCGGTCTGGCTTGAGTTTTGTGTGAGGATGGTTTTGAGATTTGTCTAGAATCGAATATCATATGATCGGTTACCAGAATCAATTATCCATGTATTATTAAAAACGGGAGAAAAACTTTAAGCATCTTACCAACGTATGTCTTTGAGGAGGTTGCAACATGATCCTTTGTTGTTTCGGCAATGGTGGCGATGAGCATCTATCGTGGATTTTTCTTCCAAGAGTCACGGTTGTGATCCCTTGCGGTCGAGGATATTCCACCAGTTCAAAACATCGTTCTTTTGTATGACCCTTTTGATGACAATGGGTACATTTAAATGATGATTTATCAGTCATCTTTCGTTCTTGTTGATTGATAAAAGAACGATTTTTAGATATCATGGCGGAAGCGTCAACATCTCTACATTTTTCCTTCAATGAGATTAGGCGTACTACCTCGTCGAATCAAGGAATAACAACCTTCTAAATGCTGGGATAGTTTCTTTTCGTAAAATTTAGCCATGAACACCTTTCCAGACTCATCGTCTAATCGAGAAAGGAAAATATGTATCCTTAGTCTTTCAACAGGACTCTTGATATGATATTAGATCGTAGGGTCTTTCATGACCACCTTATCCGCGATGGTCTAGCTCTTGGAAAATTTAGTTAACTACTCGTAATACTCTGAAAGTGATTTTCCATTTTGTCTAGAAAGTAAAGGATTTTTGGTTTAAGACAAATACATGTAATTCATCGCTTCCATTAATAGAATGCTTTTCGCCAAGCACCCCAATTTCAAGAAGCGATGGGTATGCGTAAATATCGCTTCATGATTTACGGACTCATTGACATAAATAGCCATCTCTTCACTTTTTGATTTTTTGCATACCACTTGTTATAATTGTTTGATGTTTTTTCGGGTTGCAAATTTTTGTCATGAATATAAGAGAGTTTTTCTCTCTCTGTAATATGCATTTCTATTATTTGAGACCAAACATCATAATTAGTCTCATTAAGAACAATTCCAGCATTAAACACACCTTGGCCCGAGCAGTTGTATAACAACTAGATTTGATTGCTCCATAGGTAATAAAATTATACCCTCTGTCATGATATTATGGTAACCAAACTAGAAAATGGTGTAATAATTTTAGGGCTAAAGAATATATATATATATATATTTTGTGTTTTTAATATATATTTATACTAAACCGGATAAAAACCATAAAACCGATTCAAATTTGGTTTAAAAAACTTGAAAACATGAACCAGACGGGTGTTAGAAATCGAAGAAAAAAAACGGTTCGGACCTTTAAAAAAATAGGAAACCAGAGCCAAAAATATGGGAACTATGAACAAGCGAAAGGGTTCAAGCCCCATTGTGGGACCAACTGGCCGAGCAAGGTGACTGGAGCGAACGAGGCCGGGCCAGAGCTACGCCACTCGGCCTGGGACCGGACAGCCCGCTAATAGCCGAGCCGTAGAGACAACAGGATGACATGTCATCATCTTGACCTCAGACGGCAGCGTGGGCGCGTGGAAAAACACCCTCGCCGGGCGGCGCGTGACGCGTGGAAGGTTTTCTACGCTACTCTGTTTTTACCAAAATGTTCGAATTGTGTTTAGAGTAATCGTCACGGTAAAATTAGGTGGGAGAAATCTTGCTTAAAAATTGATGTTTGTAATTAATATTTGTAAGGGTGTTTGAATGAAAATTTTTTTGAGTAGAAAAAAATATTTTGAGAAAAGAAATCTCTGTTTTTAGAGAACAGAGTTTCAAATTTGTATAAAGCAACGACTTAGCTACGATCTGTGAAGAAATCAATGTTTGAAGAAATAATCAGAGGAAGAAATAAAGCGTTTCATTCATATATTTTCTTGATTTGTATCGGATATTTACATTGTTTATATGAAATAATCTTTAATTCTTATTTCACCAAATAGTGAATTGTATGATTCTGACTTGATTGGTAAGTAGCGTGTATATTGGAAAAAATGTTTGACGTCGGTGCAGTGATTGTTGAATTGTGTTTGCAGTGTTTGTTGAATTCAACAGGCTCCTGAAGTTTATTTTTATCCTTTTTGTTTTAAACTGTGATCATAAATTCATTTTAGCATGGGCTAATCTAATTAGAATTTAGATGTCATTGTTTCTTATTGATAAGTTAAGTTTTAGTGTAATACAATGAACAATCTTTGCCGCTATCAACCTAGAGAGATTCATTGCTGCAAATGCAATGGGTGTAAATCTTTCTATGTTTATTCGCATCATACTAAAAAGCCATTATAATGTCTTGAGATGGACCATAGATCTTGGGTTTTTACACCTTTTAGTTAGCACACGGGCATAATACCAAAAGACCGACATATTAATGATAATTTTATTATTTTGTTTTTGGTTTCAGAAGCATATCCATTCTTCAGCAAGTTCTTAAAAAAAAAAAAAGTGTGAAGGACAAATTCTTAAAGTTGTAAGCCCAAGCCTAGAGGGGCGTCTTGACTGCTGAGTACAAATTGTTGCAGTTGAGAAAAACTTAGGTGGGACGGATTTGACAACCGACCAACAAGTCTGATTGATCACGGGGCTCTGTTGTAAGACCAACTCTTATTATTGATGGTTATTGTAATTAGAATCACCAGCACCTAAGAAAAAGCGTTCTTTATATCATATAACTCCTTTGTGTATAAGTTTTTTCATTTTATTCAAACGAATAAGATATACTACTTGTTTTTATTTATCAAATCTAATCTTTAATCGTTAAATCTAAGAATTAAATATTATTTTTTACTAATAATTTTAAATTCATCACGTACATTTACATTGAATATAAAAAAATTTATAATTTTTTCAATACTTTTTTATGATTCATATATTGTGTGTTATTTGTTATGTTAATACATATTGTTATTTGAATAGTAGTCACATTTATTATATATAGTTATTTGTAATACGATGTTTATTTTTGTGATATATTAAATTAATCATGTTGTTTTTATTTATGTTATGATATATATTTAATTGACGTTATAAAGTATTATTGATTTAATTGAAAGAGATTCTAAAAAAGATTATGTGTTACTTAGTAAGTCTTAAATGATGAAGTGAAAAATTCAATTCACACATGTGTATTTATTTAAATGCATAAAACTCATAAATATAATCAAAATGTTTATTTTAGTACTACTTTATATACTTTTGAGCATATATTAAAGTAGTGTTTAAATTTCAAGGTTATGATAGCTATCATTTAAATGTATAAATATTGTCAAAGAGCTACTATGTGTGAAGTAAGTAAATATGTGTTTTAAAAAGAATAATAAAAACAGACACTAAAATATTTAATTGTAAGAATTGTTAATAATATTACAATAAATTTTAATAAGATTTTAAAATATATAGATATAATGATAGGAGGAAATAAAAATTCATATTCTTACCATATATCAACGAAAAATAAGAATTGATTTATTAATAGGAAATAATTTCCTAAACTTATATCAACATTTTACATAACATTTAGACAAAATAAGTCTAATAACATTAGATAGTAATATCATTTATGTATCAAAAGTAAGAAAAGTTATGACTGTATCAAACCCAACTTTTATGCAACAACATAAAAAGCAAAAAACGTGGTGAGATAGACACAAAACAACAAAAATATTACTTATAAAATATTTCATTAGATATAGAAGAAAAACAAAATTTTTTTATTAATAAAACACAAGAAGATAAAGTCATAGTAAGTATCATAAAATTATTAAAAAAAGTAAGCTAAAAAATCTTTTAGATCTAAAAATGAATAAATCTAAAATGATTGCTAACATAAAATTAAGAGACCTAACGAGGTTATTAGAGTGAAACCAATGATTGATACTCTAGAAGATAAAATTAAAATTAAAAAACAATTTTAAGTACTTTTAGAACTAAAAATCATAATACCAAATATTTTACCTCACTCTAATCCAACATTCTTAATCGAAAAAGAAGTTAAAAAAAGAGGAAAAAATATATAGGTAATAAACTTCAAATCATTTAATAAATAAATCATTGATGGTGGATACTTTATTCCAAAGAAAAAAAAATTATTATCATTAATAAAAGAAAATAAATATTTCTCAAATTTTGATTACAAAAATAAATTTTGAGAAATAAGACTAGATAAAAAATTGTAAAAATTAACGGCATTTAGATACCCACAAAAACAATTTCAATAGACTATTGTACCATTTGGATTAAAACAAGTCTCGTGTATCTTTCAAAGATATATGGATAACATATTTAAAAAATTATAAAATATTTGTTGTATCTATGTAGATGATATTTTAATTTTCAATAATGAATTAAATAAATATTATTTGGATATTATTAATATTTTACAAAAATACAGAGAAGAAGTCATTACATTCTCTGAAGAAAAAGTATTATTTACTCAGTAGATCAAAAATTAAATATTTAGGGTTGAAAATTAAAAATGAAAAACATAATCTACAATCTTATATACTAAATAACATTCAAGGTTTTCCTAATGAATTAAAAAACAAAACCAATTACAAAGATTTCTAAGATGTTTAACATACGATGAAACATTTATCAAGAAACATGTAGCAATGCAAAAACCTTTACAATAAAAATTTTAAAAAGATCATATCTATCAATGGATAGAACAAGATACTATGTATATGAAGTACAGGTAAAAAATTATAAACTTTATATCATCCGAGGCTAAATGATAAAATGATAATTGAAACAGATACTTCATAAGAATATTGGATATCAGTTTTGAAAGCAAAAGTAGATAACAAAAATGAATATCTTTGTAAATATACATTAGGATCTTTTCATCATCTAAAATTAAATTATCACATCAATAAAAAAATATCTAGCTGTTAAAAAAATTATTAAGAAATTTATAATATATATCATAAATTTCAGATTCATCGTTAGATTAATAACAAGTATTTTAATTATTTCTTAAGAACTAATATTATAAGTTATTATAAACAAAGAAGATTAGTTAGATAGTAACAGTGTTTCAACCAATATAATTTTGATGTCAAACATATATCAGGAAATAAAAATAGTTTAGTAGATGCTCTTACTAGAGAATTAATACCTTTAAATATTTTTATGCTTATAAGAATGAAACATCTTGATATCAAGATTAAGATAAACAATAATAAGATAAAAATCCTATAAGAATAGCTTGAGTTGTTATATCTCAAGAAGTCTCTTATGGAGATAGGAAATAAATAGGAAGAACTTAATTGTTTAAAACAACTCTTAGAGTCCAAAAACTCTAAAGATGATTCTTTATCAAAAATTCAATCTAAAGAAGGTAAAATATTTAAAGAAATAATTCAAGATGAAAATGAAGAACCTAACAGTTCAAAAGAGAGTAACATCTCTAAAATAAGAAAGTTCAATTGGACATATGAAGTAGAAAAAAAGGAACAAAAAAAGATTTATGTGGTTTATAATGACTCAAAATCGGGAATATGTCACAACTGGGTAGAAGCTAATAAATTTATTTCAAGGTTTAGTGGAGTAACTCATAGAGCTTTCACCAACAAAATATAGGCTAAAGATAATTATACTAATTACAAAGTACCAAAACTAATAATTTCAGAGGAGATAATAAAGAATTACTCTACAATGTCACAATAACAACTAGCAGCACCATGTAGGTTGACAACCCTAGAGAAAATAGTAAGTCATTCAATACTATTTAGAAAAGTATATCTCCGAGAGACATAAAAGACAATAAGGCATTTAGGGTTGTTCAAGGAAAGATTTCCCATAAATTCATTAGTCATTGAAGATGAAAATGACTAATATAGAAATCTCATCAAACCATAATGGTTAAGCCTCTACAACTTGACTAGAAAATCTATTCAGGAACATATAAAAGGTATGAAGTTCTACACTAGAGAAAATGAATTCTATACATGAAATAAATTCAATATTTTGGAACGAGCTGAATCAATATTTGTTTACAAAGGTTCCCATATAGAACTAATATAAAACATATATCTATAAATTAATTTAAGTGAATTAAATTATTTTCCAAAAAAATTCAAAAAAAAAAACAATCAAGAACTTAAGGAAAAAGATAATAGCATATTACAAGTTTGTTTATATTAGATTTTTTAGTTTACAAATGGACTGAAACGAGAAAGGATGTATCAGTTTATACCACTTCATCAAGCTAATGATTTTCAAACACAAACAAATAAGTTATTAAACCAAAGGCGCTTTCAGAAAAAAGAATTCAATATAAAAGAACTATTTGTATTAAGAGGTCAAATATTAAGTTAAATTTATTATGAACTTAAGAGAATTGATAATTCTATTGAGATAAAAATAAAGTACTTAACTAATAAAATCATCGTAATTTCTTATATTAGCATGGCTCTATCCTAAAAAGATGGTGCAAAAATACCAAATATAGAACAAATTTTGACAACTAACTCGAAAATTGATTAAGAAATAAGATAGATATTTTGCTTATATGTTAGAAAAGTCACTAAAGACAAAGATGCATTATCATCAACGTCACCAAAAACGCTGTCAGTAGAAAATGATAAGTAAGAATAAAGAAGATGAACTTTCTATAGAAGATGACAATGAAAAATAAAAATGTAGACTCACATCTTTAGTTGACAATGTACAAGGAAAAGTAATGGATGATATTAAAAGGCAATAAAACAAATTAATTATTAAAGTAAGGATAAATTAATAATTTTTATCTTAAAAACAAGGATTCTTTTGTTATAAAAGAAATTCTTATCTTTATTTAGAAACATAGAAAAAAATAGAGCACATGATTCAAAAAACACATAATCTTTAGCATAATAAATTTTTCTATTCATAAATCCAAACCAGTAATTATGTATCCAATAATTATAAGCGGTTAAGAATTCTTCTAAGGTTCTTAGTTGACTTTAAGATTGTAATAATTATTATATTATGAATAAAATAGAATACTTTTTTCTAATAAGTCAAAATTGAATACTATTTATATATATAAAAGGCTCATTTTTGCGTATTAAGATTTGAACAAAATTGAGACATAATCGATGTAAGAAGAGAAGACAAACAAAAAGAAAGACCGTGGTGAACTCATTAGACTCAAGTATAATAATTATAACTTTTAAATAAATTAAAAATCTTAAATATTTAAATATTTATTTATATCAATTTATTATAATAAACAATAAGATGAAGATAAAAATAACATAATTTTATGATAATAAAAATTATCTTTAATTAATAATATACAATATTTACAAAAGTTAGTTCTTAATTTGATATCTGACTCAAGAGTATATTAATATAATATAAATAGAAAAATTAACAACAGATTTAATAAATTTTAAAAACATTATAGCATTTTATTCCAACTTCGACGATAGAAGTTAAGATATGTTAAACCTAATTACATCGTAAATAAATATCCGAAAAAGACCTATGTATCTTTTAAATTACACATCCAGCCTTTAAAACTTGCAGAATTCGATCCGTGTACTGAGCTCGTATGGACTGTGAGGAGCTTCCTCACACTCACTAGTAAACCAAAATAACGTAAGCAGAACCACAGAAAATCTGGTTTACAGTCCGAAAAGAGCCATGGCTGAGCTGAGGTACTCGAGCTCGGTCGGACCTCGATCCTCTTCCTCTCCAATGAAAGGCGACGATGATTCTTCCCCTTTTGTTCCTGTTACCTTGCCAGATGATGACGATGGTCACGGTCGCCGGGATCGCGATCGTTCCTTTTTGTTCCATTTCCAATCGCTTTGCTCCTTCCTCTCTGACGAAGCTAGGGTTTCTCCACACAACTCTAAGATCTCAATCTTCTTGCTCGTTTTTGTTGCTTTCGTCGGTTCGATATCGATTTTCTCCATTTTCTGGCGATTGGTCAGTTATCTTTTCTTTTTATCTACTTCAAACATTGGATCTTCTTTTCGAAAGTTACATGTATTGAAGACTAAGAGTCATGTCTAATCTATTAGAGTAACGAGACTGAATTAGAAGCTCTAATTGAGTTTCTGATTTGTGCAGTTTGATTTTTGGAAGTTAATACGAGATTTGCATGTTTTAGGAATGTGGGTTGCTCATATTGTTAATTTTTTTCCCCATATATGACATTGTTATTTAACGTTGATCTCCTTGAACATTTAATTTGCCGAGCTAAGTGTGCGTTCAACGTAATGCAGAATACCCCTTATCTGTGTCAGAAAGACGGCATTGTCCTTCACTGCCCACATGTAAGTTGATAGGGGAATTTTGTTTAGTTTCCTCTTCGTTTGATTTCCTCTATGGATTTTCAATCTCTGTTCTGTTTAGGTGAACGAACCACCTTCCCTCTGGGAAAATCCTTACTCAGCGACTACCTCTTGGAAGCCATGTGCTGAGCGTCGTGATGGTGCAATATCAGGTAACTTAATATTTGTTATCGTAATTAATATACGTATTGAAGTTTAATACCAGACTGGCAATAGAAGTCATGGACTTATTTGTCAAAGAGGGATCTTGCCTGCACAATCATGAGTACATTCTGTGTTAAAAATATTTTTTCTGGCATTAAGTTTATTTGCCTAACTGCTCATTAATCCCTAAGCTTTGAGTAGCTTCACACAAACTTTTAAAACGTTCAAATTTTCACAGATGGGTATCTAAACTGTTAAATTATATGATTTAGTCGACAAATTTTTAAAACTTTACTTGTAAATCCTATCTTTCCAACTAACATACATATTTATGATTTAAAATTTTAAAATTTTAATGATCAAATCATACGACTTATAAGTTTATGGACTGATGTGTGAAATTCAAGTTTGAGGACTAGGTCATAAGTTTTAAAAGATTAGAGGCATTTGTATCAATCTAGTAAAATTCTGGGAACAATGATTAGTTTAATCTTATAATATTTTCATTGATACAATGCAGATGTCCCCCCTGAAAATGAAACAAATGGCTATATATTCATCCATGCTGAGGGAGGTCTAAATCAACAAAGAATTGCGGTATGCTTCCATATGTTGAGTTCTAGTATGATTCTGAAAGTCTCTTTTCTCAGTGAGATTTGTAGGCATAAATAGTGACTTCTTATTCCTAGTATGGATGCCAGGGTCGAATATTTATAGAATGAAAATGACTTGCTTGTCCGGCCCATCCATGCTCATGATCATTTTGTTGGTAAATGTATTCAACAAATTAATTATATGCTCTTAGCTGTGCTTAACAAATTCTACTTGGCTGCATGCAGATATGCAATGCAGTAGCTGTGGCTAAAATAATGAATGCCACCCTTATTTTGCCAGTGTTGAAGCAGGATCAGATTTGGAAAGATCAAACGTAAGATATATTAGTTAACAGTGTGGGACATGTTGATACTGCTACAATATCTATACAATTGTATGAACACCTTTTTTTGGGGGGTTTTCTCTATATTCTCAATATTACAATGCTATTCTTGTTTTAAGGTGACAGTTTTGTTCACTCAGTTACTTGGATTTTTTGAAAAAGTGGAGTACTGAAGTGGGCAGTAGATGTTAATATTTATGGACTTCATTGCTGATGATCTTAATATGTTTCACATCTTTTTGTTGAAATGTTTCCAGAGTGAAGCTTAACATGTTTCTGCTGGTAATCACTTTTTCCCACCTGTCAAAGTTGACTTCAATTGGATGATCTTTATCAAGCTATATGTTAGTGCCAACTTGTAATTTCTGTCATGGGGGGTGGGAGAGAGTGTAACTCATGCTAAAGCTCATTGGAGATGATTGGTATGAATAAGACTTAATGATGTTAAAGAGCCCACTCTTAGGATCCTTTTTATGCTGGAGGAAAGCATCCTTGTATTTCCTACAGAGGCTTATATGTGTTAAATTGAGTTGAGTTGAATATAATCTTGAATTTTATTTATTTTCTTTTTTGGGTACTAACTTGAAAGTTATTGACCTCAATTTTATTTTGAACTGGTATATCGGTTTACAGAACATGATTTTGGTTAATTTAGAATTGTTTTCTAATTTGTTATTTAGCTGACAGTAGTGATTACTTTTCTAATGAATATGGAACACATGCAGGAAATTTGAAGACATCTTTGATGTTGATCATTTCATTAATTACTTGATGGATGATGTGCGAATTGTTCGTGACATCCCAGAGTGGTTCACAGATAAATCTGAGCTATTTACAAGCATAAGGTGTGGTTCTTTTCATTTTCTCTAAAGATTTATCAACATATGAACAGTTGTGATAAAACACGTCTAATGTGAAGTCATAAAATGGCAACTAGTTGACAGGAGTAGTTGGTCTTTGAGCTGTGAAATAAGGGATTTATTATTATTTTTTTATGACAACAGAGGGAAATAAGGGTTTTATTGAACTGTGTACTTTTGACAGCAATGGCAAACGAGTATGCCATGTTTATATTATGAAGTCAGTCACTAGATGTTTAGGATATTCTGGTGGACTAATGGTCAATGGCATAAAATCTTTTGGTTTTTTAGAGAACTTTTCAGATTGAAACCTGGTCTTTGTGGCCTGAATCAAATAATTCCTTCTATCTCATACATAGCCCAGTTATGTGACTGGTTTCATTAACCTCTCCAATCATTAAACTTATGTTCAATTCTTGAATACATTATGGACAAGTGCTCATCACATATTTTAAATTTATTTTCTTATAAATATATTTTTTGAATATAATGATAAAAATATTCATATTGTAAAGCAAATATTATTGAATATGATTGAATGTATGTTCAAAATGTTAAAAAAATCGAACATATGTTTAACACATTTATGAACATGTGTTGAACATACGTTCATAACATTATACAAAGTTGAATGTATGTTCAACGTGAGTTAAAAATGAAATTGTACTTATAAAAGTGTTATCCTATGTACTTCAATATAATTAATTTGAGTTATTGCTCTACCTCTTTTGAGTATCTGGCCCCTGATGCAAAGAAAAATGTTTTAATCTTTCAGACGGACAGTGAAAAACATCCCAAAGTATGCTCCATCTCAGTTTTATGTTGACAATGTTCTGCCTCGAATCAAGGAGAAGAAGATAATGTCTCTAAAACCATTTGTTGACAGACTTGGGTGAGTCATACTTCGTGGATTTTATTGTTTCTTCTATTAGCTGGTCAAAATTGTACCTTTCTTACTGTGGAATTCACTGCTTCATTCCTTTTTCCTATATAATTAGAAAAGTAAAAAAGAAAAAGACAAAAAAAAAAAAGCTGAAGAGAAAAGTAAACCAGGAGGAATAATGCTTAGATTTAGTGTTGCTATAAGGTTATAAAATGTCTTTATGTTTCAGGTATGATAATGTTCCTTCAGAAATTAACAGGCTAAGGTGTAGGGTGAACTATCATGCTCTGAAATTTCTTCCTGAGATAGAGCAGATGGCTGATTTACTGGCATCAAGGATGAGAAATCGCACTGGAAGTTCAAATCCGTACATGTATGCAAGAGGGGAATATGAGTGATTAACCCTGCTCAACATTGAAATAAATTAATTAACATCAATAGGTGTAACACCCTTTCATATTACAGGGCTCTTCATTTGAGATTTGAGAAAGGGATGGTTGGCCTTTCTTTCTGTGACTTTGTTGGGACAAGAGAGGAGAAAGCTAGAATGGCAGAATACAGGAAAAAAGAATGGCCACGACGGTATAAGGTAATCTAATAATACCTTTGTCAATTATACTAGATAGACCTTAAAAACTTAAGAATCACATTTCATTCCCTCTATGTGCTTGTTCTGTGGTAGAATGGTTCCCATTTATGGCAGCTGGCCCTTCAGAAACGCAAGGAAGGAAGATGCCCTCTTGAGCCTGGTGAAGTAGCTGTCATTCTCCGGGCAATGGGTTATCCTAAAGAAACACAAATCTATGTCGCATCTGGACAAGTTTATGGTGGACAGAACAGGATGGCGCCTCTCAGGAACATGTTCCCATATTTGGTAGGGCCTCCACTTCTATTATAACCATTTTTCCTTCCTAACAGAGTTTTCTTTTCTTTTTTTCTTTTTTTTTTTGGATATAAAAGATTGGATTTTTTTTTCTTTTGAAGCATAAAATTGTATGTTGGAAGTCCTAGAAATTGTAGATTTTGAAACATTTTCTTTCCTGTTCTTCCATGATTTTGAAAATTTTGCTTCACTATTTCCTGGTTTTAGTCAAGGAAAAAGAAAATTCTTCACCAAGAGTGCTGACGGGGTAATGCCCTTGCCTTGTCTTAATTTCACTTCTTTCTATCTTTTTTTCCCAGTGCTTCAACTATAGCTATAAATGAAAACACATGGGAAGAATTATTTAAGAACTGCAAAGATGCTTCTCTTAGGCTTTTTTTTTTAATTAACTTATATTGTTCTGTAAGCAGCCTATCTTAGAGTACACTTCTTGTTAAACCTGAATAATTTCTCCTCTTAGCTAATACATTGATAGTGCATAATAGGTTACAAAAGAGGAGCTGGCAACTAAAGAAGAATTAGATAAATTCAGAAAGCATGTGACTAGCTTGGCAGCACTTGATTTCTTGGTCTGTTTGAAATCGGATGTTTTTGTGATGACCCATGGCGGAAACTTTGCAAAGTTGATTATTGGAGCACGCAGGTACATGGGCCACCGACAGAAGTCCATAAAACCAGACAAGGGTCTTATGTCTAAATCTTTTGGAGACCCCTATATGGGCTGGGCAACCTTTGTGGAGGACGTAATTGTCACCCACCAAACTCGCACTGGATTGCCAGAAGAGACCTTCCCTAACTATGACTTGTGGGAGAACCCTTTAACTCCTTGCATGTGCAAAGCCTGAGCGAGGATATAGCTGACTAGAAATGTTACAAAGATTCATTTGGACGGGCATTCCCTCCATAGATCCCAATCATAATCATGAAGCAATTTGTTCTGAGCTGAAGGTATCAAAGAATCCACAGCAGGATGGTTAATGCGGTGTTATGGTGGGAAAACGAGATGTTTCAAAAATACAGGTAATAGGAACATGAGTTTAACTGTGTTGGATATCTCATTTCATAATCAATCATCTTATTATCTTTGCAGAGGGTTTGGTACTCAAGGTATATCAATGTCCAGTTTTTTGTTGTCCTGTCACGAACATAAAATATCAAGTTTAGTGTAACCAATCAACCGTGTACATTGTTAGTGAAATTGTGAAAAGACTTCGTTTCGGATCAAGACTGCACATGGAGAGTTTCAGAGATACCCCCCCCCCCCCCCATTTCTTACTAATGTATTATTTGTTTCTTTCGCCATTTGTCCTTTTATACCAGGCGAGGTGAGTATGGTCTATGGATTAACACACATTGAAAAATAACAGTACCGATAATTATTTTTTCCGTAGCCAATAAACCTATTTATTGCACGATTATCTCCACAAGTACTCACTTAACAGTATTTTGCTTCAATAAATTTATGTTAATCTATGCAAAATGATTAGTAAATGGAGTGATAAAGTTACCCTTAACCCAGAAAAGCAGTGATTGATCTAGAGTCATTCATGATTTATCAAGATAGTCCGGATGTTACATATCAGGAAAACAAGCCATGAATCAGAAATGATAACGGGCAGCGATTTCTATTCATTAATCATAAAGGGTAGAGCGTCCAAAATTTTACACGCATCAGAAATGATGATAATTTCAATGCATATTAGAGTACAAGCCATGATTCAAAATAAGTAATCTGTTGGATTATTTAGTTACTTAATATGATTTTATTTTTAATTTTATTTAGTAAAAAATTATGTGTTTATTTATGTTTTAAAAAAAACGAACATATAAATTTTGGTTGAGAAGGTTAAAAATGAAATTTAATATATAAAGTATCATGCCATATAATTAAATCATATGATAATTTATTGATAAAAAATTTACTCATTTGAAAATATGAGAACTAACCCTTAAGGAGACATGCTACTCATAGTTATAGGTTCCATTAAATGGTATAATTCCTATAAAAAAAATTTGAAATTTTTTTCATATCTTTATATGTTATTTTCGTATAATATAAAAAATGTAAAAAATGTAAGTATAAAAATAAATATAAATTTATGTATCATTAGTATTTCTCTTTGATTTATTAGTATTGGAAACAATAATTTTGAAATTTAAATTGTTGTAAGGATATCTATATTTTTGTATTTACACTGATTATGATATGATATGTGATAAAATAAGTTAAAAAAAACTATTTTTAAAATATATTATAAAAATTAATATACATCATAATTTTAGCATGCATCGTAACATTTCTCTCCATTTAAACGTCTAAAGAAAAACAATAATGAATAGGACAGTAATAAAACAGTGGAGAAAATTTTATATGGAAAACTATTCCGATATAAAGTTTAGCTTCTTTCTATAAGAATCCCATTTTAATTAAAATACAAAAAATATTACCTTAAAATATTAAAATTTACCATTTATGCATACAATTATGTCATCTAGATTTTTTTTTCCAAAATAATCTTCATCATTATCCGAATTATATTTGAAAAATTAACAATTTGTGTAATAATATTCACACAACAAAAATATATGTTGTTACAATTAATAAGATTTGAATACTAATATTTTGGAAATTGTGATTAATTGTATTTATCAACATATAATTTTTACAAGCTAAAGGTTATATATATATATATATATATTACATCATAAATAATATAAATTTTAGGAGCCGATAATAATATTTATTTATCTTTAATATATATTTTTTATATTAATTAAATTACTTTTAAATATTTGTTTTTCAATTTTAAAATACTATAGAACTCTTTAAGGTTTTTTAAAATTACAAAAATACCTTTCAAGTTAAAAAAAATAAGTAATTACATTCCTTTTATCATTGTTTTATTATAATATATTCTCTTAAATTTCATAACTTTTACTAAATTTTATTACAAATAACTCTATTAAAAAATTAAAAAAACAATAACAATAAAAGATATAATTGTTATTTTTTAAACATATAAAGTTTTTTTACTATTAACCTAATGGGATGCATTTATAATTTATCATTTTTAAAATTTATTAAATAAATTTGAAACCAATAAAAAATAATGAGATAATAATAACTACATTATTTTTACAAAGTTTGGAGTTATTGTTATAATTTTTTTATTTTAATATCATATTAATGTTGATTTTTTAAATAGACAAAAATAATTTTTTAGCTTTAATATATTTATTTTATATTAATAAAATATTTTAAAGATTTTTTTATTAATTTTTAAAATTTATATTAAATATAATATAAAATTAACAACACGAGGTAGGATAATGATCCCAGCCCAAACAAAAATATAGTTTTTTTATTTAGATAACGATGTTTTCGGGTTAAAAATACTTATTATTATTATTATTATTATAAAAAAATATTAATTTAAAATTAATATTAATTATAACTTAATACAATTATTATTAAATAGATTTATTATGAATAAAATCACTTTTTATTTTTGAATAGATCTTATGACAGAATACTTTTGTCTTTGAATATAATTATAGCTATAGGAACACCTAAATTAAATTGTCGGTTAGCTTCCCATCTTGTCCCTTAAATATACCGTAAGTGTACGAGCAATCTCAGACTTGACAACTCACTCCGAGTTTGACTCTCTGCCATAATCATGCGGTTCTCGAGCTTAGCTTGTTTCTTCCTCTATCTTTTCAACTGCAGGTACTTGTTTCTTTACCTTCACCTTATTTTCTTTATAGTTTTTTATAATCCATCAATCAATCAATCGAAGATATCGTCATTATCATCACCAGTAAGTAAAGTAGATTGTGAGTTTTGCTCTCATTTGGGTTTATAAAAAACAAATTATTTGCAGGGTAAAAAAAATTGAAAAAAGGACCAAGTAGATTCTGTGTCAAAAGTTAACAAGGATAAGCTGAAAGGGAACCCATTTCAGTGCTAGTTTGATTTTATGTATTGATAATCAAATTTTGTTAGAGTTGTGAACTTTAGTTGCATAACGAATCTGTTAAAAGGTGTCATAATAATTAGTATGCCGAAATAATGTAATGGACTGAGTGATAGCTAATTTCAGGGTATTATCAGAAGCAGAACATGCTAGCTTCCCACCCAGAGGTTGGAACTCCTATGATTCCTTTTGTTGGACTATCTCCGAGGAAGAGTTCTTACAAAGTGCTGAAATAATTTCTAAGCGGCTAAGTCCTCATGGTTATAAGGTGTGACAAAAGTGAATCTTTTCTTTTCGTTTATATATATAACTCAGTGGCTTTATTTTTAAATCTCTCTATATTCAACACTTTTTAATTTAAGTTTTTGATATAAATATGTTTTATAAATGTTAATTTTTTTTTATTATAAAATAAATATTGTGGTGGGATTTTACCCTCACAACACTCACTCACTCACAGAAAACAAAATAAATGATTCGATGAAGTTTTGAAACCATAAAACGCAATAAACTTGTGAACAACATAAATAAACAATGAACCTGAGGATTTAATTGGTTTGACCCTAAAACTAGAAAAAAAGGCTTAATTTGCTATGAAGGGAGAAAAATATATCCATTATATGCAAATCAGTGTACAATAATATCAAGAACATAATTACTGGGGAATTTCCTAACACAAGAGAGGATTTGCATCCTAACACTAGTTGTTCTTGCACTCATACACACACATGCACTCGAAGAGTCTCAAAAGGAAGAAGGAGAAGAGAGAAAGGCACAAACGGCGCTCAAGGAAACAAAATGAGAGAGTCCAACGTCTTTAAAACCCTAGCAAGGCATATTATACATGTCCAGGTGAAATGAACATTTTTCCCTTTTGGTCCATTAGCGTCTCAAGCATCCATGGGCTGCAAATACCTGCAGTGTTACAAGACCAAATGTCCAGCACTAGTCCAAGAAAGTCCAATACATGATAAAATACAATTAATCACATATTATGTACAACAGACTCTACACCATTTATACATGTATTGTTCAATCCTAACCGAAACCAAAAAAATCTAACTGGTCCAAACTAGCTTAAATTGGCCCAAACTTTTATTTATACCTATTAATTGGTCTTTTTTACCCTATTTAACCCGATATTAATTTAAAATATTATAACTTTTTTATAATTTTTAATCTAATTATAATAATAAAAGCTTTGAACCAAAGTTGATGCTTTCTAATAACATTAAACACACATATACAAATTTTGTTACAAGTATTTACAAAATTAAAAAGTAAAATTTTTAAAACCATAAGTATGTTACAAAACAATTGAATGAACCACTACCTAAAATTAAAGTATATTTAAAATTAAAGTAAATAAATGTTTTAGGCTTAAACTTCATGTATTCATGATCAGTGATAATATAATATATTTACACATATAGTTAAGAATAATAAAATTATAAGCTAATTTGACAAGCCTATGAATAAATCAGTAAACTCATTATAAGTACTTTGTATAAAATAATTTATAAATTCAAAAAAAATCGCAACAGATCTCATTTTTAAATTAAATTTAAGAATGCTCATACAACTAGTATTCATTATTGATAAGATAGTGTATAATTTTTTCGAATACGTGAATAATCAATATATGAAAATGAAAAAAATACAATAAAAATAATTAGAAAAATGCAACAAATTGTTCATTACAGGAATTAGCAGACTTAATATATAGAAAGCAAAATTATAGTAATAATATATAACTAACAATAATTATTATTATTTTTTATTTTTCGTATTATTTGGGTTGGTCCAAATTGGACCCAAATTTAATTCGTTCGTGTTCGGTTTGGACAATCGAAGTGCAATACAAATTGTCACTCCTAAATGCTCCCGATACCATAGTGACCCAATTTATCACATTGAGAGTAAACATATGTTTAAAATATTACAAAAAATTAACATGTTTAGAACATAGCACCTGGATGAGTTAAAATTGAAACTAGAAAGGGTTATTTGTTTTAGATGTAAGGTTACAAGTTTACTAACATTTAATTCCTTTTCTTTGTCCAATATAGTATGTGGTGGTTGATTACCTTTGGTACAGAAGAAAGGTTCCTGGTGCTTACACTGATTCTCTTGGATTTGACGTGATTGATGAGTGGGGGAGAATGATCCCTGATCCTGATAGATGGCCTTCATCAAAAGGTGGAAAAGGATTCTCTCAAGTAGCAAACAAAGTACATAGCATGGGTTTGAAGTTTGGGATTCATGTAATGAGAGGAATAAGTACACAGGCAGTAAATGCAAATTCTCCTATCTTGGATACCACCAAGGTATTGTTCTTTTGTTCTTTCTGTTTGTGTATTTTTAACTTAAAATCATTGAAGCCTTTATCCCAATAAGGAATAATTTCAAGGAAAGATCAAAACGGTATAATGATTAAGTGAAAGCAAGTAGGTATAAAGGAATATCAATGCTTTATTATTATTATTATTTTTTCCTTTTACAGGGGAGTGCTTATGAGGAATCTGGAAGGAATTGGACTGCCAGGGATATAGGGATCAAGGAAAGGGCTTGTGCATGGATGCCACATGGTTTCATGAGTGTGGATACCAAGTTGGCGGCAGGAAGAGCCTTCCTGAGGTCACTCTATAAACAATATGCAGCGTGGGGTGTTGATTTTGGTAATCTGACTTTATTGAATGTATCCTGGTTAAATTTGTTAGGATAGTCTTATTGCATTTCTGTGCAACATATTGTCTGCATAATTCAACTATGTTGTCGAAGAGTCCTGAGCTTGAACTAGATTTATGTGCTATATTTAAATTATTGCTTTCTCCATAGAATTTTGCCCAATCGTAATGTGCTAGAAAACATATAAAATGACAGTTTGATGAAATTGCTTATGCATGAAAACCAGTATTTAATGAGTTTACCAAATTCAAGTAGTCATTTAATTACTCTATGTTAACAGGCCACTTTTAGCAAATCCTACTAAATTCAACTACTGTCATCTGATAAACTTTCAGGATAGATAAAAATTGAAATTTTAATTTGGTTTCTTATGTCCATTGTTTAAAAGGGAGGAGTACCGAATTTAAGAACCAAAGATGAGATCTTCAAGAGTGAATATATCATGCTAATAACATAAAATTTGACTTGCAAAAATGCAGTGTTTTGCAATTTTCTGATTGTTACAGCCTGCTTCTTCTTTATCCTTTGCTAATTTTTCTGTTTGTTGATTTTTCCCTTCTAGTGAAACATGACTGTGTCTTTGGTGATGACTTTGACCTGAATGAAATAAGTTTTGTCTCAAAGGTATCTTCTAATGCTGCCTCCCTCCCATCCCTAAATGATGCCATCAATACTATGGTTTTAATAACTGGTGTGCCCTTACCCAGGTTCTTAAAGAACTTGATCGCCCCATATTGTACTCTCTGTCTCCTGGAACCAGTGTGACGCCTGCTATGGCAAGGAGTGTTAAAGGATTTGTCAACATGTACCGGATAACTGGAGATGATTGGGATTCATGGGGAGATGTTGCATCTCATTTTGATGTTACCAGGTAAAATTAAATCATTCTTTTTGTGAAAGTCCTTAAGAACCATAGGTCCCTTAATCCCAAAAGGTTAACTAATGATTGGAGACACTCATAATCCTTATAAACTCTATGTATTGTACTTTATCAATATGAGATATTTTTACATCTAATTTTATCATAGTATTCCCTTTTAAGTTTCCAAAATTTCATGTTCATAAACTTGAATTATCACATTTTGTTGTTATTTTCTTAAAATGAGAAGAATAAAAGTATCATATTGCTGCTGAACGTTTCATCAGGGATCTTTCGGCTGCCCATATGATAGGAGCAGAGGGATTGCTTGGAAAGTCATGGCCTGACTTAGATATGCTACCATTGGGATGGCTCACTGATCCAGGTAATAAATCTTGGCTACTATGCTTTCTTTATGTTTATATTTCTAGCCGTTCTTTGAGAATGACTGATTTATCCTCTTGATTAATACACTTTACTGTGGTAACACAGATTTAGTAGATCAAAAGGCTAGGAGGTCGACCCATCGAAAACCAGTTTCAGTTGTTTAGCTACTTAGGTTTTTGATTACTGAAACTAAGTTTGCATTTTGAATCAATGATTAGGTTCAAATGAAGGTCCCCACAGAAAATGTAACCTCAATTTAGATGAACAGAGGACTCAGGTATTTACAATAAAAATATTGAGTTTGTCATTGTTTATACCCTTTTCTATAAACCAAATACTTTTTATCTTAGGTAACTCATGTTCACAGGTAACGTTGTGGGCAATGGCTAAGTCTCCCCTAATGTTTGGAGGAGATGTGAGAAAACTTGATGATACCACTTACAGTCTCATCACGAATCCTACTTTGCTGGAGATAAATTCTTTTAGCTCAAATAATAAGGAGGCATGTTAACCAATCTAAATTTCCTTCCTAGAATTAACCCATTATCATAATAGCGGCATTACTTAATACCTTATTTAAATTACAGTTTCCTTATATTACTAGTAGAAAGATATTGAAGAAGGGAGACCAGGTACCTCTCCTGTCATCAAGGCGAAGTCTAACTGATGGAAGAACTTCAGAAGAACATGTATTAGGTCTCACTAGCTGTGCAGATGCCAAAGCAATGGGTTGGTCTATTGAAGCTCTTGAGGAAATATGCTGGAAAAAAGTTTCAACAAATAGACATCTGGAATCATTTTGCCTATACAAGAGAGAATCTCTTTTGACATTGTAACTGTGTTCTCTCTCTCAGATTGTTTTAAACAATTTACATAATTGCGTGCAATTTTAGTTAACATGATCAATTTTACTTTAAATTTATGCAGAGAGGAGGATATAATGTACAAAGAGCAATATCAAGGAAAACTCCATTTGCTAGCGACTGACAGAACAGGGCTTTGCTTGCATGCTTCGCCAAGACAGAGGCTTACTTCAAGTGAACTCAAGCGTGGTTCGTTTTCTCCTTGCAGATTGGATGCAAATCAGGTATCTTTTTGGCTCTGTTTTTAAATTTGTATTTCTTCTGACAATTTTATATTTATATTTTTCTTAAATTTAGTGACTTCAACAGTGAACTTCATACATCTGAAATTGGCAGATGTGGGAGTTGAATCTTAATGGAACTCTAGCAAATAGTTATTCTGGTCTGTGTGCAACGGCGAATACTGTTAAAGGTGACAGATCTGAAATTGGCTAGACTCCATTGTATATTGGTTTGATAATCATTGTAACTTTTAATGGAAGATTACCTAAGATACAAATGCTATTTTTTCAGCAGCAGCTAAAGTCAGCTCTGGGGGAGTTCGCTCGTGGATTGCAACAGGAAGAAGAGGTTTGGTTATTAACTTGACTCCCACTCCCCACACATTGAAGAATAACCACCAAAAAAAAAAAAGAAGAGAGATTATTTCTGATAGAAAGGCTTGAAGAAACTCTGTTAGCATCAAGAAGAAAAAAATTATGATCAGAAGTTTACAGCTAGGATAGTTATGAAAGCATGAGAAGTAAAGGGAATAATTTCTTGCACGAGTTTGTCACACGAAACTCATTGAATCTTTGGACCAATAAAGTGAAGCAAAAGAGACAGATAGTTCATTTAAATTTTAATTGTTCAAAATGTTGCATATCTTTCAGGAGAAATATATGTAGCCTTTTTCAATCTGAACGCAGAGAAGATGGTGATATCTGCAAATTTATCTGACCTAGACAAGGCACTTCCGGGCAAAAATATAAACCATGGCTCTTGCAAGTGTGAAGAAATATGGAGTAAAAAGGACTTTGGAACGGTAAGCCAATCAATATCAATGGCAGTAGCCACGCATGGGTCTGCACTATTTGTACTGCATTGTTCCTAGTGCAAAAAATGACATCTATGTTGGTTCTAACCATCAAATATATTGTTACCCCTTTCAACTGTAATCATTTTTCCTCCATTACATTGTCCGAGGAAAGAGATCGATTAAGTGGGTCGTGTTGTTAGCTATTTGTAATTTAGTATAGAATAAGGCCTCTTAAGGGGAGAGGTATGGAGCTTTTGTAACACCAAGTTCTAGTAATCTATGTGGTTGATTATGTATTTTGAGTCATCACTGAATGAGAATAAGAAGTGAGTAATTGTTTCTTTTATGTTTCAGGTATTGTACTCCCATTAGCAATTTATTACTGTATTGACTATTTTCATTTACAATGATTATGCTTCCAGTGCTCGCTGCATACTTTTGAGCTCTGTATAATGAAAACTGTGTTATTATTTTATTTCAAAAAAGTGGGTATTAAAGTAATTTCTTAGTAAATTTAACAAGTTTCATATTAATTCTAAAAAAAGTGAAAAATATGATGAAAGTTCATTTTCTTTCAAGTAAAAGTATTATTTGTTCATCTAATTTTAAAAATGTATTTATTAGTTATTTTATTTATAAAAAATGTATTCATTAATCTTTTCATTTATAAAAAAGTATTTATTAGTTCTTTTATTTATAAAAAATGTATTATAAAAAGATATTAAATGTTACATGTTACAATTTTAAAGTTATATAATTAAATAATATTTTTTATATAAATATAAGGATCAATATGGCTTTTACCTTAAAAAAATTATAATTAAATCTTATACTCATTTTTTGTTATAGTTTAGTTACGTTATTATTAAAAAATAAACGCCTATTTATATGTTTTAATTTTTCAGTTCAGTTTATTCGGGTTAAAACATTCCTATTTAATCCACCAGTTGAAAAAATGAAAAAAAAAAATTGAAGTTTGTTCACTCTAAAAAAAAAAGTAACATGCATGTGCACGAAGACCAGTGTATGAACTCAAGGGTTCGCAAATTTTGTTCCTTAATTAGATTGCATTATTGCAATTTTTTCATACCAGAATGCAGATTGAAGAAGGGAACACATGTTATGGCTAAGAGCTAGCTTTAAAGTTGAGAAATTCTTTTTTACTGGTGTATGGAGTGAAGATAATGAAATAGGAATTGTTGGTTCAACCTGAATGTTATAGATTGCAGCAGGTGGAAGAAGTCCATAGGATTTCCAGAGAAAATTTAAAGGATACCTCTAAATTTTATTTAAGAACTGAGCCAGAAATGGTGACTTTTTGTTATTTACAGATTGTTTAGCTCTTCTAGACTCTCTTCCAGAGAAAGAAATAGTGGGTGTTTTTTTTTATATTCCAAAGTGTCATAACAGCTCTTTGTAAAGTTGTTCATCGCATGGCTATGGACCTGGCTCATATACAATTTTTCTCTCATCATGAGGAGCAATGCACTTAAATTCCTCGTAGATTTAAGCTCTCCCTCCTCTCTCACACATACTGCCATTGCTTAATATTCTCAAGTATTTTGAATGGTGCATCCTCCTGTCCATAGATGGTGTTGATTTCAAAATTAAACAGCCGTAACAAAACAAATATAAAATACGCAACAATTGAAAAACCAGACTACTCTTCTTACTCTTTCGAAGAACCTATTTTACACAGAAATTTTCATTCTTCTAACCCTTTGATAAAAGCATCATTCTATCTTTTTCCAACCAGGAAAAATCCAAAGACGCCAGAGAAAAGGCAGAGAAGCAAATAGAGGCGATCTTCTGGGACGTATGATGTCCATTAATCCCTTGGATTTTAAATAGGTTGGTACTGATAAGCATGAAGCATAAGCTCTGACGAAGAAAGTTGATGTTGGTACTCATAAAACTAAAGCATAATGTCACGTTCCGAACGAAATGTCCCTAAAAATCCAAAATAAATGGTGGTTGCCTAAAGGATCTAGACTATTCTACATGTAAAGTTCTAGAATTGACTAGATATGTCTAGAGATGGTTAGAATTGTACGGACTCAACTCAAGCTTGAAGACCTTAGAATGTTCTAGAGCACGCTGGAGAGTGCTAGAATGAACTAGAATATTTTAGAGCATGCCGGATAGTTCAGGAAGGATGTAGAAGCTGCTGGAAGCTTACAGAACATCCTGAAACGTGCATGAAGGAACTAGACTAACCTAGAAGACTATAGAGTTGGTTAGAAGGTCCTACATCATTGTGTCACATTGTACATAAACCTAGAACACTCTTGTGCATTCTAGGCTTAGAATAATCTAGAAAGGTATGGCATAGCCTTAAGCTTAAAACCACACTATAAATAAGACCCATTGGTCTTCATTTGGATTCATCTTGGAAACTCTCAACTATCCTTGGAAATCCTTGGGAATTCTTAGCATCTTATAAGATAAACTCTCTCTAGAGAAATACAAAGCATTCTTTACAAACTCTCTTTCTAGTCTCTTTGGTGTTTCATTCGGATTCAAGGCAGGCTTAGTGCAACGGACGGTGCTAAGTGCCGCACGATCGCTATTTGAAAAATAAGGTCGTGACAGTTGGTATCAGAGCTTTCGGTTGAAGCATTTCTACCTTTGGCATAATGAAGAACGCTGCTCCATCTACACCAAGCGTCGATGTTTCACCTATGGAACGTGGCCGTGAGTAAACTCATAAACCATCAAAAGAATCTCGAGCCAAGTCGAAAGACATACTTTCTAGCTTAGAAGCACGAGTGGGGAGTACGCAGGACAGCTTAGGGGAGCTGTTTGACAGGGTAGACAACTTAGAGGAACGTTGCAATGGCTTGGAGGCCGAGGATGTGGAGATCTATGTAGCGATTAAAATGTCCCTCAACGAGCTAGACGGTGGGTTAAGGCAAGAGATCGATGGGTTAAAAGATGAACTTGCCAAGGTAAGAGATCTCGTCCAAAGAGAACTTGCTAATGTCTTGCTTAGAGTTGAGGATATGGGTGGTGATCTAGCTCTATGTAAGCGGGCTATGGCCGCGGGAACTAGCACGACCACCAACATTGAGGCTAAGAGGGTGGATGCTCCCAAGCCTAAGACCTTCAATGGTGTTAGGAATGCTAGGGAAGTGGAGAACTTCCTATGGGGGCTGGAACAATACTTTGAGGCTACTGGCATAACGGACCATGCTAGCAAGATCCGAACTGCTGCCATGTATTTGTCCGACACTGCTATGTTGTGGTGGAGACGGAGGCATGGAGATGTGCAACGAGGGGTTTGCACGATTGAAACCTTTGAAGATTTCAAAAGGGAGTTCAAAATGCAGTTATTCCCCGTAAATGCTGAAGAGGAGGCAAGAGATCGATTGCGATGGTTAAAACAGACAGGTAGCATAAGGGATTATGTGAAAGAGTTCACAACCTTGCTGCTTGAAGTTCCTGACACATCAGACAAGGATGCCCTATTCTTGTTCATGGATGCTCTCCAATCGTGGGCTAACCTCGAGCTCAAAGGACGTGGTGTCCAAGACTTGTCTTCGGCCATTGCGACTGTAGAAAGCTTTATTGACTACTCCACAAACAAGGAGAGCTCAAAATCCACAGATAAGAAGTTTGTTGGAGGAAAGAGTGGGGGAAGCCACAGTAAAATTCAGGGACCTAAGAATCATAAAGACAACTCCTTATTCAAACCACGTGATAAGAGCAAGGAGAAGGAGTATCGTGGTGCTTCAAAGCCCCGCATGATGTGCTTCATATGTGACGGACCGCATTGGGCACGTGAATGTCCGAAAAGGAAGGCCTTGAGTGCCTTAGTTGCTTCCACTCATGACCGGGATGGAGGCGAGTCGGACGAAGGTGCAAAGATGGGTTCTTTGCGCCTACTTAGTGCATTGCAAAGCACCCCAAAGGCTTGATGTATGTAGATGCAACCATCAATGGGAAGGTCGCCAAAGCCTTGGTTGACACATGTGCATCTCATAATTTTGTTTCAATGGAGGAAGCAAAAGGACTCGGCCTAAAGGTTGTCAATGGAAGGGGATCTCTCAAAACAGTTAACTCAGCAGCACTACCATTGCATGGAGTCGCTCGAGGAGTTAAGGTCAGTCTTGGTGCTTGGACTAGCCAGGTGGACTTATCAGTAGCTCGTATGGACGACTTCACTGTTGTATTCGGCATGGAGTTCTTGGACCAAGTTAGAGCTTTCTTGGTGCCATGCTCAAAATCTATATGTATCATGGATGGTTCGAAGGTGTGTGTGGCACCGACGGAGAGGACCACCAGATCAACTACCCAGGCTTTCTCAGCACTTCAATTCAAGAAAGGATTGAAGAGGGACGAAGAGAGTTACTTGGCCATCTTAAAAGAATACGACGATGAGGAGGCGTCACCAAAGCCAAGCTTGCTAACGAAAGTGCAAGCTGTCTTAGATAAGTTCCAGGATGTAATGCCGGAAGCATTACCCAAATGGTTACCTCCAAGAAGGGAGGTAGACCATGAAATAGAGTTGGAACCCGGCACCAGGCCACCAACAATGAGCCCTTATCGGATGGAGAACTCAGAGTTGGAAGAACTGCGGAAGCAACTCGATGAATTGTTGGATGCTGGCTTCATAAGGCTCTCTAAAGCCCCATTTGGTGCCCCGGTACTCTTTCAAAAGAAGAAGGATGGCTCGCTACGGATGTGCATTGACTATTGGGATCTAAATAAGATCATAGTCAAGAACAAGTATCATATCCCTTTTATTGCTGATTTGTTCGATCAACTAGGGAATGCTAGATACTTCACAAAATTGGACTTGCGATCGGGATACTACCAGGTACGCATAGCCAAGGGAGATGAGCCCAAGACTACTTGTGTGACCAGGTACGATGCCTATGAATTCCTTGTCATGCCATTTGGTCTCACAAATGCACCAGCCATCTTATGCACTTTGATGAACAAGATTTTCCATCCCTACCTCGATCGATTCGTGGTAGTATATCTTGACGACATTGTGATATATAGCCGGACTTTGGAAGAACATCTAGAGCATTTGAAGAAGGTGTTCGAGGTCCTGAGGGAAAATGAGATATATGTCAAGAAGGAAAAATATTCCTTTGCCCAAGATGAGGTGATGTTCTTGGGGCATAGGATAAATGATGGAAAACTGATGATGGATAGAGCTAAGGTGAAAGCCATCCAAGAATGGGAACCTCCTGCCAAGGTTCCCGAGTTAAGATCTTTCCTCGGACCTGTAAACTACTATAGAAGGTTTATCAAGTCTTACTCAGCAAGAGCAGCCCCACTGACCGACCTACTCAAAAAGAACAAGGCTTGGGAATGGACAAGTGACTGCTAAGCCTCATTTGAAGACTTGAAGAAGGTCATTAGTGAAGAACCGATGCTTTGCCTACTAGAACCCTTCCAAGACGTGCGAGCTGCACACAGATGCTTTAGACTTTTCCATTGGTAGAGTGTTGATGCAGGAAAGGGCATCCGATAGTGTATGAGAGCCACAAGTTGAATAACACCAAACACCACTACACTGTGCAAGAAAAGGAAATGACAGCTATCATTCATTGACTTGAAGAAGGTTATTGGGTTCTCATTTTGTTATCATGACGGAGAATGTAGCGACTAGCTACTTCCAGACTCAAAAGAAGTTGAGTCCTAAGCAAGCTCGATGGCAAGACTTCTTGGCGGAGTTTGACTACAGGTTAGAGTACAAACCTGGTAAGGCCAATGTGGTGGCTGATGCGTTGAGTCGAAAGGCAGAGCTAGCAGCCTTAAGTAGGCCAAGTAGTCCTTTGCTAGAAAGGATCAAAGAAGGGTTGGAGCATGATGCCCTTTCTTAAAACCTCCTTGCCCTCATCAAGGAAGGAAAGACGAGATGATTTTGGTTGAGTGACGGACTACTCTATGCCAAGCAGAATCGTATCTTCGTGCCAAAATAGGGGAGCTTAAGGAAGAAGCTTATCAAGGAGTGCTATGATTCACTATGGGCTGGACACCCAGGAATGAGGCGCACCCTTGCTTTGATCAAATCAATCTACTACTGGCCTCAACTACGAGACGATGTTGAAGCCTATGTGAGGACTTTTCTTGTATGCCAGCAAGACAAGATAGAGCAGCATGCACCCGGAGGATTGCTAGAACCGCTACCCATTCCAAAGAGACCATGTGAGAGTGTCTCTATGGATTTCATCACTTGCTTGCCAAAATCAGAGGGTTTTGGTAGCATTATTGTAGTAATTGATCGCTTCAACAAGTATGCAACATTCATACCTGCCTCAATAGATTGTACGGCGGATGAGACGGTACGCTTGTTCCTTAAACATGTTGTAAAGCATTGGGGGATTCCATCCAATATCGTGAGTGATCGAGTGTTGTTGGTTTTTGCAACACACATAAAATCGTGCAAGTATACACGGTCACAAGTAATAAAGATTTGTAAGTAAAGCATCGTTCCCACGGAGATTTGTACTATAGTTTGTTGAGTACTAAAATTGTATCTCTCTAATTTTATCCAAAACAATCGTTGGTTAAGAAAAAAGTAACAAGAAAATAAGAGAACTCTAGGATTGCAGCTTTTCACCAAATTCATTCACTCTAATCATATTATTTTCTTTTGATTTATATTTTTTTAGTACATTTAATTTGTCAACCGAAAACTTCTATTTTTATCCATACATCTCTTCCGAGCTCCGTATAGACACACCTCGTTAAATTAATTCACTATATCTCTATGAGAATTAAATTAAACAAGATTCATTACGTTCTAAGTTTTCAAAAGGCCACACATATAATTAGGGTATACTCCTATCCTTCATCATACATGTCATTCTATCTACGAGCAATATACACAAAAATGCCTCTCTCAAGTTTATTAATGTGCCACAAATCGTTTTGATAAAATTTGTAAATAATCAAAAAGCATTAAGCACAAGATAGAGTGAACAAATCGAATGTCTTATAAATCTTTCAAAAATAGTTAAAATCAAGCTTGATAAATTTAGATCAAACGGTTCGGTGCGCGACAGCTTGGTTCCATGCGCTTCAATCTGGATCGTTCATCTGATCCAACGGTGAGAGATGCACCTCGGGGGAATTTCTTCTACCATACGCGGTCCCACTGCAAGTCACCGCGTCGGTGGGCTCCCACTTTCGGGCGCCGTGGTAAAAGCATCTACGCACACGCGATTTGGTGGGCGTGATCGCGCCATGCGATCATGTTTATTTTCGACGGACGGTCAGTACAGACTGTGCATAAGAGCGCGTGGCTTCTTTTCACCTGCGTTAATTTAAAACTTTCCTTAATTATATTTTCACCCACAAATATATTTCAAATTACATTTTAAACTTTGTTTAATTGCAATACAGCCCTTTGGTAATTTAAATTAAATTTTAAACTTTTAATAATTAAAAATTAAGCCCGAATTTAATTTAATTTATATTTTTAGCATTTATAAATTGCAATTAAATACTCATTTATTTTGAAATTATATTATTGGATGAAAACTTGCAATTAAGTACGTTTTCGATACAAATTATTTATTTTTCATAAAAAATATTAAAAACAGTAAATACTAATTTATTAAACTAAAATTAACTAAAAATAGAGAGAACATAGCAATTATAATTAATAAAATAAGTGAAAATAAGTATATAAAATACAGTTATCATCGAGACCCACGATTCACCGCAAAATTTTGGATGAAACTATTCAAGTTGTTAGGTTCGACTTGAACTTCTCTACAAGCTTTCATCCTCAAAGTGATGGACAAAAAGAGCACACCAACGCATTGCTGGAGTTGTATCTCAGGCACTTTGTGAGTGCCAATCAACATGATTGGGCTAAGTTGCTGGATGTAGCCCAATTCTCATATAACTTACAAATAAGCGAGTCTACTGCAAAGAGTCCCTTCGAGATCGTCATGGGGCAGAAACCCATGACTCCTCATGCCTTGGCCACGAGTTATGAAGGAAAGAGTCTTGTTGCCTTCAAATTTTCCAAGGCGTGGCACGAGCAAGCCGAGTTGGCCCGAGCCTATTTGAACAAGGCATTTAAGAAGATGAAGAAATAGGCTGACAAGAAGAGGAATATGGTGGAATTTCAGGAAGGCGATTTGGTCCTTGTCAAACTATTACCCCAACAATTCAAGTCATTGCGTAAGGTTCACAAGGGGTTGGTGCGAAAGTATGAGGGGCCATTTCTAGTCCTCAAGAAAGTCGATAAGGTGTCGTACAAGCTACAACTCCCTCCAAAGCTTAAAATCTATCCGGTCTTTCATGTAAGTATGCTGAAACATTTTCATGAAGACAAGGAAGGCATAAGTCGGGGAGAATCCAAGAGGGCGCCTACCGCAGTGGTAACCTCCTTTGACAGGGAAGTGGACTCAATTTTGGCAGACCGTTTGATCTAACGAAGGGGCGTACCAAGTTATAGGGAATACTTGGTCAAATGGAAGAACGCCTCGGATGAAGAAACAAGTTGGGAACTTGAGGATTCCTTGTGGAAATTCAAAGATGATATAGAGAGGTTTCAGCTTGAAGGCGCGACGAGGGCGTCGCGAACTTGAATGGGGGAGGGTGTCACGTCCCGAACGAAATGTCCCTAAAAATCCAAAATAAATGGTGGTTGCCTAAATGATCTAGACTATTCTACATGGAAAGTTCTAGAGTTGCCTAGAGATGTCTAGAAAGGGCTAGAGTTGGACGGACTCAACTCAAGCTTGAAGACCCTAGAATGTTCTAGAACACGCTGGAGAGTGCTAGAATGGGCTAGAATATTCTAGAGCATGCCAGATGGTTCAAGAAGGATGTAGAAGCCGCTGGAAGCTTACGGAACATCCTGGAACGTGCATGAAGAAAATAGACTAACCTAGAAGACTCTAGTGTTGGCTAGAAGGTCCTAGAGCCTTGTGGCACATTGTACATAAACCTAGAACACTCTTGTACATTCTAGGCTTAGAATAATCTAGAAAGGTGTGGCATAGTCTTAAGCTTAGAACCACACTATAAATAAGAACCATTGGTCTTCATTTGGATTCATCTTGGAAACTCTCAACTAACCTTGGAAATCTTGGAAATCCTTGGGAATTCTTAGCATCTTGTAACATAAACTCTCTCTAGAACAATACAAAGCATTCTTTACAAACTCTCTTTCTAGTCTCTTTGGAGTTTCATTCGGATTCAAAGGCAGGCTTAGTGCAACGGACGGTGCTAAGTGCCACACGATCGCTACTTGAAAAATAAGGTCGTGACAATAAGCTCTGACCAAGGTTCCGCTTAGAAGCGTCATTAGGCATTCGAGCGACGATGAATTACCAGGTTTTGTCATGTTTTTTTTTCTTTTTCCCGATCAAATTATTCCCAATCTAGTGCATGGGAATGGGCTTGGGATTTCTAAAACATGGGATTTCTAAAACAGTAATTATTTATTATTCTAAGTGAATCAAATTAAAAATCATGTAATTCGATTTTTCAAAATCACGTAATATAACATATTAACAAAACAAAAACAACATAATATAAAAAGGAATATATAATCTAGCCTTCACATTTTCAGAAATTTTCGTGTTTTTAAAAAAATTGAAAACATGTAACAAATGTTTTCAATTTTTTGTTTTTAAACACAAAAAATAGTTTTTAAATTATTTGGACAAACAAACCCTTAATATTTCATTATAAAATTAACGTGATTATTGTGAAGTATCACCTTAAGAGATAAATAAAATTAAATATCTTAAGAGTCGTTTTGTTTATGTTATTAGTCTGTGTTATTAGGATACTTTAATAACCTTATTTTATAAAATATATTTAGATAATTATGTAAAAATGATACATTTTAATCATTCTTAAAAATTGTGTTTTTAATCATTTTAATCATACATTTTTAGACATTTTTATATATAGTCTTCTATAGGTATTGTGTTTTGATAAAAAAAAATGCAATACATACCTAAAAAAATACAAAAAAAAAACTATAAAATATAAAGTTTTAAAAAATAGTTGAGAAAAAAATATTATATTATTTAAATTTAATTTTAAATTGTTAAAATATCACGATAATTTTATCTTATAAAAAGTTTTATGATCATTTTTTTAATTATAATAAAATAAACTTAAAAATTGATATTTAAAAACTTATTTTTTATTTTATAAAATAGAAAATTTCAAATAATAATAATAATTAATATTATTATATATTTATTAAATTTAAATCTTTAAACTATACATTAAAAACTAGTATATATAAATGTATTTTTTTAAATTTTTTTATTTATAACATATCTTCAACGAATACTAAATCATATTCCTTTAAATTTTTAAATTTATAAAGAATATGATATTTTAACTGTCATTAGTAGTAATGCAATTTGTCACGTTAACAAGTTTCAACTATACAAGTCAATTAGTTGTCATAAAATAAAAAAAAGGGGGAGGTGAATTAGTTGGCAAGCTAGTCACGCACTCCATACAAAAATCAGTATTGTGCAATGAATAGAAAGTAGGACAATCATTTTAATATATATTTTTAAACAGTTCATCCAAGCTATTTTTCTTTTTTTAAAAAAATAAATTTAATTTAATTTATATTATTATATTTCATTTAAAAAATATTATTAAAAACCAATTAGTTATTTTTTAAGATTTTAACATTTTTTATGAAATTTTTTTATTAAAAAAATTTATATATAATATAAAAAATTTATAAATATGATATTATTGTGTTAAAATCAGTATTTAAAAGAAATTGATAGAAAATAAAATATATCAATTGATTTCTAACAATACTCTTTTTATTATGAATATTTTTTATAATTTAAATATAATAATATAAATTAAATTAAATTTATTTATCTTAAAAATAAAATTGCTCGAGTTGAATGATGTTATACTGATTTATGTTATATTTCATCTAAAAAGTTAAAAAAAATGTCATTTTTATGTTTAACTCATATATTTTTATTATTTAAAAAAATTAATATATTATTTTATTTTACATATCATACAATTATATTTAATTAAATATAGTTTAAATTTAACTATAATCATTTAAATAATTTTACATAATAATATATTATTTTTATTATTATAAATTTTGATAGTTTTTTTTAGAATATATGAAAAATTATCACGATACATAAAATAACATATCCTGAAAGTTGGGTTGGTGCACCCAAACACTAAACACGTGGCTCAACCACCACAAGGGAACCCCATTCCCCCACGTCCCCAGATAGACTCCATCCCTTTTTGTTTGAACCGTGTATTTCGCTCCACGTCATTAAACAGTTCACACTCAAAAACAGTTATCTCTCCCTCTCTTTAAACATAAGTTAATAAGCAAGCTATCTAGCTATCCTTTCGGCTTCCTTTTGCTACAGTCGCCATCAGACCTCATAATACAACAGCTTTCATTCTCTCTATCACATCATCTCTTACTTTAACCATATACATTTTAATTTTGCTAATCGAAAATGTCTTTAATTTCAATAATTCGATGTTTTTTTTTTTTTAAGTATTGGATTAAGCATAACATGAAAATAATTATTATAATATTAAAATTAAATATTATTTTTATATAATTACATAAAAAAAATTTTAATATTAAAAACATATAATATTTTATATAAGTAAATTAAAATTATTTATTTTTATACTATTTATAATGTAATAAATATTTATTAAATTTAAAATAAACAAATATTATAAATCTATCAAAAAAAATTTAATATCATACTCTATAAACATAATAAAATTTATAAGATTAAGGAAACAAATAATAGACAACTTGTGAAAACTACACCTCAACCTATTAGTATAGTATAACTTCTGGATTACTAACTTCTCGTGCTATCAGAGCTAACTTAACGAAGCACCAGCTCGAAATACAACTTTTTTTTTTTAAATAATAATAATAATAATATCTTATTAAATTTCCCGTTTGGAAAGGCCGAAGGGGTATCGTCGATTTCCCCTTTTTTATTTTATTTTAATATAAAAGTGATTATTTATAAAAGAAGAATTAGTTTGATAGCTTGCTTTTCGCTCCATTTGACAGATCTTGATTTGTGTCGTTGTTCTTGCTGTCAAAGATGTCCAAGTCATGGGGTGGAATCGGAGCATGGGCCGCCGAGTCCGAGCGAGAGGAAGCGGAAGAGCAAGCCAGAGCTGCAGCTTCATCTGTCGAGTCGCAAAGCTACCCAAGCCTCAAAGAAGCCATCAGCACCAAACCAAAAAAGAAGAAGATGACCCTTTCCGAGTTCAGTGGGTATGCCTCCAACCCGAGGCAACCCTCTTCCCGAGTTTCTGAAAACAAGGGCTTGACAACGGAAGAAATGCTCCGGCTGCCCACTGGCCCAAAGCCACGTTCGTCTGATGAAATGCAGTCTGTTCGAATGGGTGGTGGTTTTCCATCTTACGGCCGTGCTTCGGGTCGGTATCATGATCGCGAAGACACGGAAGGGTCTTGGGGTAGTGGTGGAAGAAGATCGTATGGTGGATTCGATGAAGAACGTAGACCTCCAGCATCTAGGGTTTCAGATTTTGATCAACCGTCTAGGGCTGATGAGGTTGATAATTGGGCAATGAGTAAGAAGACTCTTCATACATTCGAATCGGGTCGGCAAAGTCGTTATGGGTCACTTGGCAGCGGTGGTGGTTCTAGGGCTGACGAGGTTGATAATTGGACAGCAGGGAAAAACCCACTTCCTTCTAGATCATCCGGTAAGAGAGAGGGACCCAGATTGGTTCTCGATCCGCCTAAAGGTGGCTCTGGTACGAATGACTTTCTTGGGGTAAAAGCAAATAAGTCGAATCCATTTGGGGCTGCGAGGCCCAGAGAAGAGGTGTTGGCTGAGAAGGGTTTGGATTGGAAGAAGCCGGACTCTGAAATTGAGGCTAAGAAGACGAGTAGACCCACGAGTGCGCACTCGAGCCGACCTTCAAGTGTACAATCCAACCGGTCTGAGGGTCTAGGGCTACAGGGGATTGAAAATGTGATGAAGCCAAAACCTAAAGTGAATCCATTTGGGGATGCTAAGCCTAGGGAGGTTTTGTTGGAGGAACGAGGTAAAGACTGGAGAAAGATTGATCTTGAATTAGAGCACCGCGGTATTGACAGGTAGTGAGTGTTTTCTCTAATTGTTGAAACTGCAATATGATTTTCTCTCTTTCTAGGTAACAGTTATTTGATCATGCATTAATTTTATTCATGTCTTTAAGTAATTTTCAACATCGTAAATTTTTATTAACATAGTAGATCGCATGTCTTCAGTTGAACCTTAGTAGATGATCTCATATGTCACCTGTTATTAAATGGTGTTATGATGAAACAGAAACTTTTAACTATTAACTGCTGCATTACAAACTTTTAACTATTAACTGCTGTCAAAGATGTCGAAGTCAAAATTGCTCAAACCCAGCACCAAATTTCACAACAAAAATAGTGCATTGGTATGACACTGTTCACGCTCGATTTAAAAAAAAAGGAATCCCAAAAATATTGTTTAATTTTTTATCATATATAATAAATTAAAATTAATTAATAAAAAAATTACTAAATACAACATTGAATTAAAAATATTCGTAGAATGAATATACATCTATGTATATTTTTAATTATTAATTAAATGTAATGTTTTAGTTAGTGGATTTTTAGTTTTTTTCTTAAGAATATAATTTTTAAATTTATTATTATTAATTAATTAATAGTAATATATAATTAATTAATTGATTGAATATAATAATTCTTGAAGAATTTATTAAAAAAGAACAATAAAATGAATATTCTATTTATTTTATAAAGGAATACTTTTTTTAGTGGAATATTTGGTGTCAGAGAGGAGTAAAAGTTTGGTTCAACTTTTGCACCATTCAAAAGTATATGCAAAATGGTGCTAATGGTTGGAGTTGGTCTTTAAAGGACATAAAGAGTTTAGCTGAATCATTTTAGTATTAGACTAGAATTGGAAATTAGCTGACACGGTCTTTGTTCAGTGTAGAATTCGTGTTTTTTTTTAATTAATTTAGAAAATTTATCATTGGAAGATCATGTGTTTAATTGAACTTTACCATAGCTGATTTCCTACTGTTACCTGTATCATTTCTTCTAATTTTTGTTACCTACCATAGCTGAACTTTAGGATTATAATACTATGATACCAAATAGGTTTAGAATATTATTTACATTTTTCAGGGACCCTCTTCTTGTTTCCTATTCCCCATTCCCCATTTAAAATATGCCACTCATACTCATTTAAAATCTTTGTAGGGATATATTGTTATCTTTAGTGGGGAATGAGGGCCCAGACGCAGAGCAAAGATCCATGTAATATTTTAAATATTATATTAAAAAAGTTAGTAATTTTTTTATTATAAAGGAAAAGTTAAAAAAGTTAAATTAATGATAATTATTTAATGATGAGAAGGAAAATAAAATTTCGATCAATAAATAATAAAAAAATTAAAAAAATTTGTATGATAATGAAAAAAATAAAATAAATATAACAATAAATACACTTTATACTAAACAACTTTGATAGAATCATGTTAGAAAATAAATTTTAAATAATAAGAATAAATTATAAAATAATTATAATATTTTAGATTTTCACAATTTATGTAAATATTTTAAATAATTTTTACAAAAGAAAAATTATTGATGTTTTAAAAGAATAAAAACATAATTTAAAGATCAACTATATAATATATAATATATTACTTATTATTAGTTTAAGTTTCAAGGTAACAATTCTAAAAAAAAGTAAAAAATAGAAAATATATAAAAAAGTTATATATTTATTAAAATGAGGTGTATAGTTTTGGGGAATGGGACGGGGAATGAAATTCCTGTTCTTGTTCCACCTCTTATTATAAAATACGGATCCTCCTTCCTCTATTTTTCATTTTGTTGTCCACATCCAATCTCAAACAGGATAATTCATCTTTTCTTTTTGGAATGATGTCAATGTGGCACCTATAATATTATAGCCTATTTGCCTATACTTAGTTACACTATTAAACCAATTATTCCTACTTTTGCTTCTTTAAATTCAGCGAAGAAATGATTAAATTGCAGTTGATTTCTGTCATTCCATCCTGAAGATCACGTTTGCAATTTTGTATTTCTGTATTTGTATATTGATCATACGGATGTTTTGGCTGTTGCATCATATGGCCTATGTTAGCGGTCTATCTTGGGCTATTTAACTAGTACCCTATCCCATTACACGAGTTCAACTCTAACTATCCATCCGAAGTTTTGTATAAAATGCCATGCTGCGTACCTTTCACAATTACTTCAATTTCCTCCATAAGCTTTCATGTAACTTAGTATCGATTTCCTCAATAAGCTTCCTACTTTTCACTTTACCCCTATTTCATTGCATTGCTCTTGTATAAATGTCATGCTTGTTGCATACATGAGGATTGCATCATGTGATGGTGTATTTAGGTTGTCTGGATATATAGATGTAAAGTGAGTCATCCCATGTTTCATTTAGTGTTTTTAATATATTCATGGTATGGTATAATAATATCTCATTTCATTTAAATATCATCTCTTCTTATTTAAATTTAAGTTGTAGGCTTGATGGGTCCAATTGTAAACATATATTATATCATTTTTTTATTAAACTCGTATTATAAATAATCATGTAGCACATTATCTATTGTTTTTGTATTTATACTTGTCTCATTTAGACCTATTAGGGACAAATGAAATATCTCAATTACTAACGTCTCATTAAAAACTAAGTGAGATAGGTTTTGAAAATTAATAGACTGTACCATAAGTCTCATTAACATCTCATCACAATTTACACTTCTTATCTGGATACTTACTGTGGATACTATTATTTGGTTCTTGATCTTTTAAAATACTATTGCAGACCTGAGACTCAGGAGGAAAAGAAATTGAAGGAAAAAATAAATCAACTAAAAAAGGAACTTGAGGAAGAATCTACTTCAGGTGGGGAACCTGCACAAGAGTTCAGTGAACAGGTCAGCCTACATGATACAATACTTGAAAAGGAAAGGGAATTGGAAAAATTGATCGGTGATTTAGATGACAAAGTGCGCTTTGGACAGAAGGAAACTGAAAGGCCTGGCTCAGGGGCTGGCCGGGGTGGTAGCTTCCTTGACAGACCACCTTCCGCATCATTTGGAGAGTCTAGAAATCCTGAATTTGTGGATAGACCTCGGTCACGTGGCATAGTAGATCAATGGTCAAGGCATGTTGATGATAGAAGAGGATTTCAAGGTGGTGGGGAAAGGAGATTTCTGGGTAGCAGAGATTTGGACAGGTCAGCATCATTTGTATTATTCTTTTGTTTCCTGATTTTACCTCTTTTTTTAATAATTAAACGTTTGTAAGCACAGGGAGCAACCTGCTAAACAATGAACAGAATAATAGAACGCAATCAGGATATCATTTTCATCGTTAATAAAACTGTAAGCATACTACTAGGCAGCCTGAAAGCCTGAAACTTTTAAGTTTTGACCGACTGGTGTCCTCTTAAGAAAACTTAAGATGTTTAAAAACTTAGATTGTCTTCGGCATTAGTCACCATCGGGCTGTTAGCAGCTAATTTATCTATTATATAAATTGTAAAGTAAGCTTCAAATCTCGTGGAATTTTTTGTCCGCTGGTATTGATAGGATGTTCCAATCATTTGTTGCTTAATTATAGAAATCTAACCTATTTATTATGTTTTGAGTTTGCATCTATCCTTTCCACTACGACTTACCAACTTGGTCGTGTAAGCATACTCCTAGCTATTTTTAGATTCAAAGACTGATACCAAAAGTCTCAACTTACTAATCATGCTTGTCATCTTACATTGTAACAGGTCAATATCAAGGGAAAGATGGTGAACCTGAGCTGTTTTTTTTCCTGGGGGTTCGTTGAGTTATCTTCTGCCTTTGACAGCCGGAACGAAATAAATAATATTGTCTCAGAGCATTTTCTGCATTATTTTGCTTTGAAAATCAGAGCAATAATTGTTGAGTACTGGAAGTGGGAAGTCTTGTGATAAAATTAATGATGTTAGATTTTGGACCAGTGTAAAATTGCAATTTAAATCGAGGAGCCTGTATTATTTTAGGACTCGGTTTCTTTGTTCTAAGACCGACTGTAATACAGATACTTGGTCTCTATTGTGCATAATATTTATTCTCTTCTGTGCTAGGATCTTAATTTATTCATTTACTTTCCTGGTATAAAACATTTATCATAGGTTTGTGCTGTTGTGCATTATTATTATTATTTATTTATTTATTTCCCCTTCCTTTCCTTTCTCTTTTGCACGGACTTCAGAACATAAGATTCAAAAATGAACCTAATTTTATTAACAATTTCATTTAAGTTTATAGCTTCTTTGACTTAGCTCTGAGTCTCTGATATTCATCAGCTTAATATGCAGAACAAGCATTATTTATCTGCATTCCTACCCAACCCTCATGCGATAATCTACCACGTGCTATCCAGATCCCATATACCATCGTAAGCGTGTGTTCAATTTGGAAATAATCCACTTCATCTAAAGCTTTTCATAGCACTTCCACAGTATTCATTGCCTTGTGCTCTTTGTAAAGAAATTCCAGCCTTGAGCTAGGTCACGTCCACTTCACCTTCTTGCAGTCCCCACAGAGCATGGGTTAAAGTCTGTACCCCAACTTCACATACTGGACATATGGGAGTTGGATATGTTTCTTCCGAAAAAGCTCAAAGTTAAAAAGTTTAAATTGCCCAATGAGAATTTACTTGGTATAGTGGGGCTAACTATAGCGTGAATTTAATCAATGATTTGCTGTCGGTAAGAATGTGCTCGTGCATTTCTCGCTGGCTTGCCTTAAAAAGGAAATAATTTAGAGGTTTCTCTCGTAATTATTGAAATAATCTAATATAATTCTTTTTTACTAATCTTATTTTAATATGTACATTCATTTGTATTTTTTATACATGTGTGATTGCATTAGAATAAGAATAGTCCACGAAAGGTTTAAGTTTTTTTCTTCTCTCAATCATAATTACCTGAAGTTTTTTAAAAAATAATTACCTTCCTTTGCAGTTTTTTCAAATGAATTTAATTTTAATTGTATTATCCAGTAAAATAAAATCATTAAAATTAACTTAAAATGATTAATATATTCATCGGTGAATAAAATATAGTTATTAAATCATTTAATTTATAAAATAAAGTGATTAAATTATATTTTTTTCAATAATAAAAATAGATTTAATCTAAATGTATTTTTGGTGAATGAATATTGAACTAAAATGTATTATTTTTGAAGTTAAATAATTAAAATATTAAGTTATTATTTGGTTTTTCTTTTCTACAAGATTACAAATGAAAATAACAATAACCGGATAAGATTAATCCCTTTTTTTTAAATTGGATGATATTTTTTAATATTATCATAATGTATCTAATTAAACCAATAAAATTAAAACATTTTGATTTGACATGTGATAAAATTGTTTAGTAAATAGAGCTACTATAAATATATTAATAGCTTAAATATTGCAATGTTATAAGATGTAGCAAAATGGCACAAACGGTGTATATGTGCCGAGTTCAAATATTTGCACTAACATTTCTATTTCTATTTTTATGTTTTTGTTTTTGTTAAAATTGAAAAAATTAAATAAAGCAGCAGGGGGAATTGCACCTTATACATCAGGGCGTATTGAGAGTAAATCTAATCCAATGGGATGCACCAATATAATTAAATAATATTGTCATATATATATATATATATATATATATATCATTTAGAACGATATAATACAATTTAAATAATTAATAATTTTTTTAAAACAAATCATATTAAAATAAGTGATAAATTGAATTGGATTATTGGATGCAATTTAGTTTTATAACTCTATTAATTTGTGTATCCATATATAGATAATATTTTAAATCCTTGGTATTGATCGGATAAATGGATCGATCATCTCATCTCTTAACTAATTATATAATATGTTTTCAAATATAATATTTTTTATTATAATTTGAAACATTTTATTTATATATAACTTAATTATTCATATAGTTATAATTTTTAATTATTCTTAATTATTTTTATGTTATAAAAAAATATGTATATCATATTCTTAAACATAAAAAAAAATATATGTGCAAATAGGTTTAAAATGAAACTTATTTTTGAATGATGTTACGACGAAACAAATTGTCTTTGACAACTAGGATGGTTAGCTATCATAAAGCAATAAGATGTAACGTACATATTACATACATAAATCTATAATATAAAGATTAAATTTTAAAGTTGTTAATATATTCTTTAATTTTTATAAACAAAAAATAATATTTTAGATATATTTACCTTGTTAGCAAATAAAATATAAAAAGTAAACTTTTAACTTAACTCATATATTTATCTTTAGATAATTATTTAATAAATTTAATTTCTATTTTTAAATAATTATTAATAAAAATAATAAAATAGATACAAATATTAAATACTAAATAATATTATAAATTTCTTAGAAAAAATAACATTATAAATTTTTTTAGGGTAATTTGTTTTGAATTATAAGTATAAAGTGTGTGAGTATTTAATTGTTTAAAAAAATATCAAAAATATTAAACCACTAATATATAAAAAAAATAATTATTGACTTAAATAAAAATATTATAAAAATAAATTTAAAAATAATTTAATTCAATAAGTTAAATAAAAAACATACTCAATGCTTTATAGTAACGTCATAGTATAGAATGTCTTGTATAAAACTTGTTATTATTATTATACACATTATATTTAAAATTTTAATTTTTAAATTTATAGTATAAATTTAAGTCTTAATATTATTATTATTTATGAAATAATAATTTAATATTTTTTTAAAATTCATAATATAAATTTAAATTTTTTAATAATATCTATGTATAAAATAATGGTTTAAAAATCTAATTTTTAAAATTATTAACTTAAAAAAAAGAACACCATTATATTTAAAAATATAATTTCTTAAATCATAATATAAACTTAAAATTTTTTGTATTATCATTTTTTGTACAAATGATGTTTTAAAAATATAATTTTTTAAATTAATAGTATAAATTAAATTTAAAAAAAGAAACCATAATGACAATAAACAAAAAAAACTTATTGAAGTATTATTTAATTCATACATAAATTAAACAAAAGAAATAATCATAACTTCGTATTTACATAGTAAGTATAGAGTGTTCTGTATAAAAAATAAGTTTAAATCTCTATTTTATCATTATATATATTATGTATAAAATTTAGGATAAAATGTCGTAAATGTCTCTTATATTAGGATATTTGTCTCATTAGTCACTTACATTATAAAATGTATTATTTAATTTTTTATATATTATAAAGGGCATAAAAAATAAATTTTACTATTTATTTAATATTTTAATAATTTTATGATGAAATATCATAACAAAAAGTTATTTTTATCTTTTTCTTATTTATCATTAATATAAAGTATTAAAAACTAATATTATTTTGTTCAAAATATTAATAAAAAATAATTTTTCTGCTTGTTTGACATTTTTTTACAAAAAAGTAAAGGATATGACACTTTTTTTTATAGAGGACTAAGCTTAATGTAAGAGAAATATGCTAACATTTTACATTTTTTTCTAAAATACCATAGCAAGAAGCTTGACGTCAAAACCTCACTTTTAGTATAGACTAGGATGTTTGATTTATACATGGCAGGTACTTAAACTCATATTTGATGAAGTTACAAGATGTAACTTACGTAAAAATATAATATAAAAAGTAAATTTTAAAGTTGTTATTCTTTAATATTTATAAATAAAATATAATATTTCATGTATGTATATGTTGTGAGATAAAAAAAAGGAAAATTATAAGGTAATTTATATAATTTATTTTTAGATAATTATTTATTAAAATTAATTTATATTTTATATAATTATTTAATAAAAATAATAAAATTGATATAAATCTAAAATTTAACGTAATATTACAAATTTCTTTGGATGTATACTTATATTATAATGTTTTTTTGAATTATATGTATAAATTGTGTGCAAATATATATAAGTATTTAATTATTTAAGAAAATACAAAAAAAAAAATTAAACCATCAATCTATAAAAAAGAACTATCGAGTTAAATAAAAATATTATAAAAAAAATTAAATATAATTTAATTCATACACGAATTTAATAAATAAAAATGTAGAGTACTTTTTATATAAAATGTAAGTTTAAGTTTTATTATTTTCATTATATGCATTACATTTAAAAATTAAATTTAAAATTCATATTATAAATGTAAGAGTGTAGATATTATCTTTGTAAACAAATGATACATTAATGTTTTTAAAATTTATTTGCTTAAAAAACTTAGTCATAATTTCATATTAGATTGTCATATTTAAAAGCATAAGTATAAGTTTAAGTCTTTATATTTTTATTATACGCATTATATTTAAAAATATATTTTTTTACAAATTTAAGAGTCTTGATATGATAATATTATTGTATATAAATGATGTTTTAAAAATCTAATTTTTTAAATTCATTAACTTAAAAAAAACTTACTCCTATTTTTATCGTCGAGTGATAAGTATAAAATGTTACCTTCAAAAACATAATTTCAAATCCTAGTTTTACGACGATATATAATTTTAATATTATTATTAGATTGTGTCAATTTAAATCCAGGTGAATAGTATTTGATAAAGCGTTAATTTTGTTAGATACATTATACAAAATAAAAATTTAACCATTAATATTATTATAATGCATAATTTTAATATTATTATTATATATTTATGTTTTAAAAATCAATTTTTTATATTATAATATAAATTTGATATTATAATTAAAAAAAAGTGAAGGAAAAAAATGCAAATGACGCAACTTTAAAATCATATAAATTCAAGTATAGTATTATTATAATATATAATAAAAATAAATTTTAAATATTAATATTATTATAATAATAATTATAATATTATTAATGTATTATATTTACGTAGTAAAAATCAAACTTCTTACATTATAATATAAATTTAATATTATACCGGAAAAAAAGAGAGGACCAGGACCAGGATGATGACTCGAACCCTTAGCTTTGAAAAAGACAAAAAAGAATTAATTATAATTTAATAGCTACAGTAGTAGGTGTCAACGTCACCTTAACATAATATTATCATAATTTATAATTTTAATATTATAATATAAAATTGATATATTGTAATTAAAAAAAAAGTGAAGGCTAAAAAAAATACAAAGGACGACAACTTCCTAATCGTAAAAATTTAAGTTTTAGTATTTTTATTATATATCATAAAAAATAAAAAAAAAATTATTATTATTATTATTTGTAATTGTATTTTAAAAATTATTATTTTATATTACATTATAAATTTGATATTATAATTATTAAAAAAAAAAGGACGACCTCGATATTGATGGCGGATAATTACAAAAACTGAAACAAGAAACTCGCTCTAATCCTCTAAAACAGAAATGGGCTTAATGGATTTGTTTCCATACACCTCATCATGTTACTCTTCTCATATTCTGCATCATATATATATATATATATATATATATATATATATATATATGTATGTATGAGATAGATGCTCCATTCTACCTTCTAACCATTACTCTTTACTCTGGTAAATTTAATAATATTTAATAATTCATTCCAATTAATGGCATCACACAGCTTTGTGTACGTTTCAGTCACAATTTTGGCAACGTTTATCTCAGTTCTACAAACCCCATATTTAGTGTTGGCCAAAAGCAATAGTAAATGTGAATTTCCAGCCATATTTAACTTCGGCGATTCAAACTCTGACACCGGTGGATTATCTGCGGCATTTGGACAAGCCCGTTCTCCCCATGGCCAGTCTTTTTTCCACCACCCTGCTGGCCGCTTCTGCGATGGCCGTCTTCTCATCGATTTCATTGGTACTTCTTTGCTTTTCTCTTCTCTTCATTTTTTTTTGTGTGCCCAAAAGTTCATTGTCTGAATTTTCATAGTTCACGTGATCACTGTCGTTACTTTGTTTTTTTTTTTTGATATTTGTTGAAATTGCAATATTTACCCAATATCGATCACTGTCGTTACTTTATTATTATTATTATTATTATTATTATTATTATTATTATTATTATTTATATTTGTTGAAATTGCAATATTTACCCATTATCTTTTGGATCCATTACCACCGACACTTAAGCTGTGATTGTGATTTTGTGCAGCGGAGAGTCTTGGACTGCCATTTCTAAGCGCTTACCTTGATTCAGTGGGAACCAACTTCAGTCATGGGGCTAATTTTGCTACTGCAGGATCTACCATCAGACCCCAAAATTCAACACTTACTCAGTCTGGTTTCAGCCCTTTCTCTTTGGACGTTCAATACAATGAGTTTTACGATTTTATTCGCAAATCTCAGTTTGTTCGTAAGACCACTGGTAGGTAATCCACATTTTTGAATTTTAATTAAACTAATTTTGACTTAATATTTACCATTAAAATATGCAGGTGGAATTTATAAGCAGCTATTACCAAAGGCAGAACATATCTCTCGTGCATTGTACACATTTGATATTGGTCAGAATGATTTAACAGCTGGTTATTTCTCTAATATGTCCACTACTCAAGTTAAAGCAATTGTTCCTGACATACTAGCTAAGTTCAAGAACATTGTCGAGGTTTGTACGTGATCAATTTATTAATTTTTTCTTGATCTTCTTTAGAATCATCATAATTAAGCTTGATCTAATTATTAGATTTTGTTTACTTAATAATAACTCTTATTTATATTATATGGTTTTTATTGGTGAATATATATATATGTATATATATATATATAGTTTGTATATAGTCAAGGAGGTAGATACTTTTGGATACACAACACAGGTCCAGTGGGTTGTCTACCATATGTATTGGAACGTTTGAAAGTAAGGGCTTCAGAAATAGATAAAGCAGGATGTGCAAGCCCTTTCAATGAAGTAGCTCAGTTTTTCAATCGTCTACTTAAAAAAGTTGTAAAACAATTACGAAAGGATTTGTCTTTGGCTGCTATTACTTATGTTGACATCTATACTGCCAAGTACTCACTCATTACTTACCCAAACAAGTATGGTATTAAGCAGACACTAAGGACATGTTGTGGACACGGTGGGAAGTATAATTACAACAAGAACATTGGTTGTGGAACAAAACTTAATATTCATGGCAAACAAGTTTTAGTAGGAAAGGCTTGTAAAGATCCATCAATCTACGTCAATTGGGATGGAGTTCATTTTACTCAGGCTGCTAATAAATTGATTTTTGATCAGATTGTTGGGGGTTCTCTTGCTGATCCTCCACATCCTTTGAATATGGCTTGCCATAAAAACTAGGATGTGCCATCCATTCATTCATTCTAAATGATTTAAATCATGTTACTCTTTTATTTGCTTCTTAATTTCCTTTACTTGGAGATTACAAGCAAAAACATTATCTAGTTTTTCAAACTTGTTCTTTGTATCCATTAATTAGTTTATCAAACTTTTAATCCCTCTCAAAAGTTTAGATGATTGGCTAATATTTAAAATTTAACATTAATGGAAGTGTTATTAGTTGTGTTTGAAATCAACTTCTTCTTCTTTATTATTATTATTATTATATATATATATATATGTATGTTAAAAATCAATTCTTACAAAAACTTATTAGGCATTTATCCATTTCATGTCATCTCATGACATGAGGATATACGGCCTTGTGTAAGTGTGCTACAATTCTTCAATAAGTTATTTGATAAATCCAAAAATATTTTAATCAATTTTTACCGGTCAATAATCTCTCATCCCCAAATATATAGGAGTATCTTGTTACATTTTTGCCTTTTTATATGCAACAGGAATTGGGCAAACCTTTTAATATAATCAGTATTTTAGAAAGAAAAAAAATATAAAACTTCCTTTAATACAGATCATATATATAATTTATATTAAAATTCATCTATAATCAAATTTATTAAATTAAAACTAGAAACATTCGTGAATACACGGAGAAAAACCCAATTTTTATCTTTACTTTTTATTTTAAGGTTCTCAAACTAGTTATTTGTTTAATTGAATTGATATATTATATATTCTTAAATATAATAGATGTAGACGAAGATAAAGATTAATAACAAAATATAAACAAAACAAATATAAATATGATATAAGTATTTAGATAAAAAAAAATTATCTTATAATAAGATCTAATTGAAAAAACATAATGATTTATCTAATAATTTGGCAATAAAATTCTTTCCTTTCATGTTTTAAGTCAATAGTTTAAATTATACAAAAATATCGTTTGATATAAAAAAAAGGATAAAAAGACAAATATATGTCTTTTTTTTTCTTTCAAATTTACTAATATAAGATGATAAGAAAAGTAAACATACTCGAGAGACAGAAAGAAAGTAAATTTCTTTGAGCTTTGTAAAAATTATATAGAGGGGTATATCCAATAAAAAATAAATAAATTCTTTTGATTTTGTTTTTGAAATAGTATATTATTTTATTAGTTATTAAAATAATTATATAAATTTAAATTTAAATTAATTGTTTGAATTAAAAAATCTGGATAGGTAGGAAACGAAGAAAACTGTTTTAAATAAAATTTTAACCATACAATTAAAAGATGTGCTATTTAGTTAGAAGTTCTTGTACAATATTAGAATTTTAAAAATTTGATCTCCTTTTCAAAAAGACAATAATAGATTCTTAAAGAATTTAAAAATTCCTCTCAATTCAAAAATAATAATTTAAAAAGTCAATAAATTATGGTTTTAGAAATAGAGATGATTGAAAGACCGCGGAAGGAGAGATTCATTTCAGGATATGGAACATTAAAATATTAATGGAAGCGTAAATTTATAAAAGTATTACTAAATTATCTCACGTGTTTAGTTATTATAATTGAATTATTTTTTAATTTATTTATACTATCTAATTCATAAAAATATTTATCCTTATTATTTTTATAGTTTTCGCTAATAACATCACAAAATATAATATAAATTATTATTCTAATTATATAATTTAATTATCTTAATTATTCTAGATCTATTATTTATATGTGATATCATTAAACGAATACAAATAAAATAATATAAATAATTTTTTTTATAAATTAGACGGATATAAATAAGATAAAAAATAGTTTATAAATAAATTAAACAAATATAATATTAAAGTAATATATTTGTGTTATTTTGTTAGTTTTAGTATAATAACTTAAAAAGTTGTGATATAAATTATTATTTAATTATTTTATATCTATTATTGTTATGTTTCAATGGAATACTAATAAAATATTATATAAATTGGGTGACATAAATAAGATAAAAATTAATTTATAAATAAATATAATAATTAATATTTTTATTGATTTAATCTTAATAGAAAAACAAAGGTATTTTAGAATACCTTATAAAATAAACATTGTTTCCTCTGGTCTCTCTCTATCTATCTTACCAGTCCTCGAACATTTGCCCACCACATTCTCAAAATTGTGGCAAAGCAACGTGCTACGAGAAACCGGTATTTGAAACCATCAATGTTTGCTATATTTATATCTTTCATTTCAATTGCTTCTTCTAGTCATCATCACGTGTTTGGCTCCTTATTTTCATTTGCAAGCACAATGTAATTTTTGTGAAAGGATAAATTGATGCAAAGATTATAAGATTAGATTTACAAACGAGAACAAAAAATAAATAAATTACAATAAAGATTTGTATTTTATAATACGAGGTAGAATAACGATGAAGATTACATTTTTTTGTCTTATTATTTGAAATTATATACTATATTTTAATAAATATATAAAAATTAATATTTTAGTTTTTTTTATAGATTTTATTACATTTAGACTTAAACTAATTATAAAAATGTATTATATATTTTATACTTCATCTTTTAAGTTATATTTTAATTATATTAAAGTATCAATAATTTTTTATAATAAGATTTTATCGATATTAATTAGTATAAAATGATGATTTATTTATTATTACATATATTTTATTCTTTTATTTCACATAAATATTTTTATTTTTTATTAACTTAAAACTTTATTTTTCACATTATAATATATCTATTATTGGCTTAATTATATTGTAATTTTTTATTTATAATAAAAATAAAAAATAATATTTAAAATATTATATGAATCATTGTTTTTCATCCGGAAATCCTTGTTAGAATTTATAATATGTTTACGTAAGGATTTTAAGTGAAAATGAGAGATAAATACTAAATTATAGACAAAATAAGTATCCTTAACTTCACGATATAATGTTAATTTCAATCAAGTTTTTAATTTTGAATTAATAAAATACTTAAAAGCATTCATATTGCAAAACTATTTAAAGAAATTTTAAATTTTGTATAAATAATATTTAAATTTATTAAATAAATATAAATAATTAAATATTATAAGGATGTTAGTGAAAAATTTAAATATATTTAAAGAAAGCATGTAAAACCTCGACAAAAATAAATTACTTATCTTTTTGTCATATTAAGCTTTTAGGCTTCTAAGCTTTAGTTTAAATCATTATCATTCAATTATATTTTATTACATTTTTTAATATAATCTTAAAAAAAAATTCACATTACTCGTATTTTCAACCAAGTATAAAAATGTTAAAGATAATCTACGTTATTGCAACAATATTATTATTTTGCATATACTAGTATCCAGATGTGATATCTATATTTTTTGTTTTCATTGTCACAAAATTATTAAAAATATCGATGAATTATTGTTTAAATATTTTTTTAATTAAAATAGTCTAAATATTGTAGATATTATTGTTAAAATATCGTTAAAATATAAATAAAATTTATTTTCGTATTATAATAGTTAATACAATTATATAATCTACTTATTTCAAATGTTTTATTTACTTATTCAATAATATTTTTCAAAAAATAATATATATTTTATTATATAATATTTTAATTGATTGATCAACTAAATGATTAATATAAATATTCTAAGTATTTGAAAATACATGTATTAAATAAAATTAATTTAAAATATAAGTAATGGATTGTTTTGTTGTTTTATAAAAAAAATCATATTTTTAGTAGAGTTTATATAATTTTAGTGTTTTTTTTTTAAGTTTTTATCGAAGATGATAATATATTTACTTAAATTTATGTCTCGATAACTTAATGGACATCAATATTTCAAACATTATTTTTAACCATCTAACATCACTTGAGATTATTCATATATAAATTATATCAAATATAATTATATTATCTTATTCTTCTTAAATTTTAACATCACGTTAAAACCTTATTTAAATTAAATATTTATGCGTTTAAACGGTTCAAGAATAACGCACAATATGTCAAAAAAAAGTTAGTGCTTAACAATTAAGAAATGCTACTAAACATTAATAACTTAAAGAGTGACCGACGATAATCAACAAAGGTTCTCCACCTCTCCATAACTAAAAAAGAAATGTTTGATGAGAACTAATATAAGTTTCTAAGCACCACATACATGGCTAAAAACAAAACTCTTGAAGAAATTCATTCAAAGTTTTCAAGCACCAAGAAAAAATGAGGGTTTGATAAAAATCAACAAGAAAAATTTCCCAAGCATCGAATATAGAACAATAATAGTGCTTTGAGAATAATCAAAACGATTCACGAGCATTGTAAAGTCAATAGAAGTGACAAAATTCAATATGAAGGTGGAAAATAAAGAAAGTTACATGTTCTTATAGAAAGAAGATCTAAGACAACATATATTTGGAGGAGAAGTAAACAATGTAATCTAATAACAATGGCGCTACAAGATGAAGGCATGATCAGAAAATACAAAGATCTATCTAAATGAGAGGATGACAACATAAGCACCATAGAAGGAAGAGAAGCCAAGAATACAAAGGAGGTTACACAAAATTGAATAGTAGCAAACTACTACCAAAATTTAAATGACATACTCCTAGAATGAGCATCAATGAAGAGTGTTGAAAATCTATGCATATATATTCTAAAATAATGAGAAAAGTGAAGAAATGTTGAAAAAATATTTAAATAAAACTCTAATTTTTTAGGAATAATATCTAAATTTGTTTAATGATAGAATAATCTAAATATTAGACTTATGTTGGAGAAGAAGCTACTTATATTTAAGGAAAACGTGTAAAGCTTCTAACATCTATAAATAAATTGTGAAATATTAAGTTTTTATAGTTGAAACTTTGATTAATATTTATCAATAATATTTTTTAATATTTCATCTAAGTTTATTCACATAACCCATATTTCCAACTACCCAATATCAATTTTACATACCCATAAAAAAAAATTAATATCATTTATCTTCATCCTTCCTAAATTTTAATATTTGACATAACGTAGATTCCTCGAGTAAAACTTGTATATCCAACAGCTTTTATGACCATCAGATAATTTTAAATTAAAATGTTTTCATGTAGGAAATCTAGGAAGCTCAAAAGTTAAAAAGAGACGTAAGATGGAAAAGAATGGGAGATACGGTTCTGTGAAATAGTAAATTGACACAAAAAGTGTGTATTGTGTGTGGGTAACATCAGACTAACAGAGAGAGAGAGTTATCATAATTATAATTTTTTATTAATTATAATTATATTTAATAATAATAATAATGTATCATATTATTTATGAATTATCAAAATGTTTATAGTCTCATTTTCGTATAAATTTATATTTATTTTATTATAAAATAAATTATTTTTATTTTTTAAAATAAAACTTTAATATATAATATGATAAAAGAGATTTGTGTATTTAAAATTAATTATAAATTTATAAAGTGTTAATATTTTTTTATGTTTATAATAATTATGTTTTGTAAAATATAGTTTATATATATATATTTTTTTTTTAAAATAAAATTGATTAAAAATATGTTTTCAAGTTTAAATTTAAAATGTGTCATTTTTTAAACTAAAAATAATCTTAATCTTTTTTCAAACTATTATAAAAAATATGAATTTTTTTTAAACAAAATCTTTATTGTTATTATGAAAATGAATACATTTAATTATATTATTATTAAAATAGATATTTTAATATTATAATTATTTAAAATTATATATTTTAGTCTCAAGATTAAAATATATTTTTATACTAAAATTTTTATTTTCATAAATTAAGAAATTAAAAAAATAAATTTACATATTTTATATAATAAAGGGACGCAGAATCTTTTATCTACCTCCCTCTGTGTTTATATATATATATATATATATATATATATATATATATATATATATATTCTCTTCCCACCTGGTTCTCGAAATGTGTTAGGTGTAAAAGGCACGAAGCCAATTACGACAATTACAGTAGATTGGTGGTTCCAAGATACTCCTAACGTTTCCATATTTTTACTAATGTTTTCAACTTTTTTTAAAATGTTTTAATAGTTTACATATTTATTGTATCTTTACAATATCTATTATTAGTAAGAAATATTACTGTAAATTAATAGCAACATAGTTTTTTAAAAAAATATATCAAAAATTCTGTAAGGTTTATAACTTTTTTTAGGAATATCTTAGTGTTTGAAAAAATATATTTAATGATATTAAAATTATACTTATTATAAAAAATAATCTCAATTAATAATTACATTAACTTTTTCGCCTACCTATATTTTCAGTTTTTAAAATTATTAAAATATTCGTAAATAATTATAAAATAAATTTTATTTATTTATTATGTTTATTATAGTTAAAAATAAAAATTTATAATAAATTAAGAAATACATAAAATATAAAATTTTATTTAAATTTAAAATAACATAAAATAAAATAATAATATATTATTAATTTTTTCCCTAAATTAATAATTCATATCATTTACTATCTTTATCAATTTTTAAAAATATTTATTATTTTAATATATAATATAATTTTTTACTATTGACTACCTTTATTAATTAAAAAATTAGTCGATCAATTAATTAGATCTAGAAAAAAAAATTAATTTTCTTTTGACTACGACTTATAATTGTAAATTTAATTCTATTTACTTAATCAATCGACGATTACTTACGGTTCATACAATTATAAAATTATTTCTCATTAAACAAATAAATTATATGTTTATAATAATTGAATAATTTATTATAAAATGATATATAATTTTTTTTTTAATATTTTTAACTTTTATAAATTAATTTATTTTTTATTTTATTATTAATTTTGATTTTAAAATTATATTTTTTTATTGTTTCATTTAGAGTTATATGTGATTAATTTTAATTAAAATTATTCTTTAACCTTTCTAGAAAATAAAAAATATTAAAAATTAAATAAAATAACACCACTAAAACTTATCACAACAAAAATAATATAATTATTAAAAGGGACCAATGAACATAGTTTAACATTAAAAGGATCTAAATAATCATAATTTATTTGAATATAATCTAATTAGATAATGTTTAATATGAAATAAAACAATGAGTTTTTTTAATAATAAAATATATAAGTTACATAATAAAGGTGCTATTTTTTTTGGATATAAGTTTTATGGAATGCAATTTTGATTGTTTTTCAATAATTAAAAATTAACAACTTTACTTTATGTAATCATTTAGAATAAGTAATAAAAAATTGATTTATTATATACATTTCAATAAATATCAAAATAATAAATATTTTAAAAAAAATTAACAAGATAGTAAATAATATGATTTACTAATTTAAAAAAGAGATCCATAATATAAGATTATTTTTATAATCATTTTTAATTTAAATAAATTTTTAATTTTTATGTATTTTTTATTTTTAACTACAATAAACATAATATATATTACTTTATAATTTTTAATGATATTTTAATAATTTAAAAAAATAAAAAATATATGAATGGAAAATTCATCGTAGTTATTAACTGAGTTATTTTTGATAATATATCTAATATAAATATTATTAGGAAGATTCTTGATTTTATTTTTAAATTATGCCATTAATATTTATTGTAACATACATATTTGTCAATGTTCAATAAATATTAAAGGTATTAAAATCTATTTTTTAAAAACTTAAGAAGATTAATGAAAAAAATTTAAAACAATATCATTAAAATTTTAAAAGAACACTACCAACTTAGATATAGAGTGAATCAAATAACTCTGAAACAGTTAATCTATATGTGATTAAATATTAGATGTTTTTTATTTGAGAACTCTAATCGTTTTAGAACAAATTTAAATTTCATTAGTATAATTTTTATTTATTTAATAAAAAAAATTTTAACTTTTTTTTAAAAATATTATTTTCATACCACCACTATAATTTAATCGACACGACTAAACCAATAATAAACTACAGCCAAGGTTCTAGCTCTGGTGCTGTTGGAGCTGGATCCACCATTAGACCCCAAACACTATTACAAAACAAAACAGTGTGGTTTAGGCTTTGAAGAAGTCCAAACATACATACATTTCTGTAAGAGTGTGTTGAAACCGATTCTCTAGTCTGTACTCAATACTTTCCAGGCCCAATACTTAAAATCCTACGATTAGAAGCTGCAGGTGCTTAAACATATTATCTCACAATTATGTTCGAGCTGGTTGAAAACCCAATCATCCCAATTAAAAATGTTAAAATTGCTTTGTTAATATATTCAGTTGATTTGTTAATAAATAATCTGTTATTTATAATATTAGAGTTTTATTTAGTTATATCTGATTCTCCTAGATTAATTAGATATTTGATAATTAGTTTTAATTTTTAATATGATATTTTGATATATTTTAAAAAATAAAACTAATATCGTATATATTTTTTTCCTTCTATTATTATTAAAAAGATTCTATAAAAAATTAAAAAATTATTTCAGCTAAAATTCTCGTGTGAACAAAACAAGATTCAAAACCCCAAACCGAAAACATAATTCATTTGATATTTTTATAAAGAAAAAAAAGAACAATGAAAGTGGGTCAAACATAAAAGACAAAAAATTTCAAGTTGAAAAAATAAAATAAGACATTCATTAATAATATAAAAACTCTAATTACATTGATTTATCATTATAATATTATAATAGATTGTGATAATCTTCTATTAATTAAAAAAATTAATTATCTCAATTAATAAACAATTATTATAAATAAAATTATTTTTTACCTATAAATATATAATATCAACAAAAAAGACATAATTGTCATATTATAAAATAAGAATATAAAAATATTAAAAAAAATTAACAATTTTATTATCTAAAATGAGAACATTTTATAAAAGCTTAAACAATTTACTTGGATACACACAAAAACCTAAATATTATTTTGAGAAAATTAGACCCTATATATACCTCTCCATAATATATATATATTAAATTTGAAAAGTAGTAGGTACAAAACAATTCTAAACAATAGGAAAATATTACAAAATAATGACATGATTTTGATTTTTAAAATTAAATAATTTTTACAAAAGAAAAGTTGCAAATGTTTTAAAATATTGAAGAATATTACTTAACGATGGATTATAAGAATTTATTTAAAGTTTAAATCTACATATTTTAATAAAAAATATAAATATATTATTTACCAAAATGAGGTACTGTATTTTGAAAAACGTGTCAAAAAGTGCGTGTCGTGAAAGTTATATGGTAAGTGAATACTTTAATATTTAAGTTTTTTTTTATTAAAATTAGATTTTTTTTTATATATTTTTTAACAACAAAATATTATTTTATTAATAAATTTTTTGATATAATAATAAAGTAAATATAAAAAAAAATCATTGTTTTATTTTAACAATTTAAAATTAAATTTAAATAATATAATAATTTATTTTATTTTTTTGTTAATTATTTTTATAAATTTTATATTTTATAAAAAATTAATTTATTTTTTGAACACTTATATGTATTGCATCTTAATGTTGTATTTTAATCGAAATTACAAAGCTTTAAAATCTTATAAATAGTGTTATACATATCAAAAAAATCGTAAAATCGATGACACCAAAATTAAATTGATAAGTTCTCAACATAGTGAAAGTGGGTCATTTTATTATTATTATTATGAAAGAGTTTTTCATTAATAAATAATGTTTTAATGTTTAAAAATAATTAAAATATCATATTTTTTTTTTACAAAGATGGATCTAAATATGATATTCTGAAATAAATAAAGGGACTTTTGACGTATTTAATGCTTATGAAAAGAGAAAACTTAGTTCCATTTTCCATTCCGTATTTTGCAATTTTCATAATTGCCTCCTTTAAAAAAAATAATTACACTAACCGTAAAAAAAAAAAAAAAAACCATTTCATTTTCACATTATATGAAAAAGATAAAAAAAAAAAGTAATAATGGGCTGCTATGAACAATTTTTTGTAGATGAATGGACCGTCAGAGTAGAGTACATTATCTATGCTTCAAGGTTAATAATGAACATGATAACGTCATGCTTTAATGGGCCATTATTAAGTTTCTGCTTCAGCCTTTTTTTTTAATATAGATTGAATTATAACCTACTTTTAATATTTGAAATTGAATTTTAACATTTTAAAATATTAAAGAGATAAAAATGTAAAAAAATAAATAGATTATATTATTAAAAAAAATAAGGAGATAAAATAATTAAAATTTAAAGATACATATAAGTTTAACCTTTAAAATATTTCTTTTCTATTAGTTTTACATTACTCCTTTGACCTTTCCAACTAAGTAACCAGAAAAAAAATGAATCCAAGTTTGGCTACTGTGTTGAAGCCTATATGGATCAATTTCACTAAAAAATATTTTCTTATGAAAAGATAAAGATAAAGATAAAAATAAAGATTAATTAATTTATTAAAAATCGTTAAATAAAAATAGTGGTCGAATTATGATCTATGAAGTCCCATATCTGCTGTGTGCTGCACAAGCACAACAAGCCGAATCACAAGTTCCAAATTCAGATCCAAATAATGTTAATGAGAAAAAGTAAAAGGTATCAGCAACAACTCCCAAAGGAACCTGGGAACTCTCATATGATTAATCCCTCATGTACACACGATTTTAATAGTAGGTTGTGTAACATCTTAAATCTTTAATTATATCAAATATAAAAATCAAATTATTTTTATTATTTTTTAATATTTTAATTCTTTTCATTTAAAAAATAAAATTATAATAATAAATAAATAGTTTTTTTTTATTCTTTTATATTTTCTAAACTATTATTAAAAATTATTTTGAGATTATTTTTAATCATAAACAACAATTATTATAAAACTGATAAAAAAATAAAATCAAATAAAAAAATTTAAAATTTAATCATTTATTATTATATTATTATTTTTTAAATAAAATAACTAAATCTTAAAATAAAAAATAAAAAAATAAAGTTCTTCTGATCAACATAATCGACTACTCTAAACTCATTTTATCCCTCACTATCATTAATACGTAAATGCAAAAAACATTATTTAATATCACAGATCAATAGGATCTTTAATAATCATTGATGTAACCTTAATATATATTTTAAATTAATAAATTAAAATATAAATAATAATAACAACAACAACAATAACAAGAGAACGTTATATATTATATAAAAATATTTTCTTAATTTTTTTTAGAATTTTTTTTTCTTATTTATAATAAATATACTCTAATTTTTATTTAAATTTTTTATTAATGTTATAATCATATAAATTTCAAAAAATTTAATACTTTGATAGTAATTTTTTATCATTATTCACTCCATCTCATGTAAATTTGAAATTAAAAATAATTTACACATATATTCAATAAAACCAATGAAATTTTCTTTTATTTATAAGTAAAAAATAAAATTTGAGTTAATTATTAAAAAATTAGAAAAAAATAATATTATTTATAATAAATAAATAATTATGAATACGATGATATTTAAATTTTTATTTAAGATAAAATTATGAAATTTTTAAAAGAAAAAAATTAAATTTATAAAAATGATTATTCATAATATAATTTTTTAAAAATTAATAGCGATAAAAATTATGAAAATATGTTAAAAATGTGCTATTCTTTTAATTATAAAATTATAGTTTTAAAAAAATTTAAATCTGATTAGATCTATACATCAATCTATCCTGATTCAATTTGGTTAATTGATCTTATAAGTAAATTATGATTTGATATGATAAAAATTAATTCAATTTGATCCGATCTAAAGTAAAATAAATGAATCAAATATCTATCAAGTTCTAATACATTAAATCTTTTTGACATCCTAAATATAATGAGCTATAAACTTAAAATGTTAGACGCACATGAGTAACTCTCGAGTTTATTTAACAAAATATTTTTGTTAATGATATATTTTTATAATTATATTAATGTTATTATAAAATATATTATTTTTTATTTTTTATTATTTAAAAAAATAAAAAAATAATATTTATATTAATATTTTTTATTTATAAATAAAATAATAGATATTTTTAGATTCTTAAGTTTTAGCTCATTTAAATTTAATTAAAATATTAAAATTAAATGAATGATACGTAAATTTAGTCTAATTATTTATAAAATTTAACATTTTAATCTCCTTATTTTAAGGTTGGGTTAAATTGATGCTACAAATTTTTAAAATAAATTAATTCAAATTTTAACTTCTTATTTAAATTATATATAAAGAGATGTGAGAGGCACGTAAACTTATTCTTCATAGATATTAGATGCATTTTATCCATTTTGGTACAAAAGAATGTCTCATATCCGAAGTCTAGCCATTTTTGAATCAAAGATTTTTTTAAAACAGTTAGAAAGAGATTTCAAGTTTTTTATAACATATTATTTTTTTTAATTTTTTTGTTATTATAATTTGAAAACATTAAGTTATTCTTAGTTAATTATGCATATATATTATGCAAAATGTTTAATTTTAAAGACGTTATATTAATTTGATTAATTTAATTATTTGTATTTATTACAAGATCTAATCAATATAATAATTATAAATTGACTAAGTTGTAATAATTATGGAGCTAAATTTTTCTTTTTTTTTTTGAAAAAAATAAGATGGTAAATTAACATACATTTAAAGCATTTAATGATTGAATAATATAAAAAAAATTGTAGAACAATTGAAAGTTAATTTCATTTACCCAAATATATATATATATATATATATATATATATATATATATATATATATATATCACATACATTTACAGAGAGATCATATTATAAAGCAATCAAAAACTCATAATAGAATCAGGGCAATCACAAACTCATAATAGGTTATGGGCACCATAGGATATTAAGCAAGTATATCAAAGCCAATCTGGCTAGGCCAATCTTGTCTTTGAAACTTAAACGTATAAAGCAAATTTCCAACTCCCTTTGGGTCCATCTGTTTGTCACCAAACTCCCATATCCTTTCTCCTTCTTTCCTTCCCTATCCCCTCAGCTTTTTCAAACTTAGTTTTCTTTTGTGGAAATAGACTTTAAGATGAACAACCATCCTCTTTAATTCCTTGCCAAATAATTTAATCAATCTCGATTCACAACCACTACTCAACCTTCCAAGCATAGACAAACAAAGAAAATCTAGATGATTCTTCTAAAACCTCACACTCTTCTGTGGATGATGAAGAAGATGATCTTATTGGGCTAAATATGAACATGCCATGCCTTACACCAGAACTAAACAACCAGTCATGAACATCCCAAAGTACTTCAACTTTAGTTTCTCTAACATAAAATGACTCATTACCTCTAAATTTCCATTGGAGTTGCTTAACATGTACAACTAAATTCCCATCTATCTTTATCTCCAATTCTGGATCAAACCCAGTTTCCAAATTATTGTTATTGATGGAATTGCACTCAATTAATATCTCATGAAACTTTTCTTTCTCATGAAGTTTGACTCTTGTGGAGAACTTTTTCTTTCCAAATAAATGTTCCTTCCTTGAAACCAAACTGGGTTCTATTAGTGATGGTCTACAACCAGTTTTTCTAAAAGCTTCTTTCTTTAGATCACCAAAGATTAAGACTACCTCTTCTTGGCATACAATGGCAACATAATAATCCGATTGAGGTTCAGTCTCACCATTAAATTTTGCAGCTTTAAGGTCCCAAACTACATCAACTGCCTCACCATCAACTATAAACTGCTTAGAGCCTTGTTTCCTCCAAAAGTTCCATGGTTTTAGCTCAACTTTGCATCTGTATTGCTCAACTTCTTCTTGTCCCTGAACAGAAACAGAGAGACCATGTAGCAACAAATTTTTGCACCAAGTTATGGTAATCATACGGCACTGACCGGCAATTTTTGTTCTATAAACTGACATAAACAGACTCTGCCCTGACTTTATGACAGTGCTAGGATCCTCCACTGGTTTCTCAACAGATGAAAAACAAACAGGAACTCCAATTGAATCATGCATGTTGTTAACTGTTTCTGTGAAGCCTTTTTGAGCTGAATATTGAATTATGAAGACAACATATGGAAATAATTACTGTGATGCCAAACTAATCTATTAAACATAACATTAAGCAGAGACAGACATAAAGGAGGCATTAGCTAATTAAGATCTTACCAGAGATTTAATGGCAGCTTGTTAAGATCAAGAGGACAGTGCCTAAATTGAAAAATGGCAGTTTTTGAAGGCAGAGTAGTGAAAACGTAGAGAAGATCAACCCATCATATAGTAAAGCAATGCCGTGGAAGCTTCTTATAGCATTGTCTTTGCCTTTCTGTTTTAAACAAACTCACTTTTTCCATCTTCAGTGTGGTTCGCATTCAATGATAACTTTTATCCCCATAAAAACTATCTTTTTTCTTGCACGGTAAAAAGCAAACAAATCCCCCTTCATCAGATTCGAAATTAATTTGATGGTATATCAAAATAATAAAATAAAACTGAAAAATGAAAGTTAATAAAGGTTCATAATTAGGATAGATAGGAGCATGTGAGTAGGAAGAACAGTAATATTGATATATAACAATGTTACTCGGTATATTTGTCCTGCATTAGATCTCAACATGTGAAAATTGTTCCTTTCAATGAACTGTTGCAATCTTATAGATCTAAGGCAATTATCACTTATCTAGATAGCTTCACAAATCCACATGGAAACTAATATATGGATTTCCAATACTTGCTGAATTTTGACCCTTTTTTTTTATTTTTTTTTGTCAAATACAGAATGTTGACTTTGTTGAACTGAAGGGCTGCTCTAGTCCAACAAGTTAATAATTGGTCTTCTAGTGTACGGTAATACATATACCTGAAAGTTTATTCAAACCTCAATGGTTTGCTTTCATTTCTTATTACATCAATCATCCTTCATGTTAAGTTATATTTGATATTGTAATTTACTTCACTTGTACTACACTTGTATTATTTCACTTGTACTACACTTCCACTATTTCACTTGTACTACACTTCCACTATTTCACTTTGTACTACATTCGTACTACACTTCCACTATTTCACTTGTACTACACTTGTACTACACTCTACTACAATTGTTACAATCCCTATAAATAGTGTTCTACGTATGACATTCTAAACACACCAATACAACATTAAATCATTCTTTCTTCTTATCTCTCTATACTCTTCACAGACGTAGAGTCTTCTCATATACCTCTAAAATTTCTATCAAAATTCTGCTCTCTTCCTCGCTCCAAACCCGGCCACCTCAACCCGCCTCATTCCAAACCCGCTCACCTCAAATCGGCTCACTCCAACCCGCCACCTCCACCTCTGGGCCACTCCAACCTCAGCTCCCTCAACTCGACTCTCCTCAACTCCCGCCTCAACTCCTGGCTTCTCAACCCTGCTCCAGTGCTTGTTTTCAACTCCTCTTTTCATTTTTAAGGATATCTCCTTTATATTGCCTCTATATATTTGTTTTATATCTCCTCCATTATTTCGTTAAAATGGACCGAAATGATATCCTAAAACCAATCTCTACCACCTCGATGATACTAACTACCTAGCTCCGGGCACAAGCAATGAAAAGTTTCTCGAAAGTGACGCAAGCTACGGCGTTTCATAACTGTGATATCTCTATACCCATCCAAGAAACCACCGAAAACAACTCCTTATTTGTCGATCGCTCTTGAAGACCGAGCAGTAAACATCATCAAATTATTACCCGGTTCCGTAACACCACTTTACCCTCCATTCACATGGTGAATTCGGGGCGTTTTGACACCGCCAAAGAAGTTCGGGGAATTTCTCGAGGCTCGCTTACTACAACAGATTTAGCCAACCAATATCAACTTTTAACAACTCTTCATACCAAACGCCAAAGGCCGATCAAACCATTAACCAATTTCTCTCTCGAAATGCATACTATTTGGGATCAACTCGCTTCTTTCGAACCAACTGACGAACAAGATTGATGCCGAGATGTTTGCAACTTACCGTAATCACCAACGTCTTGTTATTTTTCTCATGGCTCTCCATGATCGATTTGAACTCGTTCGGCTTCCTTACTCCATCTAGAGTCCTTTTCCATCCTTAGATATCGGCCGTGATCGAGCTTCGCTCCGAAGAAACTCCTAATGGGGTTTTCAAAGTTCATCATACAGACATTATGTTCTGCCACCCCTTTTATCGCCCTAAAGCGAGGTTCTAAAGAGGACTTCAAACATCAAGGCCGCACCTACCGTCACAACCCCAATCACGAGCTTCTTACATGTCCCATTCTAGTATGTATATTGTCACAAGAAGTGGTCCAAGACACTTTAATGTAGATTGCTTTCGAATCCCTCTCAAGATTCCTCACGGAATCCCTCTCAAAGATTCCTCCTCTAATCCCTCTCAAGATTCCTCTCGAATCCTCTCTCAACACGCCTTCGTG